>CM076582.1:1596135307-1596850112 GCA_034641835.2 Pinus albicaulis
CCCTTGTTGTTGAGATTCAACAAGATGATGAGCTTAGTGAAAAGATTCGCCTTCACTAAGTGGACCCACAGGCTATTTTTGTCACAAAGTCTATTTTTAGACTATGTCTATTTTTAGACATGTCTATCATATTCTATGAGTTGCAGGATGCTATTTGTGGATGGTTGGTCAATTTGGAAAAATAGATGGACTTCTATTTTTAGACATATTGGGCGGAATCTATTTTTAGATTGCTAGTCTAAAAATAGATATGTCGAATATTATTAGCTCTTAATAATATTTGGACTCTAAACATTATCTTATTCTCTTGGAGCACTTCAGTTAAGTGCACAGATGTGGCACAGCAGCTGACAGAAGGAATTACGCTATTCCTGAGAATTTACTGGAGCTAATGCATGAGGACTTCAGTTAGAACTCATGTGACGGAGTTTGGTGGAGTTATAGAGGTAGTTGGTGGAGTTGTATTCGGTTTAACTCAGTTAGACTCAATTGAGCTAGTTGTATCTAGTCTAACTGATTGATACACTAGTGAGAGTGGTGTGAATTAATTAGTTAATTAATTCACTAAATAATAACTCATTAATCAACTGAAGAATACATCGGTTAACTACAGTGCATGGCAGTTTCAGTGGAGACCAGTGGACAGATAGGTGAAAGAGCAAGTGTGACTATCAGTTGTGACTATAGTGATGCATTGATTACACCAACACTCGGTGGAGATTCCAATGAGAATTTACTAATATAGGTGGTTGAGTTCATTTCATCATTCTTGATGGATTATATGATGAGAAATGACTATGGAGGTGGTAAGGGTGGTGCATGGATCAATTTGCAAGATCAGACACGATTAGTGTGTAGCGATTGTATTATCTTTGAGAGCTTGACATGTTTAGATTTGTATGAGGATTGTTACATGATCTCTATGACATATATTATATACAGATATTTGGGGTTTTTAGCTTCAGGCTTTCCCGTTAAATCACTATGTTAATGTGTGTGAATTTTTATTGTTTCATGTGTGCATTGCAATTGATTTAATTTCGTGATGATCAATGGTGGAATAGATTTTGTATTGTGCATGAAGTTAAAATAGTGTGTGATCAGGAGAATATTGGATACATAACACATAATTTATATAATTTCTACATGGTATCAGAGCGATATTGATCATTGGAGCAATTGCAAAACATTGAAGCGGTTGAGTTTTGTGCTGGTGGAATTCGAATTTGCAGCAGTGTTTTCTTGGTGTCGAAGTTGAGATGTCTTTCAACGGATTGTGATTATAGTATGCCCTTGAGTGCAGCTTGAATTATATTACATGGAAGGACAGGATGGAGGCAGTGTTGGATGACAACAGATTGAAGGAGTTCATAGATGCAGAAATTCCAAAACCTGCTTATAGCGATGCTGTCGCACTTGACGCATGGCAAAAGAAGACAGCAAAATGTCAAAGGATTCTTTTGGAAGGTGTGAAGGATCACATAGTGTCCAGCCTTCATGGTAAAGCTTCTCCATTCTTGATGTGGAAATATTTGACAGATTTATTCCAAAGCAAGAGTGACCAGAGGAATTTGGCACTCAAGGATAAACTCAGGAACATAAAAATGGAGAAAGGCGACAGTATACCCAAGTACCTCACGAAGTTTGTCTAGTGCAGGGATGAGCTGGGAAGTGTGGGGGTTACTGTAGATGATGAGGACTTGGTGAGCTTGGCTCTCCTTGGGCTTCGAAGAGTTAGCATAGTTTCGAAGAGTTAGCATATCTACGAGGACTACGTCGATGGTCGGGAGAAACTACTAGGGTGAGTGAGACGACTGATCGGATCTTGTGTAGGAGGAGATAAGGCGGGGTACCAGGGATGGATCTTCATCGAAGAATGAAGAGGAAGAAAATTTCACTTTGGCTACCAAAGAAAAGAAAGGGAAGGGAAAGAAAAATCCTTCTCAATCCAGTGCGAAAGGCAAGAAGCAGGACTTGTCCATGGTGAAGTGCTTTCACTGTCACCAACATGAACATTACGCCACTAATTGTCGACAGAAGAAGACAAATAAGCAAGTTGTTGGATCTGCAGCTGGAGAGACCTTAGCCTCATATTTTGAGCTGGATTTTTTGTTGATCACATGCTTGGTCTCAAGTGTGATGGGATCAATGTGGTTTCTTGACAGTGGTGCGTCTTTTCATATGACCGGAGACAAAGATTTGTTCATTGATCTAGATGAGAAGGATCTTGGAGTGCACATTGATATGGGTGATGATTGTAGGTACAGTGTGACTAGTATCAGGACCATTTCCTTTAAGAGGGAGTTTGGTAAACCTTTCATATTGAAGGATGTCATGCATGTTCCAGGATTGAAGAAGAATATGACCTATGTGGTGATGTTGGAAGACAAGGGTTATGATGTTGTTTTTAGCGAGGGAAAAGCCTTCCTGCATAGTAAAACAATTGGTGAAACCTAGAGGATAGGGATTCGAGTTAAGAATCTTTATCAATTGTAGGTAGATGGATGCACAGCAATGGCAGGCAAAGCAGAAGGAGTGGTGAGCCGAGATGAGGGAGAATTGTGGCACAGGAGATTGGGCCATCTTCACCATGGCGCTTTGAAAATTTTGCAACAGATTTCTACTAGGCTTCCCAAGGGTACACTTGCGCAGTCAAATCAGTGCAAGGGATGTACTTTTGAAAATTTTGTGAAGACCACCTTTCATGAGAAGGATAGTCACGCCACGATGATCCTTGAGATAATTCACAGAGACGTGTGTGGACCTTTCTTAGTAGCTTCAACAGCAAAGCATAGGTATTATGTGATATTTGTTGATGACTTTTCTCATAAGTGTTGGATCTTCTTCATGCAGAAGAAGAGCGAGACATACTCAAAGTTCTGTGAGTTCAAGGCACTGGTTGAGAAAGAGTCCAGGAAGCAGGTGAAGGCTCTAAGGAGCGATAATGGTGGTGAATTCATCTCTGGCGAATTCAAATACTTTTGCAGTGCAGAAGGAATTCGAAGAGAGCTCATAGCGCCTCATAACCTACAGCAGAATGGGGTCATGGAGAGAAAGAACAGAACGATCGTGGGTGCTGCACGGGCGATGTTGCATGATCAGGTCCTTCCCATTCACTTGTGGGCTGAGGCATGCAACACTATGGTTTATGTGCAAAATTGTTGTCCTCATAGAGTACTTGGCATGAGTACACCCGAAGAGGCATTTTCTAGTAAGAAGCCCGATATTTCTCATTTGAAGATTTTTGGCTCACCTATTTACATTCATGTGACAAAGGATGCCAGGAAGAAGCTAGAGCCGACTGCAAATGTTGGGATATTTGTGGGGTACACAGAAACACCCCACAATTATCGTGTGTATTTTCCAAATAGTCAGAAGACTGTTGTGTGACAGGATATCAAATTTCATGAGGAGAAAGCCATGAAGTTGTTGCTTGAGAGGGAGCTACACTTGCATGCAGATGAGGAGCTACTAGTTCCTAAGGATGAGCCTCGGGATGTGGATCAGCCACAAGAGGAGGTTCATGGAGTGGAAGAAACTGCTCATGCAGCACCAAACATCAGAGCACGGAAGCTCACTATAGAAGATGAGCGACTAAATCTTGATGCAGCACAAAATGTAGGAGAACCTACATCACAGCACAGATAGAGACAGTCCCCTGACTGATTTACTGGATACATGGCTCTGATGAGCAAGTGTATCATGATGGAGCCATCCTCTTTTGAGGAAGCTGTGGAGGACCCTACATGGGTAGATGCCATGGTGGAATATTATGATTTGATTGTTAGAAACAGTGCATGGGAGATTATCCCAAGGCCGGAAGGGAAATCAGTGGTAGGTTTGAGATGGATCCACAAAGTGAAGCAAGCTACTAAAGGGAGCGTCGAGAAGTACAAGGCAAGATTTTTTTCCTGGGGCTTCTCACAGATTGAGGGGATCGACTATGAAGAAACCTTTGCACCTGTTGCAAGGTATTCCTCCATACGGAGCATCCTTTCTCTCTCAGCGCAGATGGGTTGGCACATTCATCAGATGGATGTAAAGACTGTGTTCCTCAACAGAGTCATTGAGGAGGAGGTGTACATAGAGCAGCCTGAAGGTTTTGAAATCTTCAGCAGTGAGTCGCATGTGTGCAGGCTCAAAAGAGCACTGTATGGGCTGAAACAAGCACCTCGTGCTTGGTACACACGAATAGATAGTTATTTCACCGAACTTGGTTTTACCAAGAGTGAGGTGGATCCTAACCTGTACCAGATTTTCATTGAGGGTAAGTTGATGATCATTGTACCTTATGTAGATGATTTGATACTAACAGGAGATGAATTGTTGATACACTCATGCAAGGCAGATCTTGCAAAGGACTTTGAGATGAAGGACTTAGGCCTCCTTCATTATTTCCTAGGATTGGAAATTTGGCAGCGGAAGGGTAGACTATTTGTGTCTCAAGGCAAGTATGCCCGGGAGATACTGGAGAAGTTCAACATGCAAGGCTGCAAGCCTATCGACACTCCTCTTCCTGGTGGTTGGAGGAAAGAGGATGCTACATTGGCAAAGGTAGTGGATGCCACTGTTTATCGACATGATTGGTTCGCTCATGTATTTGGTCAATACATGACCGAACATATGCTACGATGTTAACCAGCTTTCACAAGCTATGGTTAAGCCTACCAAGCTCTTTTGTAAGGCAGGAAAGCATGTCCTGAGGTATCTCAGGGGAACATTTGGATATGGACTGTGGTACAGATAGTCGGATGAGGTGAAGCTACATGGCTTCACGGATGCAGATTGGGTAGGGAGCCCAACGGACAGAAAGAGCACATCTGGAGGGATTTTTAGTATCGGATCTACAGCATTTTCTTGGTACAACAAGAAACAGAGATCCATGGTACTCAATTCAGCAGAGGCTGAGTACATGGCAGCAATTTTGGCTGCATGCAAGGCTATATGGATGAGGAAGATCCTGGTCGGGTTGTTCAGTTCACACTTAGATCCTACAGTGATATATTGTGATAAATAGAGTTGCATTAAACTCTCAGTTAATCCAGTATTTCATGATAGATCTAAACATATTGACATCCGATACCATCATATCAGAGATTGTGTGTAGTGGAAGATCATGTTACTATCTCACATTCCTACGGAGGATCAGGATGTTGATATTCTGACGAAGGCGCTCACCAGGAGAAAATTCAAATACCATAGAAATAGGATCGGGGTGGCAGATAATCCCTATCTTGTTGAGAGGGAGTGTTGAGATTCAACAAGATGATGAGCTTAGTGAAAAGAGTCGCCTTCACTAAGTGGGCCCGCAGGCTATTTTTGGCGCAAGTCTATTTTTAGACTATGTCTATTTCTAGACATGTCGATCATATTCTATGAGTTGCAGGATGCTATTTGTGGATGGTTGGTCAAGTTGGAAAAATAGATGGACTTCTATTTTTAGACATATTGGGCGGATTCTATTTTTAGACTGCCAGTCTAAAAATAGATATGTCGAATATTATTAGCTCTTAATAATATTTGGACTTTAAACATTATCTTATTCTCTTGGAGCACTTCAGTTAAGTGCACAGATGTGGCACAACAGCTGACAGAAGGAATTACGCTATTCCTGAGGGTTTACTAGAGCTAATGCATGAGGACTTCAGTTAGAACTCATGTGACAGAGTTTGGTGGAGTTATAGAGGTAGTTGGTGGAGTTGTATTTAGTTTAACTCAGTTAGACTCAGTTGAGCTAGTTGTATCTAGTCTAACTGATTGATACACTAGTGAGAGTGGTGTGAATTAATTAGTTAATTAATTCAATAAATAATAACTCATTAATTAACTGAAGAATACATCAGTTAACTATAGTTCATGGACAGTTTTAGTGGAGACCAGTGGAGAGGTAGGTGAAAGAGCAATTGTGACTATAGTGATGCATTAATTGTATCCAACACTCAGTGGAGATGCCAATGATGATTGCGCATTGCAAGCCAAGTGGATTCAAGTTCATTTAGATCCATTCTTCAGCAGGGATTGCGCAGTAGAGGCAGGCTAGCAGGTGGCAGAGATCGGTGCATGGATTTGCCAGATCAGACCTGATTAGTGTGTAGCGATTGTATTGTACTGAGAGCTTGACATGTTTAGCTTTGTATGAGGATTGTTACATGATCTCTATGACATATATTATATACAGATAGTTATGGTTTTTAGCTTCAAGCATTCCCATTAAATCACTGTGTTAATGTGTGTGAATTTTTATGCTTTCATGTGTGCATTGCAATTGATTTAATTTCCGCATGTGATGATCAATGGTGGAATAGATTGTGTATTGTGCATGAAGTTAAAATAGTGTGTGATCAGGAGAATCTTGGATATATAACATATAAGTTATATAATTTATACACTTGTTTCATAGATGGCTTGCTGGCCACTCTTTTGTTTGTTCTGCATTTACAAGAAGTGGATGACATCTTTAGACCTTTCTAATTCAAATTCCAAGTCTTTGATCTGTGCATTCCTGTCTTGTATAAGGGAGTTTGCAATTCTTGTCTCATTTTCCTCATCACTGTCTATGTGAATGAGTTCAAACTCTCTTTTCTCATCATGATTGTCTTCTTCCTTTTTTACTTGTTGTTTACCTTTTTCAATTATTTGAGTTGAGGAGGATGGCATGGCCCCTTGCCCTTTGGAGGTAGCAAACACATGCCTCTCTCCTCTTTGATAGGTAATGGGGAAAGGTGCAACAAGTTTCACTTGCAAACCTTGATCATTAGTGACCTCAGGAATGTTTTTCTCCTTATGGACGATCTCTGTGTGTGCATATTTTTCACCTTGCTCTTGACTGCCCTTTTGATAAGCATTCTCACTATTTCTTATGCCATCACCACTGTCAAGAACCTTAGGACTGTTATCCCCTTTTTTTGCAATGCTAGAGGTGTCTTTATCACTACTTGGTACATCTTCATCTCCATGACTGTCCCCTTCTTCACCATTTGACCTACTATGTTCACTGTCAAACTCAGCCTTTGTGTCACTGTTTGTACTCTTTGTAGGGTCACTGTCTTGGGCACCCTTATTAGTCTTTCCCTTACTATGATGGTCATTTTCTTCTTCACTAGGTGATTTATCTTGGTTGATTCCTTCTTCACTATCTAGTTCATTACCTTCATTATTGGGCTCATGATCTTCATTGTTTTGCCTACTGAAATCACTTTCAAACTCTGTTTCTTGGTTGCTTTTCCCATATTTGCCACTATCATCTTTGTTTTCTTTACTACTGGCATATGCTTCAGCTCCAATGCCCTTTGTATTTTTAGTGTCACTTTCTTCATCATTTACTTCTTCTCTTTGACTGTCATTTGTTTTTTTATTGTCATTAATCTCATTGTTTTCCTCTTGATAAGCTGCCTCTGTCCCTATATCCTTGGAGCCATCTTCTTCATCATTAGACCCACTGTTTTGGTCTTTTTGTAGCTCACTGTTTTCAAAATTATAAACTGCCTTTGTCTTTATATCTTTGGAGTCATCCTCTTCATCATTTGGCCCACTGTTTTGGTCTTTTTTCTCATCATTGCTCTACTACTTTCATCATTTCCATCTTCCTCTCCTTCACTGCTTTCTTCATTTTCATCTTCCTCTCCTTCACTGCTATCTTCATGTTCTGATTTGTTAGGAGAAGGTAAAAGAGGAAGGTTTATTTGAGGAGATGATTCATGTGAAGAGCATGAAACAAGGTCAGTGGAGGTTGATGGAGGTGTGTGAGGAGGAATTTGAGATGATGATGGCAAACTTTGTAGAGGGATAGGCTTTGGAGTTGTGAAATCATCATGGGCGATGAAAACCTCCCATGGGATGCCTTGTTGTTCTAGTTGGTGTGAGACAACCACTTTGATGAGGGAATGATGAAAAAGGCTTGACATTTGTTGGGATGGAGGCCTCTTTTGCATGATGGAAGACATTTTCTCAATACTTTTACACAAGGTAATAGGGAAAATGTAGCAGCTTGGTTTTGGTGAAATGAATGAGGAGTCTTATGTGGTAGGTATAGACTCTAGAGATCCTACCCTCACAGGTGAAGTATTTCATAATGATCTTCATTAGGAGAGTATATCTGTCCAATAGATGAGAGAAGGGGAACATGGTTTTGCAACCAGCTTGACAACTTGGTTTCAATAATGGGTGATAGTGGCTTAGGTCCAGATGAATTTGTTTGAACCACCTTTCTCCTATGCAAGGTATTCTAGTGGCCATAGAGATGGCATTGGTGGTCAGCTCAAACTTCACCCCAGCTAGGTGTACTTGGTGGTTATGAAGGTTTAGGGCAAAAATCTTGGTCAACTAACGGTGACTCTAGATCTTTTGTACTTTTTTATAGAATTCATAGCATCCTAATTCTTGAAAACAGGAAAATATAATAAGAGAGGCTATCAACTCTTCAATGCTTATAGGCTGAAACCTATTTGGCTTCCCACCCTTCCTTTGCTGCTCTTTAGGCCTTTGACTTGCCTCATCAATGTTAACACTGCCTTCCCTAGGCATTTTTTCCTTCACCCCTGCCTCAAGAAATTTTGAAAATAATTGACACTACTTGTGGAAGGATGTGAAAATGGTGAATGAGATGGTGAGGTTCTAATTAGGTCAAGGCTCAGTAGTGTATAGGCCAAGTGTTTTCTATAGGATTTCACTGCCTTCTCTAAAATCAACTTTCAATTTTCTTTGTAATATTATCTTTAGAAAAATAGGGATATGTGGCAAAAGCTCAAAATACCTCTCAAAATATCCCCACAGCTAAAAAAACTGGCTCAAAACACCTTGTGGGTAGGTCGGGCGCCTCCTGAACGAATATTTGGGCAGCTCCTAAACGTGTATGTGTGTAGCTCCTGAACGTAGTTGCGTGCAAATCGGGTGGTCCTGAACGTGCTTTTCGGGCAGATCCTACACTATGTTGACAGGGCAGAGTCTGCACAATGATGGATGTAGCACCCTGCATGCTGTCGGGGTTTCTCTACACGCGGGTGTTGGGTGCCTCCGAGAAGACAGCAGGAGCCCAGCGCAGCAGAGAGTTGGCAGGTGGGTCAGGTGCCTCTGCACGCAGGTGTCGGGTGCCTCCGGGCAGATAGTAGGAGCACATTGCACCAGAGAGTTGGCAGGCAGGTCGGGCACCTCTGCACGCTGGTGTCGGGTGCCTCCCGGCAGACAATAGGAGCACAGCGCGGAAGAGAGTTGGCAAGAGGGTCGAGTGCCTCTACACGTTTCTATTGGGCGACAGTTCTGTGCGGAGCACTGTGCTACAAGTGCGCAGCATGTTGTTGAAAAATGCATAGGCAGTGCTTTCAGGTGCGCAGTGCGACTCTATAGGAGCCCAGTGCAATTTTTTCTACACAAAGACTGTGCCAGAAACTTAGAACTATGTGCATTGGGAGTTTTTCTCTCTTTTTCATATGAAAAAATGATTTTGAGTGAGGATGGTTTTAGGCCTTTTATACCCTTTCAAAAATTTAAAACAGAACCCACTTTCTAATGTTTGTCTTTTGCTTCTTTCTTTTTCACTAACTTCTTTGCTAATATTTGCCTTTTTCCTTTTGCAGGTGGTGTTTTTTAAACAACAAAGTGATCTTTGTGGGGGGGCCTTTTTTAAAAGATGATTTCATCCTCTCTTTGGCCACTTATTTGTCAGAATCATGAACAATCTATCCTATACAGAAACCCTAGCCATTTTTGGTCAATTTTTGCTTGGTGGTGGTATCATAAAAGCAATGTTTTTTATCCTTAAAATTCCTTTGGAGTTCGGCACTTTTTTCCCAAAAGCGCTTGGAAAACTACTGATTCTTCTTTTTTTCTCCATTTTAACATATTGAAACTATGCTTCTTTGCCTTGACTACTTGATGGATGTTGACCCTTTTTGAGAGCCCTGTGTCCTTCATACTAATACTCTTTTCCATCTTTTTTCAATTTTTCGAGGGCTACTTTTAAAAGTCCTCTGAAAACCTTTTGTCCCTTTGATGGAGTTGCATGACCTTTTTATTATTCCTATAAATCTTTGGTTCTAGTTCATGGTGTTGATGCATCTCTGTATTTGTGATTTCTTGCATAGATCTCTCACTGGGCAGTCACCTGTTGTGCTAAATAGCTGCAACTCCACTGATATTTTTTGTAAATTTGGCCTTTGTTGTAGTGAAATTATGTTGTCTTAACAAACCTTAAAATTATTCCCTGACATCATCTTCTAATCTCTATCTGTAGTCACCAAGGATGCTTTTCACTCTGGATTTTTGTTTATTGAATCTTTGATTGGTGCATAGTTTTTCTCATGTGCCACAGTTGTGCTCATGTGCTCATGGGCAGCACTTTACAACAATTTGTTATGAGATCATGATCCTCCTTGTGAACTTAGGCCTGTTGTGTCTTTTCTCTTGCAGTGGAATGTCACTTATGGGTTTAGGCCTCTTACTTTGCATATGTTCTACTGTTACCCATTATAAAGCACTCCTGCAGAAATTCTTGAACATGGGAAAATTGTCTTTATGCAGACTTAATGCTTGATTAAGGAGATACCTTTGGAGGGCTTTGATGTCTTTGGACCATGATAAGTTCATCCTTATTTTCTCTTGATTTAACCTTTGAATATTTGTATAAATAGTGAATTTATAACCATGACAATGCATAACCTAGAAGACCTTATATGACTTATTGGAATGTCCTTTGAATAGGTCTTTGAATGAAAATCTTGAATCAAGGTTTGGAGGTGAAGACAGGGTTTTGACACTCTTTTATGCACTTCCATCCTAGACAACCTAAAAAACTTTGATTTACCTAAATATCTTAGAAAGGGAGTTTAAAATCACCATTGCTTGAGGCATTGGGTGAGTAGAGGAAAAAGTTTGGGTTACTTGGTGAATCAAGGTGTGAAAATAGAGGGCTTTAGGCAAACAGAGACAGAGTGTTATAGGAAGAGGTGGAAAACATAGTGAGAGTGAGGGACATCAGTCCATGATTTGGTCTTATCTGGGTGATAGATTGGCCAGGCCTTGATATAGTAGCAGGATAGTGAAAAATTTCTCTTTGAGGAGATTTCTAGAACTCACATGATTCTTGAATTTTCTTTCTAGAAAT
Organism: Pinus albicaulis; assembly: GCA_034641835.2. Lineage (NCBI taxonomy): Eukaryota > Viridiplantae > Streptophyta > Pinopsida > Pinales > Pinaceae > Pinus > Pinus albicaulis. The sequence goes on from CM076582.1 coordinate 1,596,146,406, forward strand.
CCAGGACAAAGAATTCAGTCATATAAATAGGTAAAAATTACTGATGACTAACAGTGGCTCCACTTGGGGAGGGCATCTCCTTTTTAGGGGGTGTCCAGAATTTCAAATCTCTTGGTTTATGAAGACCAATGCATATTTTCTTCTTTTCTTTTGCTGTTGCTTTCCCTGAAGTAGTGATTTTGATAATCTGAAAGCATGATTAGCTTCAAATTCACCTCTACCTACCCAACCTACTTTCCTAACATTTTTTCTTCCTTGGGTGCACTTGAACTGGCAAACCCATTGACATTTTTTCTTTTGAAAGCAAAAACAAACTATCTACTTCTACACTTATTTCTTCCAAGAGTTCAAATTATGCTAGTGAACTCTTCTTATTCTCTACCTAGACTATTTGACTGTCAAGATTAAGCAGTATGACATACTTCATTCTCTAAGCTATTGACAAGAAATTTAAAGCATGAATTGAACTAGGATTAGGCAATCTGATTCGTCATGAGTTGTGGCATTTGAGACAAGCTACACACAAACATTATTTTTATAAGCAAACAAAACTAGAAGGTGTGAGGGCTATGTTTCATCATTTGCTAATCATCCCTATCCTTCACCTTGATTCAGATTTAGGCATGTGGAACCAATATCTTTCGTTCCTAATCTATTTTCTTTTGACAAGTCAAGCTTAAATGATTTTACCAGCATTCTTTCACTAACTTATCAACAACAAATTGAAAACATGTTTAGCCATGATTAGGCTAGATGACTGAAAAAGACCTTCTTTCAGAACAATTAGTGGCATTTAGGCTTGCACACTTTCAGTATCACTATTTTTTGGGTATGGGGTTGTACCTTCTTTTCAAATCTGCCCTCTTTTTCATTTTTTCTTTGTTTTTTACTTTTTTTCTCTTTTTGGTCAAAACAATCTAAAACTAAAGGTATAAATATGCTCATAGTCCTGAGCTTATTTGCTTGCCTATCTATCCTAATCTAACTTATACAATATATACATTCAGCTAGTGAACTCTCTTTTCCAATATAACCAATCAAGCAGATGATTCCATGAGGGATCTTGGTTTAGCTCTTTGAGTGTTTTGAAGAAATCAAAAGCCCACTTGCACCTCACTTGTGCTTTAATAGTAGTGCCTAAAATTTTCTTTAAACCTTGCATCAAACTTCTCTTGACATGTTTTACTCCCTCTTCAAAAGTCTCTAACAAATCAGCAAAGGGATCATGAGACAATACCTGGATATTTGGAAAATAAGCTTGACCCAGGGCTGCTTCCTCCTCCACTTGGCTGAGCTTAGGACTCTTTTGGGAAAGAAATTCTTCCTCTTCCTCATGATCATATGAAATGGTAGACTCATCATATATTGCAATTTTGTCTTCTAGCATACTTAGTATGTTCTGATTTTGTGAGAAGAAATATGTGTGAAAGTCATCATGTTGATGAGTATGGATACTCTTTGGCAGTAAATCCTCTTGAGAAGGAAACTGAACAACTCTCCTGTGATTATCAACTTCCAAGCCTTCATATACAATTGGAAATTCAATGGGACTTGGTGACTGCTTATCTGGAGCTTAGGAAAGTTCTATGTCATAAATGATTTCCTCAACCATTTCAGGAGAAGGCTTCTTATTGACAACTGGTTCAAGAAACTCATTAACTTTCCCAACATCATCATCAAAACTGAAAGACTGCTTATTTCCAATCACATGAAAATTATTTATGATGGACTGAAGTGAAGTAGAAAAAAGAGTCAGAGACTCTTCACTTACTTCTAAACTTTCAAGGCTTTCCTCATCAGTGTCATAGGTGACCTATCTTAGCTGATTACTTCTTTCAATCTGATGATAGTGAACTTCATCCAACAAATCAACTTCTAATGGCTCTGCAAGGTTAGATTTTGTTTGGAGAACATCCTCATCATCAAATTTATCAAAATTTGGAGAATCATCGACATAAATAATTTCACCAATCAAACATATTGGGTTACCAGTTTGTTCTTCTTTAAATTGATCTACAAGTTTACTTTCTAATTTATGGTAGATAACATTAGTAGGAGGAGGAACATAAATGTTTTTTTCACATGAAGGTTTAGAGGTTGGTTGTGTGTTTATCATCTGATTTATTTCCTCTTTAGTTAAAGGAGGAGGCATTTTTCTCTTCCTCTAGATAATACTACAACAGTTCTCTTTCTCTTGTGAAGGCTAGTTTTGAGGCTGAATGCCTTCTTGAGCCTCACTTAAAAGGGATGATAAATCATTACTTGTGCTTTCAGAGATATCTTGTGGGTTTCCTTCTATTTTTTGATTGATTTCTTCCTAAAATAACTCCTCTAGGTTATTATGATAGTTATTTTGAGAATGAAATTCATGGATTTCTGCTAAGAGATCTTCAGGATGCAAGTTTCCTAAATCTTCATCACTATCTAGAAGTTATTGTATGATGTCCTAATATTGATCACAACATTTTTCAGCTAATGATAGAGATGGAAAATACCCTCTATAGTACTTATGAAATATCTTGTGGAAATCCTTTAATGAAAACAAGATGCCAGGTTCTAGCCACTCATACCAATTTCTTGCCTTACCTTCTAATGTTACCATAAACATTTTCATGAGGCAGTCTTCATGCCATTCAACTTTTAACCTCCATATGTGTATATGAAATTTGATGAGATGTAACAAAGGGTCATCAACTTTTTCATCTCAAAAGATAGGTAGGTTTTTCATCCAATTTATTTCAGGCATTTTGTGTGGGAATACAGGGATACGAGCTCTATTCATTAGGGCATATCATCGTTGTATATTTGGATCCATGTTTGTAAATTAGAAAGAGGTCATTGTATCTCTTCAACCAGTCTAGAGTTCTCTACCAGTGAAGTCATTAGGTCTATTGAAGGTTTTGGAGTCACTAGGTGGAGGATTTGAACTTTGTTGTCCACCATCAGCATGATTGGGATTGCTCAATGCATTCCCAGGGGAGTTTATTAGGACTAATGAAGTAATATGCCTATTGGAAGCCATTCCAGTCGCCAGGTAGATGTTTTTAGTTGTTTTGAAGATACGTTTCTATGGTCCACCACCAATGCTGACAAAAACCAATCTAGGGATGTTTTTGAGGTTTTATAAGTTCCTTTATGTAGCCCTAAGGTTTGTATGAGTATCCTGCATCAGAGTCATCATTTTTCTAGGATGGTGAAGTAACCAGATTCTACTCTATGGCTGATAGTTTGAGTTTTCTATGATTTGACTAAGATTTTAGAGTTTCTAAGGGATACCTAGGATGTTTTTAACTCAAAGTCCCACCATGATTTCCATTATGTTAGTGTCTCGTGATTTGGCAGATTGGTAAACCAAATTACAGGGTAACATCAAACTAGTGTTTGGAGTCCTAGGACCTAGCCTTCCTGGACTCTGTTAGGGTCCCGTGATTTGGCTGATTAGCAAGCCAAATGACAGTGTAACATCAAACCAGTCTTTGGAGCCCAAGGACCTAGCCTTCCTGGACTCAGAGAGGGCTCTCTCTATTTGTGTAAGGGATATCTGTGTGTTTGCTTATTGTGTTCTGATTTTAGGCTAGTTATGAAGTAGGTTTTTGGTTTTGGTTTTTAGGTTGTGAGGGATGAACTGATCAAAGATATAGGATAGGTAAAAATATGTCAGATCAACTGGGCTATGGGGTTGAAAATTTCAAGAAAGCTTTCAGAGGGTGATACAAGGTTGTTGAAGGGCCGATTTGATTCGAGGTAAAATGGATATTTGGGGAAAATGGGGTAAGATGGACATCAATTTTGTGAATAACAAAGGATTTCAAGCACAAATATTTTAATAGCTAACATAAACATGGTAGGGAAAACCATTAATCATGAGAAATGTAACTTTAAGCTGATCAATGCATAGAAATAAACATTCAAGCCATGCATAGAGATATATAACTCTCTAACTTTAGGAAATGGCTATCATACTTTGGGGAAATACATTTAAGACAGACAAAAAACTCAAACCACTATGTCAGAACACCTAAACACAGTATTTCAAGCTATTGGGCACTTTGAAAACGAGATTGCATAGTCTTAGGCAAAGGGCAAGATCAGAACAAGACCTCCTTGGTTCAACAAATGACAATCTAATCAATCAAAGAGAAGTTTCATAGATGGAGCTATGGCTAGCCATGAGTAAGCAGGGCATACCATAAATCATACTTAGCATGCATAAAACCATGAATGAAACAAACAAACAATATTCTTAAGTTATTAAAGAGCAATCAAGAATTCTTTAATGTGACTAAGAATGAAGAAAACATGGAAGCTATGAAGAAACAGGAAATTTGAGGTGCCTCCAAGGGCATGTCTCAAATTTTTTCTCTACTATCCTATAGCAAGAAAGAACATGGATTTATGAATGAAAACTAAGAAACAAAACAGAGATAGAGACACTATACCATTCTACCAATTCATGGAATCCAACAACAATCCTCTTTCATCATCCAAGAACATCCAAGAAACTATCCAAAAGCATGAGACAAGTATTTCTTCCAAAGCTTATATGACCATATATTGCTTCTATTCATCAAGTTCAGCCTTGTTTACAATGAAAGCCTTTGGAATATATTGGAATATATATGCCAAAGTGAGGAAAACCTCTTACTTCAACTTGCAATCTCATTCGCCTATCCAAAATATCTGATTTTTTCCTTGAGGCTTTGCAAAGCCCAAGGCACAAAATATCTAATAAAATATATAAAAAATGCTAAAAAGGAGAAATATATTGACTTTTCATAACTTATCATGTACAAAAATAGCTAAACGCACATGAATAAAAGTCACTTTTGAAAGGTTCAATTTTTACAAAAATACTCAAGAAATACATCAGCAGAAAGTCCCCTGACTTTCTGGCAAAATTTGGAGGCCTTCCCGATGTCAAAATGAGGCCCGTGATGGCTCGTTGGAAATCTCTGGATGTCTACTTTCTAGAAAAACTTGAATTTTCCCAAACCAATGCCTAGAAGGCTATAAAATACTAAGCTGAGTGAAAAAACCCAAAAAATAGGCCTTGCTGATATGTGGGCAGAATGTTGAAAAAGTGAGTGTTTTTTGTATCTTTGGGGGACCAAAACAACTTCAAATGCTTTGAAAATCACTAAGTATATGCCCCTGAAATTATGGCATCCAATGATACCACTCTCAAGAGTTTAGGATGCTCCAAACCAAAATGGCGGCGCCCATGATTTTATGCAATTAGGCCCAAAAATGTCAAAAAACAAGATTGTGTCAAAATTCTCTCAATTTTGGTGAGCAAGTCCCTCAAGGCTTTTTAGAAACATGTCTAGAATTTTGGGCCAAAATTCCAAGCCTAGAGGTGTCTTTCTCCTTTTTTCTCACCGGACGCCCTCTTTGGGCAGTTTTGAGCTTTTCTTGGTTTTCTTCTTTGTTGTTTGGCATTCTAGCTTTGGTGAAGAAGTCATGGCCCCTTGCCTAGGAGAGGTAGATAGCACATGCTTTGGAGAGTGTTCTTCATGCTCTATGTTTTGTGTTTTCTTTCCCTCATCATTGCTTGCTTGAGGGCTGTCATGATTCCCATCATTATTGTCTCTTTGAAGAATGTTATGTTCCTCATGAATACCATCACCTTTCTTCTTCCTTAGTTGATAAACAAGTTTCTTGTTTAAAATAAAAACAAAATCACTTCTTTGAGCACTATTTTTGAGCAAAGAAGCCTTTGACAAGATCTATTTGTGATTTTTAGAAAAGAAAGTTTCCTTTTGTTTTTGGCACAAAGACTCTTCCCCCTCAAACATTGCCCTTTTGAAATCATTGTTCTTAAAAGGTGAACAAACACCTTACAAACTGAGAAAAACCTTTTCCCCAAACAAATTTCTTTTGTTTATTCACTGCTCTTCACAAAGGTATACAAAACACCCTCAGCTGATTTTGCAAAATATCTCACCACACTCTGTTTTATGGGATAATGGAGGCATCACTCGTTTGCTATTTTATAACACAGAGAAAAAAAATCATAATGATCAAACTTCCCCCTTATAGAAAGTGTTTCTTTCTCCCCTTTGAGTTTCAGGCAAAGTCTGCTTTTGTTTCACTGTGGTTTATCACCGTGTTTGAAGGCAGCTAGGGTTCTTCAGAACTGTCTAAACACACCTTAGCCTATTACAGTGTGGATATTTGACACTCACAGTCCACCATAACCTTTTATTTTCGACCAAAACATCCCACTTTATAACATCATTTGTCTCTTGGAAACATAGCAGAAGCATATCACCTCTTAAACTCAAAATTTGTATTAGAGTAAGGAAAATACCTAAAAAATGTTTAAGGGCCCTCGTTTGATGAGTTGAGCAGGTTTAGAGCTTGTTGAAAGCACAAGGAGTGAGCAGCGCGTTTGTTAGAAAGAATGCCATGCAGTGGAGAAAGTGTCGGGTCAGCCTTCAGGCAGTTGTGACCGGCGCCTATAGGCACTCCGTGCCACAATACAAAGCCTTTGAATTTCTACTTCTGAACGCACCGCGCATTTTTCCAAGCACGCCGCGCGGGCTAAAAACCTTCAAAAACTCTGCAAACTGCTCAAACCTCTCTTGTTTTCTGCAATGGTCAGCTTAGGGGAATGCTACTTGCGTTTGAAATGCAAATGAAGTCTTGCCAACGGTAAATAACTCTTTTATAGCCGAAAAAGCCAACCTCTTTTGAAATTTTCTTTGTGAGGGTTTTGGAGGCCCTTGAAAAATGCCTTTGTCATAACGAAAATCAAATTACTTTTAAAATTCCAAAGGGGGCCCCTATCCAATTTATGTTGATAATAAAGTGCTGTGGAGGCTGCTTGAAAGTTTCATAGATATGACTTTCCCCTAAAAACATCTCAAAGATAAACTCTTCATTGTTCGCCTATTAAGTGAGGAAACTTGTTTTCTTTGTTCATATTCATTTTTAAGAAGAAAACCCTGCTCAAACCACATACTGACTATAGATACACCCTTCAAATGACATTTCTTTTTTACTGTGGGAACCTTAGCTGCATTTTCCTGGGTTTGAAAAACATATTATTATTAAAAATAAGATCCTCTAAAGGCTTCTCCTGCAATTATATGCAACAACTAGGTATCTTCACACGTTTCAAAAATTCTTTTGTTTGTGACAGTATCATGCTTCATTTTCTTCGAGTATTGTCCCTGAAATTGAAACACTTACCATATCCTGTCTTCACATGTCATGTCTCTGTGTTGTTCATTTGCAAAGTCCCCTTGAGGAAACAAAGCTTAGGTTACCTCCTTGTCACTTTTGATAAGTTTTGACAAAGATCTTCATGAACAAGAAGAGAAAAACCTTTTTGAATATCAACATCACTCTTGGGCCTCTGTTAGACTCGGCTAATTTCAACTACTTTCAACTCTGTTTTTTAAAGGAACAATGAAAAGATGTCATGCATGTTTATCAAGGAGAGGGATCTTTGGAAACCCTCAATGAAATCACATACCTCAGCACAGTTTATTCATTTTGGCTGCAGACTGCTTTTGAAAGAAATCTCTGATAAGAGATAAGTCAGCCTCTCTGATCATTATAGTACCCCTTCTTTCTCTTTTTTTTTAACACCATTTCTCTGTTCAGAAGCCTTCAAATGTCTCCTACTGCTCTCAAAATTTTCCTTTCAGTCACTGAAAACCTTAAAATCAAACTCTGTCTCTGGCCCTCTGCTTATTAGATGAAGGAGGCCATTATCACAATGCCAAACCCTCTGCTTGTAAAATGAAGGAGGTTTTCTCAGTCTTCAACCCTCTGCTTGTAAAATAAGGAGGTTTTCTCAGTCTTCAACCCTCTAGTCATGTATGGAGGAGGTTTTCTCAGTGATGCCATTTCATCAGCTTTTAAACAGTTCTATCTTTCCTTTACTTCCTATTCATGCTTAAGCAAATGAAGATGACAAATTGATAATAAGTCATGATGGGCATTTCTCTGAAATATGTAATTCTACTTTCCAAATACCCTTGCGCCTCTTTAGACATTACAAGTAATTTGGCTAGTATCTGCAAAGCATTTCTTGTCATTTATAATTCACTAACCTTTGACTGTGATTGCAGGAGCTTAATGAAACAACTTTCTGCCCTGTAGCTGCATCCTAGGCTCAAAACCACATGAGAAGCATTTGTCTTCTCATGTTGAGTTTAATACTATCTTCTGGAATACAGATACACTTCTGCTCTTGAAAGATCCATTGAAACATTGTAAAACCACCTAATATCAGTTTGACCTATGGCATATGCATTCCTGAGACTTCAAGGCTTGTTAGTGGCACGACTTAAGGGTGTAACCAAACTTTATTTGCAGAATAGGAAGGTATGTTAAGATTGGTTGATAAATAGATAGAGGTTCTTTAGCTTCAGGATATTTTGCCAAGGGAGACATGCCTAAAGTGCCACTACCTAACTTAGGGGAGACTTCTTGGACATATTTGGATTGTTCTCTTTGGAGCTGATGGACAAGCTAGTATGGCTGAGGCTATATAGGGCTTGATAATGAGGTTTTATCTCGTCATGGGCTGATTGAAAAGGTTAGGAGGGCGAAAAATTTTTATGGGTGTTTTCCAGCTGGCAAATTTGACAAATTTGAGATCAGTTGCTAGAAAACTCAGCTAGGAATCTAGTCATCAACAACAGGTGAAAAATACGGATGACTAACAGACTCAGAGAGGGCTCTCTCTATTATGCGAAGGATGTGAACTTGTTCACTTTGGATGATTTATTTTAGGCTAGTTGTTAAGTGTTGGTTTGTTTGTTTTTTTGTTTTGGGTTGGGGTAAGATGATCAAGTAGCACTAGAAAATTTGGCAGAAATTCCAACGGCCAATTCGTCGTTATTCCGACACATACTCGTCGCAAGAGCGACAGTTCGAGCCCGGGAAAAACTTGGTTTGTCATACCGTCACAGTTCCGACACAATTAAAAATTGTCGCACTATCGACACTTTTTTCGTCGCTTCCAAACAAGCGTCACTCTTCCAACGTTTCCCAATCCGTCGCACTTCCGACCTTTGTAAACTGTCACACTTCTGACGAAATGTGGTCTGACGTTTTAAATGTCGCTCTTCCAACTTCTGTAAACTGTCCCAAGTCTGGCGCAATGTGGTCCGACGTTATGGACGTCGCTCTTCCGACGGTTGTAAACTGTCGCAATTCCGAACAAATGTGGTCCGACGTTTTGGACGTCGCTCGTCTGACGTCTGTGATCTGTCGCAATTCCGAAGAAACGTGGTCCAACGTTTTGAATGTCGCTCATCTGAAGTTTTTGTACTGTCGCTCTTCTGACGTTTTAATCTGTCTCAAGTCCGACGCTTACAAGGCGTCGGTATAGCGATGGCAGGTTCAATTTAAAAAAAAAAAATGAAACTTTAAAAGAGGAAAAACTTTGTTTTGAATATATTATATGAAGTAAAACAGTCCATGAAGTCATTACATTTTCACATCTGAAGATGGGAACCCAAATATCCATCCAGAAAAGTGGAAGTCCCACCCCAGACAATGATAGAAAAATACCCCATGTCACATACAGGGACATGATATAAAACCCGGTAACGGTCCACATGGAGATTATCGACAAATCTGAGAAAGCATCCAAATATGCCCGAGGCATCTATAAGAAAGTGAAATAGCAGTATGTAGAATAGTAAAACAACAGATAGAGTACCGACGTCCATTGTTCCAAATACAAATTAAAGTAACCAAAATCCTTGAACAGAGAAAAACGCTAATCATGTGAGGAGTGTGATATGTCCCAAATATAAAAAGACCATGAGACCATATCAATAAACCAGCAACATAGACCAGCATCGCTAGTTTTGAAGGCAGAGTGATAAACATTAATCATTTTTTTTTTTCACAAGAGAAAAAACGTTGTTTTGAATATATTATATGAAGTAAAACAGTCCATGAAGTCATTACATTTTCACAACTGAAGATTGGAACCCAAATATCCATCCAGAAAAGTGGAAGTCCCACCCCAAACAATGATAGAAAAATACCCATGTCACATACAGCGACTTGATATAAAACCAAGTAACGGTCCACATGGATATTATCGACAATCTGAGAAAGCATCCAAATATGCCCGAGGCATCTATAAGAAAGTGAAATAGCAGTATGTAGAATAGTAAAGCAACAGATAGAGTACCGACGTCCATTGTTCCAAATACAAATTATAGTACCCAAAATCCTTGAACAGAGAAAAACGCTAATCATGTGAGGAGTGTGATATGTCCAAAATATAAAAAGACCATGAGACCATATCAATAAACCAGCAACATAGACCAGCATTGCTAGTTTTGAAGGCAGAGTGATAAACATTAATCATTTTTTTTCACAAGAGAAAAAACGTTGTTTTGAATATATTATATGAAGTAAAACAGTCCATGAAGTCATTACATTTTCACATCTGAAGATTGGAACCCAAATATCCATCCAAAAAAGTGGAAGTCCCACCCCAGACAATGATAGAAAAATACCCCATGTCACATACAGGGACATGATATTATCTATGTTGATTATTTCGTTTCACTGATACTCTTTAACTGCTCTGATACTCTTTGACCTTTGTTCATCCTTTTATCCTTTTTATCATGATATACTGTGGTAAATAGGAAAAAATTTATGTAAGGATAATTTTTTACAAAATTTCCATCATTTCTTCCCACCATTGAACTTCTGGCACTCTAGTCCTTTGCAACTTTCTTAGTGTTTCATCAGCCTCAGTATATCTGAAGAAATTAGGCTGATTTGGGAACAAATGATTTACTTCATGCTCAAGATAAAATAAATTCTTCAATCTGTCATGAAGGTTTTTCCATGTAGGCAATGCTGCTGTTGATGAACTGGTTGAAGAACTAGCTTGATTATGAGCATATTTGTCCATTTTTTCAACATAACTATCAAGGTCCATTAGCTTATCTTCTGCAACTATAGGACTAGGAAATCCTCTATTTAACAAAATATTCAATCTTTCTCTGAAGGCAATGATTTCTTCTTGCATATCTGAGCACCTTCGTTCTAAATTATGTACCAGAGTTCTTTTAGTAAAAACTCTCTTTATTTCCAGAATTGCTCCGGTCCTGTCCTGAATACCAATTTCTGCAAGTTGACTCTTAGTCTGAGTATTCAAAAAATTTATAAGACTATTGGCCTCTTCTGGCATATTTCCCAACTCTTCTCTTGATCTCTCAATCTCATCCAGAGCCAATTTAACTAAGTTATTCTGTTCATCCATTGTTTGAATTGAGGACCAAACATCCTTTATTGATTGAATGATATTATCCCAAAGAATTTCATTTATTTCTTTTAAAGGTTTCTCCAATGTGAGATCCTTTTCCAATGCTTTGACTGTTTTTTCTAATTTGTTCACTTCCTTTTCCAATGCTTTGACTGTTTTTTCTAATTTGTTCACTTCTCTTGTTTTATCAGCAACACTCATTTTTGAAATATCATATTTATGTTCTAGAGTGGCCAATTGTTCCTTTGTTTTGTGAAGCTCTATGGCCTGAATGTTCATATCTTCCATTGAATTTGTTAATTCATCAGTGTTCAAATTTGCAGTGTTGCTCTGTGACAATTCTGCTGGCTGACCTGTTGTTGTTGTACCTGTCACTACTCCTGCTGTAGATACTAGAATATTTGCCTGCTTATCTTTTAATGCATTCTCAAGATCTTTTTCAGTTGCAGTAAGTTGCTCATTCAATTTTAAGAGAAAATCCATTAGTTCTTCCTTAGAATTTTGTTTGATGATTTCTGCAGTCTGTGGATGTCTTGAGGCCGGTAACTTTAATTGTTTTCTCAGAGCTGCAATATCATCATGTTTTCTCTTGATCAAAGCTTCAATACCTTTCACATCTTTAGGATTATGACCCAAAACAATGATTATTTCCTCTAAAGTTTTGATTCTATTATCCTTAGCCTGGGAGGAGGCTTTTTCAAGCTGCAATTGTGTATTAGTATTATCCAAAGAATCCTGCAACTTATGGGTCATCATTGATTTATCCGTCAGAGTAGAATAAATCATCTCACCTGTTTTCTTGTGTAGCTCAATTTGATCTAAAGGATGGATATCCTTTACTAAGACTTCAAAATTAGTCCTAACGTAATCTGCAGTTGTCTGAGGCTGCCGCACCTTGGGCTTCAAATGGCTCATTAACATCTTACCCTGTTGGATGTCATAAGCTGACATCAATCTTTCTTGATTTTTTGGAGCCATATTCAAATATTGGTTGTACACTTTAAGTCTAAGTGGATCGTTCCTGGCCTTTATATTGGTGAATGTTCTTTTGATGTCCCAGGCAGTTTTTACTGGAGGTTTGAAAGAAGATATTTTTGCACTTTGTTGCCTCTGTATTCCCTATTTTTGAAAATTAGTGGATGTCCCACTACCTGTATCTGTTTGCTGACTGTCTTCTCTTCCCTGGCTGTCAGGGATTTCCTGAAATGATTCATCTTCTGGAAGGGGAGTTAATTTCTGCCTTTTAACATCTTGTTGTTCAAAAGAGCCACCAATAGGAGTAGTTGTTTCAGCCTCTCTCTTTTTTCCCTTTTCTATATTCAGAGGAGTTTGTAAAATAGAAATTTCTGGCTCACTGATCTGAGTAGGAGGAATTTTTCCTTGACCTTGTTCTTTATAAGTCTCTGGTTGCGCTGTCATTATGATTTTTTCAATTATTTGTATATCAGGCTCCTTTTCTTTTCCTTTAGATTCTAATGCTACTGTACTAATCTCCTGCAAATTTTGTTGTAAAGTCCTGGCTGAAGAAGATCCCTGCACCTGTCCAAAAGATTCTAGGTCAATTATCTTTTCAAGATCTTTCATTACATTTTCAACATTGACCTGCTCACTATATTTTTCAACCAATGTCCCTTCTGTCCATTCATCCATATTATCATATTGTTCTATTTCTGGGATTCTTTGATGGATGTATGGTGACAGTTTATTTTTCATTCTTCTATCACAGATAAATTTGTTTGGATCATAAGGCACCTAGTAGAAACTCTTTTGTAGTCTGAGATAGTCTTCTAAAATCCTTTCGGCTTCCTTTCCAGCTTCCCTAGAGTTACAAATGAAGGGACCTAATTAGCTCTTGATCCTGAGTTGAGCCTTTTTCTTTGCATTGCAAAAATGAATTATATCTGAATTATTCATCTGCCTAAAATATTCTAATGCAAAGAGTCTCATTGGGACATACTTGGGCAGTTTGAATGGGCATAATTCACATCCATATATCATGATCTCTGTGTAGTTTTGATATAGGTACCAGTCACCTATCTTGTACTGCTTTGAGAGCTGAAGGATTTTCTTGATTTCATTGTTAATTCTAGGAGGAGAGACTCCTGTCAACAAGGTAGTTGCAGGATGAACAAAAAGGTCGACAAACTCATCATAGGAATAAGGAGAATCAGAGGATTTGTGAGTAATGGTAGACCAAAAGATGACTGACCTAGGATTCCCTTTGGCATCAAGTTTCTTAACATAAAAAGGGAAATTTTCTGACTGAAAGTAAATCATGAGATGATATATGATAGAAGAATACTTAAATACTCTCTCATTCTCAAATCTCATGAAATGATCATGGATTTTGTCAGCAATATAAGATGCAAAATCGTACTTGACAGCAGGAGGCTGTCCAGGGGTAAAAATGGATAACAATACTAGGGTTAAGTGATCAACACACTCACTAGTATTGAAGCCCATTATGGAAGATATCATGTCTAAAATAACTCTACCCTCATCAGTAAGAAAGTATAACCATAAGGGGGAGGGTTTTTAGGCTGATGCTCTGGTAACATGAAGGTTTGGCATAGGTGGTTTAACTCTTCATGGGATAACTTAGTAGATTTCTCAAGTAATTCAACCATGGACAGGGGAGTGAGAGCTCGACCAGGTTGGAATTGTAGCATTTCATTTATGGACTGAGCAGTTATTGGGAAAAGGACATTTTGACTTGGGGATAAAACTGCTCGTTGGTTGGGATCATAATTTGCGTAGCAATAATGGATTAACTCAGGAAAAATATGGACTGAGGGGAGAAAGTACATAGGAATATTTGATTCCCAAAGTCCAAAGATGTCAGAACCATTCAAATAATTGTCTCTGCAGCGGAAAAATATTCGAATAGGATTCTCACTGAGAACCAAGTCCTTAATTTGAAAATCCATATCGGCTAAAGGCAAATAATCCAAGTCCTTGTGAGGGGCATTGATGGGCACGACATTCAGAGCTACAGGAACTTCCATTTCTAGTTCTTGTGGATTCAGAAATGGAATTTCGGGGTTTTTGTGGAAAAGGGGCACAATTACCGGTTTGCGAATATAATTGCGGTTGCAGGAGCGAAAAACACCAAAGCTGAACTTCTTTTTGGACAGATGCGAATTAAAACTAAAACCCCGGGATTTTTTACGAGTTTAGCGGGGGAGTGGAATAAATACTGTTTACCGAAATCTTGATATTTAAACGGAGTTGGTTATGACGGAGAAGAATTACGAAATACTCGGCTTCAATTCTCTTCAGCAAGGTAACGATCAGCAAGCGTTAACAGTTGGTTTTTGAATTTTGTTGCATGGAAGACTGGCTAGCGCACTGACCAGTCAAAATGACGCAGACGCAATTTTTTTTATTTACAAAGTCAAAAGGGTGGCGGGTTTTGATTGATGATTGGACCGCTCGCGCAGTGGAAATCCGGACCCGAAAAAGATTAGGGAAAATTTGATAAGAAATTCACGTCACAACTCTCCCTCCGTACGCCAGCCCAACTTCGGACCTGAAAAAGATTAGGGTGGAATTCATTTGGTTTTCGCGTCACAAAATTGGCCGACGTCAGCAGGCTATTCTGGAACGCGAATTTGGTTTGAATTATGGTTTATCGTCGTTTGAAGTCCGACGGGCTCGACTTAAGAACAATTTTGTTTGATCCCATCTTATAAGTACATAAACAACAAGCCAAGTGGCAGAAGTGTCTGTGAAAGAAATTCATAGTCTTCATGGTTTTCCTAAAGTAATAGTAACAAGAAACTTTTGGAAATAATTATTTAATATGAGTGGAGAAACACTAGTTGCCATGAGTTCTACATATCAAACACAATCAAATGGTCAAACAAAAATAGTTAACAAATGTTTTTAAGGTTATCTACAATGTTACTCTTTAGAAAAGCAATCTTAATGGATGAAGTGGGTTCCTCGAGGAAGAATGGTAATATGATACTATCATACTACCTATCACACATCTACTAAAATTTCCCCATTTAAGGCCCTTTATGGATATCCAACTCCTAGTATCTCATACTTTTTGCAAGATAAGTCCAAAGTATAGGAAACAGAGTCACATATGGAAAATACTAAAGAAACTTTGAAAATTATTATGGAAAACCTTCAAATTACATGAAACATGATAAAACAACAAGGGGAACAACATTGAAGTGAAAGATAATTTGAGGAGGGTAATTGGGTATTTTTTAGATTATAGCATTATAAGCAATCTTCATTCAAGAAAAAGAATAATAAAGAATTAGCTCAAAAATGCAATGTGGAAAAATTCGAAGTCGGGATTAAATCGGCAAGGGTCCAAAAGTTGAAATACTCGATAAAGTCGGGAGTTTTTTGAAAAAGTCGGCAAAACTAAAAAAATACAAAAATATTCATTTTTGGAAAAAATCTTGATTTTTTCAAATCTCTGAATTCTGGTAGCCATAAGCTTCAGTGTAAACTTGGTAGCCAATGATGCCCTGGTAGTGATTATCCTACGAGTTTCGGGGTTAACTGTTTGATAGAACCCTTGTACATAATATAGGCAACGGAACCGAGAAAAGGAGCGGAACTCTGCATCAGAGTATGGTGGAACCATAGTAAAAGGCGGAACCATAATCGTAGCAAATATATATATATATATATATATATATATATATATATATATAATTGAAATTGTGGAGAACAGAACCATATTCATAGTAACAAATATATATATATATATATATATATATATATATATAATTGAAATCGTTGGAGAACGGAACCCGGAGTAAAAGCGTTGGATCGGAACCTGGAGTGGAGAACGGAACCTTGCGAGAGGAACAGTGAAGTGGTTTAGCGTGAACAGTAAAGGCCGTAAGTAGATTTCATCACACCGCCTATCGACCATAAGTGGTATTGCCTGGAGGAGCAGCGATTCCATTGATTGATCAACACGTGTCCTCGATCGACATTCCAAAACCGCCGTTTAACGTGTGCCATCGCGCATTAACTATCGTACCAGGACATGGAGCGAAATGGACAGGAGCCGTTGATCTAGTGGGCTGACATCTGACGGTGATCGCTCGTAGGACCCGCACGAAGTTTAATGGAAGAGCACAGGGGTTAAGAAAGGTACAGTGCGCGCGTTTGATTGGTCTTTGATTGTACTGTGGGCCCGAGGCGGAGTCATATACAATGAATTTGGTTTATATTGTTTATTAAAGTCTGACGGGTTATTAATATATGGTGGAAGACTAAGGTTTCTAATTAATAAAAGATTGTCGATTATCTAATAATATATGAGTGGATATATTATATATAATGACTGTATATGTGAAGGGCATCGTAATATGTATATGGAATATGCATATATGGTTAAACGTGTTGAGGGTCAATTTGCATGGTTTTAATAACCAAAGTATTATGTTGATTATAATAGTTGTATATGGTTAATTGGCGCGATATGAAATATGAAATATGTGAACGGGGCCTAATACATGTACATGTAATGGACTGTTGGATTATAACTGAAGAATTGAGATATTAAAAATGACCAGACTTGTTTTTATTAAGTTTGCTAGTGTGGAATAAAGAGAACATGCGAGAGTGCCCGGATTGGGAAAATGATTGGACAATGAAATTTTGGGATGCATTTACACACAGTTAAGTGAAATATTGAAAAGTACTGGGAGTATGGTTGATTTATTAACACTCCAGATTTAAGCATTGAAACTTCCAGCGTAGAACAAAGCAGAGATTGTGAGATTGCCCGGACTTGGGAAATGATTGGGCATGAAACTTGAATGCAATTATGAAAAATAAAAAGAAGAGGAGAGCATGCAGAGATCCACAGAGATTACAGGTTTGACAGGAATATGTACAGGAATGAGTTGGACAGGTGAATAAGCACAGAAAACAGGGAATATGCAGATGAAAATGAACAAAGTGTATGCAGAACAGGTTCTTAACAGCAGCAGGAAAAGACAAATCCAGTAAAGCCAAAATCCAGAAAAGGAGCTGAGTGAAATTGAAATATGTAATTAAAAATGTGAATGTAAATGTTGTAATTAATTTTTTTATTGTTTGTGATGCAAAGGCAAGTATCCTAAGGAAAAGACAAAATCCCACTGTAGCATGGAAATTTGTACATATTGCTATAATTTTAAAATGAGTTGGTTAAAAGAAATGAGAAGGTAGAAGGCAAAAAGTCAGGACTACTCACTTCAAATTCCCTGAGGAATGTAAAGAGTCATGTGATGAACTCTATATATAATATCACATTGATATGCACAAGAGAGGTCAGAGAAGGAGAGACAGCAAATATTGAGAATGCAGAATATAGAAGAATAAGGCAAAGAAGATTAAGAGAAGAAGAGCAGAAAGAGAAGCTACAGAACAGAGTTGATATCTGAAGTAAATCAACAAACATTCAGTTTGATAAATTGAGGAAGTTGGAGCTTCCCTATCAAGTTGCAGCTTGATAGCTGTCAGCTGTAGCTGACTAAGGTTGAAGCCTCCTGTAGGTTGGTGCCTGCAGAAAACTGAAGGGAGTTGGTGCTTCCTTGCAAGTTGTAGCTTGCAGAATTGAGGTTGGAGCCTCCTGTAGGTTGGTGCCTGCAGAAAAACAGTGGTGAGAGGGAGTTGGAGATTGCCTTTGCATCACAACAATAATAAGATGTGGTTTTCTCCCTTTATGGGTTTCCACTTATATCTGGTGTCTCTGTGCATGATATTTATGTATTGATCTGATATGTATCATCTGCTTAATACCTGCTGCTCTCATATTAAGTCTACTGCTATATTATACTAATACTTGCTGCTTACATTCTAAGACTACTCACACATTAAATTAAATTAAAAGATCAGGAATGTGTTAAACTGATTCACCCCCCCCCTTCTCAATTTAACTAAAGGTTCAACAGAATATAGAATTACAAGATCTTCATATTAGTATGAACCTTAAAAAACATGACTCCCATTGCTAAAAACCACTTTTAAGTTGTAACAGGCAAAATAAACAACTATCGCAACTTTTGGCAACTTCTGGAGCATTAAGAGAGAAAAAACCAAAGAGAAATACAACCACAATCCTCATTTTAATGAGACTGGACTATATATTTGCATTAAGATAATAGAAAGAAATCACGACTATATTAAGGCCAGCACAAAACAATCTTTAACCAGTGTCTTTCGCGGCCTTCAGGTTGCCATGCTAGAGGTTGCATATTTTTAATTTAAATTCTTGACCTCTCGTGCCCATCTATGAATGCATCAAATGGGATATCTACATCAAATGCTCCTTTATATCCCCAAAAACAAATTCCCTACTACAAGAGCACCAGTATTGATGGATCACCCCACACCATCCCACCCACTAGAAACGGTGAAAAAGGAAACCCGAGAAAAATTCTGAAATATCTCAAGATGACTATATGGGCGGTTCTTATGAATCAACCAACCATTCAGAACATGCTCATCAAACCAAACCATGAGTATTATGTGACAATATTCAAGCAGGCACTGAATCGGATTTCTGAAGCTATGTTAGAGAAACCCTAAACTCTCACTGAAAATAGGTGAAATGTGGCACCACTCAGAGATTGACATGTGCAAATTGGTACAAGTGGTAGACAATTGGCATGCTTAAACAACGAGGTGATGCAGGAATGACATGAGGGAGAAAATATCAGAAAAGCCCCAAATCTGGAGAACTAAAGCTCATCACCAACCTGAGATTGGCAACTTTACATGATGTAACCTATGAAATCGTAAATGGAGAAATCATAGTAACAATAAAGTAACCTATGTAACAATAAAGTCGGATTCATCCTGGAAGTGGTAATGGGAGAAATCATAGTGAACAACAGGAAACATGCATAGTTGCTTACAATCAAATAGATGAAAAAACACATACAAAAAACCTAGATAATAATCGTGAACAAGCTTAATATTGAATTATGAACTGTAAAGGAACTTACAAAATGTGACATTATGAACCTGGTCAAGCGCACAAGCAAAAATATCTTGGACATGACCCTGGTTGACAAGTTGTATTGCTCATGATGCAAGAGGATTTGTACCTACACTGCCAAGTCAATCAAAATCCATCATTATCTATACAATAAATACAAGTAATTGATGTAGTATTTTTTACTCTAAGATGCATTCTTATGATAATGTTAGAACATATGTTGAAAATGTCAAAAAATACCTGAATAAGCTCCTCTTCATTTCAAGAATAATTTATTGGAGTCGCATGAACTTGGAACAAGCCTCCCACGATCTGAAAGAGTAGCAACTAAGTCAACAGTGACTTTTTTGTTGCTACACTGGATCGAGGGAGGTTTGCTCCAAGATTAAATCGCTCCAATAAATTATTCTCTACTAAACAGGCCAACCACGTGAAGGTGGAAGCTCTTATGGCCCCTCCCCCCCCTCACATCACTCTCAATTCCCCAATACCCAATCTATATTTCATTTTTTACTTTCATGAGCATAAAAAAGAATATTCAATAACTAATAAAAAAACAATTCAACAAAAAGTACGCAAGGAAACATTGCAATTAATGCTTGACATAAAAATAGTATGATAAATGAGTTTTTTATATAACGCAAAAAACGTTCCAAATATGGTAACGTTTGTCTTATAATAATAAAATATTTTACATTATCAAATTTTATTTTTCTTCTTCCTATTTCTAAAGCTCCTAATTACATCATCAATATCATCGTGCTCTGCTCCTGTTTCATGCCTTTCGACCCGCACTGCTGACCTAGTTGCGTAGTCACGATGTCTGGTCTCATCCAATGACGGGGCATCGCCTACAAAAACAGATAATATTAAATTTTAATTGTTAGTTTTTAAATATCATTGAACTAGTTCGGTAATATTAATAAAAAAAATTGCAATGAGATTATTTACCTGGTGCACGAGTTGTCGCCGCTGACCTAGTTGCGTAGTCACGATGTCTGGTCTCATCCAGTGACGGGGCATCGCCTACAAAAACATATAATATTAAATTTTAATTGTCATTTTTTAAATATCATTGAAATAGTTCGGTAATATTAATAAAAAAAATTGCAATGAGATTATTTACCTGGTGCACCAGTTGTCGCCGCTGACCTAGTTGCGTAGTCACGATGTCTGGTCTCATCCAGTGACGGGGCATCGCCTACAAAAACAGATAATATTAAATTTTAATTGTCAGTTTTTAAATATCGTTGAACTAGTTCGGTAATATTAATAAAAAAAATTGCAATGAGATTATTTACCTGGTGCACCAGTTGTCGTCGTTGGGACTGTTGCCCTGTCTTCCTCTCTGGTGGTAAGATCCTCAAGGGAAACATTCTCTGTCATTGAAACAAAAAAAGTTATAAGGACAACTATCAAGGTATAATTAGAAAAAATTATAAGTGGAAATTAATTACCGTCACGGCCCTCACTGATAGTAGCATTGTCGGCTTGGTCCCCACTACAATGATCAGGTTGCACGTGAGGATCATCTACATCTGGCTCTAAAACTGGGTTATTTGCCTCGTCGGTAGTGTTGCTCCCCTGATTTAAACAAATTTGTTAGACATTAAATTTATGGACGAAAACAAACATATTGAAAGGTTAATATTTTACCTTATCAGGCATTCTGGATCTTGGGACCTGCCCCAAGCTTCTGCGATGTTCAACTACGGCTTGATAGCCGAAATGGAAAGTGATATTTTTATCTTCCTCTGTAGTTTCTGTTCCGAAGTCATCACCCTACATTACATATGATTGTGTATTTTTAATCATATTTGATAGGATTACAAAAACGTTGGAAGGCGATACAATTAATTATAAGATGTTTAGCTACTTAATTACAATTCTTGCAGCTAATTTCAAGTAGCCGCCCTGGCCTAACTTATGATGGCCCTTTTTCTCAATCCTAGCTTTGGTTGCCTTTGAGGTGTCAGTGAACCTAGCATCAACAAAATTGAAGTCATATATGATGTAGCACACTTTTATTTTAGACATAGAGAAAATTAAAGCTATTGAATTAAAGTTGTAATTTACCTTGCGGGTCCAGTTGGCATTTTTCCTTCTTTCTTTGCCCTTTTCTCTTTTTCGTCATGGATGAGTGCTCTCCACTCACTCTCTGAAACTGCGAGAGGACGCTCATATCTAGGGTTAAATTGCAATTGCGTCCTATAGGTGTCCCTGGTATATTTCAAATATTTGCCGGCTACCTGAGCCATCGCTTTTCTGTCAAATGTGCCGACCCCAAAAGGGCTTCTAGATAATCTAAAAGTTCTTTTTTCAGGTTGGAATTATGGGAATTCCACCCTGTACGTATGGTTGGGCCAAAAATTACCAACGCATGGCTCTCCAGAATCCTGTAGAACTCATTGTTTCCTACACAGAATAAAACCAAAAAAAGAAGATATTATCATTAATTTAAAAATAAAAATCATGATAAATATGTTTTAGATAAAGTACATGAAATAGTTAAAATATTAAAATTTACCTGGGAGTTGTACATGCTTTATAGGGACACCTTCATCATTCACCAACAACGTGCCATTAATGGTCCCTGTGGAGTTGACATGTGTAGCTCCAGGAAACGCAATAATGTAGTTGGCCATATCAGCCTCATCATTGCCAACACATTCAGCGATCGGTTGGGTGTCTGCTTGGGCAAGGTGTGTTTCTTGGCTGGCACCTAAAGGAGTAGAAGGTGTACGAGAGGGTTGTTGGGAAATCTCTTGCCCTTGTGTCCCACTACCACCAACACCAGATTCAGCAAGTGCCAGAAAACGCTACATACAAAAGAACTTTTTGTTAGTTTAGTCAATGTAAAAATTAAAAATCAAACTATCACAATTCATCTCATGCAGAACAAATAAAATATCCTTTTGACTTTTTATTATTACCTGATATCTTTCTAGCTGGCTCATAAGTTGTTTTATCCTCTCTTCTGTTTCAGGTGTTTGAGGCGCGTCTATCAAAGTATTAAATTATGACCTTGCATCTCGTGCCTTTTTTCGCAACAAGAACACTGGAGATAGGGATGAAGAAAGCTCTTCCTCAAAGAGGGAATCATCAGGCGTACCATGGCTAGGTGTGTGCATATTTGAACAAAATTAATATTATTTCAATTATGTAAATAACTAAAATACCTGAAGATAGAGCAATGCTGGCACTTTACATGTTCTTCCGCTGGCCTCTTTCCGCGATCATCCCGTCTTGGGGTTGTTCCTGCACTGCTCTGATCAGTCTGCCACATTGCAATAAAATTATAAATGTAAAAACTTGAAAAAAATATCTAACTTGAAAACACAAAATGAAAACTGAAATAATTTCTAATAAGACACCGGAAGACAAATTTAGAGTTTCAAATATGCCTTGCATTGAATTCAGTCCTGGAAACATGTCATTGCACATTAAGGCACCCAAACAAGAGACGAGTTGACAATGAAGACCTTATTGAATATATTGTTGGAGCAACTTCTAGTAAAATTGTTGTGAAGACCTTGAGGACATTTTTGGAGCAACATTGTTGAAGCTGATGGTATAGCATTGTTGGAGATGATCTTGAAGGGCCTTGAAGTGAAGATTTTGGAGCAACTATTGAAAAATCCTTAGAGCATTTAAGTAAGGCACTTTCTATCTTCCATCACCTTTTTCCTTTCAATATCCTTTAAACGATTTTGTTGATATTTAATGTTTGAAATCACGTTATAATTCCTTGATTATATGTGTTTGGGGACTTTCCCTTTGAAATTACCCAAAAATACCCTGGCAATTTTATCTTCAGGATGCATGTCTGACCCTATTATTCAATATTTTGATTGATAGTAGTAAACATAGAGAGTTAGGGGGCTCTTGACTTGGTTTGGTTGGGCCATTAGATCCCTAACATCTACTAGGGAGAACCCCCCTTGAGTTGGAGGAGAGCTAGCCTGAAGTGAAAAGAGGTTGGTGAGGTGACAATGGAGCTATTGAATTACACATGGTATCACACTTTAGCTTTAGGACTTTATCTTGAGAAGTGCGAGATTTTGCTATATCAATTCTCAAATTGTTTACAACAATATTGTTAAGAACTAATAAGAAGTGATGTTGAGGGGTTTTTGGGTATAAGAAACAATACCATTTAAAAACTAGGGTTCTTAGTCCTTGGCATTCCTTCACCTGGGCCTAGGGGCACACAAGAATAATTTCACACTAAACCATGCAAACTTAAAAGTAACTTAACAGATCCATAAAGTAATAATAATCATAATTCATAATTTCCTATTGTACAATATAATGAAAATTATTCAAACATGAAGCAATTGTATTAATAGGGCACTTCTAGCTTGCATTTCTATTATATCTTTCAAATTTAGTGTCGTTTCAATTAGGGCATGAATTTTTGCAACTTTCAAGGTGAGAATGAACAAAGACAAATTTTTGTGATGGATGACTGTATATGACTCCATGGCGAGAGGAAAAGGCACTAATCTACTTCTTCAAATATCTATAGTTCTCATTCACCTCATACGGAGATGGTCCCTGATTTTGAGCCAAATGTTGCAGCAAAAAGTTCCCCCCCTCCATAATTTGATATTCAATGGAAATTTCTTAAATTGATGATAGGGCATGATTATGGAACATTGGCACATACATATGTAATGGAATTCCAAGATCATGATATATGTTTGCATATGTTTATGGAGGTGGTGGAGCAAAAAAGAGCTCAAATAGAGCTGAAATTTTTCACATAAAAAGGACTGTGGGCTTGACTAATGGTTCCATTTAAAAAATGATATCTAGACGGAGAATAAGTGTAGCATGCAAACATGCATTGAAAATCCATCTGAGTTTGCATTGTATTACTTATGATGGATTCAAATTTGGGTTTCAAAATGCCGGGTTATGGCATGATTTTGTCGAGAAACCCTTAGTTGGATTCTCATGTTGGTTTAATTTATATTTTAAGTTTGTTTTGCAGTCTTTGGGTGATAGTAACTCATGAACTAGGTTACCAATGTGTAACAATCATATTTCAAGAATAAAGTTGTGATTCTTTTATATTATTATTATTATCTATTAGCTACAAGTATTGACACCTAATGCCTGGAATTTTGACATCTTGATAGCATGGATAATTTCGAAAATGTTTCTAGTAATGTTAACATAATAACTATCATTACGTGTCTTCACTTTTTTCACCATAATAAACCTGTGATATGGACTCATCACACAACTTCATATGCTATGTCCCAACAAGTTCAAGCTGGTTGAACCTACCTCATAGTGTGGTTATTAAGGACAAGTTGCTTGATATATAACTCGATAGCATAGACCACGTTGCAGTTCTAAAAAGAATCCTCAAGTGTAAAAAAAACTTCACAATATGTTCTACTATAAAGCCTTTTGGGATACCTGAAATAATATATGTATCATTGATGAATTTTAAAGTATGACAAGATCCAGAGGGAAAGGAAATCAATGGAAGAGTGATCCACCAATGAGAACATAGAATTTAGCATCAGATGAGTTAGAGTCTAGGAAATTGAAACCCTATAATTTTAATTAGTGATGAAGGACATCACATAGGTAATTATATTTTCATGTAAAATAATCTGTTAATTCAAATTTAAACTACATAATATGAAAGGCATACCATAAATTTTTCCACGTAAGTCCAAACAACCTATAAAAAGGGAAAACCTTCTTTATCCATGGGAAATAATTTACCTTTCCTTTTTCAAGATAATCTAAATCACAAAAAATATGAACTATACTGCACACATTCTTGGATAATGTGAAAGTGGAAAATGAATACCCTACACAAGTGATGCACACATGTACATTTGAACACTAAAAGATTTTTGTAGTTGAAATGCAATGCTTGTTTTCATTTAAATGTAGGGTTTTTAAAGCAGGGAGAAATAATGGCTGCCAAATTAATAAGCGTTTCTTTGGGAAAAATTTAAATCTTGTATTGGGTGATGAAGATAATAGAGGGTATTCAATCTTGATTCTTGACATCTAGAGAGAACCCTACAGCCTAACACAATCCAATGGAATTGACCAAAAAAACCCAAATAGAGTCAACCCTACTATAGGAGGAAGGGCCTGCAGTAAGAACTTACCATTTGCAAGAGCTGAGGAAAATTATGTTAAGAGTGAGGGAAGAATGCGGGGCGAATATTTAGTACACGCGAAAGTTTCAAAAAGGGAGTGAATGGAGGGCGAATGCGTGCTACTTGAAGCCTCAAGCGAATGTTGTTCTAAGAGCTGGGAAAATGCTGTTGTGAAACTCGGGCGAATGCGAGGGCGAATCACTGTTACACCAAGAGGCGAGGGTGAATGTTGAGGGACGAATCTTTGTTCTACAAGCCGAGAGGCGGAAATGCGTGTGATATCGGGCGTTAATGGCACACACATGTACATTTGAACACTAATATATTTTTGTAGTTGAAATGCAATGCTTGTTTTCATTTAAATGTAGGGTTTTTGAAGTAGGGATAAATAATGGCTGCCAAATTAATAAGCGTTTCTTTGGAAAAATTTAAATATTGTATTGGGTGATGAATATAATAGAGGGTATTGAATCTTGATTCTTGACATCTAGAAAGAACCCTACAGCCTAACACAATCAAATGGAATTGACCAAAAAAACCCAAATAGAGTCAACCCTACTATAGGAGGAAGGGCCTGCAGTAAGAACTTACCATTTGCAGAAATTTGGTGAATCTTGGTGCAAGTGAGAGCGAGCAGGCCGAATGTTGTTGAAAGTGAGAGACGTGTGGGTGAATGCTGAGGGCAAATGCTTTTCTGCAAGAGCTGAGGGGGAATGCTGAGCGCGAATGTTGTTCTGCAAGAGCGGAGGGAAAATGCGCGCGTGATATCAGACGTTAATGTAGCTATTGCGACGGATAAGAAACAATAAAATCATTTTTATGTAGCGCGCATATAAGTTTTGTATTTTTATTTAGCGCTCATATAAGTGTTGTTATACCGACGGCGGAAAGTGCGTCGCTATTGCGACGAAGGCCTCTATACGTCGCAGTTGCGACACATATACATTGTGTCGCACTTACGACATTTGGAGTTTCGTCGCAATAGCGACGCTTTCGGAGATAGTGTCGCAATTGCGACGTCTTCCTCCAAAATTCGCAGTTGCGACACTTTTCTAAGTGTCGGTATTGCGACACTTTTCTATAAATGTCAGTATAGCGATGGTTTCGGGCGGGATGGAAATTTGGCTATCAGTTGAGTCCTCTATGATTTGACGAAGGTTTCTGAAGTACTAAGTGATACTTAGATTGTCACTGACATTAGAGTTTGAATCATGATCACCATTGTGTTAGTGATAGTGATGAGGTAGCTATAAATCGTAGGATAATGTTTAATCAAGGGATTCTGGAGTCCTAAGGGGTACTTAGATTGTCACTAACTCATAAGGTCCCACCGTGATCACCTTTATGTTGGTGTCCCGTGATTTGGCAGATTGGTAAACCAAATGACAGGGTAACATCAGACCAGTCTTTGGAGTCCTAGGACCTAACCTTCCTGGATTCGGAGAGGGCTCTCTCTATTATGTGAAGGATGTGAACTTGTTTGCTTTGGATGATTGATTTCAGGCTAGTTATTAAGTGTCGGTTTGTTTGTTTGTTTTGGTTGGGGTAAGATGATAAAGTAGGATAGGTGGAGTGAGAGGTTATAAAATCAATTGGTAAATGGATTCTATGAAGTCATTGATATCTCGGTAGTGAATCGGGGTACGTCATAGGGAAAATCTAGTGTAGTTAATGGACCTTTTAAGTTTATGTGTGAGGTGAAATGGACAATAAGTTTGGGAACCAAGGTAGGGCAAAGGGCAGTTAAGTATCCTTTGTCAAATACCTATGAATAGGGAGGTATTCAATATTGATAAGAAAAAGATACTAGTCATGAGATAGGGCACACCATTTACTCAATGAAAATACTTTTAAACAAATAAACATTCAGGATAAACAATCCTGTGGCACAAGGAAGCAAGAGAAACTTATCTAACTTCAATTATTCTACTTTCAAGATTTGAAAACATATAAGAGACAAATAGGATCAATAAATGAAGAGGGAACGCCTAAACATCATTCATTAAACTATAAACAACTTCGAGGAAAACTGATAAGCATATTCAAAGGGCAAGATCGAAACAAGACCTCTTTCACTTAACCTATCAATCAATACATCAAAGAGAGATTTCAAGACAGAGTTTATATAGCATTAACCAAGTAGGGATTTCCATGAATCATGTTTATGAACAATAATATTAATCCAGTAATGAAATATACAAGATTAGGTGGGCCTAAAGAGCAATGAAGAATTCTTTAAGCTAACTCAGGAGAAGAAAACATGAAAACAATAGCTAATAGGAGGACTGAAGTGCCTCAAACAACATTTATCATCATATACTCTTCTGAGCTATTGCAATATAGAAATATGGACATATGGATTACAAGAAAAACATGAAAATATGAGAGATATATCACCATTAACTAAACTCAGGGATCCTGCAAGCAAGGCTTCATCACCATCAATCAAGGCAAATCATCCACAAGCTCCACAACACTAAATTGTTCTTCAACTTACAAAAACCATGTATTGCTCTTAAACACTTCAAGTCCCAAATTTTACAATGAGTATCCATGCTCTATATAACAAGAAAGGAAGAGGAAAAGCCTAATAGAGCATCCAGAAGCCTATTGGCCAACAAGCAATATCCTAACTTGTCCTTGAGGCCTTGCAAGGCCCAAGGCACAAAAATATCTAACAAATATCTTTTCCAGCCATATATAACAATTAAATTGACTTTTAGGCCCTGAAAAGCATATGAAAACTTGCTAAACACACATTCTTCTGAGTCACCCACAGGAGCGCAGCATACTGTGTCAAAAATTGAATTTAGGCTATGAGTGCAGCATAGAGACAGGAGAAAATAGGCCTTTTTGCAATGATGTTTTGGAGACCTTCCCGATGTCAGAAAAGGCTCTGTGATGGCTTGTTGGAAAGAAATTGAAGTCTAATTTCCATATATATATTTAGTTCTTCAATTTGACCTTTGAAATCTGTCCAAAAATTTAAAATTACAAGACTTCCAGGAGCGCAGCACATGCTTTGAAAAGTGGGTAGAATGGTGAAAAATGAGTGTTTTTTACCCTCTTGGGGGACTAAAAAAACACCAATTGAGCTAAAAATCGTTGATAATAATGATCAGGAATCCAAAAATGTAAGCACATCCTCCTGAAGATGCCTTGGGAAAAAGTGCAGCACAGGGTGCGCTGCGCTCCTAGCCTTAAAATTTGCAAAAAACAAAAATTTGTTCAATTCTTCCCAAAATTGGTGGATGAGTGCCTCATGGGTCTTGGGAGACCTGTAGAGAAGCTTGGTCCAAAATACCAAGCCTAGCTTGTTATTTTTCATCTTTTGGTGACGGGACCTCATTTTGGGCAATCTTGAGTTTTTTCCTTGCCAAGTGGTTTCTTTGTGCATAGTGCTTAGTCATTCTCCTTTGCAAGTCCAAGTCTTTGTTGGCCTTCTCTAGATTGGACTCAAGATGTATGTTGGCCCTCTCAAGCCATGATTCCCTATTATGCTCCATTTCTATTGCAAGGAGGTCATGGAGAGAAATTTTCTCCACAAGGGCTAATTCTTGGTCCCTTTCTCATGCCAAAGCCTTTCTTAGACCCATAGTTCTAGGCCTTCTTCTAGATTGACCCTCCTCAACTTCACTTTCTTCATAGGCACCCATGAACTCTTCCAGTTTCACCTATGCTCTTTGAGCCTCTTTTCGGTATTTGAGCGCCCTTGTTTCATAGATGGCCTGCTGGCCACTCATTTGTTTGTTCTGCATCTACAAGAAGTGAATGACATCCTTAGAACTTTCTAATTCGAATTCCAAGTCTTTGATCTATGCATTCCTATCTTGTAGAAGGGAGTTTGAAATTTTTATCTCATTTTCCTCATCACTGTCTATGTGAATGAGTTCAAACTCTCTTTCCTCCTCATGATTGTCTTCTTCCTCTTTCACTTGTTGTTTAACTTTGTCAATTATTTGAGTTGAGGAGGATGGCATGGCCCCTTGCCCTTTGGAGGTAGAAAACACATGCCTCTTTCCTCTTTGATAGGTAATAGGGAAAGGTGCAACAAGTTTCACTTGAAAATCTTGATCATCAGTGATCTTAGGACTGCTTTTCTGCTTATGGATGACCTTAGGACTGCTCTTGACTTCCCTTTTGAGAGGATTTTTCACTACTCTCATGCCATCATCACTATCAAGACCCTTAGGACTATCATCCTCTATTTTTTCAATGCTATAGGTGTATTTATCATTGCTCGGTACATCTTCATCTCCATGACTATCCTCTTCTTCATCTTTTGACCCACTGTGTTCACTGTCAAACTCAGCCTTTGTATCACTGTTTGCAATTTCTATGGGGTAATTTTCATAGGCAATCTCATTAGTCTTTCCCTTACTATGATGGTCATTTTCTTCTTCATTAGGTGAGTTCTCTTGGATGATTTCTTCTTCACTATCCTGTTCATTATCTTCACTATTTGGCCCATTGTTCTCATTTTTTTGCCCACCGAAATCACTTTCAAACTTTGTTTCTTTGCTGCTTTTGCCATCTTTTTCACTGTCTTCTTTGTCCTTCTCATTGCTTTCATATGCCTCCCCTCCAATGTTCTTTGTATTTTTGGTGTCACCTTCTTCATCGTTTACTTCTTCCCCTTGACTGTCATTTTTTTTTTACTATCATTAGGCTCACTTTTTTGGTCTTTTTATAGCTTACTGTTTTCCTCTTGATAAGCTGCCTCTGTCCCTGTATCCTTGGAGTCATCTTCTTCATAATTTGACCCATTGTTTTGGTATTCTTTCTCATCATTGGCCTCACTGCTTTCATCTCTGTTTTCTTCTTCATCAACACTTTCTTCTTTGTCACTGCCTTTATCACTTTCTTATTCATCTCCTTCACTGCTTTCTTGATTTTAATCTTCCTCTCCTTCACTTCTTTCTTCATTTTCATCACTACTTTCTTATTTTTCATCTTTCCCTCCTTCACTGTTATCTTCATGTTCTAATTTCTTAGGAGAAGGTGAAAGAGGAAGGTTTATTTGAGGAGATGATTCATGTGAAGAGGATGAACGAAGGTTAGTGGAGGGTGATGGAGGTGTGTGAGGAGGAAGTTGAGATGATGATGGAAGAATTTGCAGAGGGATAGGCTGTGAAATCATCATGGGTGATGAAAACCTCCCATGGGATGCCTTGTTGTTCTATTTGGTGTGAGATAATCACTTTGATGAGGGAATGATGAAAAATGCTTGACATTTGTTGGGATGGAGTCCTCTTTTGCATAATGGAAGACATTTTCTCAATAATTTTACAAAGGTAGTAGGGAAAACGTAGCAACTTAGTTTTGGTAAAGTGCATGAGGAGTCTTATGTGGTAGGAGTATACTCTGGAGAACCTAATTTCACATGTGAAGTATTTCATAATGATCTTCATTAGGGGAGCATATCTGTCCAATAAATGAGAAAAGGGGAACATGGTTTTGCAGTTAGCTTGAAAACTTGGTTTCAAGAATGAGTGATAGTGGTTTAGGTCCAGATACACTTGTTTGAACCACCTTTCCCCCATGCAAGGTATTCCAATGGCCATTGAGATGGAATTGGTGGTCAACTCAAATTTTACTCTAGCTAGGTGTACTTGGTGGTTATGGAGGTTTAGGGTAAAAAGCTTGGTCAGTTGAGGGTGACTCTAGATCCATTGTACTTTCTCATAGAACTCATAGCATCCCACTTCTTGAAAATAGGAAAATATAGTAGGAGAGGCTATTAGTTCTTCAGTGGTTGTAGGCTCAAACCTATTTGGCTTCCCACCCTTCCTCTTCTTCTCTTTAGGCCTTTGGCTTGCCTCATCAATGTCAACACTGTGTTCCCTAGGCATTTTTTCCTTTATCCCTGCCTCAAGAATTTTTGAAAAGAATTAACATTGCTTGTGGAAGGATGTGAAAATGGTGAATGAGATGGTGAGGTTGCAATTAGGTCAAGGCTCAGTAGTGTGGAGACCAAGTGTTTTCTTTAGGATTTCACTCCCTTCTCTAAATTGAACTTTCAATTTTCTTTGTAATCCTACCTTTGGAAAAATAGGAACATGTGGGAAAATCCCAAATACCTCTCAAAATATCTCCACAGCTGAAAAAACTGGCTCAAAACAAATTGTGGGCAAGTCGGGTGCCTTATGCACGAGTAGTCGGGTAGCTCCTGAATGGAAAGGGGTGCAGCACGGTTGCCTCCTGAACGCATTGTCGTGCAGCTCCTGAATGGACAGGAGCGCAACACGGGTGCCTCCTGAACGCGCTGTCGAGTAAGTGTTGAACAGGTAGTTGGGTGGCGGGTCATCTCTTGCACGCAACTGTGTGTGCCTGGGTAACCCTTTACGCGGCAGGTCACCTCCTGCACGCTGGTTGGGCAAGTGCTGAATGAGTGGTCATGTGTGCCCGGGTGGTCCTGAACATGCAGGAGCGTAGTGCGGGTCACCTCCTGAACGTGTTGTCATGTGCCTCCTGCAAGTAGTCAGGCGGAGTCTACACGGTGACCTTTCTATAGGCGCGCAACACCTCTGCATAGGGGCGCAATGCCTCTGCACAGGAGCACAACACCCTTCAGAAAAGTATATGGGTAGTCTTGGACAAGAGTGCAGCATGATTTCTGAGGAGCGCAACGCTCGAAAATTCTGCTTGAAGACTCCGTCGAGTGTTTTTGAAAAACTTGAAAACCATCACTCTTTTGCAAATAACCAAATGGTGAATGGGAGATGTTTGCTTGAGTTGTTTTTATACTTCTTGAAAAAATTAAAGATAAAACCCACTTCACTAAGGTTTATTTTTGTTTCTTCTCTTTGCTAATATGCTCTTTTTCCTTTTGCAGGTAGTGTCATAGAAGCAATGTTTTTTGGTCTTCTCATTTCATTTGGAGTTGGCACCTTTTCCAAAAACTCTTGGCAAATTGTCGATCTTGCTTGGTTCTTCCAGTTTACATATTGAAACTATGCATCTCTGTCCTTTTTTCCTTATGTATGGATAATTTACTGTAGATGAGAGTTTTGCCTTCTTTACACTAACACCCTTTCAACCTTTCCCTTTGGTGTAGCAAAATAATGGTGTTTAACAAACTTTAGAAATTATTCCCTAACATCCCCTTCTTATCTCTGCTTTTAGTCACCAAGGAGGCTTTTTTACTCTGATTTTTTGTTTATTGAATTTTTTATCTGTTCATACCTGTACTCATGTGCCACTGTCTTTAGGATCTTATGCATGGGCTCTTTGTTGGGCAACACTTTACAAACAATTTGTCATGAAACCATGATCCCCTTTGTGAACTTAGGCCTGTTGTATCTCTTCAGCAGTATAATATCATTTATGAGTTTAGGCTTCTCACTTTTGCATATGTTCTGTTGTTAACCATCATAAAGCATTCCTACAGAAATGCTTGAACATGGGAAAATTGTCTTTATGCAGACTTAATGCTTTGATCAAGGAGGTACCTTTGGTGGCCTTTGATGTCTTTGGACAATGATAAGTTCACCCTTTTTTCTCTCTTGAATTCACCTTTGAACATATGTAGAAATAGTATTTTTAGAAACCATGACAATGCATGACCTAGGAGACCCTATATGACTTATTGGAATGTCCTTTGAATAGGTTTTTGACTAAAAATATTGAATCAGGGTTTGGAGGTGAAGACAGGGTTTTGACACACTTTTATGTATTTCCATCCTAGATAACTTAAAAACTTTTATTTATCTAAAGATCTTAGAAAGGGAGTTTAAAATCATCATTGCTTGAGGCACTTGTCGAGTAGAGGAAAACATTTGGGTTACTTGGCGAACCATGGTGTGAAAATAGAGGGCTTAGGAAAACATAGACATGGTGTTATAGGCAGAGGTGGAAAATATAGTGAGAGTGAGGGAAATCAGTCCATGATTTGGTGTTCGAGGAGTGATAGGATGGGCATGCCATGATAGGGTAGTAGGATAGTGAAAAATTGATCTTAAGGATAATGAAGGCAGCGATATTTCTAGAAATCACAAGATTCTTGATTTTTTTTTTCTATAAATCCAGGACAAAGAATTTAGTCATCTAAATAGGTAAAAATTACTGATGACTAACACACCTGAGGCATGCCGTGACCTTAGTAAGGTTAGGAACAGATCAGATATCAAATGATCACAACTATAGAGCAAAACAGACAAAACTAGGAACAAAAAATAGGTTTAGCTACTTTGCACAAGATACTACTCATGAGCATATTCAGGATGAAAAATAAAAGATTTAAAGGTAGCCAATACATTCATCATAACCAAATGCTTATCACAAAACTAAGGACATCAAACATAGGTAGAAGTATATTTTATTGTCAATAGCGGACAGTTACATTACTCCTCAGAGTCGATTACAGAAAGACTGATTACAACATTACAGACCAGAATAGAATGGAATAGAACAGAACAGAACAAAATAGAACAGATCTCTCCTATGTCTCTTATCCTTAGCCCTCTACTGCATCAGCCTCCTATCTATGCTGGCTAATTTCCTATTTGTTCCTTTGCCAACGCGACTATCAGTTTCCCTCCTTTCCCACTCTGTTGTTTGCCACATCTTCCTGATCACTAGGAGTTTTGCTACTTGTCCTTGTCGCTCCTCCATGCCATCTATGCTAGCTACCACAACTATCCCACAAATTTCTCTCCAGCTCTCCGCAACCGTGAAATCTCCTTGTCTACCATGGTTGGGCTCCGCCACCTGTTATCCGCGATTCAAAATCATTTCATTTTCAAAACAAGGGCCCCAAAAACAAACCTAATATCCTCTGATTGATTGGGCTGAATTTTATCTAAAGACCATCATTAAAAGAATTTTCTGGCAATAGGTCTTCCTGAGAAGGTAGTGCAACAACTCTCCTGTGATTATCAATTTCCAAGCCTTCATCTGCAATTTGAAATTCAATGGAACTTGGTGGCTGCAAATTTGGAGTTGAGGAGAATTCTATGTCACAAATTATTTCCTCAATAATTTCAGGAAAAGGTTTCTCATTAACAAATTTCTCAAGAAGTTCATTATCTTCCCCAACCTCAACATCAAAACTGAAAGACTGCTGATTTCTAATAACATGAAAGCTATCTATGATGGACTGAAATGAAGTAGAACAATGATCTGAAAATGGAAGGACTTGAAAAAGTGTGCAAGGTATCCATTTCCATTAATTAAATGTGTGCAAAATTCTCCATGTCTTGTTGCATAAAACAACTACTTAGATCTAATCCAGAGATTAACTGTAGGGGAATTTACTCGATATGTCACCTTTGATAAAAGGATGAGATCCAAAGGCTACCTAGCTCTTTACAGACTCTGTCTTTAGAAGTTGTAGAAGTTAACACTCACAATTTCCATCAAATATATGTGCAAACTGTTATTCATGTCTTGCAATTGAAACAAAGTGTTTATGGAAACTGTATAAGAGTTTATGTGTCAAGGAAAGTTAATTTAATTTTCTGTTTAACATATTAAATCAGAAATTTTTAGCAAGATAACTTCAGCATAACATGACACAAATTTTTGATGAGCAGTTCACCCCTCCTGGGCTACGTTTGCTGGATCAAACCTCCCAAAATGAGCTTGTCCTCTTGTATTAAAATGCTCCAAAATTTTAATACAAGTTTAAAAGTGTCTCAAAAGAAACATCTGAATGCAAATACTGATTCAAAAGATAGGAAAAAGCTAAGAATGCCTTTCCAAATTCACTAAACAGTGAAGAATTACCATAAACAATGATTTCTTCAATAAGGTCCTAACGGATATTTGAACTCCTCTGTAGCTTTTCGGGCTGTAGAAGTCACCAAACAAGTCTTAAACCTCTTCCATTAGGTTCATAAGGTCAAAATTAGCTGAGAATGATCTTTGGTTCACCTCCAACAGAGAGGTACAACTCAAAACAGCTCCAACCCCAAAATGGCCATCGTGGCCCTGAAAACTCTCCTGAAGGTTTTTGGCCTCTGAAAATATTCAAACAGTTCTGAAACCTCTTCCATTGGTTTTGGAAGGTGGAAAATAGCTGAGAATGGTATTTTTTTCACCTTAAACAGAAATTTACAACCCAATACAGCTCTATTACCAAAATGGCCTTGACGGCTCAAAAAGCTTCCCTGAAGCTAAAATGTCATAGAACACCTCTAATACCTCTAGAAACTATCCCAATGGCTCTAGAATGATTAATAAAGTCAAAAATGACTTTTGGTTCACTTCAAATGGGTAAGCATAGCTCAACACAGCTACAACTCCCTCTTGGCCCTGATGGCTCTCATTGCTTCCCTGAAGCAAAAGGGATTGAAGATCAACTCCAATGGCTCTGAAACCTATTCCAATGGATTCAAAATGCTCTGAATACCCAAAATAAAATAAAATAAATTCATTCCAAAAGGTTCTCCCCATCAGAAGTTATGACCAAAACTGTATTTTCCCAATATCCCCTCAAAAAACTCCACCAAATGTGGAGAAACTGGAGTTAGGCCGATTAGACTGGCCAGCCCGCAAAATTTGGCACGCTTCTCCAAAATAGGTGGTTAGTTAAACACATTTAATGTCAAATGGATAAGTGTTCACATGCGCATTAAGTGCTTAGTAGTTTTGGTTAACTAACTCCAAATTTTTTTAGACCGTGGCATATAATGTTAAAAACATGTGCTGTCACATGTTTCTTTGGCGGGTGGATAGGGTTTGTGTAAAGTCGCACCTCCGGTCCAAAATGTGTGGTCACGTTGAATGGCAGGCTAGCCCTAAGGGCTAGCCCCTTTAAACCTCTGCCTAAAACTATTTTAAACCATAAACATAAATGCCGCGCAACATATGTTAAGAACAAAGCTCATGGTGCATTGGTAAATCATTGCGCTAGCGGATGGGAGGTCGTGTGTTCAAACCTTGTGGACATGCAAAATTTTTAATATGCCATTTCAATGCGGCCTCCCGGCTTGCCACGTGGCAGCCTTCGATTGGCCACCATAAACCAAAGTCAAACCAACTTCCAACTGATGATTTTCAAGTGTCAGAACCGGATTGGACCAGGTGGAATATTCCAAGGAATATTCCAGGGGATATTTTGAGGAATATTCCTTTTTTAATTTTTCAAATTTGAAATTCAAACTTGGTCAAACTAGTCTTTTGCCTGAAATTATAAATTTTCAAACTTGAATAACTTTCACATACAATGTTAGATTTGATTGCCATTCACGGCTACAGGATCGTATCGACGAGGCCTATCCGGTCGTTCTGGTTGCAAGTGATTTTGAACACTTTCAATTTTGAGCTTTTTCCATGGCTTGGACTTGAGCTCCTGATCACATATCCCAAATGAGAGGCTTTTGGACCCCAAAAGCTCACTGAAATGAAGAAACTGAACTTTATTACAGAAAATGAGAGAATAACAACATCCTCTTCTCTTCATCTTCCAAAAATTTTCTTGAATTGCCAATTGTTCACATGGCAAATTTTGCTGAATGAGCCAAGTACTTGTGTCGAATCCTGACCAAGTTTTTTTCTCACCATACCAATCTACCATTTTGAAACCAGCAATGACCCTTGCTGAAAATTGTGCCCTCTTTGCTTGCATGCCTTTCCATCTCATGGAATCTTGCACTGCTTTGCTCTGACACTTCGTTCTCTGCACCAATCGACACCAAAGGCACCTTGTGCAACATACGACATCAACAACAAGTTGAGAATGAAATGTGCTATACAATTGACACACAATCTATAGCAAGTGTGCACACAACCAACACAAGTCGATAAACATGTATGACACAATTGACACAAGTTGATAAACATGTGTGACATAATCAACACAAGTCGACAAACAGGTGTGACACAATCGACAAAAGTCGATAATCATGTGTAACACAATTGACACAAGTCGACAAACAACAAGATACATTTTGACAAACACATGTGTATGTATCATGTACAATGAACTATATACAGTTTGCTAATTACACATACAACCTCTATGTACATGTGCAAATTCAACTCTTCTTTTCAAATGCCAACTAGTACATCATCCCAAAAAACATGTGGGTGACTAAGAGCTGAAACTAAAAGACATTGCTGCAACATAAGTGAGTATCATACTCATCTTTTACACCTCCATGGCAAAAATTTGCAACAAAAAAGAAATTCCTTCAACTGAAACTGCTTTTACATGCAATCTTGCATCAACCTTTCAACTAAAATACATGCTTACAGATCTGAAATTTGCATGTACAAAATGAGTATGACTTATTGCATTAAGAAGTTAATCCACTTCCTACCAAGCAAACTCCATGGCGTATTTTGCGGTTGCAATACACCTTCAAGTGAATCTTCCATTTCCACATCGATAATGGACTCCATAGATCCAATTGCACCAGACTTTTTGTCCTCTAGCTGCATGTGCTTTGGAGGATTTGTTGGATGCAGTCCAACAATGAGAGACATCATGTCCCTTCCTTTGACAATATTTGAAACTCTTAAGCACTTTCTGAGAAATTTCTCTTTGCCTCTTTTGCTTCCTGCGTGCTTTCTTTTTCAACCAGCATCTTGAAGCAACATGGTTAAATCCACCACAAAATGTGCAACAAATATTTCTTTCATTTGAACAAGAAAAAATATCATTCTTTGCTGAAACATAATCAAATTGATCATGTGAATAATTATACCTCTTTTTCTGCATGGAATTTCCATCCTTTTTGTCTTCGAAAGACGATGAACTAGAAGAGGAGACAACTTTCCTTTTCAGACTTTCATCACAGTTCTTGTCTTGAAAACTGTTTGAACTTGAAGGCTCGCCATAAACGACAAGTTTACCCTCTACTTGCTGCAATCATGGCTTAAAACAATGACAATCATCCTTAGAACAATTTTGACATTTATGCATAGAAGAACTTGGAATAAAGGTTCTCTTTAAATTTGCATCACATGCATTCAAGGATTTGGAGTCTTCGCCATTCAACTACACATAACCAAGACCAACATTGTTGGTTCACTCCAAAACTGAAATAGGGTCAACCATGCCTTTTGCATGCTTGCCCAAACCTTTGCCTTCATGATAGCCCATCTTAAACATTATTTTGGACCCGATTCCCCTTGTATGTTTTTCAAAAGAACCAACACACTTTTCAATGGAGGAAATTGAAGACAAGTTGGAATGGTTTACCTCTTCCTCAGGAATTTTCTTAGACAAAGCTTCTTGAGCTTGAAGGAGTTGTTTCTCCATGCCATGCAACCTTTGTAGAATTGCTTCCTTCTCATCCTTCATAGCCAACAATTGTGCATGAAGTTTAACACTTTCTCTTTGATCGTCAATGATAATATGCACCATGTCCTTCACCTTAATGAACTCATTCTTCAAGTCATCATTGAAGAATATCATGAAGGAGGAAACTTCACTTGTAGAAGAAGTTGAAATTATGTAAATGGTCAAATTAACAAAAGGAACTTCCAAAGAAAAGTTTTCAAATATTTCAAACAAATGACAAGCTTTTAACCAAATGTCCTTAAAGACCCCTTCTTATTCAAGCAACCATAAAACACAAAATCCAATAGCTTTTGTAACAAACACTAATCAAGTGAGTTTGTTTTCCAAAGATAATCTTTAGGTACTTTGGGGTAAGGAAATAGCCTACAACTTTTTTTTCCTTTCCAAGACTTAGCTATCAAAAACTATCTTTTCAACTCAAACAAACTCAACAATCAACCATTTTGCAACCAATAAAACAATCAATATTTTACACTCTTTTAATACCTTTTGCACAAAAC
The DNA here is from genome assembly GCA_034641835.2 of Pinus albicaulis. Taxonomy (NCBI): domain Eukaryota; kingdom Viridiplantae; phylum Streptophyta; class Pinopsida; order Pinales; family Pinaceae; genus Pinus; species Pinus albicaulis. The sequence continues at coordinate 1,596,185,512 of CM076582.1, forward strand.
AAATGCTCAAGCTAAGCACAACCAAGCTTAACTAAAGCTCTGATACCATCTGATCTGATAATGCTACTTCTTAGATATGTTCCAGAGATTGACTGTAGGGGCATTTACTGGATATGTCACCTTTGATAAAAGGATGAGATCCAGAGGCTACCTGGCCCTTTACAGACTCTGTCTTTAGAACTTGTAGAAGTTAACACTCACAATTTCCATCAAATATATGTGCAAACTGTTATTCATGTCTTGCATTTGAAACAAATTGTTTATGGAAACTGTATAAGAGTTTATGTGTGAAGGCAAATTAATTTAATTTGTTGTTTAAAATTTTAAATCAGAAATTTTCAGCAAGATAACTTCAACATAACATGTCACAAATGTTTAATGAGCAGTTCACCCCTCCTGGGCTACGTCTGCTGGATCAAGCCTCCCAAAATGAGCTTTTCCTCTTGTATTAAAATGCTCCAAAATGCTAATACAAGTTTAAAATTGTCTCAAAAGACAAATATGAATGCAAATACTGATTCAGAAGACAGGAAAAAGATAATAATTCCTTTCCAAATTCACTAAACAGTGAAGAATTACCATAAACAGTGATTTCTTCAATAAGGCCCTAATGGCTCTTTGAACTCCTCTCTAGATTTTCGAGCTGTAGAAGTCCTAAAAAAAGTCTGAAACCTATTCCATTAGGTTCAAAATGTTGAAATTAGCTGAAAATGATCTTTGGTTCACCTCAAACAGAGAGGTACAACTCAAAACAATTCCAACCCCAAAATGGCCCTAGTGGCCCTAAAACTCTCCTGAAGGTTTTCAGCCTCTGAAAGTCTTCAAAATTTTTGGAAACCTCTTCCATTGGTTTCATAAGGTGGAAAATAGCTGAGAATGGTCTTTGGTTCACCTTAAACAGAAAGATACAACCCAATACAGCTCTATTACCAAAATGGCCCTGACGGCTCAAAAAGCTTTCCTAAAGCTAACATGGCTATATAACACCTCTAATACCTCTAGAACCTATCCCAATGGCTCTATAATGCTGAAGAAAGTCGAAAATGACTTTTGGTTCACTTCAAATGGTTAAGCATAGCTCAACATAGCTCCAACTCCCTCTTGGCCCTGATGGCTCTCATTGCTTCCTTGAAGCAAAAGGGACTGAAGATCAACTCCAATGGCTCTGGAACCTATTCCAATTGATTCTGAATGCTCTGAATACCCGAAATCAAAAAAAATTTCATTCCAAAAGGTTCTCCCCATCAGAAGTTATGACCAAAACTGTATTTTCCCAATATCCCCTAAATAAACTCCACCAAATGTGGAGAAACTGGAGTTAGGCCGACTAAACCGGCCAGCCCACCAACTTTGGCACGCTCCTCCAAAATAGGCGGTCAGTTAAACAGTTAGCATTTAATGTCAAATGGATAAGTGTTCACATGCACATTAAGCGCTTAGCAGTTTTGGTTAACTAACTCCAAATTTTTTGTAGACCATGGCATATAATGTTAAAAAAGTGTGCTATCACATGTTTCTTTGGCGGGCGGATAAGGTTTTTGTAAAGCCGCACCCCTGGTACAAAAAGTGTGGTCAAGTTGAATGGTGGGCTAGCCCTAAGGGCTAGCCCCTTTAAGCCTCCGCCCAAAACTATTTTAAACCATAAAAATAAATCTCGCACAACATATGTTAAGAACAAAGCTCATGGTGCATTAGTAAATCGTTGCGCTAGTTGACAGGAGGTCGTGTGTTCAAACCTTGCGAACATACCAAATTTTTAATATGCCATCTCAATGTGGCCTAGGGGCCACGTGGCAGCCTCCGATTGGCCACCATAAACCAAAGTCAAACCAACTTCCAACTGATGATTTCCAAGTGTCAGAACCGGATTGGACTAGGTGGAATATTGCAGGTGTAGGTTTTAACCCTGAACAGAAATTATCTACACATGAATATTATAATAGAAAATAAACAATAGTGAGAGCATAAAACATAAACTAGATAAACACAGAGATTTTCCCCTGGATCCAAAATCAGGATGACCAACTTGATTTTTCATTATATTCCTTTTAGTTTTACAACACATATATATACATGCCGAAGCATACATAAATCCCAATCCATTAACCCTGGATTAGAACATAATCGTAGTTCCCTTGACCGGATCTACAAAATACCAGGGGTCGAAAACCATTGTACCCCAAAAACCATGTGCAAACTCATGCACAAAACATGGGTGGGTCCACCTATGAGTGGGACCGACGCAACGTACACAGTGATCACTAATTAATTTAAAATAAACACAGTGATCCTCCTTGCTTCTAGTGAAGCCAAGTCCCCGTATATAGGTATCAAATTTCTGATACCACATCCTTGGTGACTGTTTTAGCCCATACAGAGACTTCTTCAACCTGCACACCATTTCTTTCTTACCCTTCACCATAAAGCCTTCAGGTTTCTTCATGTAGATCTCCTCTTCTAGATCCCCGTGGAGAAATTTTGTCTTCACATCCATCTGTTCTATCTCAAAATCAAATGCAACAACAACAGATAAAAGTAATCTAATAGAAGTAACTTTGGCAATAGGAGAAAAAATATCACCAAAATCAATTCCCGGCACCTGGGAATAACCTTTTGCTACCAACCGAGCTTTTTATTTCTCCACCTTGCCTTCTACATTCTACTTCTTCTTAAACACCCATTTGCTCCCGATGGGCTTCCTTCCAGTCGGCAACTCCACCAAATCCCATGCCTCATTTTTATGCAAGGATTCCATTTCATCAACCATGGCGTCCTTCCATAGTTTTCCATCCTCTAAATCTACTGCCTCCCTGACAGTTCCGGGATCATCATCAGTTATAGTTAAGGAAAAACCTGAACAGAAAGAAAATGGACTATACCTTTCTGGTTGCCTTCTTTCCCGAACTAATCTTCTCATAGCTGGAGTTTGTGGGTCTTCCTCTTCTAAGTCTTCTTCCGTTGTAGAGTCTGATTCATCCTTCTTTAGCTCAAACTCTATATTCTCAGGTTCCTTTGGTAGGACTTCATGTGTAACAATATCTTTCACCTCTCTAAACACCACATTTCGGCTGTACACAACCTTCCTTGTTTCTAGGTCCCAAAGCTTGTAACCCTTTAAACCATCCTTATACCTAATAAAGATGCACCTTTCAGATTTATTATCCAACTTGGTCCTTTTCTCCTTTGGAACATGTGCATATGCATCACATCCAAATACCCTTAGATGTGAAAGAGAGGGTTTCTTACCAGTCCATACCTCATGTGGAGTCTTATCCTCCAATGCTGATGAAGGTGATATGTTAACTAAGTAACATGCAGTCTCCACTACCTCTGCCCAGAATTCTTGTCCTAACCCGGTACCACTGAGCAAGCTTCTTGCATTTTCCATCAGTGTTCTGTTCATTCTTTCTGCAACTCCATTTTGTTGAGGTGTGTATGGAGTAGTCTTCTGCCGTGCTATGCCACACTTCTTACAGAACACTTCAAATTCCTTCTTGCAGAACTCCCCACCATTATCTGTCCTCAGCGCCTTTATCTTCTTCTCTATCTGGTTTTCCACCAGAGCCTTAAATTCTTTAAATTTGTCAAATACTTCATATTTCTTCCTCAAGAAATATATCCATGTATTCCTTGAGAAGTCATCTATGAATGAAACATAGTACACAGACTTTCCCAGTGATGGAACTGACACAGGCCCAAACACATCACCGTGCACAAGTTCTAATATCTTGTTTGCCCTCTTAGCACCAGAAGGAAAACTCACCCGATTTTGCTTCCCATATACACAATGTTCACAGAAATCAAAATCTAGAGAACAATTAGACATACCTTCTACCATACCATCTCTATGCAGTATCCGAAGGCCCTTCTCTCCAATATGTCCAAGCCTTTGATGCCATAACATGGTCTTTTCTCCAGAGACAAAATGCATAGGCTACTTTCCGCTCCACTTTCGTGAACCACATAACTCCGTTACACTCCATCAATAACAAGTACCTTGTAGCTTGTACAAAGTTCCAGTCCGAACTCCCTGCATTAATACCAGTGCTCCCCGAACCATCTTGCAGGCATCTTTCTCGAACACTGTTTTTACACCTGCATCATCCATCTTGCTTACAGAAATCAGATTTCTGGCCAATGAAGGACTATGCAGAACACCAAGAGGTGTTCTAATACTTCCACCTTGCAGCTTCCGCTTGATCTTTCCACGTTCGACAATTCTGGCCTTCCTATCATCCCCTAGGAAGACATCACCACCATCATATTTCTCATACTCGCAGAACCACTCCCTATGGGGAGTGAAGTGAAAGGATGCACCTGAGTCAATCAACCATGACTCATGATCTACATGTGTATTTGAAGAAGAGGCCAAATACACATCCCCACCTTCATCCAAGGTGGTTTTTGCCTCTGCAGAAGGAGCATTTTCAGATCCCTTTCCTTTCTCAGAAGTTTTAGATCTACAGTCCTTTTTGTAGTGCCCTTCCTTTTCACATTTCCTGCATACCTTTACAAACTTTCTAGGAGATTTAGATCTCCCTCTAGATTTGGATCTCCCACTCGAAACCTTATTCTTGTTTTTGTTTTGGGACCTTCCTCGTACAGATAAGGCATCTCCATTCTAGCCCTCTATATTTCTTCGTCTCATTTCCTCCGACAGCAAGGCTGAGCCAATGTCATCAAAATTCAAGGTAGTTGTATTGCTACCTATTGCAATAACCAGACTATCCCACGAGTCTGGTAGAGAACACAAAAAACTAATGCACTTATCTTCATCTGAGATTTTAATATCAACAGATCATAGCTGACTTACCACAATATTGAAGGTGTTCAGATGCTTTGTCACCAAGTCTCCATCCTTCATCCTCAGGTTATACAGATTTTTCCGCAGGAACAACTTATTCACCAGAGACTTAGATTGGTACAAAGTCCCAAGTTTTTCCCACAAATTCTTCATCATAGCTTCCCCAGATACATTCAACAATACTGAATCTGAGACACACAATTGTATTGTGATCTTAGCCTTCTGATCCAGTTTCATCCAATCTTCATCTGACATTGTCGTTGGTTTAGTACCTGGATCTATTGCGATCCACTGATCTTTATCCACCAGCAGATCCTCCATCTTGAGCTTCCAAAACTCAAAACTCTGACCATTAAATTTCTCGATCTCTATATTTCCGCCGCTCGCCATATTCTTTCACCACAAGAATCGATCCCGCGGATCTCCCATTGAATAGGGTCTACCTCAGGCCCGAGAAAAAAACCCTCAGTAGCAAAGGCGTCCCCTTGAAGCCGAAACAACTCTGATACCAAATGTAGGTTTTAACCCTGAACATAAATTATCTACACACGAATCTTATAACAGAAAATAAACAATAGCGAGAGCACAAAACATAAAACAGATAAACAGAGAGATTTTCCCCTGGATCCCAAGTCGGGACGACCAGCTTGATTTTTCATTATATTCCTTTTAGTGTTACAACACATATATATACATGCCGAAGCATACATATACCCCAATCCATTAACCCTAGATTAGAACATAACCGTAGTTCCCTTGACCGGATCTACAAAATACCAGGGGTCAAAAACCATCGTACCCCAAAAACCATGTGCAAAATCATGCACAAAACATGGGTGGGTCCACCTATGAGTGGGACCGCACACCAAAAAAATATTTGCTGGGGCGCTACCTCGGACCCCGATAGGGGGGGCTACTACCCCCCCTGTGACCCCCCTGTTGCGCCCGACGCAACGTACAGCATGTGGGCCTAGTCGTGGAAAGAATATAACACATACCCAACACCAAGGAATATTCCTTTTTTAATTTTTCAAATTTGGAAGTCAAACCTGGTCAAACTAGTCTTTTGCCTGAAATTTTAAATTTTCAAACTTGAATAAATTTCACATACAGTGTCGGATTTGAGTGTCGTTCATGACTACATGATCATATCGACGAGGCCTATCCGGGCGTTCAGGTTGGAAGTGATTTTTAGCACTTTCAATTTTGAGCTTTTTCCATGGCTTGGACTTGAGCTCCTGATCAAACAAAGAGTCAGAGATCCTTCACTTACTTCCAAAATTTTCTAGACTTTCCTCATCAATGTCATAGCTGATATGTATTGGTTGATTACTATTTTCAAGTTGATGAAACTGAACTTCCTCCCACAAACCAACTGCTGACTACTCTGCAAGATTAGCTTCTGTCTCGAGAACATAACCATCATCATACTAATCAAACTTTGGTAAATCATCAATATAAGTAATGTCACCAATCATACATATTGGATTATCATATTTTCTCTCCTTGAATTGATCTACAAATCCATTTTCTGATCTGTGGTAGTTGGGATTAACAGAAAAATAAATAGAAATGTTCTATTCATATGAAGGTTTAGAGGCTGGCTGCATGTTTAGAATCTGATTTATTTCCTCTTCAGTTAAAAGAGGAGGCATTTTTCGCTTTCTTTGGACAGAGACCCAGTTTCCCTCTTTATTTTTGAATGATCATGAGGTTGAATGTCTTCTTATGCCTCACATAGAAGAGATGGTGGATCATCACTTGTATCTACAGAGAGATCCTGAGGATCTTCCTTTATTTTCTGATTGATTTCATGCTCAACCATCTTCTCTTGATTGTTTTGACAGTTAACTTGAGTATGAAATGCATGAATTTCCTCTAATAGATATTTAGGATGCCAATTTCCTAAATCTTCATCAATGTTTACAAGGTATTGTATGAGATATTTAGATTGATCACAACAATTTTCAGCTACTGATGGACGATATCATTTATATTTTTCATAAAATACCTTGTGGAAATCCTTAAAAGAAAATAAGGTACCAGGGTCTAGACCTTCATACTATTCCCTTGCCTTACCCTCTAAAGTTTCCATAAAGATTTTTATGAGGCAGTCCTCGTGCCATTCAATTTTTAACCTCCATACATGTATATGAAATTTGATGAGATGTAACAAGGGGTCATCAAATGTTTTATCTTGAAACATCGATAGGTTTTAACTTTTTGTCCCAATTTATCTGAGTCATTTTGTGTTGGAATACAGGGATGTGGCCTCTATTCATTGCAGCATACCTGCGTTGTATCCTTGGATTCTTTTTTGTCAATCAATTAGAGGAAAGGGCTACTATATCTTTATAACTAGTCTGGAGTCTTCTAACAGTGGCGTATTTTAGGTGTATTGAGAGTTTTGGAGTTGCCAGGTGGATGATTTCAACTTTTATGTCCACCATCAGCAATATTAGGATTTATTAAAGCATTCCCAAGGGAGTCTGTGAGAACTAGTGGGGTCAACTGGGCTACTAAAGACTAGTGGAGTCACTAGGTGGATGATGAAAATGTTTTGAGGATCTGCTTGTTGTCCACCATCAACAAATAAATACCAATCTAAGGATATTTTTGGTATTTTTGAGTTTTAAGGAGTACTTAGGATGTTAATAACTCAGAGGTCCCACCGTGATCACCATTATGTTATGTCCCTATAATTTTTCAGACTGGAAAGACCAAATGTACAAGGGTAACATCAAACCAATCTTTGGAGTTTTAGGACCCAGCCTTCCTAGATGCAGAGAGGGCTGTCTCTATGTTCGTGTAAAGGATGTGACTTGGTTAATTTTAGGGTTTTGATTTTAGGCTAGTTATAAGGATTAGGGTTCGTTTGTTTTTTTGGTTGGATAGGTTTTCAAGAAGAATAGGTAGAGTAAGAGGAAATCAAATCCATTGGGTTATGGAGTCTGCAAAGGTCTTGAAAAGTTCAATAATAGGTCAAGGGTGTTTCATACGGCAAGTTAACAAGGCAAAATGGATCTAAGTAAGTTTAGTGAGTGTGAAATGAACATGAATTTATGAATGTAGTAGGCTCAAAGGAAAATTAAGGATAATTCAACATACTAGAAACAAGAAAATCTTTCAGGATGATAACATAGTAAAACTTGAAGAGCAATGAAGGATTCTTCAACTAGACTTTTTCTAAACAGACCTCGAAACAACAAATAAGTAATCCTAGAGAGGAGTTAAGAATTCTATGAACATTACTTTCAAACAAAGAGATATTTTAACATGACATTTCATTAAAACTAAAGATAATTTAAGGATTCTTTAATTAAACTTCAAGGAAGAAAACATAGATATTAAAGAAAGCAGACAGAAGTAGGGTGCCAAGAAAGCATATCCCGCTCTAAAATTTCTATCTTATGATCAAAGAAACCATTGAAATAAATAAAAATGAAGTAAACAAATACAAGAGTGGAAATACATCGCCATCTAACAGAGCTCATGAATCCTAGGAATGTGCTTAATCCATTGATGCTCAATCCAATGCAATCACAACACACCAAAGCCAATTTCTTCAATAAACTCAGAGTCTATATCATATTAAGCTCAACAACCAACCAAAATGTACAATGAGGCTTCAATGCGGTATTTAACTAGCAAGGAGGACCAAAACCCTAACTAGGGCTTCCAAAATGTCACTAATACATCATAAATGCCATTTTTGTCCAAAGAGACCATGCAAGGCCCAAGGCACAAAATATCTAACTTAATAAATGAAAAATAACTTCAAACATAAATTATGAGCTAAATAGGAGTGTTTTTCCTTAAAATTCCTCAAAATATATTTTTTCAATAAATTTGTGTGTTTTTTTTACTTTACAGGCAAGGGCGCAGCACTGAGGTCCAAGGGCACAGCGCCTGCACTAGAAACAATTCATGTTTTGTGACCAAGGTTTGGAGGCCTTCCAGGTGTCCAAATGAGCTCCATGCTAGCTCATTGGAAAGCTTGTCTAGTCTACTTTCTAAAAATTCCTTTAGTTTTCTGATTGGAATTAATTTACATGCTTAAAATATCAATCACCCAAGACTGATCAAGGCGCAGTGCCAGCTCTGAAAATAGGGTAGAAAGGTGATGTTTGGGTGTTTTTGGCACTTTTGGAGTTCCAGTTCTGCTCCAAATGATCTGAAATTTTGTGAGAGTAATTTCCCTGGCCTAAGGTTTCTAATAATGTAAACCATTCCTCGAAAGAGTGCCATAGAAAAGAGTGCAGCGCCAATGGCACTGTGCCTTTGGCCTTTAAAACAATCGAAATTTCAAATTTGCAAAAATATGCCCAAAATTGGATTTTGTTCTGATGATTAGGTTTGGAATGCTTGCAGGGGATGGATCAGCCATGTTACCAAGCTTTTATTTCTCTTTCGCCTCATTGGTCCCACCATATTTTTCATAGGTCTCATTATCATGCTCATGATCTAAAACAACAAGGTCATAGACAACCTCTATCTGATGGACATCATCTTCATCATAAATGGCTGCCTCATGTGCATCTTCTTCTGCTCTCCTTTCATGAACTTTTCCTTACCTTTATCAAGATTCATGGTGGATGTAGAAGACATGGCCTCTTTCCTTTTAGAGGCAGCAAACACATGCATATTTCTCCTTTGGTAGTTTAAGGGAAAAGGTTCAATTTTCATCATTTCTATGCCACTTGTTTCACTGCCATCATTGCTGCCACCATTACCATCATTATCATTGGTACCATCACTATTTTCATAGCTCTTTGACCTACTACCATGATCCTCACTACTCTTTGCTTCAATGCTCTCTGCCTTCTTGACATCATCCTCACTGATAAAGTTTTCTTTGTTTTATTCTTCCTTGTTTTCTTCCTCATTGGAATTTGCCTCCTCATTGATAAATTTTTCTTTGTTTGATTCATTATTTCCCTCTCCCTCATTGACATTTTGACCACTCTTCCTTTGACACCCTAGGACTGCAAATGAAAATGTCATGAAGGGATGTTGAAATGGTAGCCTTTATAAGTGAATGAGATGAATGAGTGAGGGTATAAGTATATGGGAATGAGGGATAAGCTAACCATTCAATGAAAACCTTCTGCTAATATGTCAAAGTCTGTTTTGAAATACTAGAGGTTGATGTGTAATTTGAGGTGAATGAGGGTAATAGAATGTCAACTTCTCTTTGCAAGTGAAGGGACTGAGTGTTATGTCAAGCTTTGATGGATGAAAAACCTTAAGCTTTGATCAACAGGCATGAAATCTAGCCATTGTTTTCTTTTAAAAAACAGAGTTGAAATTAGTGGAAATCCATTCAAGGTTCATAAGTTGAGAGCTGGGTTAAACATAGGCCAAAGAGTGATGTTGATATTCAAAGAAGGTTTGTTTTTCCTGTTCATAAAGATATTTTTCAAAAAACTCATCAAAATGGAAAAGAAGGTAACCTAAGCCTGGTTTCTGAAGGAGGCTTTGCAAATAGACACATAGGTTCATCAATATGAAGAAAGGATATGGTAAGTGTTTTAAATTCATAGACAACACTCAAAGCAGACAAAACGTGCCACTATCACATTCAAAGGCCTCTTTATGGACATGTGAAAATGACCTTGCTGTTGCATATGAATCCTAAGGGTCTCTAAAGGCCTTTTTCCTTAAAGGGTGCATCTACAGTTATTTTATGGTTTTGAGCAGGGTTTCCTCTAAAAAGAGATATGAACAGAGGAAACAAGTTTCCTCCCTTGATGAGAAAACACTAAGAGAGATTGTGGCTTTGAAGATATTTTCTTCACTTTGAAAAAGGGTCATATATATGAAGATCTTCAAAAATATCATCCACAACACTTTAAAGAGTCCTGGTCGAATATTGGATTTTGTGATGTTTTAAAAATGATAAAATGTCAAAGCAGTGCTTCATGTTTTGTTTTACAACCAAATGCTCTTTCAAAAATCTTTTTAACCCTCACAAGTTAAGTTCAAAGGTTCGTGGCTTTAAAAGAGTGGAGAGACTGTTGCAAAGCCCATTTTCAAGTTTCAAAAACATAAACAAGTGTTCACAGTCGCTCTCATAGCTGCTCACTGGACCGAAATGAAATTTCAAGCAATTTGCAGAGTGTTTGAGGCTTAAAGCCTGTGCGGCGCGCCTGGAAAAGCGCACGGCGCGTTCAGACGAATAAATACAAAGGGTTACAATGGTAGCGCGACGCGCCTATAGCGTCGGTCACCACTTCCCGAAGGCCGACCCGACACCTTTTTCATTGCGTGGCGCTCTTCCATTTGAACATGCCACGCCTGTTTGAACGACCAAAATGCCTTCAAAAGGTCTTGAAACCTTCTCAACTTGTCATTCAAGGGCCACAATCCATCCTCAAGGTATTTTTTATTGCCCCTTGGTGCATTTGAATTTCTAAAGTGGTGATTGATGCCATGTTTTTCAAGACTATAACAATGATTGAAAAGTGGTGTTCTTGGTAGGAAATCAAGGTGATTTGTTATTGTATTGACAAATATTGTTAGATTAGGAGGCTAGGGTGTGTTTATATTACTTTCAAAAGGCCTAAAACTGCCTTCAAACAAAGTGATGAAACATATGCTAATGACAAGACAGAAAACGCAGTGGTAGAGGTTTTCAAATTGCTGAAAGTGTCCTAACAGTGATAAAACAAAACTAACCTCTGTCAGAAAAATATAAGGTGAAGGCAGTGTTTGTAAGGTAAACACAGTGTTTTTAAGATGAGAACAGTGAGCCTAATTTGAGAACAGTGGTCATGGTATGAAATTCTTTATAACTTCAAAAGTGTCCCCTTTGAATGGTGAAATAGTGAAAACTAATCCAGCCTCTTTTGTTCCATAAAACAGAGTATGTTATGAAGATATTTTAAATCAATTTGAGGGTGTTTTTGTCTACTTGTGTATAAGAAACAGTGAAGAGTAGAAGAGTGTTGTTTGAGGAAGGGTGATTTTGTTTTTGTCTAAAAACGAGGTTGTTTTTTCTCTCTCAAAACACAAAGGATCCTTGTTCAAATAACAAACCACAAACATCTCTTTTCAAAAGACTTGGCCCAAAAATAGTGATAAGATTGAGTTTGTTTCATTTTGAAAAATATTTGTTGATCAACATCAAAGAAGGCAAACAGTGACTGACAAGGAGGACAGAGGTGTGGTTGAGAAAAACATTCCAAAGGCCATTTGAGACAGCTTGGTGTTGTAAAGAACATTCAAAACAAGATGCCTCCCAGGCAAGACAGTAGGAGTGGCCTTCACATGAGGTTTGAGCCTATTTTCACTGAAGAGGTAAATGCCCATCCACTAGTCTTGTTTAACTTTCAAGAGTTTGGGTGTCTAGAGTTTTTTCAAATTGCAGGAGGTGAAATGCTATTCCCCTTTGACACATCTTTGTGCTTTGAGATTTCAAGAGAAGCAGTTTCAGCTGGCAGGCCTAGATTTCAAAATCTCTCTAAGGTCCATTTCAAAGGCCACCAAAATCCCTTATGTCAGAGAGAAGTGGTTTAAGCAAAGCCACCTGGACTCAGAACAATACAAGCCTTTTCTGAAGCCTGAGCATAGAGATTCATGTCCATCCATTTTTCCCTTCTCATATCTATTGACTAGTTACGTCCCCCTCATGAAGATAATCATGAAATACTTCATTTGCGAGGGAAGATTCTCCTAAGTCTATGCCTATCATGTCCAGTTGCTCATGCATTTCACAAGAGCCAAATTGTTAAATCTCCCTTTCTTCCTACATAGAAGTATTGAGAAAATGGCATCCACTGTTCAGAAAAAACCTCCTACTTAGCAGACAGTCTGCCTCTTCCATCACTCCCTCATCAAGGTTATCATTCTTCATTAGCTTGAGAAGAAAGAAATCTCTTGGGATACTTTCATTACACATTTGGATTTTTCCACTGTCCCTTCATTTCATACGTCTCCTTCACCTTCCACTCACCATCCTTCGCCTTCCTCAAGCAAGCCCATTCCCAAGAAGCTCAAATTCCCCATTGAACAAGAAAAAGAGCATGATGAGGAAGAAGAGCATGAGAAAGAGGAGGAAGATGGTGATGAGCAAACTCATGATGAAGAAGGGCATGATGAAGGGGAATATGATGATGAGCAGCATGATGGTGAGCAGCATGATGATGAACAAGTGCATTACGGTGAGGGTGAGTAGCCTGATGATGAAGAAGGGCATGATGAAGAGGAAGATGATGATGAGCAACATAATGATGAACAGGTGCAACATGATGAATAGAAACCTCATGAAAATGAACAGTAGCCTCATGAAAAATGACAACAGCATGATGAAGAGATGCAACACAGTGAGGAGGACAGCCCTAAAAAAGAAATGCAAAAAGACAGTCAAGGCATCCATGAAGAAATCCAAGACAGTGGCAAGAATGATGAGAAAAGTAGCAAGGACGAAGAGCCAATAGAGCATGTGCTAGCTGCCTCTCCTAGGCAAGGGGCCATGCTCTCTTCTCCAAAAGTGGCCAAGCCCTAGACATCAAGGAAAAGGGTGCCTAAAGTTGTAACTCCAAATGTTACTAGGGCCCTCCGAAGCAAGGGGAATTATCCCAAGAAGCCCATTGTTGATTTTCCCAAGAGGAAGAAGACTAAAAGAAGCACCCAAAGCAAAGGAAAGGAGAAAGAAGAAAGCAACCATGAAAAGGAGAGGGACTTTGACATAATTGAAATTCAAAGTGATGTTAGCGACAATGAAGCCCGAATCCTTGAAACTCTCTTAATCAATAGAGAAAACCAAATTGATGCTTTGAGGAATAATCTTGAGAGGGCTAGGAACTTCAATCACTTTTTTCAAATTCAAAATAGATAGATGAGTGTCCATATGGCGGCATATGAGACACGGGCCATCAAATACAAAAAAGAGGCCTCCAAAGCACAAGTGAGATTGGAGGAACTCATGGGTGAGTTTGATGAGAGCGAAATTGAAGGCCACTCAGGAAAAACTCAAGGAGGCTAAAAGGAAGTGCTCGGCACCAAAATTGAAGAAAGACACCTCAAAGCTCCAAATTTTGGCCTCAGCTTCACAACGTGTTTCTGAAAACCCTTGAGGGTCATGCTCGCCAAAATTGGGAGAAATTCGACAAATTTTGGTTTTTGCCATTTTTGGGTTTCTGTCTAAAACTCATGGGCATCGCCATTTCAGTTTGGGTCATCCTCAAAGGATGAAAATGGTATCATTGGATGCCATAATTTCAGGGGCATATACTCAGTGATTTTCAGATCAATTGAAGATCATGTGCTCCCCCAAAATGGCGAAAAACACTCACTTTTTCTACACTCTGCCCCGTTTATTAGCAAGGCCTATTTTTTGGGTTTTTACACACATGTCAGTTTTGGAGGACTTATAATGGTCATTTTGGAGAAAACTAAGAATTTTCAGAAAATATACACTCATAGCTTTCCAACGAGCCATCATGAGCCTCGTTTCGACATCGGGAAGGCATCCAAAGGCTGTCCGCAAGATAGAGGACTTTTTGCCGATGTATTTCTTAGGTATTTTTGTGAAAAATGTACTTTTCAAAAGTGACTTTTCATCATGTGCGTTTAGCTATTTTTGTGCATGGTTAGTTAGGAAAAGTCAATTTATTTTCCTTTTTTAGCATTTTTGAGATATTTTATTAGATATTTTGTGCCTTGGGCTTTGCAAAGCCTCAAGGACAAAATCAAATATTTTGGATAGGCCAATGAGATTGCAAGTTGAACTAGGAGGTTTTCCTCACTTTGGCCTATATATTCTGAAGACTTTCATTGTAAACAAGGTTGAACTTGATGAATAGAAGCAATATATGGTCATACAAGCTTGGAAGAAACACTTGTCTCATGCTTTTGGATAGTTTCTTGGATGTTTTTGGATGATGAAAGAGGATTGTTGTTGGATTCCATGACTTGGTAGAATGGTATAGTGTCTCTCTCTCTATTTTGTTTCTTAGTTCTCATTCAAAATTCCATGTTCTTGCTTGATATAAGATAGTAGAGAATAGATTTGAGACATGTCCTTGGAGGCACCTCAAATTTCTTGTTTCTTTATAGCTTCTATGTTTTCTTCATTCTTAGTCATATTAAAGAATCCTTGATTGCTCTTTAATAACTGAAGAATATTGTTTGCTTGTTTCATTTATGGTTTTATGCATGCTAAGTATGATTCACAGTATGCCCTATTTACTCATGGCTAGTCATAACTCCACCTCTGAAACCTCTCTTTGATTGATTAGATTGTCATTTGTTGAACCAAGGAGGTCTTGTACTCATCTTGCCCTTTGCCTAAAACTATGCAATCTTGCTTCAAAGTGCCCAATAGCTTGAAATACTATGTTTAGGCATTCCTTCATAGTGATTCGAGTTGTTTTTTTGTATTAAATGTATTTCCCCAAAGTCTGATAGCCATTTCCTAAAGTTAGAGAGTCATATATCTCTATGCATGGCTTGAATGTTTATTTCTATGCATTGATCAGTTTACAGTTACATTTCTCATGATTAATAGTTTTCCCTACCATGTTTATGTCAGCTATTAAACTATTTATGTTTGAAATCCTTTGTTCTTCACAAAATTAATGTCCATCCCACTCCATTTTACCCAAAGAGCCATTTTACCTCGCTCAAATCGGCCCTTCAACAACCTTGTATCACCATCTGAAAGCTTTCTTGATATTTTCGACCCCATAGCCCAATTGATCTGACATATTTTTTACCTATCTTAATCTTTTATCAGTTCATCCCTCACAACCTAAAAACCAAAACCAAAAACCTACTTCATAACTAGCCTAAAATCAAGAACGCAATAAGAAAACACAGAGATATCCCTTACACAAATAGAGAGAGGCCTCTCTGAGTCCAGGAAGGCTAGGTCCTTGGGCTCCAAAGATTGGTTTGATGTTACACTGTCATTTGGCTTGCCAATCAGCCAAATCACGGGACCCTAACATAATGGCGATCACAGTGGGACTCTGAGTTAGTGACAATCTAAGTACACCTTAGGACTCCAGAAATCCCTTATCTTCAAACATACCTACCATTTAGCCACCTCATCGCCACACTAACATAATGGCGATCACGGTGGGACGCTGAGTGATAAACAAACTTAGATTCCCTAAACTTTTCAACAGCCTTAGGAATACTATCTGATTGACTTATCCCATCGCACACTAACATAATGGTGATCACGATGGGACTTTGAGTTAGTGACAATATAAGTACACCTTAGGACTCCAGAAATCCCTTATCTTCAAACATACCTGCCATTTAGCCACCTCATCGCCACACTAACATAATGGCGATCACGGTGGGACCCTGAGTGATAAACAAACTTAGATTCCCTAAAATTTTCAATAGCCTTAGGAATACTATCTGATTGACTTATCCCACCGCACACTAACATAATGGCGATCACGGTGGGACCTTGAGTCAAAACATCCTTGGTATCCCTTAGGATCTCTCAAAATCTCAGTCAAAATTAGAAAACTTAGGTATTGTCTAAAGAGTAGAAACTAGCTCCTTCACCATCTTAGCAAAATTTTGATTTAGTTATAGGAAATTCTTCCAAACCTCAGGGCTACATATAGGAAACTTAGAAAACCCCAAAATATTCCCAGATTGGTTTTTCCCTAGTTATTGGTGGTGGACCATAGCTACATCTTTACAAAAACAACCAATTTCCACCTGACGACTCCACTAGCGTCCAGTAGGCCTTAAAAAATTCCATAAAAACCAAAAAATTCATAAACCATACTTTTTTGTTGACCCATCCTTTCCAAAAACTTAAAACTTATGGTGCAAACTCTGTAATCAGTGACAAACTAAATATAACTTAGCGATTCAGAAGACTTCACCTAAACATAGGAGATAAATAGAAATAATCATGCAAATAGAACCATTAGCTTGTCCAGACAGCCTAGCAAACTGTTCAAACAAAGTGAATCACTCTTCCTTGCAAGTCTTCATCTCAAAGTTTGCTAGAAAAATTTTTCCCGAAAGCATCTTTGATAGTGTTGGTGGTGGACCATAGTTCTCACAAAAATCCACCTGGCGACTCCACTAGTCCATCTTTTGTTTTGACCATCCTTCACATTAGTAAACCCCTAGAGAGGCCATCCACCCGAAACAATCACAAATACCATCCTCTCTAAACTCTAGATTCGAAATCTGGCTTCACGAAGAATCAACACCAGATCTCATCTAGACCCAAATCCCCCTATCATAGTAGATGACCCAGAGAAGATTCTGTGGCAAGCTTCTGAAAATGGAAATTGAGCTACCGATAGGTCCATCCGTAAAACAGGATCAATACCTGAACACCTCACAACCTTGCAGGATTCCTCATTTGACTTAAAATTAGCAAAAAACCATTTTTAGAAGCAAGTCACAATGTAAGGTAAACTTTGACTATCTTGAGCCCCTAGATCTACCACAGAGTCCTAGTAGAGAAGCCTCGCCTACTACACCTCCAGACTTTCAGCTTCTCCATCACTTTGGCTCCTACCACCCTAGATCTGCTCAAAATAAGATCACTAGCCCAAGTACATCCGCCACACCCATCCAAACCACTACTGTTCAAATCACCTCACCTCATCATATAAACCCTCATTTTGTACATCACCCATTAGCTCTCGCCATGGCAGCCTGGTATGCACCCTTGGTGCTGCCACACCCTTTGCCCCCCTTACAAAATGACTATAAATCCAAAATCCCGCACTTTACTGGAGTTGAGACAACCACAGCTCAACAACATGTAGATAGGATTAGCGATGCATTTGAATACATGGAAATAGAAGACGAGACCATCAGAATGAGGATGTTTGCCCAAAGGCTGGGCGGAGAACCCAAAAAATGGTTTAAGAGCTTAGCTCCAAACAGAATCCACGATCTCCCAGAACTCTAAAAAACCTTCATAAACAAGTGGGAAATCCGAAAGAATGCCATTCAAATCCTGTTAGAGTATAACAATCTAAAACGGGAAAATGGGGAAAGTGTCCAGGGATACTGCATTAGGTTCAACAATGTGTATAACGCCCTCCCGCCTCATTTCAAACCTCCACTTGGCTCAGCCTTGGCAAAGTTCCCCGAAGGCTTTGACCCAGACATGACTTATCAACCAAGAGACAAGGACCCTCCTACCTTAGAGGAAATGCAAAGAGTGGCTATAAATGCAGAAGCCAACTTAGTTGAAAAGAGAGCTAGGATAAGAGGAGAAAAGAGAGTCACATACCATGACGAAATTGCCCCTTCAGTATCTTCCTTAGATCCTAGAATAGATGGCCTGGTTAAATCCATGACAAAGATGTGGGAAAAAATGAGTGAAAAAGCACCTCTTAAGGACAACCAGCCAAACCCTCAAAACAGGAACCGGAACCAAAACTTTAGAAGAGACCAGTCTCAAAATAAACCAAAGGAAAATGACCAACAAATCAGGCCATCCTTTAGTGAAAATTATGTTGATGAGGATGAGAGGGATACAAAACCCATTGATGAAAGTCATTTGAACCTATTAGGTTCTGATAAAAAGAGTGAGGTTTACCTCACAAAAGAAGAACAAGCATTCTTCTCTCCGAATCAAGATGAAACCAACTATGAAGATCTCGAAGATCCTGCCATAGATTTTCAGAATGCCATAATAGAAGCACACAGGAAGTATGACCTTAGAAGCAGAAAAAACCAAGACGACTCCAAGAAAGGTAGCCCAGACACTGCTAAAACCCTTGATACCATCCTTAAAAAAGCAGTGGATAGCAAAAAAATCATGGTAAAAAAAACTGACCAAAACAAAGATAAAGCTATTCAAACAAGTCTTGGCTCAGATGCTCCTAGTACCTCCACAAAGATTCCCGAGATGGCTATGTTGAACAAATTCCCAAACCAGAGTCAAAAAATTAAGAACATAGAGAAAGTCATGTCCGAAAAAGCTGAAACAAATCTGTCCAAAATACAAAATCCTTTTAGTTTTGAAGGGGAAAGTTCCAAAATAAAAATAACCATACCCCTTACTGAGCTAATAACTGTAGATAGGTATAGATCCCAAATCTTCAAAGTTTTTGATATAGGAAATGAGGCAGATACTTTAAATCTGACTGATGACAAACCCGAGCTCTTGTTCGGCCCCAAAATAGAAGGTGAATACCAGGAAGGAATTGTCTCTCCTTTCTATGTAAGTTTGAACATACAGGACAAGATATTACATAATGCCATGTTCGATTCTGGTGCCTCCCATAACCTCATGCCTAAAGAAATCATGGAAAACCTAGGTCTAGAGGTAACTCAACCTTACAAAGACTTGTACTCCTTTGATTCAAGTTGGGTCAAATGCTTAGGTCTAATAAAGAACCTTTGTTTTGCTTTAACACAACTACTGGAAAAAAACCTAGTCATGGACGTAGTAGTGGCCGATATTCCTCCTAAGTATGGAATGTTACTATCAAGGGCATGGGCTGCCAAAATACAAGGTAACCTTCAAATGGATATGTCATTTGCTACCATCCCAGTTTTCAACCAGACTAGGAGATTATACCGAGAAACTCACATGAAATACATGGTTAGCAACCGAGATAAGCCAAACAACACTCCCATTTATTCCATTCATTCCAATTTAGATTCTTTTATCTTATACAATGAAAGTGATATAAATGAGTAGATAAAAGAAAATGAAGAGGATTTCAAACCATCAAAGCCACATTTCCCATTACTAAATGAAGAAAATGATGACTAAAGCTCCAAGAAACCTGAAAAACAGCTTAGTATCATGTATGAAAAATAAGCTCTTTGGAGTATAAGCTTTGACGGTTCTTGTGGAAAAAATGGTTCGGGGGCCGGCATCTGGATACACAATACTAATGAAGGTCATTCTTTTATATTATAATTCCAATGTACTAATAACATTGCGGAATATGAGGCCCTTCTCCTTGGTCTACACATACTTAAAGACTTAGGCGCTAAGAAAATATCAGCCTAGGGAGATTCAAAACTTGTAATTAGGCAAGTCAAAGGTGAATATTCGGAAAAAAAATCCAAGACTAAGAGAATACAGGAATTAAGCTTTAGACATCCTCAAAACCTTCGAAAAATATGAACTCACTTATATTGCTAGGGTTCAAAATAGCCTAGCCAATGAGCTCGCCTTTGCTGCAAGCAATGGCCAAATACCATGTCTAAACGAGCAATACAGTAGTCAGGTCAAACATCACCCTACAGTACCAGACAATATTGACCATTGGCAAATATTCAAAGATGACGATCAAATTGATGATTTTTTACAATCTAGGAATGAATTTGAAGTGACAAAAACATACTTAGAAAATGGAGAAAGGAATCCCAGCCAAAATCAAGATCAAGAGCCAAATTTACCTTCTTGGACAAATGTAAACTTGGTAAATCATTCATATGAAACTGAGATAGGAGAGGACATAGATCAAAGAGAAATTGAAGTCTTACACTGTGAAAATGACACCATACCCAGAGGGCTTGCACCTTTAGAAGAATTGTTTGATTTTAACGATGTGGCCAAAAAGCCAAAAATGGAATCTACCGAGGTCGACATAGAAGAATATAACATAGGAAGCATAGAAGAACCAAGAAAGATCAAATTATCCAAAACCATCCCTGCTCACATAAAACATGAGTACATCAAGTTGTTTAAAGAATTTAAAGATGTGTTCGCATGGAAATACCAAGATTTGAAATCATACGACACAAGCATCATTCAACATAAGATTCCCCTCAAAGAAAACCAGAAAAATTTCAAACAAAAGTTAAGAAGAATAAACCCAGTCTTACTACCGTTGGTTGAAAAAATAAATAAAAAAGATGTATGATGCTGGGATAATAGTGTCCCTCAGGTACTCTAAGTGGGTTTCAAATCTAGTATCAGTTAGAAAAAAAACTGGTGAAATCAGACTTTGTATCGATTTCTGAAACCTAAATAGAGCCTGTTTAAAGTACAACTATCCATTTCCCAAAATGGACCACATACTTCAAAAGGTAGTAGGTGCTAAAAGGATCTCATTACTTGATGGTTTTTCTGGTTACAACCAAGTGCTGGTTTACCCCACTGATCAACACAAAACAGCTTTCACCACACCTTTGGGCACTTTCATGTATGTTAAAATGCCCTTTGGATTGATGAATGCTGGTGCCACATTCCAAAGAGCCATGGACATAGCCTTCTCAAAAGACATAGGTTATTTCATAGTCATATATCTCGATGATATCACGGTATATTACAAATCAGATGAAGAGCACCTGGTTCACTTAAGAAAGGTTTTTAACAAATGTAGAAAATATGGTTTATCCCTAAACCCCAAGAAAACACTTTTCAGTCTAGAAGAAGGAAAACTCCTAGGTCACATCATTTCATAAGAGGGAATAAAAATAGACCCCCAGAGAATCGAAGGCATATTACAAATAAGTCACCCCAGAAACATAAAGGAACTGCAATCCTTTATCGGAAAGATAAATTTCTTGAGAGGATTCATCCCAAATCTTGCCGAACTTCTGAGAGATATCACAAATATGTTGAAAAAAGAGGTTGGGGTTAAATAGACTACAGAAGCCAAAAAATCTTTCGAATTAGTTAAAAAGGCCCTAACTGAAACACCGGTGCTGATAAGTCCTGACTTTACCAAATATTTTTACATTTTTTCATTTTCCTTAGAACACACAATAGTTATTGTGTTGTTGCAAAAGAACGCAGCAGGGCAAGAACAACCCATTTCCTTTTTTAGCAAATTCCTAAGAGATGCTCCCTT
Source organism: Pinus albicaulis (assembly GCA_034641835.2). NCBI lineage: Eukaryota > Viridiplantae > Streptophyta > Pinopsida > Pinales > Pinaceae > Pinus > Pinus albicaulis. The sequence goes on from CM076582.1 coordinate 1,596,207,076, forward strand.
GAAATATAACATCATGGAAAAACAAGAATTCGCATTGGTAAAAGCACTGAAATATTTCCGAGTTTACATCTTGCATTCCCATATCATTGCTTTTGTTCCTAATACCATCGTCAAAGATATATTAAACCAAGATCCCGATGGTAAGAGGGGGAAATGGATCGCTATCATCTTAGAATATGACTTAGAAATCTGACCCACCAAACTAGTTAAAGGACAAGGACTTGCAAGACTAATGGCTGAAACTAACCTCCAAGCATTAGATATAAATTTTGCTGATACCTTAGAAGAACAGGAAGAATGCAGCCCCTCATGTCGAACAAGTGTTTTTAAATTCACCTTGGTATGCATATATTCTTTATGTATTAAATTATCTAAATGATCCTCCAACTTTATCAAAGACAAAAGAAAGATTTCTTAAACAAAAGTCTTTGAAGTTTTGCATTATAGATGGAGTTCTGTGTTGGAAAAATCCCACTGGTATGCTGCTTAAATGTTTGCTTGAGTCTGATGCAGAGAAAACTATGCACGAAATGCATGAAGGAGAATGTGGAGGTCATATCTACTGGAAAACCACAGCAAACAAAATCCTTAGAGCCGGTTATTATTGGCCTACCTTATTTCCTGACACTCACAAACTAGTTATGACATGCCATAAGTGTCAAATTTTTGATGGCAAGAAAAAGCTTTTACCTTTGCCCTTACACCCCATCATAGTCGAAGGACCCTTCCAACAATGGGGTCTAGATTTTATTGGGGAAATTCACCCTTCTTCATCTGCTCAACATAAATGGATCCTTATAGCCACTGATTACTTTACCAAATGGATAGAAACCATACCTTCCAGGAATGCCACCGATTCAGTCATCATCAAGTTCCTAGAAATCAATATCCTATCTAGATTTGGCTGTCCTAGAAAGATATTTATAAATAACGCTGCTACCTTTTCCTCCAAAAGAATGGTTGACTTCTGTTACAAATATCACATTTCATTAGGACATTCCACAGCTTATTACCCTCAAGTTAATGGTTTAGCCTAGTCCTCTAAAAAAATCCTAGTCAACATCATTAAGAAACTTCTGGAACAAAATCAAAAAGCATGGCATGGAAAACTAGTAAACGCACTATGGGATGATAGACTGACCACCAAAAAATCAATCGACATGTCACCCTACCAACTAGTGTATGGCATAGATGCCATTTTCCCAACATCCTTAGGGGTTCCAGTAATGAAGTTATTGCAAGAAGTTCAAATAGAAGAAAATGACATGAAAAGGAGGGTAAATCAGACTATCCATTTACAGCAAACAAGAGAAGAATTTTACCAAAAGGCTCAGTTAGCGCAAGACAAAATAAAACAGATTTTTGACAGAAGGACCAAGGAAAATGAGTTTTAGATTGGGGATAAAGTGTTAAAATGGGATTCTAGAAGAGAAGACAAAGGTAAACATGGCAAGTTTGAAAACTTATGGAAGGGGCCTTTCATCATCAGCTCAGTTAGCGGAAATAATGCCTTTTTCTTGCAAGAACTTGATGGGACTGAAACTTTTGGAGGTCCTATGAATGGCAGGACATTAAAGCATTATTTTTGTCAAGAGCTCCAATTTTAAAACATTTTCAATCATTGTACATACCATTTTTTGAAAAATAAATCAAAAACAGAAAATTCAAAAAACAATAGAAATATAGAAAAAGAGGGCGGTTTGAAAAGTAGAAAGAAAGCCCCATCTTCAAAAAATAGTCATTCAGAAAGCGCGCAAGTCTAAATGCCACTACTAGTGCTCAAATGTCTTGTTCAGTTATCTAGCTTGATCATAATTGTACATGTTTTAAATTTATTTGTTGATAAGTTAGTGAGAGGAAAAGATAGTCAACATTGTGTAAGCTTGACTTATCAAAGAGAGTAGATTAGGAAGAGATATTGGTTCCACATGCTCAAAACAGAATCAAACAAGAAAGCAGGGATGAAAAACAAATTGTGTATCCTAGCCTTGTTTTTCTAGATTTCATTCTATGCAAAATAATATTTGTGTGCAGCTTGTATTTCATGCCACAAGTACATGACAAATCAGACTGTCTAAACCTGATTTGGTCATTTTTCAATTTCATGTTTTAGATTAGAGAATAAAATCCTGTCAAACAGTTTAGCCTTGACAGTCGATCTAGCATAAGTAGAGAAACAAAGGGGTTCATCAGCTTAATCTGAACTCCCAGCGGATATAAGTGTAGAACTAGATAGTGTCATTTTTCAAAAATACTATGTCAAAGGGTTACTAGTCCAAATGAACCCAAAAGAAGAAAAAATGTTAGGAAATATAGTGGGGTAGGTAGAAATGTGATTGATGCTAATCATGATGTCAATTTTTCAGAAATAGCATCAAGGAAGAAAGATATTTGTGTCAATGGATAAAGGCACTGGTTTTCAAAGAACCGAGATCTGAAATTCTGGACATCTCCTAAAAAGGAGTTGCACTCCCCAAATGGAGCCACTGTTAGTCATTAGTATTTTGCACCTATTGATGATGACTAGTTGTTAAAGACATGTTTTCTAGCAGTTGATCTCCAATATGTCAAATTTGTCAGCTAGAAAACACCCATAAAAGTTTTTTCCCTCCTAGCCCTTTCAATTAGCCCATGACGAGATAAAATGTCATTGTCAAGCCCTATCTAGCCTCAGCTATACAAGCTTGTCCATCAGCTCCAAAGGGAATAATCCAAATCTATCCAAGAAGTCTCCCCTAAGTTAGGTAGTGGCGCTTTAGGAATTTCTCCCTTGGCAAACTATCCTAAAGCCAAAGAACCTTTGTCTAATATCAACCAGTCCTAGATGACCTTCTTATTTCTGCAAATAAAGCCTGATTATACCCTTAGGTCGCACCACTAACAAGCCTTGATGTCTCAGAAATACATATGCCACATGTTAAATTGATGTTAGGTAGACTTACAGTGTTTCAATGTCTTTTTAAAGAGAAAAAGTGTACCAGTGTTCCAGAAGACATTATTAAACTCAACATGAGAAGACAACTGAATCTCATGTGGTTTTGAGCATGGAATGCAGCTACAGGCCAGAGAGTTATTTCAATAAGCTCCTGCAAATACAATCAAAGGTTAGTGACTTATGAATAACAAGAAATACTATGCAGATACTGATCAGGTTGCCTCTGATGTCTAAAGATGCATACAGGTATTTTAATAGCAAGATTATATGTCTCAGAGAAATGCCCATCATGGCATATTGTCGTTTTGTCATTTTCATTTGTTTAAGTATGAATAGGCAGTAAAAGGAAATATAACATTGTTTGAAAGATGATGAAATGGCATCACTGAGAAAACCTCCTCCATACATGAGCAGAGGGTTGAAAGACTGAAAAAGCCTCCTCCATACATGAGCAGATGGTCAGGTTATTGGTTGAAAACCTCCTTCATTTTACAAGCAGAGGGTTTGGAAATGTGATAAAGGCCTCCTTCATCTAATAAGTAGAGGGCCAGGAACAAAGGTATGGCCTCATTTAAAGGGCACAAAGCTAGCAATGATTGCAAAGTGCTTGAAGAACTTGTTTAACACCTTGTCTCCAATAGATGAAGACCACTAATACAGCAGTGGTGTTTCAAAGATTCACTATAGGTTTCACTAATTGAAAAGTGGGTTTTAAGTGCAGTGGGAAAGCAACTGAAAGCTCATGGATAGAAAAATGGTGATAAAAACAGAGGGAAAGCAGTGGTACTGTAATAATAAAAGAGGTTTGACTTATCTTCTATCAGAGATTTCCTCCGAAAGCCTCTTATGGACATATGAAGAAATCCTGCTGAGGTATGTGATTTCATCAAGAGTTTCCATATATTTTCTCCTTGATCAATAGGCATGAAATCTAGCCATTGTTTTCTTTTAAAAAACAGAGTTGAAATTAGTGGAAATCCATTCAAGGTTCATAAGTTGAGAGCTGGGTTAAACATAGGCCAAAGAGTGATGTTGATATTCAAAGAAGGTTTGCTTTTCCTATTCATTTTTCAAAAAACTCATCAAAATGGACAAGAATGTAACCTAAGCCTGGTTTCTGAAGGAGGCTTTGCAAATAGACACATAGGTTCATCAATATGAAGAAATGATTTGGCAAGTGTTTTAAATTCACAGAAAACACTCAAAGCAGACAAAACATGCCACTATCACAGTCAAAGGCCTCTTTATGGACATGTGAAAATGACCTTGTTGTTGCATATAAGTCCTAAGGGTCTCTAAAGGCCTTTTTCCTTAAAGGGTGCATCTACAGTTATTTTATGGTTTTGAGCAGGGTTTCCTCTAATAACAGATATGAACAAAGGAAACAAGTTTCCTCCCTTGATGAGAAAACACTAAGAGAGATTGTGGCTTTAAAGATGTTTTCTTCACTTTCAAAAAGGGTCATATATACGAAGATCTTCAAAAATATCATCCACAGCACTTTAAAGAGTCCTGGTCGAATATTGGATTTTGTGATGTTTTAAAAATGATAAAATGTCAAAGCAGTGCTTCATGTTTTGTTTTACAACCAAATGCTCTTTCAAAAATCTTTTTAACCCTCACAAGTTAAGTTCAAAGGTTCGTGGCTTTAAAAGAGTGGAGAGACCGTTGCAAATCCCATTTGCAAGTTTCAAAAACATAAACAAGTGTTCACAGTCACTCTCATAGCTGCTCACTGGACCGAAACGAAATTTCAAGGAATTTGTAGTGTTTGAGGCTTAAAGCCTGCGCGGCGCGCCTAGAAAAGCGTGCGGCGCGTTCAAACGAAGAAATACAAAGGCTTACAATGGTAGCGCAGTGCGCCTGTAGCGCCAGTCACCAATGCCCGAAGGCCGACCCGACACCTTTTTCACTACACGACACTCTTCCATTTGAACAAGCCACGCCCGTTTGAATGACCAAAATGCCTTCAAAAGGTCTTGAAACCTACTCAACTCATCAAGCAAGGGCCACAAGCCATCCTCAAGGTATTTTTTATTTCCCCTTGGTGGATTCGAATTTCTAAAGTGGTGATTGATGCCATGTTTTTCAAGACTAAAACAATGATTGAAAAGTGGAGTTCTTGGTAGGAAATCAAGGTGATTTGTTACTGTATTGACAAATATTTTTACAGTAGGAGGCTAGGGTGTGTTTATATTAGTTTCAAAAGGCCTAAAACTGCCTTCAAACAAAGTGATGAAACATATGCTAATGACAAGACAGAAAACACAGTGGTAGAGGTTTTCAAATTGCTGAAGGTGTCCTAACAGTGATAAAACAAAACTAACCTCTGTCAGCAAAATATAAGGTGAAAGCAGTGTTTGTAAGGTAAACACAGTGTTTGTAAGATGAGAACAGTGAGCCTAATTTGAGAACAGTGGTCGTCTGAAATGCTTTATCACTTCAAAAGTGTCCCCTTTGAATGGTGAAACAGTGAAAACTAATCCAGCCTCTTTTGTTCCATAAAACAGAGTATGTTATGAAGATCTTTTAAATCAATTTGAGGGTGTTTTTGTCTACCTGTGTATAAGAAACAATGAACAACAGAAGAGTGTTGTTTGGGGAAGGGTGATTTTGTTTTTGTATAAAAAAAGGCTATTTTGTTTCTCTCAAAACACAAAGGATCCTTGTTCAAATAACAAACCACAAACATCTCTTTTCAAAATACTTGGCCCAAAAACAGTGATAAGATTGAGTTTGTTTCATTTTGACAAATATTTGTTGATCAACATCAAAGAAGGCAAAAAGTGACTGACAAGGAGGATAGAGGTGTGGTTGAGAAAAACATTCCAAAGGCCATTTGAGATAGCTTGGTGTTGCAAAGAACATTCAAAACAAGATTGCCTCCCAGGCAAGACAGTAGGAGTGGCCTTCATAGGAGGTTTGAGCCTGTTTCCACTGAAGAGGTAAATGCCCATCCATCAGTCTTGTTTAACTTTCATGAGGTTGGGTGTCTAGAGTTTTGTCAAAGGGTGCATGAGGTGAAAATTTATTCCCCTTTGAAACATCTTTGTGCTTTGAGATTTCAAGAGAAGCACTTTCAGCTGGCAGGCCTAGATTTCAAATTCTCTCCAAGGTCCATTTCAAAGGCCACCAAAATCCCTTATGTCAGAGAGAAGTGGTTTAAACAAAGCCACCTGGACTCAAAACAATACAAGCCTTTTCTAAAGCCTGAGCATAGAGATTCATGTCCATCCATTTTTCCCTTCTCATATCTATTGACTAGTTACGTCCCCCTCATGAAGATAATCATGAAATACTTCACTTGCGAGGGAAGATTCTCCCGAGTCTATGCCTATCATGTTTGGTTGCTCATGCATTTCACAAGAGCCAAATTGTTAAATCTCCCTTTCTTCCTACATAGAAGTATTGAGAAAATTGCATCCACTGTTCAGAAAAAACCTCCTTCTCAGTAGACAGCCTGCCTCTTCCATCACTCCCTCATCAAGGTTATCATTCTTCATCAGCTTGAGAAGAAAGAAATATCTTGGGATACTTTCATTACACATCCGGATTTCGCCACTGTCCCTTCATTTCATACATCTCCTTCACCTTCCACTCACCATCCTTCGCCTTCCTCAAGCAAGCCCATTCCCAAGAAGCTCAAATTCCCCATTGAACAAGAAAAAGAGCATGATGAGGAAGAAGAGCATGAGCAAGAGGAGGAAGATGGTGATGAGCAACCTCATGATGAAGAAGTGCATGATGAAGGGGAAGATGATGATGAGAAGCATGATGATGAGTAGGATGATGGTGAGAAGCATGATGGTGAGCAGCATGATGATGAACAAGTGCATCACAGTGAGGGTGAGCAGCCTCATGATGAAGAAGGGCATGATGAAGAGGAAGATGATGATGAGAAGCATAATGATGAACAGGTGTAGCATGATGAACAACGGCCTCATGAAAATGAACAATAGCCTCATGAAAAATAACAACAGCCTCTTGAAAAAGAACAACAACATGATGAAGAGATGCAACACAGTGAGGAGGACAACCCTAAAAATGAAATGCAAAAGGACAGTCAAGGCATCCATGAAGAAATACAAGACAGTGGCAAGAATGATGAGCAAAGTAGCAAGGGCGAAGAGCCAATAGAGCATGTGCTAGCTACCTCTCCTAGGCCAGGGGCCATGCTCTCTTCTCCAAAAGTGGCCAAGCCTCTGACATCAAGGAAAAGGGTGCCTAAATTTGTAACTCCAAATGTTACTAGGGCCCTCCGAAGCAAGGGGAATTTTCCCAAGTAGCCCATTGTCGATTTGCCCAATAGGAAGAAGACTAAAAGAGGCACCCAAAGCAAAGGAAAGGAGAAAGAAGAAAGCAGCCATGAAAAGGAAAGGGACTTCGACATAATTCAAATTCAAAGTGATGATAGCAACAATGAAGCCCGAATCCTTGAAACTCTCTTAATCAATAGAGAAAACCAAATTGATGCTTTGAGGACTGATCTTGAGAGGGATAGGAACTTCAATCACTTTTTGCAAATTCAAAACAGATATATGAGTTTCCATATGGTGGTATATGAGACACGAGCCATCAAATACAAAAAAGAGGGCTCCAAAGCACAAGTGAGATTGGGGGAACTCATGGGTGAGTTCGATGAGAGAGAAATTGAAGGCCACTCAGGAAAAACTCAAGGAGGCTAAAAGGAAGCGCCCGGCACCAAAATTGAGGAAAGACACCTCAAAGCTCCAAATTTTGGCCTCAGCTTCACCTCATGTTTCTGAAAACACTTGAGGGTCATGCTCGTCAAAATTGGGCGAAATTCGACAAATTTTGGTTTTTTGTCATTTTTGGGTTTTTGGCTAAAACTCATGGGCATCGCCATTTCATTTTGGGGCATCCTAAAAGGATAAAAATGGTATCATTGGATGCCATAATTTTAGGGGCATATACTCGGAAATTTTCAGATCAATTGAAGATCATTTACTCCCTCAAAATGGCGAAAAACACTCGCTTTTTCTACACTCTGCCCGTTTATCAGCAAGGCCTATTTTTTGGGTTTTTAGACATAGGTACGTTTTTGGAGGACTTTTAGTGGTAAATATGGCATAAAATAAGAACTTTCAAAAAATAGACACTCAGATATTTCCAACGAGCCATCACGGGTCTCGTTTCGACATCGGGAAGGCATCCAAAGGTTGTCCGCAAGACAAAGGACTTTTTGCTGATGTATTTCTTAAGTATTTTTGTGAAAAATGTACTTTTCAAAAGTGACTTTTCTTCATGTGCGTTTAGCTATTTTTGTGCATGGTTAGTTAGGAAAAGTCAATTTATTTTCCTTTTTAAGAATTTTTGAGATATTTTGTTAGATATTTTGTGCCTTGGGCTTTGCAAAGCCTCAAGGACAAAATCGGATATTTTGGATAGGCCAATGAGATTGCAAGTTGAACTAGGAGGTTTTCCTCACTTTGGCCTATATATTCCAAAGACTTTCATTGTAAACAAGGCTGAACTTGATGAATAGAAGCAATAAATGGTCATACAAGCTTAGAAGAAACACTTGTCTCATGCTTTTGGATATTTTCTTGGATGTTTTTGGATGATGAAAGAGGATTGTTGTTGGATTCCATGACTTGGTAGAATGGTATAGTGTCTCTCTCTCTGTTTTGTTTCTTAGTTCTCATTCAAAATTCCATGTTCTTGCTTGCTATAAGATAGTAGAGAATAGATTTGAGACATGCCCTTAGGCACCTCAAATTTCCTGTTTCTTTATAGCTTCTATGTTTTCTTCATTCTTAGTCATATTAAAGAATCCTTGATTTCTCTTTAATAACTGAAGAATATTGTTTGCTTGTTTCATTTATGGTTTTATGCATGCTAAGTATGATTCACGGTATGCCCTGCTTACTTATGGCTAGTCATAGCTCCACCTTTGAAACCTCTCTTTGATTGATTAGATTGTCATTTGTTGAACCAAGGAGGTCTTGTACTCATCTTGCCCGTTGCCTAAAACTATGCAATCTTGCTTCAAAGTGCCCAATAGCTTGAAATACTATGTTTAGGCGTTCCTTCATAGTGATTCGAGTTGTTTGTTTGTCTTAAATGTATTTCCCCGAAGTCTGATAGCCATTTCCTAAAGTTAGAGAGTCATATATCTCTATGCATGGCTTGAATGTTTATTTCTATGCATTGATCAGTTTACAGTTACATTTCTCATGATTAATGGTTTTCCCTACCATGTTTATGTCAGCTATTAAACTATTTATGTTTGAAATCCTTTGTTATTCACAAAATTAATGTCCATCCCACTCCATTTTACCCAAAGATCCATTTTACCTCGCTCAAATCAGCCCTTCAACAACCTTGTATCACCATTTGAAAGCTTTCTTGACCTTTTCGAACCCATAGCCCAGTTGATCTGACATCTTTTTTACCTATATTAATCTTTGATCAGTTCATCCCTCACAACCTAAAAACCAAACCCAAAAACCTACTTCATAACTAGCCTAAAATCAAGAACACAATAAGCAAACACACAGATATCCCTTACACAAATAGAGAGAGCCCTCTCTGAGTCCAGGAAGGCTAGGTCCTTGGGCTCCAAAGACTGGTTTGATGTTACACTGTCATTTGGCTTGCCAATCAACCAAATCACGGGACCCTAACATAACAAAGCCCATAAGTTTCTTCAATGTTGTTAGACATAGTGCCTAATCTCCAATCATACGATATGGTGTTTTTCTTAGAGCTGGTGAGTATAATTCCTCCTACCCCTGATTTTATAAGATTATTTTTTGAAGCCCCATCGAATAAGAGGTAGGGTTTGTTGATTGTGTTAATCCAGTTCTAGAATTCTTCTTGCGTTAGCCTTATTTTCCACTTTGGTTTTCCCTTTCTGGGCATGGGCATTGTTGCAAAATTGGGCGAGCTACTTGCAAACCTTTCTCACTCTCTTTATCCTACTTGAAGCTACACCCAATCAATTCCTTTTGTTCCTTTAGCAGAATAGAATTCAGAGACTTCCCCCATGTTTTGGATATTAGCCTTTCCACTCTTGGCTTTTTATTATGAGAAATCTTGTTGTTTCTCCCTGACCAAATCCGCCAGCATAAGAATGAGGGAATGTTGATCCAGTACATTTTCACAGTTCTTTATTTTTGAGAGAGTAAGGATAATTATTTTTCTAGTTAGCCAGAAACCCATTGAGTGGTATGGTGTAATTTAGATTTTCTTCTAATGGATATACCACACCCTTCCAACGTTATTTGGTGAAGTTACATTCTATGAACATGTGTTGAACTTTTTCCTCCTCTTGTAGACACAATGGGCTATGAGAGGGCCCATAAATCCCTCTTTTTTTCAAGTTATTTGCAGTGAAAATTTTTCTATTTAGAAGGGTCCACATGAATATTTTAATTTTAGGTAATATTTCAAATCTCCACACAAGTTTTCAGAGGTGCCAATCTTATTGCCATTGTTGTTCTTGAAGCACTGCATATCCCAAATTGGTAGTATATTCCCATCCTGTAGGAGTCGAAATGTATGCATCCTCTTTTCTTCACTCTAGTGGGGTTGCACCTTTTAGCAGGCAAGTCAGACTATCTGATTTCTTTTTTAATTCTTGTGTTAGATTAGGGGTTTTCCATTAATTTCCAGATTCTATCATAGTCCCACTGTGATATTTTTCCCAAGTTGGGGAGGCCCTTTTCAGTCATCTAGTTCCTCAATATTAAAATTTATTGGTTGTTACATACTGGATCACTTCCCATTATGTTTTCTGTCAATAAATTGATGTTTTTTCCATTGTCTGGCATTCTTGAAAAGTTGTTTTTGATCAGCGACACCACCTTGAAATTGAGCTTCCAAATTTGAGTACAAGGTCTAAGAGGTGCATTCCTGTCCAAGATGGAGATCCTTGGAACGCTTAAGTATTTTGACTCTAAATAATTCTTCCACCAAATTATTTCCCCAGTAATGAATCTCCAAGCAATCTTTGATCCAAGTTCCATATTCATCAGACCAGGTATTCTGACAGAGATACATGCATTATTATATTGCGTCATTACTTGAATCCATTTGATTAAAATGAATTTCTTGGTTTCTGTTTTGCCTCACCATAGAAATCCTCTAATTATAATTTATATTTTCTTATGTATGCTTGCAGGGGCAGAGATCATGGAAAACTGATAGAGGGGAAGGGAAGGGAGAATAGATTTAATGAGGATGACTCTACTTGCTTGATTCAACCAAATCATTCCCTAAGAATGGATCTCTTTTTTTATCTTCTTAGTGTATTTGTTCCAGATCTCAGTTTTCAAATTTTTCTTAGTAATTGGAACCCCAAGATATTGGAAATGGTTCAAGTTGGTTCGAAAAGGAATTTCTAAGATTTGGGACATTCTTTGAAGTGTCTGGTGAGGAGTGTTCTAGCCAAAGATGAAATGTTTTTCATTTTTCACTAGTCCTCTAGAGACATCCATAAAATTGTCAAGGACTATTTTGAATCTTCTAGCAACTACACAAGATGCTCCTCCCATGAGAAAGGTATCATCTGAAAATAGTGAGTGATTTATACTTTTAACCCCTTTTCTTATTGACATACCACTCAAGGTGTGGTTTTTTCTACAATGCTCCAATTTTCTACTCAAAGAATCATCCATCAAGATATAAATGAAAGGGGACAAGGGGAAACCTTTCCTTAGTCCCCTATAACTCTGGAAAATTTGCATGGTCTTCCATTAAATAGAGGAGTGATCCAAGGGACATTAGTGCAGGCTTTTATGATGTCGATGAGCTCAGCTGAAAATCCAATTTTTTTTAAGACTGTTGATAGAAAAGACAGATTTACTGTATCAAAAGAATTTTCCATATCGATTTTCAGAATGAATCCCTGTTCTTTGTGTGCAATGCTGGAGTGTAAAGCCTCTTGCACTAGAATTATGTTGTCTACTATCTGTCTGCATGAAATGAATCCACCTTGGTTTTCTGTTATTATGGAATGGAGAAGGGGTTTAATGAAACTTGCTAGGATTTTTTATATTATTTTGTAAGAGGCATTACAAAGGGATATTGGTCAAAATCAACTTAGAGAGGAGGGACATGAATATTTTGGAATAAGGGCTAGGTAGGTATAGTTTGTGAATCCTCCCATCTTCTTTTTTTTTTAAACATATTTGATCTTCTTTAGCAATTCTTTTTTTATCAATTGCCAATAGGAGTGATAGAATAAGATGGAGAATCCATTCAGTCCTGGAGCTTTATTTGGATGGAGACTTCAAATGAATTCCATTACTTGTGATTCTGTGACTTATTTGGTTATCTCATTATTCTTTTCCTGATTTATTGTATGTGGGATGTGTTTTAAGAATTTTTCTGCCTATACTTGCCCATTTTCTGCTGTTAGCAGAGATTTGTAATGATTTTGCACCTCTTTCTTTATATCTTCATGTCCTATAATCTCAACGCCTCTCCTATGATTTTTTCAATGTTATATTTTATGAGTTTGGTTTTTGCTGAATTGTGGAATAATGTTGTGTTCTTGTCTCCTGCTTGGATCTACAATTGTCTGGACTTTAACCTCCAAACCTCTTCTTCCTTCCTATTATTTATGTATATCTCCCAATGTAACTCTTTCTTCCTTATCTGATTTTCTTTTATGTCCTCCATGTTTTACAATTTATCTTGAGTTTTTGCCACTTATTTTTGCAACTCCTCCTTTCCCTTTTATGGTTCCTTGTAACTTGTTTTTGCTCACTCCTTAAGGCTTTTTTTGACACTCTTCAATTTAGTTTCCCATATGAAGCTAGGTGAGCCATTTATTTTTTTCTTCCAAGATTTTATGAATAAGTTCTTTGCCTCTTCATTTTTGTTCCATAAATGATTGTACCTGAATGGGAGAGGCCCAAAGTTTTCAAAGGAGCCCAAAACTAGAGCCACCACTTTATGATCTGAGGCTATTGAGGGAATGATCTTGGAGGTTACCAAACTATAGTTAGATATTATGTTTTCCTTATTAAAATTTTGTCCAGCCTTTCCTTTATATTATCCTTGCCTACGCTCTTGTTATCCCAAGTTTACTTTCCATTTCTAGGAGGGATATGAGTAAATTGCAGCTGTCAATGAGCTCTTCAAGAGTGTCACGAGATGGATCTAGATGTTAATAACCATGTATTTTTTCATGAGCATTTAGTACCAGATTTAGATCTCCTCCAAGAATGAGATTTTCTTCTTTTCAAGCAGCATATTTTCTTTCATTGATTTCCAACATATTTCATTATCTTTATAATGACTTGGGGCGTAGACATTATAAAGACTGATTTTGATTTCTGTCATTTTAATTTTTAACTTGATCTGTATCCAGTGTGAATCCATTCTCTAGTTCTGTAATTCCCACTTATCTTTATGCCTGATTGTATTGATTCCTCCTGATGCCCCAATGGTGGACAAGGCTGATCCTTCATAATTTTTCATTTTTTGAATAATGTTTTCCATTTATTTTTATTTTTTTTTGGTCTCCTGGATCATTAGGATGTTCGGCTTTCACCCCGTTATAGGATCCCTTATTATGTTTAATTTGGAGGGATGTCCTAAGCCTTTGCAGTTCCAAGAGACCAATATCATTATTTATTTTGATTTGTTACCAAGGGACCTTTCCCTCGATGATTTTTTTGGCCTTTATCTTTGCTTCTAGTTCCTCTTTCGAGGTATATTTCCATGGCTTGTTGAGTGCTTAGTGTAAGCTCTTTTGCTGTTGCTTCATCTCTTAGTTCCTTGTTTGATTTTATTCCTTTTTTCTTGGTGTTATCAGCTGATGCCAATTATTGTTTTGAATAATTTCTCGTGAGGATCCTTTCCAAGGAAAAAGCGTATTGTTACTATTATAATAAAAAGTAGTAATAAGTATGTGGAGAACAAGCCCTCAAATCATGAAGTCTAACCACTTGGTGTATACATTCTTCGTTATATATGGCCATGGTATCAAAGTAGTGACTTCCTTGACTATGACATAGTTATTGGAACTTTAAAGATGACATTACATCCCTTACCATTAGTAAGGAAAGCATAGAAATGTTGGAGTGCCTATGTGATAGCAATCAAAGGCTTTGAGAAGAGAACAAAAACTAAAATGAGAAGGTTGATATGTTCAACAAGACAATGGTAGAGATGGAGTACCTTGAGACCTCTACCAAACTATTTCTATTGCTAAAAGAGAAGTTTGAAGAAGATGAAAACTTCCTAATTATAGCCATGGGAGGCTATGAAAAGCACATAATGCAACATACACACATAGGCCCAAGAAGGTTATCCAAATGGATAATTAATGAGAGGATACACTCATGCAAACGATGATGTAGTTGCAAAAAGAGTTGGTACAAAAGAGGTATCATTTCCAAGCTTCCAAGTAGTTGCCTAAGATCATTGAGAAGCTAGGAAAACTTCCATTACCACTACCCAAGAAAACACCATGACCAAGACCACGTTGGTAAGATATCCTTTAATAGACATGTCTCTAGAGTAGATTAATGAATTTGAAAACATACAAGATGCTTTACATCCAAGATCTTAAGGAGATGAGAAATGAGGGATGAGGGGTAGGCAATAAAAATGAAGGAATCATAAGCCCCATTGTAGGTGCATTAAGAAACAAACATGAAGTCTTAGGTTTAGATGGTAGAGGTGAAAATCCAAATATCATGAGGATAATTTTTAATGAGGAAGAATCCTATGTCAAATTTATATTTCTCATTAGGTGATTGAGCAATGGTAAGTGATGGAGGCATCCCACTACCACCTAATCATTTTTTTTGTGGATTGACCAAGGGTAGTGATGAAAATATATTGAAGACATACCTCGAACTAACACTTGGAAGAAGTAGCAAATCAATCGATTATGGAAAAATGAAGGAGAAACCCGAAACATCTCCATCAAGTAAGACATCCTTTGTTTTTAATTACTATAAGAAGAGAGGAAATGTCATTGCAAATTGATGGTACATTAATTCATGTTATTTCTTTGGGAAGAAAAACCAGTAAGTGGGATCTCGCTAGGATAACTGAGCCATATTTCAGGGGATATATTGGTTTTAGAGGAAGAATGGAGAGAATACTTGTTCAACCCAGCAGTGAACTGAAAATCACATGGAGATGAGGAGTATGTGAGCTAATCCTTGTAGTAGAAATAGGAGTTCCTTTTACCATTGCAAGTTGAGTGGACATTTACAATTGATTTGTTTGAAAATTCACCTAATGTTCACCAGAAAAAACACATAGCTATGAGAAGAGTGTGGCATGCACAGAAGAGACAAAATCTACATATTTGATTGAGTTAGAAAGTGAAATGTTGGTGGTCTAAGCATGTGTGATTTATAGTAGAATATATAGCTAATTGAGAGCTAAAGAAGTGATAGTAGTGCAAGATAAAGTTGGAGCATAGATCAAATAAGTCTAAATGTTTAAAATAGAAAGAAAGCTTATGGTTTGGCTTTGAAAATGTTTGGAATTGTGATCTACTAGGTAGAGTATGTTGGGTCATACAACAAGCCATAAGAATCCCCTTTAGTTTGGTTCCTATAAAATTCAAGGATGGGTGTCTCCTTCTAGTTGAGCCATTCTAAAGGTCAATATGAGGGGATGTGTAAGTTTGTGAGTCCTTCTGTTCCCCTTAAAATAGAAATAAAAAAATAAAAAATAATGTTCCAAAATAGAAAAATAATGTGAGCTATAATAAAGAAAAAGGAATATGTTGTAAAATAATTAGAAGTAAAAAAAATGTGTAAGTAATATGTTTAAATATTATACTTTTCAAAAATATTCAACAAGAAATTTAAATAAACTATTTGAAGATCTATTTTAAGTAATTTATGTTGATATCAACTTCATATATATCTATATATAGAAAAAAATTGTTATATAGAATTTTTTTTTTTAAATAAAATATTTTAATATTTGATATACAAAATTATTCAATGTGGGTTATCAATAAAATATTTTAATACGAATTAATATTCATATATACTTAAAATAATAATAATAATAATAAACAATTTTAATTTGTGTGATAAAATGTATTATGTAAAATACTGTAATGTCAATTAACTATCATTTTAAAAATAATCATGAATATATCATTAAAAAATAAGTTTTTATGGTTAAAACTTTTATTTGGTCGTATATATACTCTATTTAGCATTCACAAATACAATTTAAAGAAAAAAATAACACATTGTATTTTTCACTCTAAAAAAGTCAATGAAAAAATTTGATAGATTTGTAATTAAGATGGATCTATGCTAGTTAGTGGCAATAAATTTCATGTAATCTTAGGTTGAATCCTACAACAATATTTTGACATATTTTTTGTGGTTTTTTCCCTTCATTGGTTTCAATGTGCATATGGTATTCCGATTTGTTTCTTATTTTATTGTTTGTTGAATGGTTTGAAATGTTATTATTACTTATTGTCAAAATAGACTCACCCCAGCCTTTTTAGTATAATGATACTTCTAACGATTAGTATGAGATCAAGTTCCTTCACGAACAATGTAGACCTTAAGTGACCAAAATTGGATTTCTATAGGAGCACCATTATTGAATGGATCAAGTTATGCAATTTGGAAGGTAAAAATAAAGATTTATTTAATAGTCCTTGGCTTGGATGTATGAATATTTGGAGTACATGTAAAGAGGAATAATTTTCATACAAAACCCAAGAAATCTATCTTGAGCAGACTATCAATTCCATATTTTGATAAACTGTGATGTAAAAGTAATGTTATACAAGTTGCAATCTATTTATGAAAAAAAATCAAAACCAACAAACAAAGATTGAATACCTTGAGTGTACAAATAATGAATAAGATGATAAAGAAGACTCCCCTTTCATGAGTGCATATTTTATTTATCATTTAAAGAATAATTTTTATTTAGAGGAAAAAGCTAAACTTTAAGAGGATGCATTGTAATTGACATGTAAGCAACTATTTTGTTGTGATTGTAGAATAATAGGTAATCTTGCTTTTAATTTTTGATATGCAAGTTTAGAAAATAGTAGTTATAAAGAAAAACTTGAGACTTTGACCTAACATCTCACGAGAAAAATAAGAAAAGTCCTTATGATTATCCATCTCAAGGAGATGATAGATGTACTTCTTGTAGTGATGAATAAGGGATTCTACTAGTGACTATAGAAGACACATTGGATTTAGAGAAAGAATAAGTTGAAAGGAAAATAGATAGTGAGTGTGATCTTGGTAGCATCTTTATGCAATTAAGAAACCTAAAAGAAAGAAACAAAATGAAGGAGGGTTTTGAGATAGATGAAGTTGAGGATATGTAATCCACATAAGAAGAATAAGGTAATGAGAAGATATATTTTAGAAGAAATTTTATCTATTCTATAGAGGAGATTAAGAGGATCATAGTAATAAACAAGAGACAAAAGGAATTCTACATGAATATGAGGACAAGGATCAAATTTTTTTTATGAATTGGGGAAAACAATTGTTAACCTAAAGATTCAACAAGAAGAAGTTAAAAGAGTGAATCGGAAGTGGTAGAAAACTAGCTGAATAAATAAGAAGGTCAGTGTGAGAAACTAGAAGTTGAGATTGTTTCACTAAGAATGATCTAGAAAAGGCCAATGATTAACTAAACTTATATTTGAAGTTTGATAAGAGTACCAAAATTCTAGATAATATTGTCAACAATCAAATCCTCTAGTCAAGGCTACCAAGAAAGCCTAAGAGAAAGAATATATCAACTGTGTTGAAGCAGTGAAATGACCTAACAACAAGGCAACAAAGGAAATGATAAAAAACAACAAAATAAGGAAGGGGAAAGAACAAAAATACAAATTAGAAGTAAGGAATTTTTTTTTTTTATAATGGAAATCCAAACAACCACAAAGATCAAGTGAAAAAACAACAAGAACAAAGAAGGGAAAATGATAACAATACAACTTAGCAACAACAACAACAAGAAGAAGAATTTTATAATAGAAATTCTAATCAGTACATAGATCAAGTGAAAAGTCAATGTCAAAGAAGAATCCATCAAAAGATGAAAAGCATATTTTATCAAAAGAAAAGTGCTCCTAGATATCAAACTCCTTTCCATAGTTATATTTTTTCTTGTAATATTTTTTTTTCTAAGTATGACTAATTATATTATGTATAAAAGTTACTGGTACAAAACTGCCACAGTGTAAGCTGTGTGAGCCTGATCACTGGGCTTGATGAACAAGCTATTCACAGTGAGTCTGGACTGCCCTGAATGGGAAACCAGTCCTTTTAACCACAAAGTCTGGACCGCCCTTGAGAGGGAAACCGGTCTTGAGTTCATACATGCCAAACAAACAAAGAAATAAGTACTGAAATTCAAAAGCTGCCTTTTCAGCTGAGCTATGAGGCGAGATAGCATAAAATTCCTACAATAATTGAGCAGAAAAACCTGGAGTGCTATGCAGAGGCTATTCATGAGTCGGAGAAGGAGGTTCCTCGATAATCCTGCAACCAAAATCATTGCTGCTTGCAACCTTCCCTTCATTTAGAGCGTCCTCCATGCCAGCGTGCTCCACCTCCTTGCTTTGCTCGTTCTGTGGAAGGGGGGGGGGGAAGTAGCTGGTGCCACCACTTCACAGGGGAAGCCTGAGACTGGAGGGGAAAGGGGGGCGACAGAACGGGGCGAAGCAAGATTAGGGATCTTTTCACGGAGAGTCACAGTAATATAAGCAGTGAGAATGGAACTGTTCGAGGTGCAGTCGAACCTGATTTCAGCTCGCTGGGATGTTTTCCTAATGGAGGGACGAGCAAGGTTGTGAGAGGCTGGAGGAATAGGAGCTAAGGGAGGGGAAGCGGGAACAGCAACAGCAGATTCTCGGATCCGGCCACGTCCTCTTCCTTTGTCTCCTCGCGAAGCTTGAGTTTGAACGTGTTCCTCATCCGTAGAGGAGGAGCCTGAGCCATGACTGAGAATAGGGCGGCGGTGATTGATAAGACCTCGACTGAGACCTCGTCGGCTCCGCATTCTCTCGCAGAGACGAGGCATGGTGACAGGGACCAAGCGAAGAGGACCAGGGAAAATAGGGCGGACAGGGGAAGCAGGGGGAGAGGAAAAGGACGGGGCTCCACTGAAGTTAGCAAATTGAGCTTGAAGAGGACAATTGAGACTTCCTCGCTGATCAGTGTAGACACCGTTAAGAGGATTGACGCTGCAGAGGGGACTATGGGAAAAATGAAACCCGGAAAGAGGCTCGAAGCAGGTGCGTAAAGAGCATCGACGCCCAGTATTCGTCCTCACACTGGCATCTGTATCACCTGGAGAACAATCCCCACGCAGAGGAGACGGCAAACCACCCCAGCCAACATTACCATTCGAACTGTCCCGAATGTGCTCCATAACTAAGAGCACCGCCATAATCAAATGCAGAGTGAGCCGATCAAGGTAATTAACTGCTGCGCGAGCTGGTGAGTAATTGCATTCATAAATGCAGGTACAGGGAGCCATATGGGCTTCCCATGTGAGCTCCTTTGGGAGCAGCGCAGGGAACCACGTCCCATCCGACCCTTCAAGCATCTGCATCCGGAAATTTTTTCTTCTAATATTACTAGGCATAAGAAAATAAATTGTAGATATCGTGGAATAAGTCATAATTGAAAAATAATAGTAATAAGAGAGCATATAATATGTCAAGGAATGAATTTGTCACAAACAATTCTAGAAGTGATGATAAAAAGGCTATCAAAAATCACATTTCTTTTTTTTCTTTTTTTTCATTATTTGATCAAGTTGAATGTTACATGTGTAACAACTTTGAGCACACAAAAAAAAAATTGTAAAAGAAAATTATTAGAAGTATTAAAGAAAACCAAACAGATAAAAACTTACTCAAATGAAAAAGAAGAAATGAAAAGAAAATGTTATTAACAGAAATTAGACTAGTACATATGTACTAAAGATGATGTTCATCGGTTTTTGGACGCCAATATATAGGTATTCTGATGGAACGTTGGCTCCCAATTTCATCACTGAAATTTCGTGCGATACTGACGAACATGTAGATATTTTACCCCTCTTTTTCGGATGATAATTTTCGAATATCCAACAAAATAAATGGGTAATACTGTCGTTGATAATATGTTGTGAGATAATCGGACGAACAAGTTTGCAACAGAATTCGCGTCCGATTTCCGCTTGGAGGCGCGTGGGATATCCGATGTGATCCATCCGACACTTCTTTTTTGTATTTGGTATTGAATATCCAAGGAAAGTGCATTAGAATGGTAATCGGATTTCCCACGAAAGTTCGTCGAAATTCTTGTATTTTTCTCATGGGCCACTAAATATGTTGGTGTCCCATGGCGAGAATAAGTTTTCTAGACAATCAAGTATCCTTAGGTGCATAAAGTAGCTGCACATTCTTGCATTAATGTTTTGTGCAAAGACTATTTGTTCGACTATGAACCTGACATACATTGATAAATGGCTTATCAAGGACAGAAACATAAAATCCATAACGTCACACTATCATACACTTGTTCATGGAGTTGGAGTACCCTTGATTTGAGACAGGAAATCCCCTCGAATCCTCAACCATGTTTTCTAACATAATAGCACCATTCCAAAAAAAGTCAGAAGATTTATAAAAATGTTGATCTAGGCTGAAACGCAGATTTAAACCAACATCTATTCACTTGTGTTTCATAGCAGAATTATTACTTTTAATATAGGCAACAAACCTCTAATTTTTTTATTTTTTTTTAGGCAAACTAGGCTTGGCTTAACTTTATAGTAATTAGTCTGGTACATTTTACCCACTACTAGAAAAGGCATGGAACTTGTGCATGATTCTATTTTCTTTCATTTTTGGTATTACAACTTAAATCTTAACAAAAATAATGGAGGGTAGTAATTATAAAGGCACAAACCATGATATAAATGGATGGAAATAGTTCATATATAAAGAAAATATATAGTGAAGCATATATGGGTAGTTAAAATATGATGTGTTGACACTTGTGAGCCTTACTTAACTTTCAGCAAACCATTAGGGCCACCCCTAACTAATCATACTAATAAAAAATTTCATTAAAGTTGACCTAGTAGGTGGGACCCATACTTAAAGAGAACCTTTGGAGGTTTTGAAGACCATACATGTTTTAGTTGACCTAAATGAGATTGGTTGTTGAAA
This sequence comes from Pinus albicaulis, assembly GCA_034641835.2. Taxonomy (NCBI): domain Eukaryota; kingdom Viridiplantae; phylum Streptophyta; class Pinopsida; order Pinales; family Pinaceae; genus Pinus; species Pinus albicaulis. The sequence goes on from CM076582.1 coordinate 1,596,228,180, forward strand.
AATACAACCAAAGTTTGTGTACATAATTCATATTATTATTATCTAATTTTAAGGTATCATTTTGTTTGTATTAGACAATACAAACATGCCCTATATATCAACAAGAAAAAGAAAAAAAGGGAAGACCATCCCATCCCTATCTCTGCAAATAATATATATATATATATATATATAACAGGTTGACACAACCCTTGAACTTGATCTCTATGTTTCGTTTTTTAATGACTCTTAAAAAAAAATGCACTTGGCTTTATTAGACCTTAGAGAACTTGCAAATCAACTGTGAGAACTTGCGAGAGTCATCCCATTCACATCTTAATATGGTTTCCCTATTGTTGTTTTTTTTCAAACTCATATTAGTGCTCATTTGTTAATGATGAATTCCACATCTTTTTTTTTTTTTCTAAGTTGGTTTAATCTATTAATATGGAACATAATATACAAAGCAAGATTCACCACCAGGGTTGCAAAACTATCCAACTATGGAGGGAAGCATAATAAAAAAAACATAATATAGGCCGCCTAGAACCAGGAAACTGACCCAAAAAGTGCTGCCCTTAAACGAGAAACCAACATACAGAAAGTTTCCCAAAAAACTGAATTTGCAGAAGAAACTGTTACTGCTAAGATTAATACATTCAACGTGTCCTAACTTGCAGCCATTCATTGACAAAAACCCCAAAAAAAGAGAGGAAGAAAACCTATCATCAGGCTAGCTGTCAATGTGGGGAGGAATCTCTTCCACAATTGGGCAGCTGTAGTCATTCTCCATGTCGTCCTCATATTTTTTGGAATGCTGGGCTAGGTTCTCAGAAGAGGAGGGAGAGCTTGTATTCTTCAAATCCTTATCCATGCGTGTTGAGCTGCCATTTCCTGTGCCTGCGCAGCTAGAAGTCTGCGAGCGAGATTTAATTGGGAGAGCTATAGATTTTTTGGTAACCGGAGGAGGCATAACAGAAATGGTAGACTTCCTTCTGCATTTTCTGGAACCAAAGGCGAAGTCACCAGATTGCTCCTCCTGAAAAACTATTGAAATTGTCGCTGTGACTTGCGGCTTATCCATGGTGCTGTTGTAGAGGAAGTGGGCTTCATTGCTGGCTGAAGGGTGGTAGGTGTAGTTGTCATGGACAGAATGGGGTGGACGAGAGCCACCGCCACACCTTCCACCACCCCCCCTTCCACTGCCACCCCTTTTGCACCTCATACAGTGCCGACATGGCATTATTTGCTTGTTGAAGGCAGAGAGAGAGCGCCGAGAGTCTGAGCTAGGAGATAGAGACGCAGAGTGAGATGAGAGGGAAGTAGAGTGGGTGGACGAAGAGGGTTGAGCAAAGAGTTAAGATGAATTTCGAGTGGCGATGATTGGCGAAGACGGAGAATGGAAGCTATGAAGAGCCGAAGGACCAGCTTCACTACGAGGAGATGAAGTGCCAGCTACTTTGGTGGACTGGGAGGAAAAGCGAAGACAAAAGTGAAGCGACAGACTAGAGCTTAGAAGTCGAGGCAGATTGAAGGCTAAGGCAAAGGAATGACGAACAGGGGGATGCGTCTCCATTGAATGCATCGAGCAGGTAGAGTAAATGCTGAGCGAACGAATGTGGAGTGCAGAACGCGTTACCTCGAGGGCCTTTAAGGTGGAGGTACTGTGATCAGGTGCAGGCATGTGGCCTGGCCAGATGTCTCCATCGAGGCCCGCCATCATCAAACCATTAACAATCACCTGCATCTGGGCAACTCCACATCTTTTATTACTTGTAAATAACTTTGTCAATTTATTTCCAATATGAGCTTCTTCAAGTAGGGGTATAGTTACATGGGAGGAAATAGAGATCAAAATTTGGGTGTGAAAAGAGACATGAGGCCAATAGTATCTGTTAGTGTCAGTCTAGTCATACTGCCATCAGTGATCAAAATTTCTCTTTTGCATTTGCATATTAGGAGTCCCATACCATAAATTTTCATCATTCCGCTAGGTCATGGATTCATTGATGGTAGTGGTCTTTCATCAGTTTTCCCTCATGTGAAACTTGCCGATTCTCCTCTCTATGGTCTTAGTCATGATTCACTTTCATTCTCAAATCCATATTAGTAGGTCATAGGACGGGTCTCATTAGGTTCTAGGGTCTCACCATGGTCAAATTAATGAGTCAAGTGTCAATAAATATCAGCAAGGTCACGAGGAAGTCAATAAACTCAAAGTCACAGCACCTGGGAAGATCAAAGAAATGTTTTATTCATCTTGATGTAATTTTCACCTCAAAACCATGTTTTGAGGTGAAAAAATGACAATTTGCCTTTATTATCATCTCTTATGTAATTTTATGTCATCATATGTAATAAGTCACACTTCAGAAGCTTCTATCTCCACAAAGTCACCACCCTGCCCTTCAGAGAAGTTTTCCACAACATTTTCAGTCCAGAATTATATTCTAAGTATGTCCATCAGAAAGAGCCCAGAAAGAGCTTTCCAATGGTATATTATACTCTCAAAACTGACTCCTGGATTGAAATTTATGCCTAAGTGAAAGAAAGGTCCTTTATAGCCTAACCCTTCCCCTTTTCCCATTTCTTCCTTAAACTTTATTTTATTAAAGTTTAATGTTTTTTTTTATAAACCCCTTTTTTTTTCCCTATATGATTGCACAAATCGCATTTTTAAAGTCTTTCAAACCCATAAAATCTGATGCGATTAAATAAACCACTTCCCCACATTTCCCCTTAAACTTTATGATAAAGTTTTAAAGTTTCTTTATTATAAAATCCCCCCTTCGATCGCAATCGCACCATACTTATGTGTGCTCCGATTGAATCTTGTAAAAAACTCCAATGCGATTGCATGTCTCTGATTGAATCCTGCCTGATTACATCCTGACCATTGATCCGATCAACGATCGGACGGCCCATACTCCATAGCCCCATCACAATCGGCAAATTCATAGAGTGTTACACCCGCTCCCGTCGCCGATGCAATTGACCCCGCTCGATTGCATCTCTGCTGTCGATCTGTCCTTCCGATCGGATGGCTCACAAGCCATCACGCCATTGCAATCGGCATTTTCCATACGTTCTTTGCCTCCACTCCCTCTCCCAATTCCGATTTCGATTTATACCCCGGTCCCACCTTAAAAGCCTTCTGCACCTTTCAATGATTTTCTCCTTTGTAAGAGTGCCAAACCATTTTTATGTGTTTTGAAAGGAAATTCCCCTTTGGCTTATCCTCTACCCTTATTGCATTTATTCCAAATCGCATCAGAGTTTTATGCCTCATTCTAATAACATCTTCCCCTTTCCTCCGATCCCCGATTGCGATTACACCATCGCATCGCATATTTTTCAAACGTTACATTACATGTTGCCATCCCGTCCTTTCCTTCGATTGAGATTTGCGATCGCATATGGACCCCACCTACTTTCCCTTTCGCTCCTATTCACTCAAAAGGGGATTTTCCTTCATTAAAGGCATAAATTTCAGTTTTTTATTCCTCGGCATAAAGAGATTTTCAAAAAAGAAAGGAAACTGTCAAAGGGCCGAGAAACTAAATATGAACCAGTGAGACATCTTTAGCAATGATTTAAAAGGGATCTGTCTTTCAGATTGCTTATTTTTCATTCATTCGATGTAACAGAAAACGTTCCAGATGGTCAAAATGTATTGCGGTTCCTTCTTTTCAGGGGCATGCTGTTGGTCTCTTTCCTATGTTCGGACTTCAGTGAAACAAACTCCCTTTCTTTGTGGATCTATTTCCCACATTTCTGGTCCATTTAATGTAATTTTTTTAGTCATTTGTAATCAGTGAATACCTTAGTAATTAGGGGAATTAAGTGTGGAAATCAAGGAGGACGCTCTGCGCTCCCATTGTAACAGTTTGACAGGGAATTAATGAGATATGCAGCTCTGATTTGTGGGATCCATGTGGTATGAATTTTAGCATCTGTCTCTTCTTTTATGTTCATATGTAAAATTGTTATGTTTACCATTCATTCATAAACATATTTGGTTTAATGCTTTCAAGATAATAGGTAGAATCCATTTTAATGCTCTGCCTTGGGAAATCATTCAATATTCTATGTTTTCTTTTGTTTGAAAATGATCCATCTCCTATGCCCTTTTCATCTCCTCACCAATCTTTCCATTTCATCATTATTTAAACTTGATTGCTGAAATTTCTGCCTACCTTGCCCAATGAAGTACCCTGTATCCTTGATTTAATTCCCTGGTTTCAAACTGTCCCATTTGTTCCATACATCCCTGAAATAAATTCATTAAAACATTTCCCATCATTATACCTAGCCTAATATCAGTGTATTGATATACTTCATTGAATATATTTTCACAGAGAGAGCCCTCTCCTGACCTTGTAGGGCTAGCTACAAGGCTGAGCGTGGTTTAAAGGTTACCTTGATTTACCTTTTTCAGCCTGAGGTTCAAATTAGGTGCTAACAATATCAATAAATTTTGATGCAAATTCACAGGAATTGAGACAATTTCTAGCATAGTGAACCTTTTAGATCATACTGAAGCTAAGCTTGTTGATGGGCCCCATCAAAAGGTATATTATAACGTTCATTTTCCTATCCTCAAGCCTATAATTTATTATATTCTCACATTAATTAACATCTTTTTGGATATAATGTGATTAATAGGAGGACTAAAGGATGTTTGTCCTACTTCGTGGCCTAATAAGAAAAATATAAATTTTTATTGGTGTTATGTGGAATTATGAATTACAGATAAAACACATTCCCTAAATGTGGTGCTATGCATTTAGAACAACAGATCAAAGACTTTGTAGATGTTTCCTCTAAGAGTAAATAGACATATAGAAAGATAGAGAAACTTAATTATGATGCAAGCGCTTCCTATTCTCCTTCTGTTTCTCTTGCTGTAGCTTCTAATCCAACTTAGATCGCCAGACTAGTTCTTGCAAGTATAAACACTAAACATCAAAGAGATTGCAATATACAGATGCCTATTTATCTTAATCAGTTAAATCGATTAAACATGAAACATATATATCAGTCAAGAATCCATGATATGAAAAGTAGAAATATAAACAAATACATATATGAGAAAATGAGCAGCAATGTTTATTAATGGATATAAGGGGGAGGTTACAACCAACGATCGATTTGATGTCACCAGCTCCAGCGTCATCCAAGCCTCATCACAATAAACATCTCACCAGTAGCATATAACTCCTATCACACACTCAATTGAGAATCCAACAAAATTTCTTTACCAAATTTCTTCCTTTCCTAGCGCTAGGATCTGTGTTCAATTTATAGGGAAATTGATGGTAGTTTCTCAATCAATGACTTTCTAATAATAAGAAAGACATGTTCCCAAGATCAGTGGTGTTAGATGGACACATGGATTCAAGGTTTGACACATATGGACTCTTCTAGAAGGCATTGGCCATGTAGAGCTTCCAGAACAATGAGAATTTCACTCCCATTTGACAAACACGCTCTTGAATGTCGGGAAGTGCTTTGCAGAGCACCCTTGAATGGAGGGAGCTGCATATGAAAAGAAATTAGTGCCTTGAGAGGCTGCGTTGGTGAGCTCATAGGTGATATAACATATACTTCAAACCTTGGAAACCTTGCAATGGAAGTCATGGATGATTTTCTCTTGTCTTAGGGTGTGTAGAAACTGAAATTATAAGGGATGATAGGCCCTTTTTCATTGGTCCTGGGGATGATGTCCAGTTTGACCAGTTCATTAGGAATGATTCCCAAATTGACCTATAACATATACCCCCTAAAGCACGAAGTCAGAATAATAAAAATATTTTTTGAATGAGATGCTTTACGATGTGTTGGGCTAGAACTGAAGCAGAGTGGCGACCTGCATCAATATTACAATACATTACATCATGATATATCCTCTTGATCACGAATCGCTGAGGGAGGCATTCCCATGCTAAGCACATAAAATATCTAGTAACATGTACATAATGCAGGAAGTTGTCTACATTGGAATGTTTCCCATTACAGACATGCCTACATATATAGGCCCATGTTCGGATGACTATCTTTATGTAAGGTCATCGTACAAATGATGTGCACAACCATCCTGAAATCGCAGCCTGGATGGATGAAACTAGATCCATGGTCTTCTTATCTCATTCACTCGATCGTTTGGGAAAAATTCTAGCCATGCGAATATATGAATTGTATTCGAACATGGTAAGACATCGTTTGATTACTATCCAATGATGTGAGCTATTAACAAATGTGAGAGAACCACCATTGATGTTAATGGTTCTCAAGGTACTACAATACATTTTGTAAGACGTGAATAGATTATTTGATGTCGAATGCCAAACAAAATCTTTCAGTCAAAAATCCAGAAGCGGGGACCTTGTTGATGCTATAGCAATCCTCATGGTACTGGAAGATGATGTTTCTAAGTAAAATTACTGGATGATGATTTGACGTTGAAAGGAAGCCAATTTATTGCGAAACAGGAGTTACTGATTTCAGAGACAAAATGTGACTTGATATAGCAACGTTCAGGGATGAATGTCATGAAAATGAAGGTTTATGAGTATTGTATAAGGATGAATATTCACTGGATGACTTCTCTTGAACATATCAGTGACAGTGAGATGAGTTGGTAGCATTGACCCAAAACCGAAGTTAAGGTATGATGAACCATAGGTATGAATGAACCGTCAAGAATATTACCCAACACAAATAGTCACGATGATGGAGTGAAGTGTCATGTTCAAGAGTGACCTGCTACCATAAAATTTTTGTTCACTTTCCAAAATTTTCCCCAGTCATTTGTTGACCAGTACCTCTTTATTTTTTAACAAGCTTGAGGAGGGTAACATATGATTGATCTATAATTATACACTTTGGGTGAATAATTTATCTCTATTTAATAATTTAACAAGTCTAGTGATGAATGAAACTGGATTCTTGCCATGATCAACAAGCCCGTTGCTATTTTATGTTTTAAGGAGCCTAACGACAGTGAAAGCCCAGTCCTTTTTCATATTTAGAGAGTTTGAAAATGAGGACAAAAGAAAACTCCATAGGTACTTTTTCGTAAAGTTATCGCTCAGATCCGAAAAAGTGTAAAATGATATTTGAGAGAACCTCCTAGCCATGTTCGACTAAGGCATTCCTTTTTTGTAAATAATATATCTCAGTTCGGAAAAGGGTTAAACTTATACTGAGTAGATATCAATTCATTTATTTTTACAAGAACAAAAATACAAGTGCTCGAAAATCTTTTCATATTATCAAAGTCTGAAAAGATCTAAAAGAAGACTCCAGGGGTTCCTTTTTTGTTGTTATTGAAGCTCGAAAAAGAGATAAAAGTGTGCTTAAAGTCCTTTTTCATTTTTATCAAAGCTCGAAAAATAAGGATAAAAGTATGCTTTGTGGTAAAATCATTCTTGAAATAACTTTGCACGACTAATCTTCTCATTAGTTGCAAACATATTCAGAACAACATCAAATGGATTAAAAATAACTGTTTCATGATAAAAATAGAATAAAACCATAGTCACAACAATAAATATGATTTGAAAATAATCAAATGACTAATTAAAAGAGTTTTACTATTCATTTTTTCCATTTGAAAGTTACCATTTTCATTTTGGAGCTATGAACCTGTTTTTTCCTTTGAACTTTAGCTATGGATTGCGATTGATTCTGTGGACGGTTTTCATTGCCGTTTGATCCAGGTTGGTGCCATGAACCCCCTTTTTCTTTCAGTAGTCATTTCATTTCAGTTCATTGCAAATTTTTAGGGATTTGGGCCCCTTAGGGTAAATTATTTTTCAAAAGAAGGAAACGTACCCTTGGGCATCGAAAACTGTGTTGTAATGCACTAAAAATGAAGCTTAGGTGCACATGCAATGCAGTGTCTATTGACCAAGACTACGTTGGGTGAAATTCACATTTTTGATTCACACATTGTACCCAAATTTTACTTAATTTTTTGCATGAAAAGGATTCTAATGAGTCTTATGGTTAGAGCTCAATTTCATAATCTTTACTGCAATACTAACCTTCCTAGCCTTTTAAGATGTCAAAATTATAGTGAGCTTGAGAGGCTTCTCTCCAAGATTTTTGAGCATAGGAATAAAATCTTAAATCAAACTAAATACCTCTTTTATTTAGGTCCGATAGACCAAAGATTGGTCTCAGTGGACGTTAACCATCATCATCATCATTTTAGGGATTCATCTGACTCGAATGACAATTAATTGGAGAGAAAGAGAGCATGAGGAAAAAAATATGATTACCATTAATAATCTGGGTACTGTAAGAGCACTACGAGATTGTGGGTTATTAAAGTACTTCTGCTTATTATGTATGAGGCAAAAAATAGAAATTTTGGAGTTCCTTGTTCGTGCATGGGATCCGACAATTGAGGCATTTCACATTAGGAAAAAAGTGGTTCCTATTACAGTAGAGGACATATATTTTATGATAGGCTTGTCGAGAAGAGGCTTACCCATTTCTCTCTCAGGGTTTACTCTCGGAGGAGAGATGGTGAGAGACTATATTTTGCAGTATTTCTATCCAGGGGAAGAGCCTAGCAAGGATGGGAAAATAAACATTCGTGATGTTCGTGACTTTCCTTTAAAAACCATCCTATTCATGATCGCAAAGCTTGCTGGTACCATTACACTACATGTAGCAAATAGATTTTATATGCAGTATGCACTGGAATGCATGGAACCAATAATTTTCAACTGGGCTGAAGTTGTACTCTCTCAAATAAAAGAACAACTGAGGAAGGAAGAAAAACTTCAGCTATGGTTCGATCGTAATTTATTTTTCCTTAGAGTGGATTCCACTAATTCAGCCTCAACATGTGATGTTGGGTGTGTATAACACTAGAGATCCAAGGATGCAGAGATGGGTAGAACTGATGGCTATACATGTAGGAAAATCATCCATCGTGTTCTCGACTGCATTCTTTGCCTAATTTAGGCAACAAATTATCTCCATCGATGATTATGGATATGCAGGCATCATTTTCGGAGGAGATCTAGACTTAGCTTTACCAGAAGGCGCTCAGTGGGGTACAATCGGTAAGAATGTTTTGACCATGTTTTTTTATTTTTCTAAGGTTTATACAATTTTATTTTTATTTTTATTTTTTCTCAAGACTAAAATAAAGTTTTAATGTAATGCAGATGTGGGTCGAGTTTAACCAGTGGAGGAACCAGAGCATGGAGTGGATGAGCCAGCAAAGAGGGCTGTCAGGAGAGCAATTCTTCAGGATTTAGACATTGCTGAGACTCTTGCTGAGCTTTGGAAGCACATAGAGGGGTTGACCTTCGGGATTCCAGATTGTCGGATCGAAGAGTTACTCATGCGACTGTAACGCCATACTATTGGCATTCCTAACCACTAGATGTGGTTACTCCATAGGATAGCTAGATCGATAGCATGTTACCATGAGCATCACTAGTTTACTTTCAACATGCTGCATACATTTCGAGGTCAGATGACCAATGTGTCTTGGGCACAAATTTTTGTAAAAACCTATAATTATCTATCTATTTGGTTTCAGTGTTTTCCTATGTTTATTGCGCAATCCTATTCAATTACGTCAATGTATCTTTACATGTGTTGCAAATGTCTGTTTATAAAATAATTCGCTAAAGAATCAGTCAATGTGTTCAAGTTTCTGGAAATGTGTTGATATTGAATAAAATCAAAGTGTCTTTCCAAAAGTAAAACCCTTAGGAAAATATAATGTAATGTTGGATTTCTAACAGTATAAACACTAGTAAGTTGTAATACCACAAGTTGTGAGTCTAACCTTATAATGATGCGGCCAATACCAAATGAAATGGAATAAGAGAGAAGTTCGATCAACGCATTATACTTAGCGATATTGTTTGTCTATCTACCGATACAAATCCCTTGAAAACTCACTAACTCGTCGTTTGGAGAGAAAATGGCCCACGCTACTGAGGATAGATTCTACGTACTACGACTAGCACCATTAGCATACCCAACAAATGGTTCCAAAGATTCAAACATTTGCGATGAAATGTAAAGCAGATTACTAATGCCAAGAAGACTCTAAAAAACAAACTAAGATAGTGAATGAAAATAAAAAAACATATATATAAAATATAATAAAAAAAATTACTACGGTCATGATTAAGCATAGTAACATTTTAGATACAACCCATTTCAGGGTTGTGCCAATGGAATTCCATCCTAATATACCAACTCATAGGCACCTTTAGCAATAACTCTTTTGAAAATATAGGGGCCATGCCACAATGGCTCAAAATTCCTTGCACCTATTACAATAGCTTCTTGATCATAAAAAAGGACCAAGTCGCCCTATGAGAAAATGCGAGCCTGGACATGCTTGTTGTATTGCGCCTTTATAAGTCTTTTATGCGCTTTGTTGGCCAATTGGGCTTCACGATGTGTTTCATCAAGATGGATGAGGTTCAAAAGACACACTTCTTCATCTGAGGTGTCAGGTAACAATTCGATTGCGAGTTTTAACGACAGTATTTCACATTGGATTGGCAAGATAGCTTCTAGACCATACACCAATTTAAAGGGGGTAAATCCAGTTACATTTCTCACTGAGGTTCGGTACGCCCACAAGGCCAAGTACAAGATAAAATTCCAGTTTCTTTTATGAAATCCTAGCATTTTTTGAAGCATTCGTTTAAGAATATTGTTAATAGCCTCAACTTGTCCATTTGATTGTAGATAATAATGAGTAGAAATATCATGTGACAGTCCTAAATTGGCAGTCAATTCAGTCATCATGTGATTACAAAAATTCTTACCATGATATGTGACTATAGCCGGTGTGACCCCAAACCGTGCAATGACATGATTAAAGAAAAACAATGCAGTTGTTTGTCCTGTGTTGTTGAATTTAGGCATCGCTTCAGCCCACTTGGTAAAGTAGTCTACTGTGACAATAATATAACCATGCGCCCCGGGTGAACATGGGTTAAATCTCGTTTACTCCTAGACACTTGAATTTTTTGGAATCAAAGGTGTAGAGGTTATGGTATTTCTTGGTGATCTCTAATCCTAATTCATCCATCACTTTCTTTGGCATTAGATTGTGAGAAGCCCCAGAATCTAATAGATAGTTATGCAACAATTTGTCATGTATATTGAGTGAGAAGTAGAAAGGTGGTGAATTATCCTCATTTTGGTCTTGGACATGACAACCTAGATAAATAGTGGGATGTTCATCATCAAGTTTGACTGAAACAAGAGCGAGAGGTGGTTGTAGTAGACTTTTAAAAGACTCTTTATATGCTAGATTTTTTAATAATTCTAGAAGCGGGACTGGAATTTTAATTTTATTCGGTTCATATTTGAAACTAGAATAAATTGGAACTAATTCTTTATTTTCTATAGTGATTTTGATAATTGGGGCAGAATTTTGAGGTGGAGGAACCTCATTGACTTTGGCCTTCTGTTTGGCAGCTTGTTTATCTGAATCTTATTTTTGTTGAGGTTGTTTAACAAGACCTTTAGACCTCAAAGGATAATTTCTGTTTTGAGCTTAATTTGGGCATTATCATCATCTGAAAACAAATATATCCTTGATTGGTCTTCATATTCTTTCAAAGTCAAACACGTTGACTGTGAGGTTTCTCCCACAAGGTTTATTTCTTCATTTTCTTCCTCATGTTCTTGCTGCCCTTCTTCAGCAAAATTATTCAAAGGAGGATGAAATTTTTGATCATCAGCATTCCTCCTTGGGTGTTGTAGGATTTTTTTGAGGTTGAAAAGGCCTCCTGAAGGGAGCCTTATTTTTATTGGCCTCATTTTTATTGGCTCTAGCAGCTAGTTTAATTTATAGCTCTAATTTTTTAATCTTATAGAAGGAATTTCCTTGATCAAATTCGACATTTCATCAATATATGCTTCTAATGTAAGAGATTTAGAAGAAGAATGTTTTTCTTCTTTCATCTTCTTTTTGTCTTTTGCTGCCTTTTATTCCTACATTTTCAATTTATTAGAAGCCATAAGATTAGACTGCACTCCAATTGAAGCCTCTTGCATATCCATCAATGTGTTTGTTTTCTCAGCCCTTAACCATAAAGCAAACTCATAAGCTATAGCATTTGCAAAAGTTATCATAGCTGTAGTCTTAGGAGGCTTAATTTCTTCAGGAATATTCTAATAAATATTATTAAACCTCTTGGTAAAATTAGACAATGACTCATCTACCTTCTTTTTCAGAGTTCCAAATTATTTTCCTATCACCCCATTTCTTCACAAATACTTCCTCCAATTCATCAATTCCTGTTATTAATTTTGGTGGCAAACTTCTAAACCATTTACGAGCTTCACCATCCAAGCTCTGAACAAAGAGTCTTGACTAGAAATATTCATGTTCAATGTTCTGGTTATCAGCATAACTATAGAAATCCATTGAATGTTCCTTAGAAAAAACTCCTTCTCCCTCCCTAGTGTATTTTGGAAGATATTTCAAGTAATCCCCTTGAGGAAGTGGATGAAAAGGTTGAGGAAGAGGAAGTGGTGCATATCTTGTAGCCAATATCTATTGCATCCTTGTAAGGGCAGGCTGAGCCATATTTTGATGATGTACAGAAGATGGATGAGTGGTTGATGTAGTTGTTTGGGAAATAGGAATCACAATTTGTAGATTTTGAATCTGATTTAGAACAGCAAAAAATTGGAAATATTGGGTTGATTCTTCAGCATTTGGGACTGAAAACAGTGGATTTTCAAAGAGACGAAAAAAGGATTTGTTGACTTCACCTTCTATAGAAGAATTAGATTCAATTTTTGTCTCTTGAGGGGATGAGGTTAATTCAAATTTATTTTTTTGAGCTAGAAAATCAAATAATTTGAAGGTAAGCCCTTCAGGAATACTCTCTTCTAGTGGATGAGAAGAGGATGACCCAACAGCCAGATTTTGAGAAAAAGGAAAATATTATTGCTGAGGGTTGATAAGAGACTGGAATTTAGGATGAGTTTGAAGGAAACTTAAAATAGTCTTAAAATATTCTTTAGTCAAAACATCCATATCAAGAAAAGGTGCAATTGCCAATACTTGTTTTTAACTCCCCTTATCTCAGCACAAACTCTTCTGATTCCTTATTAACACTTAAAAACTCTGCTCTTTGACTGGAACAATAATTATCTCATATTTACTAAGTGATTAGTGAAAAAAATAATTTAGCTGAACCTAGGTTAACAACATCTACTTTATTTCCTAGGGAAGTAGTTTCAACTTGAGATTCTTCAGCGGGATCTTTTGAAACTAAAACTTATTTTGATTCTAAAGTAGATGAAGGTAAATTTTTATTTGGAATGTACTTTTTGTGTACCTTCTTCACTGACTGAGATATGGTCTCAACTGATCTAGGTTTTACTTTTGCATCTTTAGTAATATTCTCTGGGTCAGCAACTGGGGTGACAGTAGGTGATCTCTGATTTCTCCTTGTAGTAGGAGGTCTTGAAACCCCTTTCCTCTTTGTGGATACACCAGGTGAACTAATTTACAGTCTTATTAAATTCACCCATTCTTGTTCAACATCAAGAATTGATAATTATAAACTCAAAACAAGAGACTCGGGAGAATAATTCGTTTCAAGGCTTTTGTCTCCCGACAGACGCACCAAAATATGTTAGCATTGGAATCAACACTTGGACTGCTTCAAGTGCCTGACTAGACACATCCTAAGCTCTAAGGAAATTTAATGATTTGGATAATAATATTTGGTAGGTGATTCAGACCCTTGATCACTGAAAAGGGATTTTAGTCAAGTTCACTGTCACACTAATGAGGGTATTGAGTTCTGATGTGGTAGCAGAAAAGTCTGTTTGCATCCTATGAAGAGAAGAGAGTGTGAAAAAAAGAGAAGAAATAGTGGGTCTGCAAGGCAGAAATTCACTACCTTTGGTAGAAAACAACACAAAGAGGAATTTGTCAATATTTCAATAAGAGAAAGCTATGTATAGACTTACAATAATCTTATTAAAATATCATGGAAGATAATTGTTATATGTGATGCTCTTTACACTACCATTATGTATATTACATCAAGAAATCTCACTGTGTGAGACTAAAAAAAAGTTGATAAAACATATAAGCATATCAAGAGACTGATAAAAACATACAACAACATATGGAATTTACAAATTGCATTGAGGAAGATAAGATATGGAAACACATGTGAAAATAACAATACACACATCAAACAGGTAATAAGTCCTCAAAAGTTTCTTCCAATATCATTCACTAAAAAATGTACTGATCATATGAGAAAAATATTATAAAACCACAAACCTTTACTTCATATAGTTTTTTCAGATATATACAAAAACATAATACTATCATCTCCACAAAAGGAGTGAATATGTTCCAAAAAGTTATTACAATCTCATGCAAAAGATGAGGCTTATTGTTAGGTCCCTATATTACTAGTATAGTCCCTTATTGTTGTTACTGTAACCCCCTTATTGCTATTATTGTACCCTTGTAACCCCCATATTGTTATTATTGTGCCCTTAAATTATTATTGTTAGGTCAACTAGGATTACATTGTGGCCCCATGGACTCCTATATATAGAAAGGAGGTTTTGTAATTTGAATCATCCATGAATTGTTCATTCATGTAATGTGTTGGAGGTTACCCCCTCGAAGTGGCTTATTTATAAGGCGTTGATATCTCTTTTCTTCTCTTTTTGGAGCTGGTTTCACAACATTTGGTATCGGAGCTTTGAGATTCTAGGGTTTCGATGCTCCAAACAGGTCATCATGGAATTTTCGCTATAACGTTTTTTATACGAAGGTTTAGAAGATGAAATTTTTAGAGTGATAAGTCGCAATCCTGAGGAACATCATAAAAAAATGTCAGATATTGGTTCACAATATTTTCGGAGATATGATCTGTGGAAGTTAGGGCCTTTTGAGGCTTCTGAATTTCATCTCAAAGAGGTGATCATGAGAAAATATTCTTAGCTCTCTCTCTGAGCATCGAATTGGAATTCTGTAAAAAGAGGCTGCAATTAGATGGACTGTAGTTTTTGTTCTATCAATTTCAGAGCCAAAGGAGGAAACAGTGACACGTGGCAAGTCTTACAAGTTCGCTCTACTGAACCAGTCCAAAGTTGGGTCATTGTGGGAGATTGGACATAGCTTTGTCTTGAATAATCCAAATTAGATCAGACCTATGGAATTTGAAAGAAGCTTCAGAGGGATACTACAGGGCTGAATTTCAGATATTGAGGATCCGAAATTATAGATATAATTCAATTTCAATATCGAGCTCCTCAAAAGCAAGTAAAAGGTGTGTATTTTTTTTTTCCGAATTGCATAAGTCTTGTTTGAAGAATCAAGTTGAATTGATTCCAAGGGAATATTGTAGAATAGATATTAGTATTGGATTCTAAAATGGCCCATAAAAAGAATTCAACACCCATTAAGCCTTTAGAAATCTCCACTATGACTCATGAAGACGAAGAATGGCAACATGACATATCAAAATTACAAGAGCAAGTGCAACAAATTTCGCTCTCGCAAAGAGCAACAACAAATGACATGGAAGTTTTGAAGAAATGCATGGAAACTAAGATGGATGGTTTGAAGAAAGATGTGGAATCTAAGATGGATGGTTTGAAGAATGGAATGGAATCTAAGATAGATGGCATGGAAGCTAGCATGGAATCTAAGATGGATGAAATGGAAGCTAAGATCGATGAGAAAATGGAAAACATGAATAATGATATAAAAGTAGACATGTAAGGTTTGACAAATTTGATACAAGAAATGTTTCCTAATGGTGAAAAGATAGTAGAGGAAACTCATGATGAGAACAAAATAAATGTTAATCATGATTTCATAAAATCTAATGTTGGCGGGAAGAACCACCATATTCAAAAAATGGATATGAGGAAGTTTGATGGAAAGGATCCTGTAACATGGATACTACAGATGGAGCAATATTTTGATCTCCATAATGTGCAAAACACATAAAAGGTACGCATTGCAACTTTACATTTAGAAAAAAATACATTTGTATGGTATCGATGGCTTTGCTCCCGTAAAAAAATTGTCACTTGGTCAATTTTTACGGAGGAAATGATAGCACATTATGAGGATACAAAGAGCAACACCTTCTTTAGCCAATTCATAAACAAAAGGTTTTAATGGGAGAACACATTGAGGACTTCCAAAAATTGAATATAAGGGTAACTAATATTCCAGAGGAGCATAGGATTGATCTCTTCATAGGTACTTTAAGGATAGCATCCAACATAAAGTTCACATTTTGGAACCTGATTCATTGGAGAAGGAATTTAGGTTGGCAAGAAAAATTGAATGTAAAATTATGGCGACAAGGAAGCCTACCACTCACTTCTATAAAGAGGGAAGTGTTGCTACTCCTAGATTTCCACAACCTACAAGTTTGACACCACAACAATTGGAAGAAAAAAGAGCAAAAGGGCTTTGCTATAGTTGTGATAGAAAATACACTAAAGGTCATAAGTGTGCTGAGAAGAAATTATTTTACATAGATTGTGAAGAGGAAGAATAAAATGAACAAGAAGAGGATATACACTAGGAACCAACCCAAGAAGAGGAAGAAATGAGTTCGACCATATCGTGTAATGCATTGATGGAATTATCTCTCCTCAAATTCTCAAGATAGAAGGACATATCAAGAAGAAAAAGGTAATAGTCTTGATTGATTCAGGTAGTACCCATAATTTTATTCATTGTAAGGTAGCCAAGGAATTGAATTATTTCCTATACCCAGCACCAGAATGTCAAGTTATCGTTGCAAATGGAGGAACTATAAATTTCTCTGGAAAATGCCATAATATCAAGCTAACCATGGAGGAATATGTATTGAATAGTCCAATGCTTTCCATTCCTATGGGAGGTGCTGATGTTGTACTAGGAGTACAATGGTTACAATCTTTGGGGACGGTAGCTTTTAATTTTAAGAACTTTTCTTGAAATTTTTTCAGAAGGAAAGGAAGTCAAATTATGGGGTATTGCAGGGAAGACGGGAAATATAATAAACTTTAATGTCATGACAAAGCTTCTAAAGAAATAACAACGAGCCATATTTGCACAATTATGCTCACTAGAAGTTCCAACATCAAAATCATCTATTTCTGCAGATCTCCAAAAAGTCTTGGACAATCATTCCAAGGTTTTTGAAACTACAAAAGGACTCCCACCTATTCATGATCATGATCATGCTATTCATTTGATTCCAGGAAGTGTTCCTCCAAAAATTAGGCCTTATATATATCCTTATGTCCAAAAGAGTGAAATTGAACATATGATTGCAGAAATGTTAGAGGCGGGTATAATTCAACCTAGTCAAAGTTATTTCTCTGCTCCTGTAGTATTGGTACACAAGCATGGATCATGGTGCATGTGTCCGGATTATAGGGATCTCAATAAGCTCGCCATTAAAGATAAATTTCCCATTCCTGTGATTGATGAATTATTGGATGAATTACATGGAGCAATTTATTTTACCAAATTGGATCTTCGTTCAGGGTATCATCAAATTAGAATGAAGACTGAAGATATTCCAAAAACATAATTTCGAACTCATGAGGGTCATTACGAATTTTTGGTCATGCCTTTTGGCCTTACCAATTCACCTTCTACATTTCAAGGGTTGATAAATTCCATTTTCAAACCCTTCCTTAGAAAATTTGTGCTAGTATGTTTTGATGATATACTAATATACAACAGGTCTTGGACGGATCATGTTCAACATGTTGACAGGGTGCTCAAAGTATTGCAAGAGAAACAATTATATGCAAAAACATCCAAATGTTTCTTTGGAGTACAAGAGGTGGAATATCTGGGTCATGTTGTATCTCACAAGGGTGTTAAGGTAGACCGTAACAAAATTAAATCCATTAAGGAATGGAAAGTCCCCACAACCATAAAGAAGTTGCGAGGATTTCTCGGGTTAACAGGGTATTATCTAAAGTTTGTTAAGAATTATGGGAGAATAGCAGCACCTCTAACAAAATTATTGAAGAAAGATGCATTTTCATGGACTCCTGAAGCAACTAAGGTTTTTGAACATATTAAAGAGGCAATGTTCCTAGCACCAGTCTTAGCTACGCTAGACTTCACAAAAAAATTTATTGTGGAATGTGATGCCTCATGAAATGGAATTGGTGTTGTTTTAATGCAAGAAGGAAGAACCATTTCTTTTGACAGTCGTCCAATCAAAGGAAAGCATTTACAGAAACCTATTTATGAGAAGGAAAAGTTAGAAATACTGCATGCACTAAATAAATGGAGAACTTACCTAATGGGAAGACACTTCAAGGTAAAAACTGATCATGATAGTCTTAAATACCTTTTGGAACAAATACTATCTTCAGAAGAGTAGTAAAAATGGGTCACAAAGATGTTGGGTTATGACTTTGAAATAATATACAAAAAAGGGAAGCTAAATGTTGCTGCAGATGCACTCTCAAGAAATAATGAAGAGGTGGAAGCATTGCTTTGTGCCATTTCTATTATCCAACCAGATTGGATAACCAAAGCAAGAGATGAATGGAAGAAGGATGAAGACGTGTGGACACTCATTAAAAAGTTGCAGCAAGATCCTAGTACATCTGATACATTTAGTTGGAAAAATAATTCCTTATGGTACAAAGATCGCTTATATCTTTGTAAGAATTCCCAACTAAAACAAAAGATTCTTCTGGAATTGCACACTTCTCCTTTAGGAGGACACTCAGGATTTTTAAAAACTTACCACAGGGTGAAGAAAGAATTTTTTTGGGATGGCCTTCAATCTGATATTCAAAAGTTTGTGGCGGAATGTTTGGTTTGCCAGCAGAATAAAGTGGAAACAATTAAGACCCCGGGACTTCTACAACCTTTATCCATTCCAAGTCAACGTTGGGAGGAGATTTCAATGGATTTTATCACAGGCTTACCTAAGTCCGAAGGAAAGAGTGTCATCATGGTGGTAGTTGATAGACTTACCAAGTATGCACACTTTTGTGCATTATCTCATCCATTTAAAGCAAGTACAATTGTTACTACATTTATGGACATAATTCAAAAGCTACATGGAAGCCCAAGGGTTATTGTGAGCGACAGAGATCCCATTTTTACTGGAAATTTTTGGACGGAGTTATTTTCTTGTTTGGGTACTCAATTAGCTCATAGCTCATCTTATCATCCTCAATCCGATGGTGAAACTGAGATAGTAAATAAATGTTTGGAAGGATATCTTCGTTGTTTTGTATCTGATCAACAAACACAATGGGTCAAGTGGTTACCTCTTGCTGAATGGTGGTATAACACTTCCTTCCATACTGCAGCAAAAATGACCCCATTTATGGCACTTTATGGATATCATCCGCCATCCATCACATCATCTTTAAGAGAAAATTCGAAGGTTCAAGCAGTGGAAGATCACATCGAGCATCAACAAGAAGTTCTCCAACTCTTAAAGGACAACCTAAATTTGGCACAAAATCGAATGAAACAACAGGTAGATCAACATCTCAGCGAGAGAAGTTTTGATGTAGGAGACTGGGTTTTTTTTACGGCTACAACCATACAAACAAATGTCCCTCAAGCAAGCTAAGAAGGATAATAAATTATCGCCAAAGTACTATGGTCCTTACAAGGTGTTGCAAAAGATTGGTACGATGGCATACAAATTGGAGCTTCCTGCTTCTTCGCGAGTGCATCCAGTTTTCCATGTTTCATGCTTAAAGAAGGTTATAGGTGAAAATATTCCAGTTCAAACAATATTGCCAGAACTTGATGAGGAAGGAAAATCATATTGGAACCTGAAGCGGTCATGGAAACAAGAACTCGACAGCTACAGAATTGATCAATTTCAGAGTATCTCATCAAGTGGAAGAACTTACCCACTGAAGATTCTACATGGGAGGATGAGAATTTTATACAGAAGCACCCAGAGCTACTCAAGCATTGAGGACAACACTTTTTTGAAGGAGAGGGGTATGTTAGGTCCCTATATTACTAGTATAGTCCCTTATTGTTGTTAGTGTAACCCCCTTATTGTTATTATTGTACCCTTGTAACCCCCATATTGTTATTATTGTGCCCTTAAATTATTATTTTTAGGTCGGCTAGGATTACATTATGGCCCCATGGACTCCTATATATAGAAATGAGGTTTTGTTATTTGAATCATCCAAGAATTGTTCATTCATGTAACGTATTGGAGGTTTCCCCCTCGAAGTGGCTTATTTCTAAGGCATTGTTATCTCTTTTCTTCTCTTTTTGGAGCTGGTTTCACAGCACTTATCCTTAGACTTTAATACAAAGTGATATAACATAAAAAAATTAAAAAACTTGATGGCTAACAATTCGAAGTGGCTGAATGATGTGTCAGTCTGTTGGAAGACTGTTCCTCTGTTCTGGTACAATCACCTCCACAAAAAGTGTAAACAACAGTGATAGTGACATGTGGTTGTTTTCCTCAAAAAGTGCAAAATAGAACCCTAAAATTCAGGAGGGGACTTGATACATAACACCTGGAGGCATCCATTATAGCTAAAATCTCCTCCACTTCACCTAATTTGATGTCATAATTATGATAGTAAACTAAAAAGCATCTCCTTTTCATCATATACTAATATTCGGAAATAATAGCTACCTTTGCATAAAAAGTAGCTATATCCGGAAAACATGGAAAGCTAACC
Source organism: Pinus albicaulis (assembly GCA_034641835.2). Taxonomy (NCBI): domain Eukaryota; kingdom Viridiplantae; phylum Streptophyta; class Pinopsida; order Pinales; family Pinaceae; genus Pinus; species Pinus albicaulis. The sequence goes on from CM076582.1 coordinate 1,596,248,865, forward strand.
CAAAAATGAATCTTTTCTCCAAAGGCAGCCATGTTCCTTCATTCTTCAAAGGTCCAGAATAGAGGAAAAAATACTTATGGCCTCATCTTTAGTCGCCCTCTTGTTTGACCTCTTTCTCTATGTTTGAGTCTTTGGATGAGTATTTTTCCTCCTGATTTTATCTTCTATACTCTCTTCAATATTAATAATTTCATCTCTTAATGAAGGATTAGAAATCATCTTAATGTTTAGTTTGAGTTTATTTTTTGGCCTAGTATGAGGTCTCTGAATATAAGGATTTGGAATGAACTTAGACCTTTTACCTCCATGCATGAATCTATTAGATTCTCCTTCTTCATAGTATGATTTTGTATACTCAAGGTCACTGATGACTTCATAAGAGGAGAATGAGTGTACCACAGTATTCTTCCTCTTTTTGAATGAATAGCCAATGGAGGAGACTAGTTGACCCAAAGTAGGCTCTTTCTCTATGATAGTCTCTAACATTTTATATTTTCCCTTCTTAAGAGATAGAAAAACCTGTCAGAGAGTGGATTCTATGAGTGAAGTACCACTGCTTGGTTGAGCTTGATGAGTTGCTTCAGAAACATGGCTTAATTGTTTTGCTCCAGGGTTGACTTCCTTTGGAAGAAAAATAGGCTTAGAAGTTAGAACTCCAGGGGTGACTTCCTCTAGAATTTATTTTTCCATGAAGAGCTTCTTCCTAGGTTTGCCTCTTGAACAGGAAGCTATTTGGTCCTTGCCTTTTAACATTGACTTTTTAGGAGGAAACACATTTTTCTGTTTCAGTTTCTTCTTATATTCCTCCATGAATGACCTTAGGGTTTGAGGTTCCCTAGGTGAACTGATCACTGTTGAACTGTTGAAATGGGCTTCATTGACTAGTGGCACTATTGGCATAGGCATAGGGTCTCCAGCTCTCTTAATCGAGCCTCTAGTTTGTCTTTTGATTGACATGGAAGGAGGGTTAACTTGGCAGAAATTTCATGAATGGATAGAGTTAGGTTGTGACCTATTTGAGACAGGAGATGCACTAGTTTTTTCATGAGTATCCTTTTTCTTGGGCCTCCCTACCCTTCTCCCAGAGTTTATGCTACCAAACCCTTCCTCTGTCAAGAACTTGTTTGAAGTGATCCTTTTCTTTCTAAGGTGGTATAAAATCATAATTTTAATTAAACCCCTATGATATAGATTTTGATCGCATGTTGCCATTCATCCTTAAAGCAAGAAATATGTGCAATCAGATTCCATTTAACATTGACATGTTCATGCTTAAGGTAGAAACTTTATTCTGTGGGCAATGTTTTTTTCTTGAACCAGCATTCACCAGTGGCACAGGTTTGAGTAGCACAAGCTATGATGGCCTCGGAGATGTTGAATGTATTTCTTCCCAGGTTGACCTTTTCACCATCAAATCTCTCGGAAAATCCCTATTCTAAAGTCGCATTCTCTCTATAATTGTTTTTTAGAAATTTATACCAGCGAGCATATTTAAACTGAGGTTTGGCCTTAGAATCATGAACCTGATTTTTGTTGGCTTAGACTTGTTGACATTACCACTCTTTCCCATGATTTTCAACAGTTAGACTCCTTTTAAACAAACAGTTGTTCAATCTTGGATGAAAAACCCTACACAGAGCCCTGATTTTCCTGCCTTGAATGTTAAAACTGTTTGCTAGAGAAATGACTTCTATTAGCTGTATTTTTTACAAAGAACCTCATTCAAGTGAACACCAAACTCACTCCTCTGATTTCACCCCTATAATCATGGTATGGAGTAATGGCACGATTTGAAATAATTTGAATACAAGCGCCAACTCACCCCATAATGCATAACACCCTACAAAATCATTAATAATTGATGCCTAGTACTATGATCTTCGATTCAATTTAGTAGGGTAGATATAGGTCAGCAAAATAGATAATATAACCATTCTTCTAAAACAATTCTCCTAAGTCACAAAATGATTAACCTTGTTTAAAAGAATAATCATATTTAGAACATATGAGGTCTTCAATCATGTTCAAACATGAATGATCCTTTCCCTTAAAAATAATTTTTGCAGCTCTTTGTACATGGGAAATAGATGCCTTTACATTTAAATTGCAATAAACCAAATTTCAGCAAAACAGCTACACTTTTCACTGAGTTACCACTATGAACAGGTCCCTGAAGAAATAGCGGCTCTTTTCCCTCTATAAGAAATATGACCTTCAATTTGGAGAAATAGCTACCCTCCATTGTATCACTTTGTTAACAATGAACTTAAACAGAGCTAGCTATTATCCCGAATAGAGTAACTGTGATTTTATTGACAAAACGAACAATAGCCTTAGAAAGTAAAATAAGTTAAAACAGAGGTTTTAACTTCTTTTATGGACCTGATACACTAATAATACCTATACACTTAAAATTATTTTGGTTTTGAGACTCTTTTTTGACCTTTATTGGAAATGACTCAAACTTTGACATAGGCTAAGACATAAGAAAAATTTGAAAACAGTGATACAATGGCAATCACATTATTAAAATTTACAGTGCTGACATACAGGATCAGAGGCAGGCGCTAGTCCCTCTAATTCATGGTATTTCAAAGAAGGTGATGTTCCATGGATTTAAAAAAAAATGATATTTCTTTGGAAAAGGAACTTATAATGGGTGTGAGGGTACCATCATTATGGGAATTTTGAGGTCTAAAATGGGCCTTCTAAGAAAAATGTACAACCAAAATAGAATTTATAAGAACCAACAAGATTCAAGATGATGATGTCAACCATGGGGGATGATTCACCATTTTTGGAGCTAAAAAGAAAAAATATTAAAAAATAATAAAATAATAAAACTACTTTTTCAACTCTTATTTTCAACTTATCTCCCTAATTTTTTACTCATATTTCGAGCAGGAGTACTCGTTGGATGCAAAATTTAATTCCTCATCCAAGTACTATACATGTTGCATACTTTCAAGGGACCCTGCTACACGAAAAATGAGAAATACATGAAAAAACTTGATTGCAATCACGTTTTTCATGTATTTCTCATTTTTCCTATAGTAGGGTCCATCTAAATTATGAAACATGGGTACTCATTGGATGAGGAATCAAATTATGCAACCAATTATTGTTTGGGCTCGAAATATGAGTAAACCCATAGGGAGATAAGTTGAAAATACGAGTTGAAAAAATAGTTTTTTTCTTTTTTCCCTCTAAAATTTGATGATGTAAAAAAATATTATTTTATTATTTCCACTATTATTTTATTATTTCCTTAGGAGACCCATTTTAGACCTCAAAATTCACCTAATTCTTCATACAAGTCTTCACTACGGTGTTGCTTCACCGTGGATGACCATTTTTCGGGGTTGAAATCGCATGGTCATTTGAATCTTCTAAGAGTATGTATAATTTCAAAAGAAATATTTTATTATTTGTTAAATTAATAAATTTTATCCCATGCAGGGATCATAAAACATAACCAATTTTTTATATTATTTCATGTGTTTATAACTTTGCAGTGTCATTATCCTTTTTTCGTGTGTGGGTGTGTGAAACATGAAATCCCCCAAGACCTAGGACATGCCATATCTAAATTATCTACATTTGTACGTTGGATCACGTCAAAGGAGATTCATGTGGCTAGCATTCCACGATGGCATCAAGAGATAGTTGAGATTGTTTGTATGTTTGAGAAGGAATTGCCAACGAGTTTCATGGACTTGCAGGTTCATATTCTTCTAATCCACCTACTATATGAGGTTGAATTATTAGGGGTGGTTTCTTGTCGTTGGAAGTTCTTCTTAGAGAGGTACATGAAGAAATTGAAAGGTTTTGTTCAACAAAGGGAAAAACTAGAGGGGTAAATCTCGTATGAGTCTTTCTATTATGCCATTGAGTACATCAAGGAGATCAACAACAAACCAGGTGCGGTGATTTGGAATGATGAAAGAGATGAAGACAAAAGAGAAGGGGAGATGCTCCAAATGAATGGAAAAAGGTGCTTGATAAAGAGTAAGCGACTTATAATTTTTAAAATTTACACAAAGTAAATATTCATGTTAAACTTTGATATAATGTATATTTTGATCTCATATGTACTATATGTCGGTTTGATTTGATCATCGAATGCAGAAATTGAAGCAATCAATAAATTTGTTCTTTACAATTTCGAAGCGACACAACCGTGGGTCGCATTGTACGAACAAAAGAGGTTAAAATGGGATAGTTATAGGAAATAATTCAGACGGTTGAATGGTAGAAGTGCGCCTTATCCCAATCATTTAAGAGAAAAAATGCCAAAAATACGCCCCAAGAGTTGGGTTTCTTACCAAGTCAGAGAGAAATACAATGCAACCGGTCTTTACCCCCGTGCTGAAGAGGATGCGCTAAACATAGGGATTGGGTGCACCCACTCGGTAATAATCTATTTATGTACATTTTAAACTTAATAATGCACCTTTGAAATGTAATTACATCTATATTTCATATTTTAATTGTTGGGTTATTAGAAGAGACATGACACTATGATTTTTTAAAATTTTTATAGGTTCATTTGTTCCCATCTATGTGGTCATATGGAGTCCATTTTCGCACAAAAAATTTTGATGATGGACACATGACACAAGATTGTGGAGTGGAAGTCGAGTTCGATCAATCTAGTCGATCTAGCCACCATGATCCAAACCTAGTATGAGGGACATTAGGTTACGTCAGAAAGATACAAGAGATCATTTAAGTGGTTTCTCTTATTTCCAATGTGTTAATTTTAGGTGCAAGTGGTGGGACACCTTTGGTCGGAATAATGTAAAGGAATATCGCAATAGTAGGCTGATATGTATCAACTCTAGGAAGATGTGGGATGAAGCTAAGGAGCCCTATGTTTTCGCCAAACACTATAACTAGGTGTTTTTTTACCTAGATGTGTTAGATAGGGATTGGTGGTTCGTATTGAGACATGACCCTAGATCAAAACATATTTTTGAGAACAATAGTGTTATCATGCCAAGCGAGCTGGAAGATAATGAGGGTGATCATGAGAACCGAGAGTGATATGGTACATGTGTTATTTCATCATTTATACTTTTTAATATGGGTTTTTATAAAGAAGAGGACTTAATTACCTGATAACTAAGACTCTTTTCTTCGAAACATTATAATATGTATTTTGAATTAATTGGTAATTTGCGTTGTGTTAATGTTAAAATCATTTCACTTGATAATTTGCAATTATGTTGATCTCGAAAATAATGGCATACTGTTTAAAGTTCATTTTTTTTTGTATGTAAGATCATATTAAAATAATGATAATTCTAAAGTAAATGAATTTATTTTAATTATTTTCTAAACTTTATTATGTTAAAAAATTCATATTATTCTAGATTTATTATTTTACAATTATTTATATTCATACAATTTTACAATTTTACAATTATTTTAATTTAAAAATATTTATGGTATACATTTTAGTTACGGTAGTTATGGTTCAAAATTGACAATTAATTTACAGTTTTACAAATTTACAAATTTAATTTTTTTAATAAAATTGAACGATGACAATACATACAATTACAATTACAATTTTACAGTTTCACAATACAATTACAATTAAAATTTTAGAATTTTACATACAATTACAATTAAAAGTACAATTATAATAATTTCACATTAATACAATTAAAATTTTACAAATATTTTACATACAATTAGAATTACAATTACAATTTTACAATTTCACATACAATTACAATTAAAATTTTAGAACTTTACATACAATTACAGTTACAATTAGAAGTTTAGACATATAAAATTACAATTACGATCATTTCACATTAATACAATTAAAATTTTACAAATATTTTACATACAATTACAATTATAATTTTACCATTTCACATACAATTACAATTAAAATTACAGTTACAATTACAATTACAACTTTAGAATTTTACATTCAATTACAATTAAAATCATTTCACATTAATACAATTAAAATTTTACAAATATTTTGCATAAAACTACAATTACAATTACAATTATAATTACAATTACAATCACAATTTCACATACAATTACAATTACAATTACATTTTTACAATTTTACAATTTTTCCACAAAGAAAACCATTTCTTCTATTAAAAAATAGCACATATACAATAACATTCATTTTCAGGCTACCAAATGATAGCTTGGTCAATAACATGCAACATATTTTAACATCATCCTATGTGTGCTTAGGAGGAAGTATAAAGCTTAACCATCAGCATCATATCACGGAAATAAAATAAAACCATATATATGCAACATAATTCTGGAGAAACAAGAAATGTGCATTCATTTCCTATCAAAAGATATTACCACCCTGTCCAGAATGGTCAAAAAATAAATATATAACCTCAGTACTCTATCCACTATGGGAAACAATAGAAATCTCTTCATCCTGTATCCAAGGAGAACACAAAGCATAAACAGTTGAGAGCAGGTTTCTACAAAACGATCAACATAAACCTGGGGAGTCCAGAAATGAAAACCAAAATAGAAAAAAAGGTGAAAACCAATGCCAGCTCGCTTGATCAGCAGGTTTGCTTGCAGAAGATCTCATGGCAAAACTATGGCAGAGGAAAATCGAAAGACCTGAGCAGCTGTGAGTCATTGAAATGAGAAATCTGTATGTTGCCGTAGGATAGCCTAAGGCCTTTTTTAGACAAAAAATATGCACGAGATTTATTCTCCCTATACATACAATTACAATTACAATTACAATTACAATTTTACAATTTTACATATATACAATTACAATCATTTAAAAATAAATAAAATATTACAATTACAGCTAAAATTTTACAAATATTTTACATACAATTACAATTAGAAATAAAATTACAATTTTACATAAAATTAAAATTAAAATTTCAATTACAATCAGGACATAATATTTAATAAATATCATGATTTAATATTAAAAATAAACATCAAGATCATGATAACCATTTTACAAACATCATATTCAAGTAAAAAACACATTCAAATTCGCTAACACCATCTAATCATCGTGATCAGGATCATCTAACAAAACACAAGCATTGTATAACATCATCACAACACAAACATCAAATATATATATCATGTCAAATAAGTGATATTACATTCCCATCTATCTACAAGCTACACATTAAATGAACATATCTAACATGACCTAACAACATACACATCATGATGAACACCAACATGTAAATTAAGTACATATGAAACATGAACATAATACACACACACACACACACACACACACACACACACATATATATATAATGTCAAAAATATACAACTGTAATATAACTACCTATAAATGTAAAATATCAGCTACTTGTACATCAATAGTATTACTAGTTGAGGCCTGCTCAGTCGATTGTTCAACCTTGACATGCTCATATAGATGTTGATCAACACGTGCCTATTGATTTGGAGGTGCCTCATGCTGATTAGGATCAACTGCCTGATCATGATGACTCGTGGATGGTCCAACCTGTTGATCTGTGGATGGTGTGGTGGTCTGCTCATTTGATGGACTTGCCTCCTCAGATGGACATGCGACCTCCTCAGGATCAGGTGCTTGCTCATGATCACGACTGCTAGATGCTGCAGCGTGCTCATCTCTGGCACGAGGTGGAGTACTAGTTGAATGATGATCACTCCCTTGATCATGATCATCAGATGATGCACTTCTCGATTGTCGACTTACTACATATCCACCATGCCTATGTCGACCAACCCTCCTCGCCTGCGCCAGTAATCTGGTAACTCCAACTATATGCCACATCAGGGTCAGCATATCACGGGGCATGTCTCTCCATATTGTTGTCATCCTATCATCAACTTGTATCTCTCTGATAGTGACTAGCCTGAATCCCTCATCCACTAGGAGTCGATAGAGTTGGTCACCCAACTTCATCCTAAATCGAGTGTCAGGCCTCCACCTCACACCCGTCGGTACCTGCACATGATCATGAGGACTAGGTCTGTCACCGGCCTAATCCTCCACATCTGCCATCTCCTCGTCAGTAGGATCTACACCTGGATCATTTGGTGGCAGTGGCATCTCATCGCCAACAAATGACCCAATATCTACAAAATATATATAAGTACAGAAGAATAATTAGAAAATTTCATTAAACAATTTAATAAAACAAGTTAAATAACATGTTAGAATAAATTTAAAGAAAACACTAATATTACCTCTCTCATTCAGCAACTCATCATCTGTGAAGAGGATGTCAGCACACCCTCACCAATCCAAACCAGCATACGAACATGGCACTAGAACAAAGGCATGATCATCAACACTGGATAGGAACTTGAGTGCATCATGATATATCTTGGCGGAAAAGTCGGACTCGCCCCTCTTGGGCATCATCTCGCCCCACATCTCCATCCGTACGTGTAGCATCAGCCTATGAGGTTGCTAAACAAAAGTAGGCCCCATCTCAGGAAACCTGTAAAAAAATTTTAAAAATAACTCTGAAGAAAAATAGAAGTCCACCCTCCCTTATTCCTGAGAACGACATCTATCTAATGTTGTACAAAACTACCAAAAAAAAACCGCAGACTGCCTCACAAGTCGTGGTGCTTGTAATAAAGAATCAAAATATACGAAAAGTGAACAACTAATGCATTATCCGTCACTGGTATGGTATGAAATGGTCGAAAAAAATAGTGAGAGGCACCTCACCTCCTCTGCACCAAATGAAGAAATATGTAACTGACCACCAGAGCCCTGAAAATCTGGAGGAGAAAATATATTGGCGCTAATGTATCTCTCGAGTACACCAACTCACTCCCTACTACATGGCTAATGGGGACCTCTGGGAAGGAGGAAAAATATTGCCCTCTCCTACGCAAAACAGAACCAATGCGATTTCTGTTAGCACCGTTCTCGGTGCAGCCTGTCAATTTACAGGCAGCACCATGAACCAGTGTGAGCAGAACGACTTGAGTGCACCGCACGGGAATTTTTTTTTTAAGGGTAAATTTTAAGTTTTTTTAGAAATGTGATCTTCTAAAAAGTTTAATTATGGAGAAATAAGGAAGATACATGTACATTTGGGCGTCGAAGAGGCATATTTGCTAAATAAATTTCAAAACTAAATTTTCCCACCATTTTCCAAAATTCGAAATCTAGAAGGTGGGGAATGGATGGCAGCAGTGCGTGCAATGGGAGCACCAATGGAAGGGTGGCTCACACAGGGGAAATTATCACTAGTGCTTGAGAGCTCTGGAGCACTGAAGAAGTGAAACTATGGATTTTTTGGTTGTAATTTTTTTTTATTTAAGCCTGTTCCAGTACGTGGGTTTTTGAGGCGCACTGGGCGGTTTCTGCAAAGCGGACCGAGCATGTTTCTGTTTAGCTCGGGTTTTTATGATGCACCAGGCCTAAATCTGTGTTGCACACTGGTGCACTACAATAATGAGAGGCACCAGGTGGATTTTTATGGAGAGCACGACATCTCAGTGTGCCAATTTGTAGTACGCACTGGTGCTTTTCTAGTTAAACGCACTGGTGTGGTTTATGATTTTAAATGCACCAAAAAAAGAAACATCCACAAAAACCTCCACCTACCAACCTCCGCTACAAATGGATATCTGGGCTATTTTTATAAGGGGCTCCTCAAAAACATCTGCTAGAGGGTCTTTTCCTTGCAGTGCTTCCCACAACATAGGTGGTAAAGAGACTTACAACAACAATTTTTGTGAGAAAACTTCTACTAAGAGAGAAAGAGATGTTGCTACTAAAAGTGATGCATAGATAAGATACACAAAGAGGTATTGGAGCCTCTGGGTTGGGCCCTAACTTAAGGGGACTCAGCCCTCTCACACACACTCAAATGTGAGACAACATTATACCTATCATTGACATAAAATAAAGTTCAAGTAGATCATGCAAAGGAAAAATGAAAATGATAGTCTCAAGCTCTTAGCTCTTAGTAGCTCTTCCCATGTTCAAAAATTGAAACCCTATTGAGCCCTTAGGCTTGTTTATTTATATAAATATGACCGAGGGGAAGCCTCCTTGGAAAGAGGAACTTTTCCCTCCAAAACACGAATCTAGCTCCTTAGATCCTTGCAATTACTTGAATGCATTAGCTGCTAGTAGACTTCATGTTGTAGATAAGTAATTTTAGGGATCAAGTGGAGTTGAAGGAGAGTAAATGTAGGGGAAAAAATTCCTACATCTTCTCTAGTTTCCTCCAACGTGCCTCTGTGTTATAGGTCAATTTGGGCATCATTCCAAATCATCTGGTCAAACTTGAAATCATCCCCAGGACCAATGAAATAGGATCTATCATCCCCTATCATTTCAGTTGCTACATGCCCTATGACAAGAACAAATCATCCATGAAATCCATTGCAAGGTTTCTAAGGTTTTAAGTATATGTTATATCACCTATGAGCTCACCAACGCAACATATCAAGGGACTAACTACTTTTCATATGAAGCTCCCTCCATTCAAGGGTGCTCTGCAAATCACTTCCCGACATTTAAGAGTGCGTTGTCAAATGGGAGTGAAATTCTCATTGTTCTAGAATCTCCACATGGACAGTGACTTCTAGAAGAGTCCATATGTGTCAAAATTTGAATCCATGTGTCCATCTAACAGCTTTGAGCTTGGGAACATGTATTGCCTATTATTAGAAAGTCATTGATTGAGAAACTACCATCAGTTGCCCTATAAATTGAGCACAGATCCTAGTGCTAAGAAAGGAAGAAATTTGGGAAAGAAATGTTGTTGGATTCTCAATTGAGTGTGTGATAAGAGTGATATCTTACTGGTGAGATGTTTATTGTAATGAGTCTAGGATGATTCTGGAGCTGGTGACATCAAATTGATCACTGGTTGTAACCTCCACCTTCTATCCATTGAAAAATATTGTTGCTCATTTTCTCATATATATACCTATTTATGTTTTTAATTTTCATATGAAAGATTGTTAACTGATATATATGTTTCATGTTTAATCGATTTAACTGATTAAGATAAATCGACATCTGTATATTGAAATCTCTTTGATGTTTAGTGTTTATACTTGCAGGAACTAGTCTGGTGATCTAAGTTGGATTGGAAGCTACAACAAAAGTGACGGAAGGAGAATAGGAAGCACTTGGATCACTAGTGTTACACCATTTTTTGGTCATCTAACCTGTTACTATTAGATGGACCAAATTACACCATGTAAGACCAATTTTACCCTAAGTAAAGTTGCTTTCACTATGGAAAATAACTTAGTAATCCTCATTTATTAAGTTGTTTATGGTCTAAGCAGGAAACCCCATGAGAAAATATTCAATAAATCACATTTGTTTGATTTCCACAAGGAATAATTAGTTAAACAATAGTTTAATTAATATTCCTGGTCATATTTAACCCAAAACAGGAAAATTAATTAGATAAATCATTATTTATCTTATTATTTTCTAAGAAGAATTATTTAAACCTTATTTAAATAATATTCCTTGTTAAATTTGACTAAATTATTTATAAATAATTGAATAAATCATTATTTATTTAATTATTACTCAACCACATCCTTAAAATAATAAATAAATAATTTATTTATTTATTATTTACAAATAAAGGGATTTGACCAAATTCAAATTCCTTTTCCCTCCAACAAATATAATAAAATATTCCATAAAAGTTGGATCTAGAATTGGTTAATAATATTTTAATTATGCAGCAATATCTAGACTAACCCAATATTTTGTTATATAAAAAGACAAAAAAAAAGAAATTGAAGGAAAACCCTAGTGAAAGACCTAAGCTCCCTATCCCTCTATGGCCCCTGCCTCGAGCTACTGTAGGCTCTGCCCTTGCAGACTTGCCATAGCAATCCTGCTAATCTCTTCAACTGCTCCCTCAATGAAGCGGGATGGAGGCCTGCAGGCTCCATCCTTCTGAGATCAGGTCGCTGGAACCTCTCACTCGCCGGGAATATCCTTCTACACGCGCCTAACTAACTCCTCTACCTCCCCTTGTCTCGATCAGGAGCTTCGCCCTCTCAGCAGGAACTTGACAAAGATGCACCTCCTATTCAGCCAGACAACACTAAGGAAACCTCCAAGGCAGCAAGCCAAGACTCCAATCACGTGAAGCAACACACCATGCCCTCCGTAGGAACTGAATCAGAGACGACCACAAATGCTCAGGACAAAATGAAAAATTCGGATGCATGCAACCCAAAAGATGCAAAAATCCCTGAAATAGTCATTCAAGAGCCTAATATCATAGTCTACAAAGAATATATGCAATATCATGCAATAATCTGTAAGTTTATCAGCATATGGCCTTCTGAGAGGGCTCTCAAGGGCTGGATCTAGGCAAAATGGAATCCTAAAGTTGGAATTGAACTACAGCTCGGATCTAAAGGCTTCTTCACCATTGTCTTTGCACTCCTGGAATATAGGGATAGGATCTTTGAGGGTGGGCCTTATTTTTTCAACTCTGCACAATTATACATGAGATACTGGAAGGAAAACTTCACTCTGAAAAAAGAAGACTTCACGAGGGTTCTAGTCTGGATCATACTGTACTCTCCTCCTACGGACTAATGGGTGCCATCAGTCCTCAAAGCCATAGGGGATGAATTAGGAGAATAGATAAAGATGTTTGAAGGAACAAATAATGGTCACTACATCTCCTATGCTCGTATCTGTGCCTATATTGATGTCTCCGGAGCCCTCCCAGAAGCCATCAAATTGAACTTTAGAGGCGACATATGGACCGAGGTGGTGGATTACGAACACATACCTTTCCGTTGTACAAAATTTCATGAACACAGACATCTCTTCAGAGATTTCCCACAAAACAAATCCCTCCCAAAAGAAGACGAGGTAAGAAAGAAAAATGAACAAGGATTCATCAAGGTGGGAAGAAAAAATAGGCAAGGAAAACGAAATAACATAGGCAGAGAAACCCTAAAGCTTGCCCGACAAAACAGATTTGACATCCTCTCCACGCTTCAAGAGGAAGCAGGCCAACACAACAAAAACAAGGAACAGACAAAAGAGTAGGAAAATATCTTGAACATCATGGATACTGAAATGGACAACACAACCTCTCTCTCATAGGAAGGCTACATGCCTCAAGATGAAAAAAACATGCACACCATTCAGGATACACCAATGCTAGAGGAAAAAGTGATTGAGGAAATTTTTATGGGCATGGACCTGCAGAAAATAAAAAAGGATTGGAACACTGAAGGAATAGAGGGAATACCAGAAGAGCATATACAAATAATTGAGGAGGCCTATATCTTACACCAAAGTCTATAGAAGCAGAGAGAACACCAAACCAAAGGGAAACATCCAGTAGGAGGAATAAAATCAAATCTCAAAGCCAACCATCAAATCACCAAAGGGCCAACTCGAAAAAGAGGTCGGAAGGCCAACATCCAGCACCTTCAAGAGCTTGGTATTTGTCTCATCAATGAAGGAAAGGTACGGGTGCTCTCTCTCTTTCCCAATATGTTATTATGATTTGCACATCATGGAACATAAGAGGACTAAATAGTCCCAATAAAAAAGGATCTTGAAATCCAAGGTCACCTCATAAAATCTTGATATTGTACTTCTGCAAGAGACTAAAAGTAGTTTCTATGATATGGACTCCATACAACAATATTTCTTCAGAAAACAATACAACCATCTGGCCATTGCAGCCTCTGGCACCGCGGGAGGTTTACCCTCGTTTTGGAAAGATTCAAAGTTTGATCTACTGGAATCTCTTCCTTCCAAGCATGCTCTCACTACCGTCCTTCAAATCACAGGCACTAAAGACGAGCTTTGAATCACCAATTTTTATGGCCCCCATTCTATTTCTGAATTTATTTCCTGGCTCAACAACCTCAAGAATCACCTCTAGCCCCTAGGCCACCCCTACAATATTTTAGTAGGAGATTTCAACATGATTCTCAATCTAGGGGAAAAGTGTGGGGGCCTCCGCAGACTAGATTCAGACTCCTCTACCTTTCAAGACCCGATAGATGAACTGGGCCGCATAGACACCCCCACAAAAAATGGCAATTATACCTGGAAAAACAGAAGAGGGGGCGGTTTCCAGATAGCCTCAAGGCTCGACCGCTTTCTTCTATCCGAGGAGCTCTTCCTTTCTTCCCTGGAAACGGAAGCCAACATTTCCCCTCAGGTAGGGTCCGATCACTATCCGATTGTTCTTACTCTCAAACTCTCTGAAAGACCAAATAATTCTCCCTTTAGGTTTAAGGCATTATTTATTTCCCATCCAGAATTCCAGGAAAAAATGAAGGAGTGGTGGTCTATCACCCTCCCTCGGCAAGGTAGCAAGATGCACAATTTCCAAAAAAGACTAAATATCATCAAACAGGAGATAAAAATATGGAACCAAAAAACCTTTGGAAACATCACAACGGATAAAAAGGTTATAAAGCTAAAAATTCAAGCCCTCCAATAGAACATCATCCACAATGGACTGATAGAGGAAAAAAAGCAGGAGGAAGCAAAGCTGCAAAAAAAGTGGGATGATTGAGCAACCCAAGAAGAAACTCTATGGATACAAAAATCTAGAATCAGCTGGCTCAAATATGGGGAAAAGAACATGACCTTCTTTCATAGATCCATGATCCAGCACCACAAACACAACAGAATTATCATCCTTAAAAATCAGCAGGGTCTCATTTTGAATACCCACGATCAGATTGAAGAAGAACTACATCAGCATTTTGAGAACATCCTCAAGGAAAAAAACCTTGCCAATGAGGATCACATTAGGAAAATGAAAAGCAATATCCACACCATCTTAACCAGAGAGTACAATCAAATTCTTCTTAAAAATATAGCAATGGTGGAAGTGGAAGTTGTTGTCCAGTCTATGCCCAATGGCAAGGCCCCGGGCCCTGATGGTTTCACCATAGACTTTTACAAAGCATGCTAGCCTCTAATCAAAGATGATGTCTATGACCTCGTTCAGGAATCACGTGTTAAGAAAGCCATCCTTCCTTCCCTCAATGCCCCCTTTCTGGCGCTCATTCCCAAGTCAGATAAGGAAGACTCTCTCGATCATTTCCGGCCAATTGCCCTTTGAAACATTATCTACAATATCACTTCCAAATTCCTAACCAATCCCATAAAATATCTCCTTCCTCTCCTCATCTCGCCCCATCAAACTGGCTATGTCGAAGGAAGGAAAATTCTGGACAATATTATGCTCTCTCAGGAAGTCATTCATTCTCTCAAGGACAAAGACAAACTAAGCATCCTTGTTACACTAGACAATTCCAAAGCCTTCGACAAAATTAATTGGAACTATATCGGGCATATGCTGGCAGCCTTTAGATTCAACAAAGATGCATAAAATAGATCATGGCTTTGGTCTCAGGAGTGTTCTTCTCCATTCTGCTTAATGGTTCTCCCTCCCCCATCATCAACCCCTCAAGAGGTATCAGACAGGGGGGCCCTCTTCCCCCCTTCCTCTTTGTGATTATGGCTGAAGGCCTTGGCCGTTCCATCTCTGCTACCTCCTTAGCTGGCCACATCACAGGTTTCAACCTCTATCCACATAACCCTCCTAACACTCACCAGCAATTTGTGGATGACATGCTCCTAATACGCACTCCCTCTGCCAAAGAAGCCTCTGCCTTTCGAAAAATTCTTGATGACTTTTCTTTGGCCTCTGGTTCCTCTGTCAACAATTCCAAGTCCAAAATATTTTTTCTTAACACCTCCAATGCTAATCCAATGAAACATCACTTGAATCCTTGGCTTCCAGTACAACATCTTCCCTTCGAAATCCCTGGGTGTTCCACTCAGTGACAAAACTTTAGCAAAAACAAATTGGGAACCCTTAATCTCTAAGATTAAAAGGAAAATTTTCAACTAGATGTTCCGCTTCCTCAACTTCGCACGTAGACTGGTCCTTGTCCGCTTTGTTCTTCAAGCCATGCCTCTGTACCAGATCTTTGCCATTGCTACTCCCCGATCCATCTCCAATCAAATCAGAGAAATTCAAAGAGACTTCCTCTAGAAATGTATAGCTTACAATGGAAAATGGGCCCTGGTTGCTTGGGATAAAATATGTACACCCAAGAAAGATGGTGGTCTTGGTCTCAGGGACCTGGATCTTCTCAGAAAGGTCATGGGCGCCAAAACCTGGTGGCGTTGGATCACCATCCCCACCACACCTTGGGAAATGCTCTGGAAGGCTAAGTATGCCACTTCGCAGCCTCTGGACTCCCTAATCAGACTCTCAGGCAATCTTAAGGGCTCGCCTATCTATAATTAGGCTTGAAAAAACCAATCCATCATTCAAAATCATTACTTCTGGGAAATATGAAATGGAGAAAATGCCCTATTCTGGGAGGATGCGTGGGAGAAACATCCCAAACTTAACACTAATATCTTCCTCCCAATCAGATGGAAAATGGACAGGTTTAACAAAAACACGGTCAAAGACTTCTGGAAAACAACTGAAAATTCAGATTGGAGGGAGTGGCTAGATCTCAAAGAGCTGACACAAATCCATCGCCACCAGTCCATGGCAACTCTGGAAGAAGAATTAAATAAAAGACATATTCAAAGAGAAGAGGGACCGGAGAGACTTCGATGGGGCACCCATGCAACAAGGCGATTCAACATAAAAGAGGCTTACAATCTCCTTCAGAATCCTGATCCTGCTCCACTGGATGGCAAGTGGGAAAGGCTTTGGAACAGGAATCATTGGCTGAAAATTTTCTCTTTTTATTTGTTTAGTGATGCACAAAAAAATTCTAACATGGGACAATCTGCAAAATAAGGGTTTCATTGGCCCTTCTATTTGCACGTTATGTAATTCCAACTTAGAGACAACCAATCACATCCTCAATGAATATCCTTTTGCCTCCAATATCTGGAAATGGATCCCCCTTGTCTTCAAGGCCTCTAATCGCAACCCCTCCTCCATCCTCTCTTCCCTGGATGAATGGCGCCCTTCCTTATCCCCCATCCATTCATCAACCTGGCTTGGAACCTCTTCCCATGTATTATTTTTTGGGCTCTGTGGAAAGAGAAGATCTCTCGCATCTTCAAAAATAAGGCATCCAAAGAAGAACAAATCCTTCATCTCATCAGGCATACTCTACGTGAATCTGTCTCAATTGCAAGGCTCTCGGACCCCCCCTTGCCCCCAACCTCAGAGGAATGCATAATTTTATTGCTTCTCAATCTCCCCTCCCCTACCCACCTCCCTCCACTGCCACCTCTCCTTCCTCCCCTCCAATTTCAATTTTGTTCCCTCCAGAACCCAACTTCATCAAGCTCAATTATGACAGTGCATCTAAGAACAATCCAGGCACGGCCGGCTTCGGAGGGGTCTTTCGCAACCTTCAGGGCTCAATAATATGGATCTATTTTGGAAATATAGGTCACACTACTAACAACGCCGTAGAGCTTCAAGCGTTAGCTCATGGCATGGAAATCGCCAGACTTAATAATTTCTAGCCCCTCCTAGTAGAAGGTGACTCCACTGTTGCTACCCAATATTGTTAGAAACTCCAACAAGGGCGCAGTGTTCGGAAGGTTTCCAAATGCTGGCGCATTAGCAAAATTATCCTAAAAATCAAAGCAAGCATTGACGAGGCCAGATGTATCTCCTTCACGGCGGTCCGGAGAGAGGCCAACAAATTGGCGGACTTCCTCACAAACCAAGGAATGAGGGCCTCCAATAGACTCTCCTCTATGGATTGGGACACTATAAGGGAGCCAACTGTTAAAACCGCTTATCTCCATATCAACTGTCAAGATCTTCAGCAGGCCTGTTCACCCTCCTCCTTGACATCCCCTCCTATTAGCAACCGTCATCATGACCAAACCTCATACCTCCCCTCTCACGAATGATCACTATGGAAACTCTCCATCGAATTGCCCACCCCAGTACGATCCCATCCCTGGCAATAAATCCCTGCACGATTTCACTTACTCCTCTGGCATGCTTTCTATTTATTCAATTTAGTGTCCTAAATTGATAACATAAATTATTGACCAGGGCTAGTAAACTGATGAAGTGTAATGCACTATATGTGCCTAAGTATCCCTTTTTCTTACTTCATTGTCTTTAGTGTTCTATTGATTTTTTGGGGCTTTTATGTTTGATTCTTAGTATGCTACTTTATGCTAAAAATATGAAGTTAGATCTATGTCAAGAGGGAGAAAAGGAAATGTTAATAAATGAATTAAAGCAGAGTTTATTTGCAAGTTCTGTTCCTAACTAGAAAATGATGAAAACAGAGAGTCCTAATCCATGGATATTACAGCTTCTAAATGAACATTTATGAAATGAATTGTAACTCAAAACACTACAACTTAATCTGATTCATTTAGTTAGAGATTTGTTGGAAGAGCTTGTGAAAAAGATTAATTCTAATGCAATGAGGATCTCCTAAAACATAAAAGGAAATGTTGAAACAAAAAGTAACTTAGAACATTACAGTGAAATCTCATTCATTTGATAGAGGTTTATTGGAAGAGCTTGAGAAAAATATTACTATAATGTAGTAAGGATCTCCTATGAAATGCTAAAACAACTTATAACATTACAACTAAATCTCATTCATGAGCTAGAGGTTTATTGGAAGAGCTTTTGAAAGAGATTAATCCCAATGTGATAAGGATTTTCTATGAAGCAAAACAATCAATAACTCACAATATTACAACTAAATCTCATTTGTGAATTAGAGGTTTACTGGAAAATCTTTTGAAAGAGACTAACTGTAGTATAATGAGGATCTTCTTTTTAACTAAATAACAGAAAATGAAATGTTAATAACTCAGAATATTACAATTGAATCCCATTCATTTAATAGAGATGTATTGGAAGAGCTTGAGAAAGAGACTAAATGAAATATCATGAAGATCCTTTATCTATGCAAATGACATGAAACATAATGCTAAAAGCTATGATTTCAGAAAGCAGTCTAAGTAAGGAAATATGACAAAACAAAATTGAAAATGACTTATCTAGAAAAAAAGTAAAATCTCCTCGAATAGTAGGGGCCCTCTGCTATCAATTCGGCATTAATCCTTCAACTCCTCAAGATTGTATTCAAAACAACATGAAGGCTAAAACTCCTTTTTATTAACACAAGACTTGAAAACAGAGTATCTCCGTAATGATAAAATATGTATCAACTGTCTTTCTCGGTATTACAGAGCTTAATTTATATGCAAATTCATAACTAACATTGAAAAAAAATAGGTACAGGTGTAGATTTGAAGTTAAAATCAAATTAAAACTATTTTAGGACTCATGATTTGCTGTAGAGCAAATCAGGAGTCCTAATTCTTGTAGAAAACAACTTCTTTGACCTTTGCTTTGACCACGTGCTTAGACACCTCCAGCTATTGATTTAGTCCTCGTGGATGGGAAGGAATGATGTAGGGAAGATTTGGAATCCACCCATGTCTGCCTTTTCTCCAGATGACACCTGTAACATAATTAAACACCAAAACAACTATGGAACACTTGACTGGCTACAAAATGACTATATTCTGTAGCTAAACTGTTCAAAAATCATTAAGACAGCAAAAATCACAAAAGTGCAATAAGTTAATCATTGTATGCAACCTTTAAGAAATATTAATCATTCTCATTGATTTTTAGGTTTATGAAATGTTAAAGGAATGATGAAATGAAGTGAAGTTTGGCAAAAGAGAAGACAATTTCAGGGTCAACATACCCCCACTGCAAAACTCTTGCATGTCCTCATGCAATTTCATCAAAACTTTATTCCCTGTGCTCTGAAACTTCTGCAAGAACATCCAACCTCCTTTTTATGCTTCTTTTGGTAGTCAATACCATTCTGGGTTTCCTCATGAATAATTTGAACCTAAGATCAATGAGTGCCCTGTTCAATTTCTTATTTCTCTTCTTTAGCTTCATGTTTGCTTTATACAATGTTTTCATTTGTTGAGAGAGAGAGTGTTGTTCATGCCATTCTTCAATTTGACCTGCTCTCTTAAGATTTCATTTTCATTCTTGATATGTTTATTCAGTATCTCCAATTCATAATTGTCTCTTCCCAAAATTTCTATTGGAGGTTCTTGTGGACTGAGAGATCTTTCTTGATTTTCTGAGGCCCTTTTTTCTAGTGATTCCACATAGTCATAAATCTGTTGTTGGGCTGGATCTATATCTGGGGTTCCTCTATTAGGTTCTTCTTCATACTGGTGTAAAGGATATCTATCAACTGGAATTTTGGATTGGAGTTTCTTCCTCTTCAATGTTTATTACTCCTTTTTCCTTGATCCATGTTTTTTTCACCATGCCTTTAAGCCTAGAGATTCTCCTTAACTTAGTCGGATTTTCATTTTTCTCCTCAGCACATTCACTTGTTAATTTCTCTTTTCTTTTAACCCTGATTTGTCTCTTGATCTTTGTCAATTTTCCAGAGATTACTTCTTCACTATCTTCCTGTTTTGATGTATCAGGTTTGATTTCAACAGATTTATTAATTTTTCCCATCCTACTTCTTCTTACAGTTTCTTCTCTACATAGTGTTTCCTCTGGTTCTTCAAAATGGTTTCTTAGAAGAAATTCTTCCCAACTATCTCCTACTTTCTTCAAATGGAACTCAATTAGTATTTTAATTAGGCCATGATGGTGCAGAGTAGTTTCTAGGAATTGGAGTCTTTTATGAACATTAGAGGCCATCCTTTTCAAACTATTAAGCAGGAAGAAAGGTAGATCTATTTCATTATCTAAGAAATTCATCATCAGTCTGATATGATAGACATACCAGGTGCCGAATCTACCCTCACATATGAATTTTTGTAAAATTAACAACATATTCCTCCATTTATTTTTCAGAACTATACTAGGAATACCCTTTTTAAACACTGAAATGTCCATACCTGGGTTCTTTAGCATTTGTTTCCAAGTTTCATTATGGAACTCCTTGTTTTTAAACCAGCATTCTCCCTGTCTTGGAAATTTTGTGGCTTCATCTATGAATGACTATGTGATGGTGAACTTAATATCCCCAATTTCTACCTCTGATCCATCGAATGACCTAGAAAATGATTTGGTGATTTCTTTGTGGAATCCATTGAACTTCTCCACAAAGTTTAGCCACCCAACCTACTGTAATAGCCCCTTAACCTGAGGGTATCCTTCTAAATATTTGATCCCAATTGGCTCTATTCTCACAATTAGCCCCATTTCTCCTTGGTACAGATTGCTTCCTTTCCTTGGCTTATGTCTACTGCTCTGTCTCTGATCATGTGCCTGAAGAAAGAGTAGTTGTGTAAGGTTTTTTTGCCCCTAAAATGACTTCTCTGTAGATGAAACTGGCTACAGAATGTAATGGCAGTGAGTGGATATGGATGATTGAACAAGGCATGGTAAATGATGAAAATGATTGGGTTAAGAGTTTGATATGGAATGAAATACCACAAAGATATTTTATGATGATTTTCAAAAATCATCAATAAATGATATGATCTAAGGACGTGACCTAATAGGTCACATCTAAGTTTTTGACTGTTTAATCATTCAATTAATGATAAACTATTATGGAGCATAAGGTAAGGGATTTGGTCGAGGAGTTTTTTTTTTATGATAGGAAAGGATAGATTCGAATGATAGATTAACTTTAGGAAACATATGATTTAACCATATTATATCTTTCATGTTTTGCTATCAAAATAATTTCACACAGTTTACCTCAGCCCTTTTGATTTTGTTGCTTGTTGTATTTGCCCTTCATTTTGTAAAATTTTGATCTTATAAGCTCCATAATCTCCTTTGACTATCATCCTTTGTGTATTGAAGTAGGCTTGCAGGGTCAAATTGGTTGCAGAATAGGATTGGCTACAGAACAGACAGCTGCAGAATGTACCTGTTAAAAATCATGAAATATGGATATGGAATGAAATGGATCATGAGTATGGAATGGAATGAGATGAATTATGAGTATGAAATGGAATGGAATATGAATGTATTGAAACATGAGATGGAATGAAATATGAATGAAATGAAGTACGGAGTAAAAATGAATCTGCAATTTGTGATTTTATGATATTTAGTTGCAGAACAAGAACAATTTGAAAGTATAAAGTGTCAGAAGAATTCTGATTTTCACCCTAAAATTTCTGTATAAACATGCCAATCAATGATTGGTTTTCATATTTATACTTTTATTTTATTTTTTATTTTTTATTTTATTTTATTTTATTATTTTATTATTTATTTTTAAATTATTGAAGAAAAATACAACTAAGTTAGTGAAGAAGAAGAGTTCTTCTTCATTAACTTCATATCAATGTTATCTTGGAATTTCTTGACAAATTATTCTCTTGAAAGTGGCTTATGATACAATTTCAGTCTGTGTCCATTTACAAGAAATGCTACCTTTCCTTCATCTATTTTCCTGATTTTTGTTGCTCCATTTTCAAAGATTTTCACAATTTCATATGGCCCAAGCCAACGAGTTTAAAATTTACCTTGAAAATACTTGAATTTTGAATCAAACAAGAGTGCTCAGTCACCTTCTTTAAATTTATTTTCTTTGATATACTTGTCATGCCATCTAGTCCTTTGTTGTTGGACTATGCTTGTTCTCTAGACTGCATCTTGTCTGATCTCATCCAATTCATTAATATGCTCCAGTCTGTGCTTCTTTGCTTCTATCAAATCAAGTCCTAACTAGACTGCCATTTTGAAAGTTCGTATCTGAAACTCTATGGGAAACAGGACTTGTTTTCCATAAACAAGTTCATAAGGGGTGTGTCCTGTTGTGTTTCTCTATGTAGTTTTGTAGGCCCATAAGGCTTTAGGAAGTCTTTGTGCCCAATCTCTTCTATGTAAATGAATAGTCTTTGTCAGGATCCCTTCAATCACCTTATTGGTAGATTCTACTTGGCCATTTTCTTGTGGATGGTAGGGAGTGGATTTCCTGTGTCTGATTTTGTACTTCTCTACCATTTTCTCCACCATTTTTGATGTGAATTGAGCTCCTTGATCTCTAAAAATTTCTCTTGGGACACCAAAACGAGTAAAAATATCCTCAAAAAGAAAATTAGCTACAGATGCTTCAGTAGCAGAAAGTAATGGCTTGACCTCTACTCATTTGGTAACATAATCAGTGCAAACTAATATATATTTATTTTGTTTTGATGGAGGATTAATAGGTCCTACAAAATCCAAAGCCCATTTCTCAAAAGGTTCAATATGTACCTGAGGTTGCAATGGCATCTCACCTGAAGGGGAAGGTTTCCTTACCCTTTGACAACCGTCACACCTTTTGACATACTCTTTAGCATCTCTAAAGAGGTATGGCCAATAATATCCTAGGTGAAGGATCTAATAAGTTGCCCTCTTATCAGTAAAGTGTCCACCACAAGGTTCATCATGACATTCCTTGAGAATCTCAGGCATCTCGTCTTCTCGAACACATCTTCTGATAATAAAGGCTAGACCTATTTTGTATAACTCATTAGAAATCCATGAATATTTTTCACTGTCATAAATGATTTTTCTTTTGTCTCTTGCATTCATAATTAAAGGAAATTTTCCTGAAACTAGATAATTGTCAATATCAGCAAACCAGGGAGTTTGAGTAGTAATTGCAAAGAGATATTCATCAGGGAATTTATCTTCAACTGGAGTATTGTCTTTAATGTTTTGGAGTCTAGATAGGAAATCAACCACTGTATTTTGTTTTCCAGGCCTATCTAGAATGGTGATGTTAAATTCTTGTAAAAGCAATAACCATCTTGTGACTCTGCCATTAGTAATTGATTTATTCATTAAATACCTAATTGCAGAGTGATATGTGTGAATAAAGGTTTCATAGCTTGTTATATAGTGTCTGAATTTATTTATGGCATGAACAACAACTAAGAACTCTTTTTCAGTTACAGCATAATTCAAATCTGAAGGAGTCAAATTTTTACTTGTATAGTAGATGGCATAAGGAATCAGGTCTTTTTGTCCCAGCACAACTCCTAAAGTTGTATTTGAGGCATCTGTTGAGATGTGAAAAGGTAATTTCCAGTTAGGTCCCCTTAAAATAGGTGCTTCAAAGATTTTTGTTTTCAGGGTTTCAAATGCTAACTAGCAGTCAGGATTCCAATTGAAATCACAGTCCTTGGTGAGTAGTTTGAAAAGTTGATATGCTATCTTGGTGAAGTTTTCTATAAATCTTCTGTAATATCCTGTAAATCCTAGAAAACTCCTAACATATTTCTGACAACTTGGAACTAATAATATAGAGATGACTTCAACTTTTGACTCATAAACTCTAATCCCATCTCCTGAAATATGATGTCCTAAGACAATCCCTTCAGTGAACATCATGAAACATTTTTCATGACTTAATGAAAGGTTTGCTTCTTTACATCTTTTTAGAACTTTTTCCAAGTTTTCTAAGGCTTCTTCAAATGTGTTTCCATAGACTATGAAGTCATCCTTGTATACTTCTACACAGTCATGTATTAGATCTGAAAAGATTCCCAATATTGCCCTTTGGAATGTTGTAGGTGCATTGCACAATCCAAAAGGCAATACTCGGTAGGCATAGGTACCCCAAGGATAGGTAAATGTTGGTTTATATCTTTATCCTCAAGTGCAACTCAAATTTGATTGTAACCACTTGAAACCATCCAAAATGAAAAGTACTTTTTGCTGGCTAATGTATCTAACACCCGATCTATGAAGGGTAAAGGAAAATGATCTTTAAGAGTATTTTTTCTTAATTCTCGTTAGTCAATGCATACCTTCCATTTACCATTTTTCTTGGGTAAAATCATCAAAGGAAAAACCAACTGAATGTCTCAAATGGGATAAATAAAGTTGACATTTAACAATTTCTGTAACTCTTCTTTAATAATCTCCCTAAGGTTTGGATTCATCCTTCTCTGAGGCTGTCTCATTGGTTTACAATTTTCTTCTATATAGATATGATGAGTGCAAGTCTTAGGTTTGATCCCTTTCATATCACTGTACTCCCATGCATATGCAGAAGAATGTCTCTGTAATATTTTGACTAGCTTTTCTTGTTGAAATTTTTCTAGGTTTTTGTTTATGTTTAAGGTTTTTCCTGGAAATATCTCAATAGTAGAGCTACCAAATTCTTCCATGGAGTAAAGAGACATTTGTCTTGATGACAAAAGCTCAATATTGGATTCTTCTTGGAATTTTTCATGTTTGTATTCTGAAGAAGATTCATGATTTTCTAAGGCATTCAGAATCTGACTATCTTCACTAATTTCTGAAATAGTGAAGAGAGGTTGTATATCTTCTTCATCATCAATCCATTGAGTATCATCTAATTCTATGATTGTTCATGCTGGAGGATACAAGGTGAATTTATTGGTTGAACTACCATCAGAAATGTACATATCACCAGATCTACAGCTAATGAAAGCATCAGCTGTAGCTAACCAAGGTCTTCCTAATATAATAGGGTGTCCTCCTAGATCATTTTTAGGAGTTAGGATCATGAAATCCACAGGATACTCCCAAGAATCTAAGGACACTGGAATTTCTTCTAATACCCCATCTGGTTTGATTACAGATCTATCTGCTAATTGTAGTAGTGTCGGTGTAAAAAGAAGATTAGGAAGTTTTAGTTTTTCCATGATTTGCCTACTCTACTTATGATATTGATTGCTGCTCCTAAATAAATAAGTGTGTTTGGAATTTCAATTCCATTGATATGTATCTTAACAACTATATTTCCGGGATCTAGATATTTTGGAATGGCAATCTTTCCCATCATTATGTCTACTATTTTTCCTACCAATTGTATTTTCTTTATCTCTTTTATTCTTCTTCCTGGTTTTTTCATACTCAACTCTTTTATTGTCTTTGATAAAATTGGGATTTCCTTGATGGCCTGTAATAATGGAATCTTAATACAAAAATTTCTTAACTCATCTAAGAAATCATAGTTAGGCATCATAATTTGTTTCTCTACACCTCTATCAATTTGTAATCTTTCAGGAAAAGGAGGTGTAGTAGTAGATGTTGATGGCTGCTCCAACATAGGAGTTGAAATTATTGGTTCTTTTGTTTTTCTTTTTCAATGTTTTAGTCTTGAAGAAATGTATTTTATTGAAAACTTTTATTTACCCATAGAGAATCTTCCTTAGAATTGTTTTCTTCTTGTATAACTACAGAAGGTTTCTTTCTTTCAAGTATTATTCCAGACCTACGTTGAACATCATTAAGGTCTAAAGGAGTAATCAAATAGGTTGGAAATTGTTGACCTTCTATCATATATGTATTGTGAGGGTTTTTATTGTTGGGGTTTGGTATTGGCTGGGTAGGTAACTGATTTGCTTTTTGAGGAAATGGTAATGGAAGTGGTGGATTTTGATTTTGATTTTGATTTTGATTTTGATGTTGTGGATTCTGCTGAGGATTTTGTTGAGGAGGAACGTTTGGATATGATGGATATGATGGATAAGATAGTGGATATTGATAATACTGGGAGAACCTTCCATAAGAATTTGGTGCTCCTTAAGCCCAAGGTTGAGATTGATTTTGAAATTGGGGCCAAGGTTGCTGCCAAGAGTTCCAATTAGGTGGGGGTTGATTATACATTTGATTACTAAACCCTTATGTTTGAGGTCCCTGCCAAGGTCTTCTAGAGACAAAATTAAGAGATTCTATGGAATTTGTAGTTGTTTATTCTTGAAAGACATCTTTAAGGCCAGGGATTGAGGGATAATTCTTGGTCTCATGTTTTTCTGAACAAATTGCACAAGTCTCTATTACTTTTGCATCCAAAGGACACTCTCTTAAGGCATGCTTCTTCCTACATTTGGGACAAAAGATTTCTAAGGCATCAGTTTCAGCTTTTTTCTTGTTTTGTAACTTAAGGGTGTCTATTAGCTCACTAAGACTCCCTAGAATGTCAGTTTTGAATTCATCAAGCATATTCCCTATTTCTGCCCTACTTACTGTTCCAGTTGCAGATTTTCTTGCCCTTGTAAGAGTAGGATCTCTTGGTCCTTTTAGAATTTTAGATTTTCCTCTTGAGAGATTAATACATAGTTTTTCCATATTAGGTAATGAAAGTTGAGATATATCTCCTTTCCCCATCATGTTCAGGATATCTATCCATTCATCCCTAATTGTTTTCAACAAAAGAGCTTTCAAGGTGTCTTGATCTAAAATTTGCGTTTTTTCCCTTTTAATGTTATAATTAAATCTCTCAAGTAAATCTTCCAGATTTTCATCCTCTTTTTGCATCATTTTTAACACTTATTCCTTATGGTTGACTGGTATACAGTAATCCGAATACCTTTCTAGAAATTCTCTTTTCATATCATCCCATGTCCTAATAGACCTAGTAATTAAACTCATAAACCATTTTAATGCTGCTCCTTTCAATGTTGAAGGGAACAGTTTAAGTTTTTGAGCATCTTGTAGATAATCATAGGTTCTACATAGAACTTCAAATTCAAATAAGAATGTCTTAGGGTCTTCACTTTTCAGTCCATGAATGTTTGGAAGAACATAGGGTGAGATATTTTTCATAGTTGCATTTGTCTCTTCATCTATTATAGGGAATCCAAAAGAGCTTTCATTTTCCCTTCTACCTCTACCTCCTTTTGCATTTCCTCTACCTTCACCTCCTTCTGTACCTCTACCTCTTCCTCTTTCTCCTCCTCTACCTCTATCTCCTCCAAAGAGTGTGTTTTCTCCATTAAAGACTTCTCCTTCCCCTTCTCCTCATTCTATACCTCTTCTTGCCATGATAGATTCTTCCGAACTGATATAGGGTTCAGTTTGGAGAACTAGTTGTTCTACTGGCTCTTCTATCAAGGGTATATTGAAGAAATAGTCATTTTATTCCTCTTCACTAGGGATTTGTAATTCTTCTGCTGGAATATATTCTCCTGTGGAAGTGAAAAAGGTTATCCCTTCTGTAGGAGTCCTTGGATATTCTTCCTCTAGAATTGCTTCAGTGGATGAAGTGGGAGATCTTCCTGATTGGATATCTGATCTTGAAACTTCTAGAAGCCTATGACCAGTAGAGTATGGAATATGGGTTTGAGTTGGAGGTGTGCTACTTCTTGGTCTTGGTGGAGTGAGTGGAGTTGTGGGAATTAAGCTTCTGCCTCTTATAAATCTACCCCTAGAATCTCTTTCTCTACGCATGTCATTGTTTTTGAGATGCAAGAAATAAGGCTACCTAGTTAGACTTCCCCGGCAATGACGCCAAAATGTTTAGTCAATTTAGTGTCCTAAATTGTGTTGGGAAAAATACTGAGAGGGGGGGTGAATCAGTATTTACAGCATATTCAAAACTTTTTACTTTTCTTTACTTCAAAACCCATACGCTACTTTCCTGAAGAAGACTCGCGTATATACGCGGATACCCTTTATCAAACTCGCGTATACACAGAGAACCAATTATGTCATTAATTCTTCACTTAAACCATTCCATCATTTATTCATCAGATATTCAATAAACAGTAAACATTTGCTGAAAGAACAGAATAAACCATCACATAAAGCATCACACATGAACACCAGGATTTTTAGGTGGAAACCCAAGTCGGGAGAAAACCACCGCTGCAGTTGCTCAGCCTTCAATATTTTATTATAGAGAAAACATCTTACAACATATGTGCTGGTGCAGACTCCTACCAGCACGCAGGCACCCACCCGCGCTCGTTTACCAGCCTCTCCTGGAAGGGAGCTCCAACCCCCTGACTCGTTTACCAGCCTCTCCTAGAAGGGAGCTACGACCCCCTGATCTCGTTTACCAGCCTCACCTGGAAGAGAGCTACAACCCCCTGACTGAAGGCTACAACCCTCAGCACCCCTTCGGACCGTGTTTCATCAATTTTCACACACAGACTTCAATAGAACAATACTTGTAGGCCACGTTTCATCATATTTTCAAACTGGACCCTCTTCATACATTAAACTCAATCATACAACCAAACTGATGCAGACAACTCAGAACAGTAGAATACAGATAGCAGGAATACAGCAGAATAGATCAGTCATTTCTTACCACAGACTTCAGCAAACCCTAATTTTCATACGCGCTTTCACTTCACTTATGTCGCGTATATACGCGCTTCCATTCACACAAACCAGCGTATACTTCTGTACATATTACAGAACCAATTTAATTGCACATACGCGCTTTTCTTTCAGCGAAGCCGCGTATATACGCGCTTCCTCTTTGGCGAACTAGCGTATGGTTCTTCAGAGATTTTAGGTCATTGCATTTCTTCAGAACAGATACTTCACACAGATTTAACCCTTTACTTCAGACAGATGTTCGCCTCTTCTTGGATCTAATCATTCCATAAGCAGATCTAGCAAATACAAGCACATTTCAGATCTAGATCCCCTTCTTCATCATTGGTGCATCATATATTCAGATTTATCATTCAAGTGTAACCCTTTCCATTCAGATCTACTTCAGAGAGAAGTATTCATTCAAGCTCAGACATCTTGCACCCACACTCATGATTTGCATAATGAAATTCTTCTCCTTATATAGGTTTACCCTTTTTTCAATACCATGAGCCAAAGCAATACCATGAGCCCAAAACTACATTACTTCCGATGGTATTCCTGGACGGGGTCATTTAGACGAATCATTACCCAATACAATGGGTCAATACCATGGTGGTGACCCCTGGTTTTGCACTTTATGAGCGCTTTTTCCCATACGCGACTTGGCACGTTCTTTTCCGCGTGCATACACGACTTCCCCTTGACATATCTGCGTATTCCTTGAGACATACTCTTTTTATCATAGATTTAGCACATGCTAAATTCCTTTCTTCACTGCCTTCAAGTCCATCAAATCAAGAATAACTTGATCAGGTGGTTTGCCATCAAGGACAACACATGTCAGCAAGCTCATGTCTTCATCTTCATTCAGAGGGTTGCCATCAAGGACAACACTCAGCATCATATTGCCAACAATCTCCCCCTTTGGACTTGATGGCAACCATGATGGTGTTTGGTTACCACAGCAGATAGGTACATAAAGAATACAATGGCACTTTCTCTTCATTCAAACACCATGTCACTCTCCCCCTTTGACATCAAGGGCAAAGGGCGGACCAAAAACCAACATACTCTCCCCCTTTTCTCCTCATGTGGAAGAAGCATTCTGCAGATCTGTTAAATACTGAAGTGACCAAGCTCCCCCTGAGTTCATGCTGAACCTTCAAACATTTCCAATGGAGTACATGACTCTATGAATTACCTATCACCAATGACTCATACTTACATCAAATATCCAACCAAGTGGATTTACATATGAGACTCAACTACCCAACCAAGTGGGTTTATAAATTTGACTCAGCTACCCAACCAAGTGGGTTTACAAAATTTGACAAGTCCTTTACATGACTGAAAATTACAATTTTACATCATGGGTCTCAACAAGACCTTTTCATCAAAATACAAATATGACCATATATGACCAACACCAGAAAGACTCTAAGAAAAAGGACATATTTCAGAAACATCATAATGCCAACAATGCATTATATTCAGCAACGCTAAGGCTCCCCCTAAATCTGTGCATCCAAGCATCCTTTCCATATGACTAAGGCTCCCCCTTAGTTTGTGCATCCTGAACACTTTCATCAAAAAATCATCAAGGCATATTTATCAAAACATGAGAACTGGAACACCACCAGATATACCAAACAGTATCAGAGATACCCAAACAGCACTGCAGCTATGCTGAAGAGAGCTGACTCCAAGCAGAAAATTGTCAGCAATCAGACATACGCGGTTTTCTGTGCAGAAACTCGCGTATATACGCGACTGTGTTTCATGAAACCCGCGTATCCAATGCCATATTCTAAATTTATGCAGATTTGTTCTTTTGAATGGCAGAGAACACTCCCACCTTCTGTCTTAGATACTCGAACGCTTCCCTAGGCAGAGGTTTGGTAAAGATATCAGCAACTTGTTCTTTGGAGAGAACATACTCCAACTTCACTGTTTGCTCAAGCACTTGTTCACGTAAGAAGTGATACTTGATGGGAATGTGCTTGGTCTTTGAATGCATAACAGGATTCTTTGAAATACTGATGGCACTTGTATTGTCACACTTAATGGGGACAGGAGGAGTACATTTGATTTGAAAATCTTGTAAGGTTTGCATCATCCAAAGGATTTGAGTGCAACAAGATGTGGCAGCCACATATTCTGCTTCTGCTGTAGATAAGGCAATAGAATTTTGCTTCTTGCTGAACCAAGATACTAACCGGGACCCCATGTAGAATGCACCACCACTAGTGCTTTTCCGATCATCAACACTTCCAGCCCAATCTGCATCAGTGTAAGCATGAAGAGTAAGATCAGCATTCTTTGGATACCATAGACCAAAGTCTTGAGTTCCTTGAAGATATTTGAATATTCTTTTAATAGCCTGAAGATGAGACTCTTTTGGATTAGCTTGGAATCGTCCAACAATCCCAACAGCATGCATAATGTCTGGTCTAGTCCCAGTGAGATAAAGTAAACTCCCTATCATCGATCTGTATTCTGGTTGATTCACCGTGGGAGAATCATCCTGAGAACTGAGATTGCATCCGGTTATCATCGGTGTACTTACAGGTTTGCATTCTTCCATGCCATACTTCTTTAGAATTTGCTTAAGATATTTTGCTTGTGATAGGAATATACCATCTGCAGTTTGATGCACTTGCAAGCCAAGAAGGAATGTTAGTTCCCCAAGTAAAGACATTTCAAATTCTTGCTGCATGACAGAAGCAAATTTTTGACTCAAAGATTCTTCGTTACTCCCAAAAATGATATCATCAACATATACCACCACAATCAATAGTTTATCATTTTCAACTTTTGTGTATAAGTTGCTATCAGCAGACCCTTTTGAAAATCCTTGTTGATGAAGATATTTGTCAAGACGATAATACCAAGCTCTTGGAGCTTGTTTGAGACCATATAGAGCCTTTTTAAGTCTACAAACAAGATTTGCATCATTTCCAAAAATGAATCCTTCCGGTTGTTCTATATATACTTCTTCTTCTAGATCACCGTTAAGAAAAGCAGATTTAACATCCATTTGATAAACTTTGATTTGTTGATAACTTGAAAAGGCAAGAAACATTCTGATGGCTTCAAGTCTAGCTACAAGAGCAAAAGTTTCTTCAAAGTCTATACCTTCTTGTTGAGTATACCCTTTGCAAACCAGTCTAGCTTTGTTTCTTACAACATCCCCATTCTCATTTAACTTGTTCTTGAAAATCCATTTAGTTCCAATGACATTTTTATCATGAGGTCTTGGTACCAAGTCCCAAGTGTCATTTTTTTCAATTTGAACAAGTTCTTCATCCATGGCTTGCCTCCAACATTCATCTCTGCTAGCTTGATTGACATTGAGTGGTTCAATTGTGGATATAAGAGCCATATGACTAGAAGATCCCACAAGAGTTCTCCTTGTTCGTACACCTGATTCCTTGTCTCCCAAGATTTGAGATTCAGGATGATTCTTTTGAACATATCTAGATGGAGCTTTTTCAGATAGATCAGTTTCAGGTTCATCATTGGATTCACTGTCTATATCAAATGTAGAAGGCCATAAGTCATCATCATCTTCTTGTGTTGTTTGTTTTTCTTCTTTAGGAGCTGCAGGAGACTCATCAATAACAACATCAATACATTCAACAATCTTTTGAAGCCTTTCATTATAACATTTGTATGCTTTGCTTGAAGATGAGTAACCAAGGAAAATTCCTTTATCTGATCTAGGTTCGAACTTGCCAAGCTTTTCATCATTATTTTTGATAAAGCATTTGCTTCCAAAAACTCTAAAATGCTTTACGGAGGGATATTTACCATACCAGAGTTCATATGGAGTTTTATCATTGTTTACCCGAACATGAGCTTTGTTGAGAATGTTTGCTGCTGTATGTGTTGCTTCTCCCCAGAAAGTGTGAGGTATTCCAGAATCATCAATCATAGCTCTAGCCATTTGTTGAATTGTTCTATTCATTCTTTCTGCTACGCCATTTTGTTGTGGAGTGCCAGCTACAAAGAATTGTCTTTTTATGCCATGTTGTTCACAAAATTCAAGGAATTCATTTGATGTATATTCTCCTCGATCAAATCTGAGACACTTGATTTTTAGATCCAATTCATTTTCAGCCAGTGCTTTGAAGCTCAGAAATTTTTCAAATGCTTCATCTTTGTGTTTAATGAACCCAATCCAACACATTCTAGAGTAATCATCAATGAATAAGATATAGTATTCTTCCCCACGTGGTGTCTTCTTTCTCATAGGTCCACATATGTCAGTATGAATGAGTTCAAGAGGCTTACTTGATGATCCTTCTTTGGCATTAAACCATACTCTAGTCTGCTTACCGAATTAACAAGATTTGCATATGATACTTTCTGGTGGATTAATATTGGGAAGATCACGAATAGCTTGAAGTCTACTTGCTTTGTTGATTTGAGAGAAGCTCAGATGCCCCAGCCTTCTATGCCATAGCCAATTTTCTGAAGATTTTCTCAGGTAACATTGATCTTTGTAGCCCTTTAGTATATACAGGTTGCTTGGATTTCTTTTTCCTTTTATAATAATTTTACCTGTATCAAGATCACGAACCACACATTATTTTGAACTAAAAACAACTTCTGTTCCTTGATCACACATTTGACTTACACTTAACAGGTTATGCCTCAATCCATCCACATACATGACATCTTTAGCTTTCACCTTTTCTTTAAGAAACACTGACCCTTTTCCTTTAATTATAGCAGGAGTATCATTTCCAAATGTAACTTTCTTTTCCTTTTATAGAGCATTATATGAAAGAAGTTTGATTTTGTCACCTGTCATGTGTCTTGAACACCCACTATCGATGTACCATTTATTTTCTTCACCTTCTGCAAATAATGCTATCCCACAATTTTCAACCGGCGGTTCTTTCTTTTTCCACACTTTAGAGCTTGAGGGAACATGTTCTTTTGGCTGGATCTTGTTCCTGCATTCAGATTCTTCATGGCCAAAGTTATTGCAATAAGTACATTCAACTTCACTTTGAAGAGGAGAAAAGTTGTTATAGATATTCTTCTTTGGTTCAGTATCCAACATTTTCTTTCTTGCTTCTCTTGTCATGATGGTTTTATATGCAACACATTGAACCGCTTTATGACCAAAATTGTGACATGTGAAACATTTCCCATTGAAGTAGAAATTTCTGCGATCATGGAATCTTCTATTTGAATTTACCTGTTTGGTGTAGCGTCTTTGAAAGCTATCCCTGTTAGTGTTTCTTGAATTGAGATGGTCCTGCTTTCCCTGTAGAGATCCTTTATTCCCTTGCTGAGTTGCTGAATGTAGTAAACCACCTGTAGCTGCTTTTAGATAGTTTGGTGCTGAAGCTTGAGAAGATTCTCCGGTATATCCAAGACCTGTCTTTATAAGAGGAGAATGTTGTACCTTGATAATCTCATATAAGGTTTCAGATCCTTTAGCAAATCTAAGATTCAAGGTCTTTGCTTTCTCAACTTCTTTTCTTTGACTTACCACTTCACATTCCAATTTTTCAATATGTTTCTTTGCTTCTTCAAGCTGCTTTTCAATGGTCTCTCTGATTATCTTTTGTTCTTCTAAGAGAATTTTGTAATCTTCTAAGCGTAGTTTGAGTTGATTATTTTCTTCAAGAAAATCGTTTTCCTCTAGAGCATCCATAAAAGTATCATTTTCTTCTTTTTGTTCAAAAGCCATGAGAAGTCTAATATCTTCTTCACATTCTTCCTCACTATTAGATGACTCATCACTATCTTCATTAGCATAGTAACTTTTCTTAGAGCTAGATCGGTTCTTATTCCTTCTTACTACTTCTTTTCTTTTATAAGGACATTTTGCAACATAATGACCAACTTTACCACACTCAAAACATTTGAAGGGAAGCTTACCTTTGAATCTTCCAGTACCTAGTTGGAGTTTTCTCACGAAATTTGCTTCTTCTTCATCGGATACATAGTTGGATTCTTTGACAACCTCCTTTTCCTTTCCTTTTGTAGAAGCATTAAAAGCAGCTTCTCTTATTTGAGAAGGACCTCCTTGTCTCATTTCAAAAGCAGTCAGAGTACCATGTAATTGAACAATAGTAAGCGATTGCAGATCTTGCCTTTCTTCAATAGCTGAAACTTTAGAGTCAAATTTTGAAGTCAAGGATTTTAAGACCTTTTCCACCAGAGTAGTATCAGTTATGGTTTCACCCAAATTTCTCATTCGATTTACAATATCATCCAGACGAAGAAAGAAACTGGCAACACTCTCATCACTATGCATCTTCAAATTTTCATATTCAATTCTAAGAGTTTGGAGTTTTGCACTTTTTACCTTTGTGTCTCCTTCATAGCTCATAATGATTTTGTCCCATATTTCTTTTGCTGAATGTAGCTGCATCACTTTAGCAAATTCTGATTCAGACATGCTTCCTAGCAAGACATTTACTGCTTTGGCATTGGTTTCATACTTCTTCCTTTCTGCTGCATCAGTAGGAATACTTGCCGGGTATTGATAACCTTCTTCCACGATTGCCCATATATCTGCACCAAGACTTTGCAGATATGCTTTTGTTCGTACCTTCCAGAATATCAGATTGCTTCCATTGAATAGAGGTGGCTTTATAGACATTACTCCTTCTTGACTTCCCATTGCGACGGATCTTCTTCAAGCGATCAAGCTTCTGCAGAAGAACCTGCTCTGATACCAATTGTTGGGAAAAATACTGAGAGGGGGGGTGAATCAGTATTTACAGTATATTCAAAAATTTTTACTTTTCTTTACTTCAAAACCCATACGCTACTTTCCTGAAGAATACTAGCGTATATACGCGGATACCCTTTATCAAACTCGCGTATACACAGAGAACCAATTATGTCATTAATTCTTCACTTAAACCATTCCATCATTTATTCATCAGATATTCAATAAACAGTAAACATGTGCAGTAAGAACAGAATAAACCATCACACAAAGTATCACACATGAACACCAGGATTTTTAGGTGGAAACCCAAGTCGGGAGAAAACCACCGCTGCAGTTGCTCAGCCTTCAATATTTTTATTATAGAGAAAACATCTTACAACATATGTGCTGGTGCAGACTCCTACCAGCAAGCAGGAACCCACCTGTGCTCGTTTACCAGCCTCTCCTGGAAGGGAGCTCCAACCCCCTAACTCGTTTACCAGCCTCTCCTGGAAGGGAGCTACGAACCCCCGATCTCGTTTACCAGCCTCACCTGGAAGGGAGCTACGACCCCCTGACTGAAGGCTACAACCCTCAGCACCCCTTCGGACCACGTTTCATCAATTTTCACACTGGATCCAACAACTTCAATAGAACAATACTTGTAGGCCACGTTTCATCATATTTTCAGACTGGACCCTCTTCATACATTTAAACTCAATCATACAACCAAACTAATGCAGACAACTCAGAACAGTAGAATACAGATAGCAGGAATACAGCAGAATAGATCAGTCATTTCTTACCACAGACTTCAGCAAACCCTAGTTTGCATACGCGCTTTCACTTCACTGATGTCGCGTATATACGCGCTTCCATTCACACACACCAGCGTATACTTCTGTACATATTACAGAACCAATTTAATTGCGCATACGCACTTTTCTTTCAGCGAAGCCGCGTATATACGCGCTTCCTCTTCGGCGAACTAGCGTATGGTTCTTCAGAGATTTTAGGTCATTTCATTTCTTCAGAACAGATACTTCACACAGATTTAACCCTTCACTTCAGACAGATGTTCGCCT
The DNA here is from genome assembly GCA_034641835.2 of Pinus albicaulis. Lineage (NCBI taxonomy): Eukaryota > Viridiplantae > Streptophyta > Pinopsida > Pinales > Pinaceae > Pinus > Pinus albicaulis. The sequence continues at coordinate 1,596,285,668 of CM076582.1, forward strand.
CTTCTTGGATCTAATCATTCCATAAACAGATCTAGCAAATACAAGCACATTTCAGATCTAGATCCCCTTCTTCATCATTGGTGCATCATACACTCAGATTTATCATTCAAGTGTAACCCTTTCCATTCAGATCTACTTCAGAGAGAAGTATTGATTCAAGCTCAGACATCTTTCACCCACACTCATGATTTGCATAATGAAATTTGGTTATGTTCAAGTGTAACGCTTTCATTTGAGATCTGCACTTAGGAGAGAAGTATTCATTCAAGCTCAGACATCTTGCACCCACACTCATGATTTGCATAATGAAATTCTTCTCCTTATATAGGTTTACCCTTTTTTCAATACCATGAGCCCAAAACTACATTACTTCCGATGGTATTCCTGGACAGGGTCATTTAAACGAATCATTACCCAATACAATGGGTCAATACCATGGTGGTGACCCCTGGTTTTTCACTTTATGAGCGCTTTTTCCCATACGCGACTTGGCACGTTCTTTTCCGCGTGCATACGCGACTTCCCCTTGACATATCCTTGTATTCCTTGAGACATACTCTTTTTATCATAGATTTAGCACATGCTGAATTCCTTTCTTCACTGCCTTCAAGTCCATCAAATCAAGAATAACTTCATCAAGTGGTTTGCCATCAAGGACAACACATGTCAACAAGCTCATGTCTTCATCTTCATTCAGAGGGTTGCCATCAAGGACAACACTCAGCATCATATTGCCAACAAATTGATAGCATAAATTATCGACCAGGGCTAGTAAACTAATGAAGTGTAATAAACTATATGTGCCTAAGTATCCCTTTTTCTTACTTCATTGTTTTTAGTGTTTTATTGATGTTTTGAGGTTTTTATGTTTGATTCTTAGTTTGCTACTCTATGCGAAAAATATGAAGTTAAATATATCTCAAGAGGGAGAAAAGGAAATGTTAATAAATGAATTAAAACAGAGTTTATGTGCAAGTTTTATTCCTAACTAGAAAATGATGAAAACAGAGAGTCCTAATCCATGGATATTACAGCTTCTAAATGAACATTTATGAAATGAAAAGTAACTCAAAATACTACAAATTAATTTGATTCATTTAGTTAGAGATTTGTTGGAAGAGCTTGCGAAAAAGACTAATTCTAATGCAATGAGGATCTCCTAAAACATAAAAGGAAATGCTGAAACAAACAGTAACTTAGAACATTGTAGTGAAATCTCATTCATTTGATAGAGGTTTATTGGAAAAGCTTGAGAAAAAGATTACTATAATGTAGTAAGGATCTCCTATGAAATGCTGAAACAACTTATAAAATTACAACTAAATCTCATTCATGAGTTAGAGGTTTATTGGAAGAGCTTTTGAAAGAGATTAATCCCAATGTGATAAGGATCTTCTATGAAGAAAAACAATCAATAACTCACAATATTACAACTAAGTCTCATTTGTGAATTAGAAGTTTATTGGAAAAGCTTTTGAAAGAGACTAAATGTAGTATAATGAGGATATTCTTTTTAACTAAATAATAGAAAATGAAATGCTAATAACTTAGAATATTACAATTGAATCGCATTCATTTAATAGAGATGTATTGGAAGAGATTGAGAAAGAGACTAACTGCAATATGATGAGGATACTTTATCTAAGAAAATGACATGAAACATAATGCTAAAAGCTATGATTTCAGAAAGCAGTCTAAGTAAGGAAATATGACAAAACAAAATTGAAAATGACTTATCTAGAAAACATGTAAAACCTCCTCGAATAGCAGGGGCCCTCTACTATCAATTCGACATTAATCCTTTAACTCCTCAAGATTGTATTCAGAAAAGCATCAAGGCTTAAACTCCTTTTTATTAACACAAGACTTGAAAACAGAGTATCACCGTAATGATAAAATATGTATCAAGTGTCTTTCTCGGTATTACATATCTTAATTTATATGCAAATTCAAACTAAAATTGAACAAAAATAGGTACAGGTGTATATTTGAAGTTAAAATCAAATTAAAATTATTTTGTGACTTATGATTTGCTGTAAAGAAAATCAGGAGTCCTAATTCTTGTAGAAAACAACTTCTTTGACCTTTGTTTTGACCACGTGCTTAGACACCTCCAACAATCGATTCAGTCCTCGTGGATGGGAAGGAATGATGTAGGGAAGATTTGGAATCCACCCATGTGTGTCTTTTCTCTAGATGACACCTGTAACATACTTAAACACCAAAACAACTATGGAACGCTTGACTAGCTACATAATGACTGTATTATGTAGCTAATTTGTTCAAAAATCATTAAGACAGCAAAAATCACAAATGTACAATAAGTTAATCATTGTATGCAACCTTTAAGAAATCTTAATCATTCTCATTGATTTTTAGGTTTATGAAATGATAAAGGAATGATGAAATGAATTGAAGTTTGGAAAAAGAGAAGATAATTTCAGGGCTCAACACTTTCCAGCTGTTCCCCGGGGCCTTCGCTTCTCTCACAGAGCTTCTTAAATTCCCTCCCCCCTGTTAGTCATCAGTAATTTTTGCTGATATCAAAAGATGACTAAATTATGATCCTAGATTTCTAGAAACAAGATTTGAGAAATATTGTGAGTTCTATAAATCTCACTGCTTTCATTATCCTAAGACAAAATGCTTCACTAATCTTCTCCTCTCTTTGCCTCCTAAAGTTTACCTCACTATTTCAAAAAGGGATTTTCATCATTAAGCCTGTTTTCCTCATTTCACTGCCTCACCCTCACTCTCATTTAATATGACCTTTTTCCTTTGAAAAACCCATTTTTCCCCTCCCTCAAAACCCTCATAAAACCCCTTCATTCATCATTTTTCCCTTTGACATATTAAACAATGTAAAAAGGTCCCTTTTTACATTGTTTAAAGCTGAGTTCTAATCTATCGGGTCCTTTAATTTTATTACAAAACTTTTTTTTTTTGAATAAAAACCTGCTCTTTATATGAATTAGGCCTTAAGCCCCTCTATGCTTAAAGCCCCAACCCCTTTTACCCATAAAACCTCGACCTTCCACTATCCTTTAGCCCCTCCCCATATAAAACTATACCTTTTCCCTTTCCATTTCCATACGTCCCAAAACCTTATAAAACCCCCCTTTAAACCTTTGAAAAAAATTAAAGGGCGGGCCCGCCTTTTCATTACACCTGCGCCTTGACCGGATCATCCCTACCATTGATCAGAGATCCATTCCCCCAATCCAACAACTGTCACTTTCCTCCCCCATATATAACCAAACCCTGCATTGTTATGACCCTACGCTACACGACAAAGGTCCAGCCACGTCATCTCGCACCCGGGCCCCATTCTCCACTAAAACACTACCAGCCAACCACGCCTCTACATCTGTCTTCCACTCCGCCAATCCCATCACCTACTCGCCGCTCCCCTGAGCCATTCTGCACCATCGATCTCATTCCCCGAGATCCAACGGCCCAAGATGCATATCGCAAATAAAGTTGAGATTGGTTTAAAGTTTTGTGACCCACGCGAAAAAGGTGGTTTCCACCTGACACGCGTCAAGCCCTAGGGTATATCGCGTCTGTTTGGAAAAAACCATTTACCTCCTTCTATCCACACGATAAACCACCTTTGGTTTTTCAAAACAACCTCCCTCCACACCATTTTTCAAAAGCTTCCCGCTCTCATTCCTCCTGGTTCCACCTCTGTAACCTTTCCCTCTATACCCTCTCCTCCTATAGTTCAGAACCTCGAGAACAAAATGAAACCCTCCCGTAGGTTTTAAAACTAATTGGTTATGTTTCTTGCAAGTTTCAATGGCGGAAACTAATGAACATGCTTCATAGGGCCAAATTAAAATGAATGAGGACCTGGATGATGATCCAGGAGCTCATAAAAAATCAATAATGGTCAAGAGGTCTGTGCCAATATTGACATTGATGAAACATGGTCATCGTTGGATTGAATTAACCCTCTAGCCATGAAGACAGCCTCCCCTACACACAGAAACCACAAATAGTCAAAGAAACAACGAAAGGAAGAAATAAGAAATATTAGAGGGCTAATCACAGTTCAGAAGATGAAATCAAAGGATTAGCCTGAAAAGGATAAAGTCAAAGAAATAAATGAAGATAGTGGAAAGACAAAAGAATAAAGGCAAAAGGATCAAAAGAAATAAATTAAAAGATTAAATAAATAGAACAGAGATCAAACAGATTGAAGAAAATATGGTAAAAACAGACAGTCGAAGCATAAAGACAAAGATTAAAGATAAATCAAAGGATAGATTAACTCAAACAAATTCGAATGACTCAGCCTATGGCAGTTACTTATCTCAAAAGATATTTTTTCTACCTAGTGCTTTGTTTCCTTCAATAAAGCATTAGCCAGTTATTGAACTGAGTCAGAGATATTTTTATCTGTCAAACAGTTATTTTAAAAGTTATGAGTAGGCCTTAAAGTCAAACATTTCACCTGCTTTTCCTTAGGAAGTTTAGATAGAAGTTATTATTCAGAGAAATATCTTCAGATATTCCTGCCTTGAGCCTTGCATGGTCTTCAAGGTTAGGAATTCATTAACTCTGTAATAAATAACACTTAAACTCTAGCTTAGCTTCACCTCCTCATTTGCAACATAAATACTGCATCTAAACTCATTATCTTGTTGGCATTTGATGGCTCTTTTAAGTAATACATAGTCTCTTGGAAGTTGAAAAGAAATTGATGTCTTGGAACTTTTGGATGCCTTGATTTGTTTGTTGATGGAGGAGGCTAGATCACTGGATCCTTGAGCTTGGTTGTTGGTGAAGTGCTTCTAATCTGTTATTGTTATTTCCTGTTTCATTTTGTTTCCACCATTTCTATGTTGCAGTAGAATAAAATATTTAGACTAAGAAATTCCTTATGAAAGCACTTTAGTACTTTTAATTCTTCATTGCCTTAATGTTTTCTTCTGCTATGACATTTTAGAGAATTTTTAATTGCTCTCTAGACCCCCTAAGCTTTTTTATTTCATAAATAGTTGAATACAGTTGGTATCAAGCATGATTTATGGCTAGCCCTGCTTACTTGCTGCTACTAAAACATTGTTTTTGAAGTCTCTCTCTAAAGTACCATTCTTTAAAGTCTGCCAAAGAGGTTTTGTTTCGATCATACCCTTTGTACTTTCTTAACTAATTGTTTTAGAGATCTTCATAACTATAATCAAGGATGTTTAGGAGTTGCCTCTTCTCTGATTACAGTTATATGTGTGTATTAAGTGTTTTCTGTCCTTGAAGGTGAAATCACTAGAAGTTAAATGAGTTTCTCACCTTCTATATTTCATTGGAAAAGTTTTTCTTGAAATATTATCTGTTGTAGTGTGGATCATAGAATTTATGGTTTTCCCTGTCTATTGATTGCCTCTTCATGTTTATGATATTTAAGTTCCTTTGTTTAGAAGTAAATGTGATAAAGAATTCTTGATTTCCCTTTACCCTACTTTTGATTCTTACAATTGATGTCCATCTCATTACCCTAAAAACCTTGAAGAGCCACCGACCAAGTTAGATTTTCCCTATGATGCTCCCCAATCCATTGATGAACTTATCATGACTTTCATTAGACTCCATTTCCCAATGACTTGGAGATTTCCTCATTCTACCTATGCTTCTTAATCATTATGCCCAACAAAAACAAACAAAAAAACCCCACACCTAACAACTAGCCTAAAATCAACCCTTTAAAGAAAATAAGTTTATATCTTTGCAAACAAATAGAGAGATCCCTCTCAGATTCCAGGAAGGCTAGATCCTAGGGCTCCAAAGACTGGTTCTAATTTTACCCTATCATTTGGTTTACCAATCTACCAAATCACGGGAACCCTAACATACTGGCGATCACGGTGGGACTCTGAGTATATGATAGCCTAAAAACTCTTATAGACTCATTTTACCTTTTGAAAAACTTAAGAAAATCAAACTGATAGCCAAGAGTAAACTTTGTTTGTTTCACCATCTTAGATAAATGATGATTCAAGTGTAGAATACTCTTACAAACCTTAGAACTACAGAAAAAAAAACTCAGAAAAACCCAAAAAACATCCCTAGATTGGTCTTCTGTCAAATATTGGTGGTGGACCATATACATTTTACCTTCAAAAAAGCTAAAAATTTCCACCTGACGACTCCACTAGCCCCAGTAGGCCTATTATTTCATTAGTTATTTTAGATTCCCTTAGGATTATATCAAATCAGCCCTAAGAATTTAAAAGCCTAGTCCCATATTTTAGCAAGTTTACTAAACACTGTGAGAGGTTAACCTTTTGAAAATAGTCCCAAAGCTTTCAACCTCTCCAAATTTTGAAGTTAAAATCTGGCTTCACAAAGGATCAATACCAGATATCATGCAGACCCTAATCCCCCTACTATAGTTGATGATCCAGAAAAGATCTTGTGGCAAACTTCTAGAGCTGGATATTTAACTACTAATAGGACTATCCAAAGAGCAAGATTTGTCCTTGAACACCTTCAAAACTTGAAAGATCATCAGTTTGACTTGCACCATTCAAGAACCTATTTCGAACCAAGTCACATAGTGATATTAACCAAACTGAACTTGAACCCACAGATTTGCAGCAGAGTTTTAGTAGAGAAGCCTCTCCTTCCACTCCCCTTGATTTTCATCTTATCCATCACTTTAGTTGTTTCCATAACAAATCTACTCAAAATCAGTTTGCTGGTCCAAGTACTTCCACCACACCCATTCACACATCCACTATTCAAAACACTCACTCCCATTCCACATTCCCTTTCACAAACCCACCTCTTGTAAATCCCCCATTTTCTCCCATCATGGCAACATGGTATGCCCCATTAGTGTTACCACAAACTTTGGTTCCTTTACCAAATGATTATCAATCCAGAATTCCCCATTTCACTAGAACTGAATCTACTACTACCCAACAACATGTAGATAGAATGTATGATGCCTTTGATTACATGGAAATAAAAGAAGAGACCATTAAGATGAGAATCTTTGCCCAAAGTTTAGGAGGAGAAGCCAAAAAATGGTTTAAAAGCTTAACTCCTAATAGCATTAATTGTCTCCCTTCTCTATACCAAACATTCATAAAAAAATGGGAAATAAAAAATAACCCTCTCCAAATCCTTTCAAAATATAGCAACCTTAAAAGGAATGCGGGGGAAAGTGTCCAAGATTATTACACTAGATTCAACAGTGTTTACAACGCACTTCCCCCAAACATGAAACCTCCACTAGGCTTAGCCTTAGCAAAATTCCCAGAGGGTTTTGACCCTAACATGGCCTATCAGCTAATAGAAAGAGACCCCTTAACCTTATAAGATATGCAGAGGGGAGCTATAATTGTGGAAGAAAATCTGATTGAGAAAAGAGCTAGGTTAAAATCAGAAAAAAGAGTTAGCTTCAAAGAGGAAGCTATCAGAGCTTATAGCCCTCGTCCTAAAAAATTACACAAGAAGTCTATCTCAGAATCAACGCCTCTGCAGCATATCGGTAAGGTGGGGGTCCAGGGTGATCCAGCCGCAGTCGTGCATCGTGTTCCAGCCTCCAGTAGCAGAAGAAAAAGCACCGAGAATGGAGGAAAGGGCAGCGACAACAGGAGTGAAGATTGGTCGGGTGATGATGGAGATCCTGGCAGCGCATGCACCACCAATGTTTCTGAGCATGCTACTGATGACACCCATGACAAGCATGCTGATGACACCGAGGAGTATAGGTGTCTCATTATGGAGGAGACACCTCACTCGGGCAATGATACATAATTTTTCAAGTCCTTTTCTAGTTTCTGGTTTCTGGTTTCAAGTTTTTGGGACTTTTCTTTCCAGTTCATTATGGTGCTTTTAAACATTTATCATCTCCCCCTGTACGAAGTTGGTTTCCCCATAGAGGGCAGCTGTAGAACAACTAAGTTAGTTGGTTTCCCCTTCTCGAGCAGTCACTATTTTGATATTTTGCATAACAATGCCTCTGGAATAGGCTAGAATTGTAGAGGCCCACACTTCCATGTATTATATGTTTTATAAATAGAATTTATTCTTATTTAGAAAATAAAATAAAATATATATCAATGTAAATCGAAAAGAAATGACTTACCATAGCAAGAATTGACTCATGAACTGTACACATTCTTTCAAAACCAAATTTCATGCCATATTTCAACATTTCAATTATTGGCACAGTTCCATACTTTGTTTCCTGCAAGTTTTATACCCCATAACAAATCATATATTTAATATAAAATATTTTTTTGTTATATTAATTATAGATGGAGCAAAGTAAAACAAGATCAATAGATGCTTACAAATTCTACAATTAATTTTTGATATGCCAACATATACTCACAACCCGTATTTAACCCAATGTCAATCAATTCGTCTCATGGTTCTTCTTTGTATGTTAGCACCTGTTTGAAGACATTTAATGATGATTGTTGTAAAACAACTTAAAATATACAAAAATGAAATCTAGTTAAGTTGTTATAAGGAAGTAACAATTACTCACAAACATAGATATCAACCCTTTTCTTCCTTGTCGTCTTGTTCTATGTGCTGAATGGGTTCCATTTTCTTTTCTTTAATGCAAGAAAATAAATTAAAATTAATTTTCAATGCTAAATTATTTATTTATTGTACCTAATCAAAAAATTCAATGATTACATATTACACTTGAAGCACGTTATTGTTGAGATGGCGAGTCCTTGTGCGATGCAATTATGTCCATTTCCTTGACCATCTCCTTGTACACCTTTTTGGACATTCCTACTGGCATATTTTTGATATCATCTCATTCATCCTTTGAGATTTTCATAATCTTCCTGAAAATTTAACATGACAATAAACTATTTAATTTTTATATTGATATATGAAAAGTAAATATAACATCAAAAGTGATATTTATAAATGATTGCTTTCTAGTAATATATACATATAATTCTAGAAAAACATTTAAAGGAATGTTACTTTTTCATTCATTTTTTTTCTTTTACATTTTTTCTATTAAATTCTGACATGTCTCATTCACCAATTCTCTAGAAAGTCATCCTGTAGTTTAGATAAAATTTGGTTCTTGGAACGACTGGATTGAATTTTGTATTGTAAGTGGAAAGAAATTCTATACATTCATTCCACTTTATCCCTCTAAGTTTTGTAAAATATTTTCCCCCTTTTGTTATCCTCTAGCACCACTCCAGATTAGCAAAGGAGAAATTCATTTTCATTTGCATGTTATATTTTTTTTCTTTTCTTAGAACAACATTCCTTTTCTGAGTCGCTGGTCCCTGTAGAACATTAAACATATGTGAATTAATAGATTGTTTGAAACATGCTATCTAATATTTTTAAGTATATTATTAATGAAAATTAAGAAAAGAAAATCATATTGGATCAATATTATTTTTTCATTCACCTGATTCATCCTTCTGCAATTTTTCCATCAAGCTTTTACGCTCTTCTGGTCCTAGATCATAAATAATATTATTGAGCTTTGTTATTTTGTGGCTCTGCATGATACATAGTAAACAATACATATTAGTTAAACTTACATATAGTTCAAAAATAATAATTTTTGAAAATAATTTACAAAGAACTTTCCTTTTTTGCTTTTCTCAATGTGTTATCAGTATTTTTGTTACTTGATCTCTTGTCATCCATTTATTTATAAATATGAAACTTGTACCATACCATTTATTAACATATTTTATAAATAAATCACAAAATTTTCAAGTTAAAAAAAAAAACAAGAAAATGGTGCGCCTTTCAATAAGTATGCACCGACATCGGTGCGACGTGTTCTTATAAACGCACTACCAAAATAGTAGTGGTGGCAGTGTGGGTGCAGGCCTTAAGGAGAGTTATTCAAATTTGATTACAATGTTTTCTAACTCTGGAGGAATCTGTTCCAGATCTCCCTTTCCACTCTCATTCATCAAATTATAAGAATTTTGATTGACAAAACTTTATAAAATGCACATTTGGAAGCTATAAGTCCCTTTATTTTTTAAATCATGTTTAAGCATTTGTAAACAATGTTTAAAAACTTCAGAACCTTTAAAATCCACTTGACCAATGTTTTAATACCCTTCGAAAATGATATTATAATACTTTTTAAACAGTGGTGAAGACCTTCGGAATAATTTAAAAAAGCACATTAACAAGTTTAAACCCCTTTCGGAAATATAATAATAAACAGTGCTTTGAAACAATGTTAAAGCCTTTCGGCCCACATATAACCGGACTTCAAATATTAGTAAGTTTCATTTCATAAAACTTCGGTCCATACCTTGGTTAACTTCCATGCAACTCACCATATGAATGTTGTCGGATCTCCACAGATCACGATCGGACGGTGGTAACGTTCATCTGACCCCCAAACTCTACTAACCAGAACTTACGTGAAAAGGGTTGTTTTGGCTCTGCGACGTGTCAAGTTTTAATTTGATCGCGTTGATTTCAATCAAAACCACCCAAGGTCCAAAAGTTGTGAGAAACACATAAGTGGTTTATCCAAAACCCACTTATCCTCAAAATTCCATTCCAATTTCATTTAAATGTGGATTTCCGCCATTTCTCAATTTAACTTCACCTTTACTGAAGTCTCCTTCTTCGCTGCATGATTCAATAAACAAAAATCGATTTCGATTTCCAACCTCAAGCCAAGGAACTAATTAACTCTTCGATCTCGAATAGAGAAAAAAAATTCCTCGTTTTCCTTTGTACCTTATACAGAGTTAACATATATTAAATTCATACACGGAGAACATGAATTCAAATGCATTTCAGAGGACTAAAAACCCCCTTTCACACAGAGACTGATACTCTCAATTACACACAGAATATATGAAACTCAAATTCTCCATAGCATTTATAAAAACCCAATGGAGTTTCGAAGGGATGAACCTCTGGGAAATTTTCCAAGAATACACTGTTAAACAAACACTATAATTTTATTAAAGTAGAGGGGAAACCCTCTCAATCCAGTATTCTACAGTCAAATCCAGAATTCCTCCTCTGCTGAGGTTACATTTATATGTTTTTTTCATAACAATCGACCTCTACTTGAGGATCGAATACTTCATATTTAGATAAAATCCTAATTTCCTAATATCTCCCTAGATTCTATCAACTGAACTTAAATATGCTGAAACAAATCTAAAGTTGTTCAATCCTCCTAAATACTAGTTTAAGCCCATCTATTACAATTGTAAATGACAGCTAAAGGTACCAACACCTTTTCTTATAACATTTTTTTGGATTTTTGGAATAATTAATGGAGTCTTTGTCTCTAAGCCTCACGCCCCTGCATCAGACTCCTAAGGACAAAAATATTCATGTGCTCCTGTCCATGAGATCCTCTACAGAACTGCCCAATTTCTACAGCATAATTTCTGTCATCCAGGTAGCATCCTCAATCGGTTGATCCTTCCACTTGACCAAGTATTGAAAATACTCCTATCTTCTGGTCTTCTTAAACACTTTCTTGTCTAAGATCCATTCTGGCTGTAATGTTTTTGTTGTAGGTAACTATTTTACCCAATCAATATATTCTCTGTCTTTTGGTCTTTCATCTATGCCACCATCTTCATACCTGCACAAATCAGCAATATTGAATATTGGAGATATTCGAATATCAGAAGGCAATTTAATTTCATAGGCATTTGCAGAAAACTTTCTCAATATCCTGCATGGTCCTATCTTTTTGAACTTTAACTTGTTATACTACTTCTTTGGAAATCTTTCTTTTCTCAAGTGTGCCAAACCAAATCACCGACTTCAAAATTAACTTCTCTTCTACTCAAATCTTCTCTGCTTTTGTATTTGATACTGTTGTCTTGTAGCTGCTGCTTTACCTGTTCATGTATTGCTTATATCTCTGAAGAAAATTCTTCTCCATCAACACTCCTCATTTCTTCTTTTCCTAAGTTCCTCAATTTGGATACTCCTCTTGGATGCATCCCATAAACTATATGGAATGGACTCTGCCTTGTACTTCTATTAGGTGAATCATTGTATGCATATTCTACCTGTGGTAAAATATGATCCCACTGTTTAGGATTTTCTCCTGCAAGACTTCTCAAAAGATTACCCAAACTTTTGTTTACTACTTCAGTTTGCCCATCAGTCCGAGGGTGATAAGCTGAGTTGAAACTCAGTTTAGTACCAATCTTCTTCCACAATGTCCTCCAAAAATGACCAACAAACCTGGTATCTCTATCAGTAACAATACTTTTAGGTAACCCATGTAATCTAACAATCTCTTTGAAAAACAAATTGGCAACATGAGTAGCATCACTGGTTTTATAACACGGAATAAAATGTGCCATCTTTGAAAATCCATCAACAACAACAAAAATTGCATCATTCCCTCTCTTTGTATTAGGCAATCCTAAAACAAAATCCATACTTACCATATCCCAAGGTCTGTCTAGAATAGGGAATGGAATGTACAAACCTGCATTTTGACTTCTCCCCTTTGCATATTGACAAATTTTACAATTCTTCACATACTTTTCCACTTCAGATCTCATCTTTGGCCAATACTATAAATGACTTAGCTGCTCATAAGTCTTATCAACACCAAAATGTCTAGCAAGTCCACCACTATGCTTTTCTCTGATTAAATTTTCTCTCATGGAACAATTTGGTATGCACAGCTGATTTCTTTTGAACAGTAAACCCTCTTGCAAGAAATAATATAACCACTAACTTCTGTCTATCAAAACAAGATTACAACATGCTTCAAATGCTTCTTTAAAATCCAAATCTGTTTTATAGAGTTCTTTAAGAAAATCAAAACCTACCACTTCAATTCGATTTTCTTGAACAAGAATGTTTTTTCTGCTCAAGGCATCAGCTACCTTATTTGCTTGACCACTTATATGCTTCAAAACAAAGTTAAAAATTTGAAGGTATTCAACCCATTTTTCATGTTTTTTATTCAATTTAGGCTGCTGCATAATATACTGTAAAGCATGATTATCTGAATATAGCACAAATTCTTTAGACATTAAATAATGTCTCCACTTCTTCAATGACTATACAATTGCATAAAATTATTTATCATAAGAAGAGTACTTTCTTCTTGTCTCATTCATCTTCTCACTGAAATATGCTACAAGTCTATCTTCATGTCTTAATACAGCCACAATAGCTTCTCCACTGGAATCACACTTTACTTGAAAATGTTTTTTAAAATCAGGCAGAACTAAAATAGGTTTTTCAATTATCTTTTGCTTCAAAAACTGAAAATTTATTTCAACTTTAGCAGTCCATTTAAATGGTTGTTTGTACTTCTTTATGGTTTCAATGATAGGTGCATTAATCTTGCTAAAATTCCTTATGAATTTTCTATAAAAACTAGAAATTCCATGGAAACTTCTTACCTCAAAAACATTCTTTGGTGAAGGCCACTCCACAATTGCCTTTACCTTCTCTGGATCCATTTTTAATCCTTCAACAGAAACAACAAAACCCAAATATACCAATTCTTCTTTCATGAATGAACACTTCTTTAAATTTATCAGTAATTTCTCTTGATGTAACTTCCTTAAGACATAATTAACATGTCTTAGGTGTTCTTCTTTTGTTTTGTTGTAAATTAATATATCATCTAGATATACTATTGCAAATTTAACAATAAATTCCTTTAACACTTCATTCATGAGCCTCATAAAAGTGCTAGGTGCATTTGATAAACCAAAAGGCATTACCATCCATTCATACAATCCCTCATTTTTTTTAAAGGCTATTTTCCATTCATCACCTTCCTTTATCCTAATCTGATGATACCCACTTTTCAAATCTAGTTTTGAAAAATATCTTGCTCCACTCAAACAGTCCATCAAATCTTCAATTCTAGGTAAAGAAAATCTATACCTGATTGTTATTTTGTTGATTTCTCTTGAATCAGTGCACATTCTCCAACCTCCATCTTTTTTCGGACTCAACACTATAGGTACTGCACAAGGCCTCAAACTTTCTCTGATCAAACCTTTGTCAACCAATTCCTGCACTTGCTTTCTGATTTCTTCATTTTCTGTAGGAGTCATTTTGTAGGCTTCTTTGTTAGGCGGATTTGATCTTGGAATCAAATCTATATGATGGATGATTCTTCTTACAGGTGGTAATTCATCAGGAAAATCATCCACAATAATATCACAATAAATTTCCAACATTTCTTGAATTTCAATTGGAAAATCAGAAATTTTAGTAGAAGTAAATACTACCTTAGGTTTTCAAACTAAAGAAAAATTTACCTCATCATCTTCAATATTCTTTAAGTATTCTTTTCCACTCAACAATAAAGTCTTTGGATCACACTTTTTTCTTGATGCATCTCCTTCTTCCATAGGTAACAATGTTTGATTCATACCATCCTTGAAAAACTTGTAAGTGTTTATCTTACCATCATGCACTGCTGCTCTGTCATACTTCCAAGGTCTACCCAACAATATGTGACACACATCCATAGGCATCACATCATACATGATTTTATCTTTGTAGCTGCCCATCTGCAATTCTATTTCACATTGTTCTTTTACAATCAGCTGATGTCCCTTCTGAAGCCATGATACCTTGTCAGGTGTTGGATGTTCCCTTGTCTTCAATTTCAACTTCTCTATCATCTCTATAGAGAATAAATTATATGTACTACCAATATCAATGACCAACTGACAGCATTTCCCTTGAACCTTGCACACACTTCTGAACAAAGTCTTTCTCTGTGTTGGCTCAGCAACTTCCTTTATTTGTTTCAACAAAACCTTGTTAACCACCAAAGATTCTCCTTTCTCTAGAATAATTTCTCTCTTTGTTTCAAGCAACTTTGCTGCTTCTTCTCTAGTTTGAGAAATAATTGCATTTCTCTAACTTGTACCCACATTCTCTTTCTCTGGGAATTCATAGGCTCTATGTCCCAATTTGTTACATCTGTAACATCTCACTTCTCTTCCTCTGCTTCTGCCTCCTCTTCCTATGTAGGAACTCCTTCTGCCACTTGCATCACCTTATGTGGGTGCATGCTGAGGTGAGTTGTTGCTAGCTCCATCTCTTGGTGCTGTAGATCTTCCTCTACCACCTTGACCTCCCTTTCCTCAGAAATTACTTCTTCCTTTGGCAAATTGTTTTCTCAGGAGTTTTTCTTCAGCTTTAAGGCCATCTGGTAAGCCTCTTCTAGTATCTTAGGAGATAATATACTTATCTCATCTTGAATCTCCATTCTGAGACCATTTACATAACTGGAAATATTCTCAGCTGTGTCTTGGATTTGTCCTGCTCTTATACTCACTTTGTAAAATTCTTCCGTGTATTCTTTCACTATCATTAATCTTTGTCTAAGATTCTGCATTTGTCTAAATAATGAAAGCTAATAATCACTAGGCAAAAACTTACCTCTCAGCTTTGCCACCATTCTGTTCCAATTTTTGATTGGTTGTTTACCAACTCTCCTTCTCTCTACTTGCACTCCATCCCACCAAAGTGCTGCATGTCCTTTCAACCTTGTGACAACAAATTTAACTCTCTTTTCTTCACCCATCTCTTCATAATCAAAGCATTTATTCATCTCATTGATCCAGTCTATCAACTCTTCTGGATTCAATCCTCCTGCAAAAGCTAATACTTCAAGCCTAGGCCTGGATGTAGAGCCTAAAACTTATTTAAAGAATCTCATATCAGGGGTAAGATCAATATTCTCTTCTTCTTCTTCAGCTTCAGGTTCACTGACATCTTCAAGATCTCTCAGGTGTCCTACTTCAATTTCTTCCAATCTGGCTTGAATCTGTTGCATAGTCTCCATTACTTCTGCATTTGCAACTAGCCTACCTCTTCTTCTACCAGCAGCACCTCTAAAAATTCTAACAGCCATGTTGGATTTCTTCTTCTGACTCTTAGAAGCCTGTTCAATATCTGAAAAATGCTCTGAAGATGGCTCTGATACCACAAATGATGGCAGTGTGGGTGCAGGCCTTAAGGAGAGTTGTTCAAATTTGATTACAATGTTTTCTGACTCTGGAGGAATATGTTCCAGATCTCCCTTTCCACTCTCATTCATCAAATTATAAAAATTCTGATTGACAAAACTTTATAAAATGCACATTTGAAAGCTATAAGTCCCTTTCTTTTTGAAATCATGTTTAAGCCTTTGTAAAAAATGTTTACAAACTTCAAAACCTTTAAAACCCACTTGAACAATGTTTTAATACCCTTCGGAAATGATATTATAATAATTTTTAAACAATGGTGAAGACCTTTGGAATAATTAAAAAAAGCATGTTAACAAGTTTAAACCCCTTACGGCAATATAATAATAAACATTGCTTTAAAACAATGTTAAAGCCTTTCGGCCCACATATAACCAGACTTCAAATATTAATAAGTTTCATTTCATAAAATTTCGGTCCATACCTTGGTTAACTTCCACGCAACTCACGACGCGAATTCTTTCGGATCTCCACATATCACGATCAAACGGTGGTCACGCTCATCAGACCCCTGAGCTCTACCAACCAGAACTTACGCAAAAAGGGTTGTTTTGGCTCTATGACGTGTCAAGTTTTAATTTGATCGTGTTGATTTCAATCAAAACTGCCCAAGGTGCAAAAGATGTGCGAAACACATAAGTGATTTATCCAAAACCCACTTATCCTAAAACTTCCATTCCAATTGCATTTAAATGTGGATTTATGCCATTTGTCGGTTTAACTTCACCTTTGTTGAAGTCTCCTTCTTCGCTGCATGATTCAATAAACAGAAATCGATTTCGATTTCCAACCTCAAGCCAAGGAACTAATTAACTCTCTGATCTCGAACAGAGAAAACAAATTCCTCGTTTTCCTTTGTACCTTATACAAAGTTAACATATATTAAATTCATACACATAGAACATGAATTCAAATGAATTTCGGAGGACTAAAAACCCCCTTTCACACAGAGACTGATACTCTCAATTACACACAGAATATATGAAACTCAAATTCTCCATAGCATATATAAAAACCCAATGGAGTTTCAAAGGGATGAACCTCTAGGAAATTTTCCAAGAATACATAGTTAAAAAAACTCTGTAATTTTATTAAAGTAGAGGGGAAACCCTCTAAATCTAGTCTTCTACAGTCAAATCCCGAATTCCTCCTCTGTTGAGGTTACATTTATATGTTTTTTTCATAACAATCGACCTCTACTTGAGGATCGAATACTTCAAATTTAGACAAAATCTTAATTTCCTAATATCTCCCTAAATTCTATCAACTGAAGCTAAATATGTTGAAACAAATCTAAAGCTATTCAATCCTCCTAAATACTAGTTTAAGCCTATCTATTATAACTGTAAATGACAGCTAAAGGTACCAACACCTTTTATTGTAACATTTAATTGGATTTTTGGAATAATTAATGGAGTCTTTGTCTCTAAGCCTCATGCCCCTACATCAAGTAGAAACACCATCAGGTGCTTTCTATCAACAACGAGAACTAGTGTGTTATATGTTAACCATCACACTGATTAACATAAAAAAATTAATAAAAATCCTCTACTATTATTTTTTGTAGCATATGATGTCATGGAGGGGGCGGTGTGGCATGTTCTTACAAACGCACCGAGAAAACAGGGGACCACCGTATGGTTCTCTCTGTCAAAAAGGAGGCCCAGTGCGTTATATGTTAGTCGGTGCACCGATTAACACATAAAATAAAAATTTGGTTTTAAAAAACAGTACGTGCGCGGTGAGGAAATAGTGCACCGGTGCACCAATTTATAGAGGGCGCACAGATTAAAAAAAATGTGTTTTCAAATTGCTTTTTTATCAAACAATATGTGTGTGGTGCACTATGATAAAATAGCGCACTGGTGTGCTATTTTACAAAGGGCGCGCTGATTAATTTTTTTATTGTTTTTTAAAATTCACCCAAGGTCCAACATGGATTGGGATCTCACTATACAAGTCATCCCGCGGGTTAGATGTCATAGGCCTATATATATAGCAATACAAACCCTATAAATATAAAATGAAAAGCCTTAATTCTGAAGTCACAAAAATAGGAAGAAGCAAGGGCAGAAACAAAAAGAATCAAGGGTTTAGCATAAGAATGGGTTTTTTTTTTTAAATGAAAAGTAAATTTAAATTTTTTACTTACTGCGTAAAAAAACTGCAAAAATGTAAAAATAAAATAAAATTTAATCACCAGTTGGTTTGAAATTCTATGCTACAGGGTTTGAATCACGAGAGGTTTGGAATTGTGATTGTCATAATAGTTTTGTTCAAAATTATTTCGCTTCTCCACAGTGCTCTCGTGCTCTCCTACTCTAGGTATGTCTCATGCAAATCTTTCCATGAAAATTTTTGTAAAAATAATGAAATAATGATTTTTTTTTACTATTTAAAGAATTGTTTTATGAAATTAGATTTTCAAAAATAATTTTCTGCACATTTTTAAATTTACCGCCTTTTTTTTCACTTTAAAAAAATAAAGTTTCACATTTTTATTTGCGTTTATTTGACACCATTGCATCAATTAATAACACCTCACCAGTGTGGAGTAACTAAAACACACTGGTGCGGTTATCTGTACATTAGCACCTATAACACTAAGTCCATTTTTAATGCACCGAAATTACTTTTAGGTGTGTACGCAAAAATTTATTGTTGATTTTGCTCAAATGAAGGGAGAAAATATCATAATTATATTGAATGGAAAATTATTCAAAATCTAGCTTGTTCCATAATATTTCTCAAAGTCTATCATGGAGTTCTCCCTATCCATATCGAGACGTAATATTTACTTGAATTTTATTTATATTTTCATTATCTAATTGAATTTATTTATTTTATCCATGTCAATTAGCTTAATAAAATTAATGTATACAAATTTGTAGGTTCATGAAGATTCAGAATTGAGTTCAGATACACAAAATATTCAAACAAATCCAAAACGTCGGAAGCTCTTATTAGGAGCAGCATTCTGGAAGGCACATTTGGTAGATGAAAATGGACAGTTGCTTCACCCTGCCAATTGTAACATTGCATATTCTAGCCATATTAATTCTGGGACAATGATGGAAATAATAATTATTTGGTATATTAATGTAATTATTTCAACATCAAACCAATTAATAATGCATTGTCAACCTGCTTAGTAATTGATATCATATGTTTTGTACTAATCATCTTCAAATATATTTTTTGAAATTATTTGGATTCTAGTGATGATGAGAGACCTACCTACCATATTTCGTTGCACCCCACAAAAATGTCAAATTGAGAGAAGGTTGAACTAAGACAAAAAATCGGAGAGGAACGATACCAAGAATGGTTGAATAAACCACCTATTCAATTCTCACTACGCCCAGATTCGCCAATTAGGAATGACTATAGAAATAGTAGTTATTCACAAGCTGGAAATGGAGGCAATCAAATAGAGGTTGGTATGGATGATTACTTAAGGGATACGACTGCCATGGAGACAATTTTGTTAGATGCATTCCAGAACAATGATCATCTAGGGGATCATGCTCATATCACTGATACATTTTTCGAAAGACTTAAATTTGCTTCCACCACCCCTCTCTTTGGACTTGGAAGTTAGTCAAAGTCTACCAAGTTGGGGAAAATGATGTTACTATATAGATTGAAAGAAAATTTTCGCTTGTTGAATGTATGTTTCTTGTAAATTTTGAGGTAAGTTACCATAAAGTCCTACCTTATATTTGGAGAAATATAGTCACACAATGAACATTATAAATGGTCAATTATATGAACGTTAATAATTATATTGACATTAATGTACATTTAATATTGTCCATGATCACCAACTACAAGGTTATTCAAATATAAGGTTCTTTCGAGTGATAATGTCTTACCCGATAGCTTCCAAGAGGCAAAGAAATTGTTCAAAATGTTGGGTGTTGAGTACATATCATATCATACATGTCCAAATGATTTTATTCTATATAGACGAGAATATGCAGAAAAATATATATGTCTAAAATGTGGGCATGAGAGGTATGATAAATAAAAAAATAAGGGTAAATCAGATGGTCCTCCTTTTAAGATATTGAGGCACATGCCTATAATCCCAAGGATGCAAAGGATATTTCATTGCAAAGAATTTTCTATGTTGCAGGGATGACATGCTTCACACAGAAGTGAGTTGGGAGTTATGCGAATCCCGAAAGATTCAATAGCCATGAAGCATATAGAGGATACATGGCCCGAAAAATTCAAGGATGAAGTACAAAGCCTACGACTCAGCATAGCCATGGATGGCATCAACTCATATTCCTTCCAGAACACTAACTATTATGTTTGGCCTGTAGTAGTGATCAATAACAATCTCCCCCCATAGTTTTACATGAAGAATGAACATCTTATGTTGGCTCTCATAGTCCCTAGTAGAAGACAAGTGAAGAATATGGATGTCTACTTACAACCACTGGTAGATGAATTTAAGGAATTATGGGATGGGATAAATGTATACGATGTATCAAGATCCATCACAATAGAGAGGATTTTTACGTTGTATGGCATATGTGCTTACATGACACATGATTATCCATGATTAGGATTTTACTCTGGTAAATTACATGTTCATTAATTTGTTTATATACGTAACAATATTATTTCGCATATTAGTTATTTAATTCGTTGTAATTGTTATGATTTTCATGATATTATTTAACGTGCCATGAATATATATATTGTATAAAGTAATCTCGCAGGTCTTGTAACAAAAGGGTATTTTGGATGTAAATGTTGTGGAACTTCTTTGAAAGCTAGAAGGTCCAATGACCTATGAAAGCTAGTGTATAACTGTTCCAGGGTATTCCTCCCAGAAGAACACCCTTACATAAGAGCATCATTCGCTTTCAATGGTAAATGAGAGAGAACCCAAAGGCCTCTAATAATGACACTAGTTGAATGACTTAGAGCATATGAGAGACATAAGGAGAAGGAGTTCATAGAAATGTTCAATTCAAATGGGGAGCCTATGTTCGATGATCCAGAGTTCTTCGACACCTATGTTGACAAATTTCACATTGGGATGGAAAGGAAATCTATCTTTTATAACCTCCCATATTTGGAGCATCTTAAGGTTACCCACTTATTAGATACCATGCATATATTTAAAAATGTTTCATCTTCTTTATAGAGGCACATATCATCGAAACAAGGTGACACATTGGTTTTATGAAAGATATTATTACTTCAAACTAAAAAGAAACATTGGCTAAGATGATTAGAAAGTATAGTGTTAGTGTTGGAATCAACACTTGGACCGCTTCAAGTACCTGACCAGACACATCCTAAGCTCTAAGGCAATTTAAGGATTTGGATTATAAGATTTGGTAGGTGATTTGGACCCTAGATCACTGAAAAGGGATTTCATTGAAGTTCATTGTCACACTAATGAGGGTATTGAGCTCTGATGTGGTAGAAGAAAGGTATTTTTGTAGCCTATGAAGAGAAGAGAGTGTGAAAAAGAGAAGAGAGAGTGGGTTTGCAAGGCAGAAATCCACTACCTTTGGTAGAAAACAACGTAGAGAGAAATTTGTCAATATTTCAATAAGAGAAAGCTATGTCTAGAATTACAATATTCTTACTAAAATATCATGGAAGGTAACTATTATAAGTGATGCTTTTTACACTGTCATTATGTATATTTCATCAAGAAATCTCACTGTGTGAGACTAACAAAATTTGATAAAACACATAAGCATATTAAGAGACCGATAGAAACATACAACAACATATGGAATTTACAAACTGCACTGAGGAAGGTAAGATATGGAAACACATGTGAAAATAACAATACACACATCAAACAGGTAATAATTCCTCAAAAGTTTCTTCCAATTTCATTCAGTGAAAAATGTATTGATCATATGAGCAAAAGATTCTAAAACCAAGAACCTTTACTTCATAGAGTTTTGTCACATATATACAAAAACATAATACTGTCATCTCCACAAAAGGAGTGAATCTGTTCCAAAAAGTTATTACAATCTCAGGAAAGATATGAGGCTTACCCTTAGACTTTAATACAAAGTGTTGTAACATGAACAAAGTAAACAAAATGATGGCTAAAAATTCGAAGTCGCTGAATGATGTGGCAATCTGTTGGAAGGTTCTTCCTCTATTTTGGTGCAACCACCTCCACAAAAAGTGTAAACAACAGTGAAAGTGACATGTGGTTGTTTTCCTCAAAAAGTGAAAAACATAACCCTGGAATTTAAGAGGGAACTTGATACATAACACATGGTAGCATCCATTATAACTGAAATCTCCTCCACTTCACCTACTTTGATGTCATCATTATGATAATAAACCAAAAAGAAACTCCTTTTCATCATATACTAATATTCAAAAATAATAGATACCTTTGAAAAAAAGTAGCTATATCTGGAAAACATGGAAAACTAACCTAGAAATGAAGTTCTCAAAAGGAAGCCATGTTCCTTCATTCTTCAGAGGTCTAGAATAGAGGAAAAAAACTTGATGGCCTCAGCTTTAGTCACCCTCATGTTTGAAATCTTTCTCTGTGTTTGAGTCTTTGGATGAGTCTTTTTCCTCTTGATTTTATCTTCTGGACTCTTTTCAATATTAATAATTTCAACTCTTAATGAAGGATTAGAAATCAACATACTGTTTAGTCTGATTTTATTTTTGGGCCTAGTATGAGGTCTCTGAATATAAGGATTTGGAATGAACTTAGACCTTTTACCTTCATGCATGAATCTACTAGATTCTCCTTCTTCATACTCTAATTTTGTATACTAAGGGTCACTGTTGTCTTCATAAGAGGAGTATGAGTGTACCACAGTATTCTTCATCTTTTTTACTAAAGAGCCAATGGAGGAGACTAGTTGAGTGAAAGTAGGCTCTTCCTCTATGACAGTCTCTGACATTTTATATTTTCCCTTCTTAAGAGATAGAAAAATGTGTCAAAGAGTGGATTATGTGAGTGAATTATAACTACTTGGTTGAGCTTGATGAGTTTTTTCAGAAACATGGCTTAATCTTTTTGCTCCAGGGTTGACTTCCTATGGAAGAAAAATAGGCTTAGAAGTTATAACTCTAGGGCTAACTTCCTCTGAAATTTCTTCTGCCATGAAGAGCTTCTTCCTAGATTTGCCTCTTGAAGAGGAAGTTATTTCCTCCTTGTCTTTTAACACATAATTTTTAGGAGGAAAATATTTTTTCTATTTCGATTTCTTATTATATTCCTCCATGAATGACCTTAGGTTTTGAGGTTCCCTAGGTGAACTACTCACTGGTGAGCTGCTGACATGGGCTTGATTGACTGGCGGAACTATTGGCATAGGCATAGGGTATCCATATTTCTTAGTCGAGCCTCTAGTTTTTCTTTTGATTGACATGGAAGGAGGGTTAACTTGGAAGAAATTTGATGAATGGATAGAGTTAGGTTGTGAACTATTTCAGACAGGAGGTGCACTAGTTTGTTCACGAGTATCTTTTTTCTTGGGCTTCCCTAGCCTTCCACTAGAGTTTATGCTATTGAACCCTTACTCTATAAAGAACTTGTTCCAAGTGTTCCTCTTCTTTCTAAGATGGTAGACAATCAAAATATTAATTATACCCCTATGATATAGATTGTGCAAAGGGTAGTTAGGGATATTCTGCAGTTTTACAGACATCTTGAGCAAGGATTTAAATAGAAAATAGGGAAAGTTCATAGGATTATCACTTGAAATATGAGAAATAAATCTCATTTGATAATGGCGGAAAGAGGAGAACCTACCCTCACATGTAATGTATTTTTTCACTGTGGTGCTCACATGTTTCCATTTAGCCTTAAAGCAGGAAATATGTGCAGTCGGATTCCATTTAACATTGACATGTCTAGGCTTAAGGTAGAGACTTACTTCTGTGGGAAACGTTTTGTTCATGATCCAGCATTCACCAATGGCAGAGGTTTGAGTAGAATGAGTTATGATGGCCTCAGATATGTTGAATGTCTTGCTTCTCGTATTAACCTTTTCACCATCAAAGCTCTCGGCAAAACCCTGAGCTAAAGCCACATTCTCTTTAGAAACTTTTTTTAGAAATTTATACCAACCAACATATTTAAACTGAGGTTTTTCCCTACATCAATGAACCTGGTGTTTGTTGGCTTGTACTTGTTGACATTACCACCCTTTCCCATGATTTTTAACAGCCATACTCCTTGTAAAAAAGTAGCGATTCAATCTTGGATGAAAAACCCTACACGGAGCCCTGGTTTTCCTGCCTTGAAATGTTAAAACTGTTTGCTGGAGAAACGACTTCTGTTAGTTGTAGTTTTCACAGAGAACCTCGGTCAAGTGAACACCAAACTCACTCCTCTGATTTCACACCTGTAATCATGGTATGGAGTAATAGCATGATTAGCACGATTTGAAATAATTCGAATACAAGCACCAATTCACCCCATAACGCATAACACACCACAACATCATTAATAATTGATACCTAGTACTATGATCTCCTCTTTAGTTTAGTAGGTTAGATATAGGTCAACAACATATATAATATAACCATTCATTTAAAACAATTCTCCTAAGTCACAAAATTATTAACCTTGTTTAAAGAATAATCATATTTATAACATAGGAGGTCTTCAATCATGTTCAAACGAGAATGATCATTTCTCTTAAAAATATTCTTTGCAGCTCTTTATACCTGTGAAATAACTGCCTTTACCTCTTAATTTCAATAAACAAAATTTCAGCGAAATAGCTACACTTTTCACTAAGTCACCACTATGAATAGGTCCCTAAAGAAATATCAACTCTTTTCACTATGTAATAAATATCACCTTCAATTTGGAGAAACAGTTGCCCTCCATTGTATCATTGTGTTAACAGTGAATTTAGACATAGGTAGCTATTATCCCGAACAGAGCAGGTGTGATTTTATTGACAAAACGTCCAATAGCCTTTGACACTAACTTAAGTTAAAATAATGGTTTTAACTTCTTTTATGGACTTGAGACACTAATAACACCTACACACTTAAAATTATTTTTGTTTTGAGACCCTTTTTTGACCTTTATAGAAAATGACTCAAACTTCAACATAGGCTAGGACATAAGAAAATTTTGAAAATAGTGATACAATGGAAATCACGCTATTAACATTTACAGTGCTAACAATGGCTCCTATTGGGGATGAAGTCCTCCATGTGAGGCTTCAAGGACTGTATACTTAGTGCCTTCCAACTTTCAAAATTCAGAAGACTCCTTGGAAATTATGACTAGGACTGACCCTTGACTGACTAGACTCAATACTGACCATATATACAGACACAAGTACCGTTGGGCATGGAGTTCTATTTACACATCACACCGGAAATTTACAATGAAATGACTCAATGACTTACTAAACAAAGAATTTTTTAATAAAATGACCATTAACTGGGCCTCCGGTCAGCTGATCATCATCTAGATGTTTGAGTAGAAAAGTATTGATTTCCAAAACTTGAGCAATTCTAAATGGCCCAAACCACATATTTTCAAACTTACCATGCTTTCCATGCTCTTCCCTCCTGACATTCCAGTGCAGCACCAAATCATTCTCTTGAAACAACAGTTGATTTTCTCTTTTGCCAAAAATAGATTTGACTTTAGTCTGATATTTCTGTACTTTATCCCTTAGTGATACTCTGATTTGATGTTCCTCTATCAACTACAGGATTCTCCTTTGGATTTGATTTTCATCATCAACTTCATTTTTCAAAAACTTCATAACAGGAAGAGATAATTGCAAAGGAATTATAGCATCAGTACCATATACAAGCTGAAAGGGAGACATTCCAATTGATATTTTTACCACTTGCCCTATCTGCCCAAAGAGCATGCACCAGCTGAGTGTCCCAATTTCTCTTATTTTCAAACAAGATTTTCTTAATGATTCTCACCAAACTTTTATTGCATGACCCATCTAATCCATTACCTTGAGGGTAATAAGGCGTGGAATGAATCAATCCAATACCATATTGCTGACATAAGTTATGCATCTTAATAGACTTAAAAGCCATTTCATTATCATTCACTAACTTCTATGGACAACCAAATCTTGACATAATTTTTTCCAGCAGGAATTTGATTATTACTATATCAGTAGCATTCCTAGTTGGAACAACTTCAATCCATTTAGTGAAATAGTCTGTAGATGTAAGAAACCATCTATGATGTCTTGATGAAGGTAGATGAATTTCTTCGATGAAGTCTAAACCCCACTGTTGGAAAGGAACATATACTAAAATAGGAATAAGAGGTAATGGTAGCAATTTCTATTTACCAGCAAAATTTTGGCATTCGACATAAGCCTTGACTTTGGAAAAAACATCATAGAAAAGAGTTGGCCAATAATAGCTAGCTCTTAAGATTTTGTTTGCAATGGATTTCCAATACAAACGTCCTCCACACACTCCTACATGTGTCTCTGACATGATCTCCTGTGACTCAGCTTTACTTACACATCTTAATAAGACTCCCACGGGGTCTTTCCAATAAAGATGGTCTTTTAAAATGCAGTACTTAACAACTTTTAATTTGAACTATCTCCTTTTTGACTTCTTCATTTCAGGGGGACAGTTGAAATTTAACAAAAAGTATTCTATATCCTTATACCAATCTGAATGAAATATTTCAGTATAATCAGAAATACCTTCTCCATATTTTCCCTGTGTTGCCTCCATATTCATATTTAGAGCTTTGCAGTTAGATTCAACCATCAAGTAGGCCAATCCTTGTCCTTTTATCAACTTAGTAGGTCTGATCTCAATATCAAATTCCAGAATTATTGTCAGCCACCTTCCCATTCTACCATCTATGTCTGGTTGCAGCAATACATCTTTGACAATGATATTCGGTACAAAAGCAACAATTTTTGAATGTAACACATAAAATTGGAAATAATTTAAAGCCTTAATAAGTGCATATGCTTGTTTTTCAGTCAAGTTGTACTTTAATTCAACATCTCTTAAAATTAAATGGGTTGTTCCAAACCTTATTTGTTCTTCTATAACAATACAACTGCAATTATTTCTTCTAAAGCATATGAAAAAATCAGAAAATATTTTTAAAAATCAAGACTAATCAAAACTGGAGCTTCAGTCAAGGCAGATTTGATTGCTGAAAAGGAATTATTTGCTTCATCTCTCCATTTAAATTTTGCATATTTTTTTAGCAAGACATTTATGTGTTTGATCAGCTCTGTAAAGTTAGGAACAAAGCACCTCAGAAAATTGAGTTTCCCCAAAAAGGAATACAATTATTTTTTATTCCTTGGCAAACCAATCTTTTGAATAGCTTCAACTCTCCTGGGATCGAAACAGATACCACTTTCTATCACAATGTGTCCAAATAATTTCCCTTCTTGGACAACAAACGATGACTTTTTTGGGTTCGAGGACAAACCAAACTTTCTGCATTTGTCAAAAACTTGTTTCAAATGTTTCAAGTGGTCTTCATTAGATCTTCAATAGAATGTAATGTCATCCAAATATATGAATACAAATCTGTCATTTTCTCTCGCAAAGGCAATATCCATTGCACACTGAAATTTTGGGCCAGCATTCATTAGACAAAATGGAATTTTATTGTACATGAATGTACCCCAGGGTGTGGTAAACGTTGTCTTTTCTTTGTCTTGCCTGTCAACTGAAATATGATTATAGCCTGAAAAGCCATCCATCATTGATAATCTTTTGGATCCTAAAAATTTCTGCAAAATATAATCCATATTGGGTAGTGGATAGTTATCCTTCAATCAACATCAGTTTAGATTGTGAAAATCGACACAAATCCTTATCTTGCCATTGTTTTTCCGAACCGGGACTATATTACCTACCCAATTAGAAAATATCAAAGGCAAAATTATTTGTGCTTCCCATAATTTTCTGATTTCTTTCTCAATTATTGGGAGCAGCATGGGATTGATATGCCTAATTTTTTGTGCTACAGGCTTGGCAACTGCTTTCAGAGGAATTTTTTGCTCCATTATTCCTCTATCATAAGTTTTCAGCTCACTATAAGGCCATGCAAAAATATCAGCAAATTGTTTCAGAAACTTGATATATTTTTCTCCAGTTTCAACAGAAATAAATTTATAAACTTTGACTAATTTTGGCTGATCTTCGGTACCAATATTACATTCAATTGTACTCTCTCCATCAACTTTATTTTCAGGATTCAGAAAAACATCATTATTATCGAACAATCTTTCTAAAGGAACTATGCCTTTAGGAATATAGTTAGTTTTCAGATCTATAATGTTCTTCCCAACCATGGTTTTCTTAAGAGGCTTGCTATTTTGATTTTCAATTGTGTCCTGCTCATCATCAATTTGTACATCTGCAAACTCTTCAATACACTCTAAAATTTTCTGAATTTCCTTGTCATCCTCAAATACTTGCCAATATTTGATGTTATCAGGAATTGAAGGTTTGTTTTTTATTTGAACATCATATGTTGCCTTGACATCTAGAGGAACTTTGAAATTACTAGTAGCAATAGCTAGTGAATCAACCATTTTATTTTCCTCTCTAGTGAAAGAAATTATATTAAATGCTGAAAAATAATGCTCAATCAATTCCCAGACTTCATTCCTATAATTATTCAACTTAGAATTTTTCACTTGATATTTGTTTCTCACTTGCCTTATCACCAATTCTGAATCACCAAAAGCAACTAGCTGCTCCGTTCCCAAATATTTTTTTGCCTTCATACCCAGCACAAGTGCCTCATATTCAGCAATGTTATAAGTGGTAGAAAATTGCAGTTTATATGATATATTTACCCTTTGGTGGGTGGGAGAAATGAGGAAAACATTGGCTCCCGATCCTTCTCTTCATGAGGCTCCATCAAAGTACAATTTCCAGATCTTTCCTCCCTCTAAATGTCACTAATTTTTACCTTGAAAGTGTTGTTTTTCACTGATTTTAGGCTGGAAATTGTTATCATTAGCAACAAGGTGTAGTATGGATGACCCCAATTCCTACTCTTCAGCATATATGGGATGATTTGAAGGATTATGCTGATCACTAATGATATAGGCCATTTTGGTTTCCCTATATAGCCTTTTGAATTCCCCTCCAAATAATGGGATTGTGGCATATGACATATCCATCTGAAGGGTGCCTCCCAATTTCTTAGACCAAGATTTGGAAAGTAGCATCCCAAATCTAGAAGGTATATCTGCAACTACAATATTCATCACTAAGATTTTCATAGGTAGTTGGGTAAGAGAAACAACCAAGTCTTTAATTACTCCTAGACACTTGAATTTTTTGGAATCAAAGGTGTAGAGGGCATGGTATTTCTTGGTGATCTCTAATCCTAATTCATCCATCACTTTCTTTGGCATTAGATTGTGAGAAGCCCCATAATCTAATAAATAGTTATGCAACAATTTCTCATGTATATTGAGTGAGAGGTAGAAAGGTGGTGAATTATCATCATTTTGGTCTTGGACATGACAACCTAGATAAATAGTGGGATGTTCATCCTCAAGTTTGACTGAATCAGGAGCGAGAGGTGGTTGTAGCAGACTTTTAAAAGACTCTTTATATGCTATATTTTTTAACAATTCTAGAAGCAGGACTGGAATTTTTATTTTATTCAGTTCAAATTTGAAACTGGAATAAATTGGAACTAATTCTTTATTTTCTTTAGTTATTTTGATAATTTGGGCAGAATTTTGAGGTGGAGGAACCTCATTGACTTTGGCCTTCTATTTAGAAGCTTGTTTATATGAATCTTATTTTTGTTAAGGTTGTTGAACAAGAGCTTTAGACCTCAAAGGATAATTTCTGTTTTGAGATTCTTACTAGTTTTTATCATTTTGTGCATAAATTTGTGCATTCTCATCACCTGAAAACAAATATATCCTTGACTAGTCTTCATATTCTTTCAAAGTCAAACACGTTGACTGTGAGGTTTCTCCTACAAGGTTTATTTCTTCATTTTCTTCCTTATGTTCTTGCTGCACTTCTTCAGCAAAATTATTCAAAGGAGGCTGAACATTTTGATCATCAACATTCCTCCTTGCGTGTTGTAGGATTTTTTGAGGTTGAAAAGGCCTCCTGAAGGGAGCCTGAATAATATTGGCCTCATTTTTATTGGCTCTAACAGCTGGTTTAATTTCTATCTCTAATTTTTTCATCTTATATAGGAAATTTCCTTGATCAAATTTGACATTTGATCAATATTTTCTTCTAATGTAAGAGATTTAGAAGAAGAAGGTTTTTCTTCTTTCATCTTCTTTTTGTCTTTTGCTGCCTTTTGTTCCTCCATTTTCAATTTATTAGAAGCCATAAGATTAGAATGCACTCCAATTGAAGCCTCTTGCATATCGATCAATGTGTTTGTTTTCTCAGCCCTTAACCATAAAGCAAGCTCAGAATATAGAGCATTTGCAAAAGTTATCATAGCTGTAGTCTTAGAAGGCTTAATTTCTTCAAGAATTTTCTGATAAATCTTATTAAACCTCTTGGTAAAATTAGCCAATGACTCATCTGCCTTATTTTTCAGAGTTCCAAATTATTTTCCTATCACCCCATTGCTTCACAAATACTTCCTCCAATTCATCAATTCTTGTTATTAAGTTTGGTGGCAGACTTATAAACCATTTACGAGCTTCACCATCCAAGCTCTGAACAAAGAGTCTTGATTAGAAATATTCATGTTCAATGTTCTGGTTGTTAGCATAACTATAGAAATCCACCGAATTTCCCTTAGCAGAAACTCGTTCTCCCTCCCCGGTGTATTTTGGAAGATATTTCAAGTAACCCCCTTTAGGAGGTGGATGAAAAGGTTGAGGAAGAGGAAGTGGTGCATATCTTGCAGCCAGTATCTGTTGCATCCTTGTAAGGGTAGGCTGAGCCATATTTTGATGATGTACAAATGATGGATGAGTGGTTGATGTAGCTATTTGGGAAATAGGAGTCACAATTTGTATATTTTGAATTTGATTTAGAACAGTAAAAAATTGGAAATCTTGGGCTGATTCTTCAGGATTTGGGACTGAAAATAGTGGATTTTCAAAGAGATGAACAAAAGATTTTTTGACTTCACCTTCTACAGAAGAATCAGATTCAAATTTTGTTTCTTGAGGGGATGAGGTTAATTCAACTTTATTTTGTTGAGCTAGAAAATCAGATAAGTTGAAGGTAAGCCCTTCAGGAATACTCTCTTCTTGTGGATGAGAAGAGGATGATCCAACAGCTGGATTTCGAGACAAAGGAAAATATTCTTGCTGAGGGTTAATAAGAGACTGGTATTCAGGATGAGTTTGAAGGAAATTTAAAATAGTCTTAAAATCTTCTTCAGTCAAAACATCCCTATCAAGAAAAGGAATAATTGCCAATACTTGTTATAACTCCCCTTCTCTCAGCGCAAACTCTTCTGGTTCCTTATTAACACTTAAAAACTTTGTTCTTTCCTCTTTGACTGGAACAATACTTATCTCATATTTACTAAGTGATGAGTGAAAAAAAAAATTCAGCTGAGCGTAGGTTAACAACATCTAGTTTATTTCCTAGGGAAGTAGTTTCAACTTGAGATTTTTCAGCGGGATCTTTTGAAACTAAAATTTCGTTTGATTCTAACGTAGATGAAGGTACATTTTGCTTTGGAATGTAATTTTTGTGTATCTTATTCACTGATTGAGATATGGTATCAACTGATCTATGTTTTAATTTTTCATATTTAATGATATTCTCTGGGTTAGCAACTAGGGTGACAGTAGGTGATCTCTAATTTCTCCTTGTAGTAGGAGGTCTTGAAACCCCTCTTCCTCTTTGTGGAGATGCCAGGTGAACTAATTTACAATATTATTAAAGTCACCAATTCTTTTTCAGCATCAAGAATTGATGATAAGAAACTCAAAACAAGAGACTCGGGAGAATACTTCGCTTCAAGGCCTTCATCTCCCGGCAGACATACCAAAATATGTTAGCGTCAGAATCAACACTTGGACTGCTTCAAGTGCCTGACCAGACACATCCTAAGCAATAAGGAAATTTAATGATTTGGATTCTAATATTTGGTAGGTGATTCAGACCCTTGATCACTGAAAAGGGATTTTAGTCAAGTTCACTGTCACACTAATGAGGGTATTGAGTTCTGATGTGGTAGCATAAAAGTATGTTTGTATCCTATGAAGAGAAGAGAGTGTGAAAAAAAGAGAAGAAACAGTGGGTCTGCAAGGCAGAAATCCACTACCTTTGGTAGAAAACAACACAGAGTGCAATTTGTCAATATTTCAATAATATAAAGCTATGTATAGACTTACAATAATCTTATTGAAATATCATGGAAGATAATTGTTATAAGTGATGCTCTTTACATTGTCATTATGTATATTTCATCAAGAAAGCTCACTGTGTGAGACTAAAAAAGTTGATAAAACATATAAGCATATCAAGAGACTGATAAAAACATACAACAACATATGGAATCTACAAATTGCACTAAGGAAGATAAGATATGGAAACACAAGTGAAAATAACAATACACACATCAAACAGGTAATAAGTCCTCAAAAGTTTCTTCCAATATCATTCACTGAAAAATGTACTGATCATATGAGAAAAATGTTATAAAACCACAAACCTTTACTTCATAGAGTTTTTTCGCATATATACAAAAACATAATACTATCATCTCCACAAAAGGAGTGAATATGTTCTAAAAAGTTATTACAATCTCATGCAAATGATGAGGCTTATCCTTAGAGTTTAATATAAAGTGCTATAACATAAAAAAAAAAAAGTAAACATCTTGATGGCTAACAATTCAAAGTGGCTGAATGATGTGTCAGTCAGCTGGAATACTGTTCCTCTGTTCTGGCACAATCACCTCCACAAAAAGTGTAAACAACAGTGAGAGTGACATGCGGTTGCTTTCCTCAAAAAGTGGAAAACAAAACCCTGAAATTTAGGAGGGGACTTGATACATAACACCTAGAGGCATCCATTATAGCTGAAATCTCCTCCACTTCACCTGCTTTGATGTCATCATTATGATAGTAAACCAAAAATCATCTCCTTTTCATCATATACTAATATTCGGAAATAATAGCTACCTTTGGAGAAAAATTAGCTATATCTGGAAAACATGGAAAACTAACCCAAAAGTGAAACTTTTCTCCAAAGGTAGCCATGTTCCATCATTCTTTAGAGGTCCCGAATAGAGGAAAAAATCCTTATGGCCTCATCTTTAGTCACCCTCTTGTTTGACCTCTTTCTCTATGTTTGAGTCTTTGGCTAAGTCTTTTTCCTCTTGATTTTATCTTCTGGACTCTCTTCAATATTAATAATTCAATCTCTTAATGAAGGATTAGAAATCATCTTACTGTTTAGTCTACGTTTATTTTTTGGCCTAGTATGATGTCTTTGAATATAAGGATTTGGAATGAACTTAGACCTTTTAACTCCATGCATGAATCTACTAGATTCTCCTTCTTCATACTATGATTTTGTATACTCAAGGTCATTGATGACTTCATAAGAGGAGAATGAGTGTACCACAGTCTTCTTCCTCTTTTTGAATGAAGAGCCAATGGAGGAGACTAGTTGAGCCAAAGTCGCCTCTTCCTCTATGATAGTCTCTGACATTTTATATTTTCCCTTCTTAAGAGATAGAAAAACCTGTCAGAGAGTGGATTATATGAGTGAAGTACCACTTCTTGGTTGAGCTTGATGAGTTGCTTCGAAAACATGGCTTAATCGTTTTTCTCTAGGGTTGACTTCCTCTGGAAGAAAAACAGGCTCAGAATTTAGAACTCTAGGGGTGACTTCCTCTGGAAGTTCTTCTGCCATGAAGAGCTTCTTCCCAGGTTTGCCTCTTGAACATGAAGCTATTTTCTTCTTGTCTTTTAACACTGATTTTTTAGGAGGCAACACATTTTTCTATTTCAGTTTCTTCTTATATTCCTCCATGAATGACCTTAGGGTTTGAGGTTCCCTAGGTGAACTGATCACTGTTGAACTGCTGAAATGGGTTTCATTGACTGGTGGCATTGTTGGCAAAGGCATAAGGTCTCCAAATTTCTTAGTCAAGCCTCTAGTTTGTCTTTTGATTGACATGGAAGGAGGGTTAACTTGGCATAAATTTGATGAATGGATAGAGTTAGGTTGTGACCGATTTGAGACAGGAGCTACACTAGTTTGTTCATGAGCATCCTGTTTCTTGGGCCTCCCTACCCTTCTCCTAGATTTTATGCTACCGAACCCTTCCTCTGTCAAGAACTTCTCTGAAGTGATCCTTTTCTTTCTAAGGTGGTATACAATCATAATTTTAATTATACCCCTATGATATAGATTGTGAAAGGGGTAGTTAGGGATCTTCTACATTTTTAGGGACATCTTAAGCAAGGCTTTATATAGAAAATAGGGCAAGTTCATACGATTATCACCTGAAATATGAGAAATAAATATCATTTTATAATGGTGGACAGAGGAGAACCTACCCTCGAATGTAATGTATTTTTTCACTGTGTGGATAGCATGTTGCCATTCATCCTTAAAGTAGGAAATATGTGTAGTCGGATTCTATTTAACATTGACATGTTCAGGCTTAAGGTAGAGACTTAATTATGTGGGAAATGTTTTTTTCTTGAACCAGTGTTCACCAGTGGCAGAGGTTTGAGTAGCACAAGCTATGATGGCCTCAGAGATGTTGAATGTATTTCTTCCCGGGTTGACCTTTTCACCATCAAATCTCTCGGCAAAATCATGTGCTAAAGCCGCATTCTCTCTAGAATTGTTTTTTAGAAATTTATACCAGCGAGCAGATTTAAACTGAGGTTTGGCCTTAGCATCAATGAACCTGGTTTTTGTTGGCTCAAACCTATTGACATTACCACACTTTCCCATGCTTTTCAACAACTAGACTCCTTTTAAACAAACAATTTTTCAGTCTTGGATGCAAAAATCTACACAGAACCCTAGTTTTCCTGCCTTGAAAAGTTAAAATTGTTTGCTAGAGAAATGACTTATGTTAGGTGTAGTTTGTACAGAGAACCTCGGTCAAGTGAACACCAAACTCACTCCTCTGATTTCACCCTTGTAATCATGGTATGGAGTAATGGCACAATTTGAAATAATTTGAATACAAGCGCCAACTCACCCCATAATGCATAACGCCCTACAACATCATTAATAATTGATGCCTAGTACTATGATCTTCGATTCAATTTAGTAGGGTAGATATAGGTCATCAAAATAGATAATATAACCATTCTTCTAAAACAATTATCCTAAGTCACAAAATGATTAACCTTGTTTAAAAGAATAATCATATTTAGAACATATGAGGTCTTTAATCATGTTCAAACATGAATGATCCTTTCTCTTAAAAATCATTTTTGCAGCTCTTTGTACCTGCGAAATAGCTGCCTTTACATTTGAATTGAAATAAACTAAATTTTAGTGAAATAGCTACACTTTTCACTGAGTTACCACTATGAACACGTCCCTGAAGAAATAGCGGCTCTTTTCACTCTGTAAGAAATATGACCTTCAATTTGGAGAAATAGTTGCCCTCCATTGTATCACTTTGTTAACAATGAACTTAAACAGAGCTAGCTATTACCCGAATAGAGTAGCTGCGATTTTATTGACAAAACGAGTAATAGCCTTCGACAGTAAATTAAGTTAAAACAGAGGTTTTAACTTCTTTTATGGACGTGATACACTAATAATACTTATACACTTAAAATTATTTTGGTTTTGAGACTCTTTTTTTACCGTTATTGGAAATGACTCAAACTTTGACATAGGCTAGGATATAAGAAAAAATTGAAAACAGTGATACAATGGCAATCACACTATTAACATTTACAATGCTAACATACAGGATCAGAGGCAAGTGTTGGTCCCTCTAATTCATGGTATTTCAAAGAAGGTGATGTCCCGTGGATTTAAAAAAAAATGATATTTCTTTGGAAAAGGAACTTATAATGGGTGTGAGGGTACCATCATTACAAGAATTTTGAGGTCTTAAATGGACCTTCTAAGAAAAATGTACAACCAAAATAAAATTTATAAGAACCAATAAAATTCAAGATGATGATGTCAACCATGGGGGATGATTCACCATTTTTGGAGTAAAAAAGAAACAGTATTGAAAAATAATAAAATAATAAAACTACCTTTTCAACTCTTATTTTCAACTTATCTCCCTAAGGTTTTACTCAAATTTCGAGCGGGAGTACTCGTTGGATGCAAAATTAAATTCCTCATCCAAGGACTAAACATGTTGCATACTTTCGAGGGACCCTGCTACACGAAAAATGAGAAATACATGAAAAAACATGATTGCAATCATGTTTTTCATGTATTTCTCATTTTTCCTATAGCAGGGTCCATCTAAAGTATGAAACATGGGTACTCATTGGATGAGGAATCAAATTATGCAACCAATGATTGTTTGGGCTCGAAATATGAGTAAACTCATAGGGAGATAAGTTTAAAATACGAGTTGAAAAAATAGTTTTTTTCTTTTTTCCCTCTAAAATTTGATGATGTAAAAAAAATCTTATTTTATTATTTCCACTATTATTTTATAATTTCCTTAGGAGACCCATTTTAGACCTCAAAATTCCCTAATGCTTCATACGAGTATTCACTATGGTGCTGCTTCACCGTGGATGACCATTTTTCGGGGTTGAAATCGCATGGCCATTTGAATCTTCTAAGAGTACGTATAATTTCAAAAGAATGATTTTATTATTTGTTATATTAATAAATTTTATCCCATGCAGGGATCATAAAAAATAACTAATTTTTTATATTATTGCATGTGTTTATAACTTTGCAGTGTCATTATCCTTTGTTCGTGTGTGGGTGTGTGAAACATGAATTCCCCCAAGACCTATGACATGCCATATCTAAATTATTTGCATTTGTACGTTGGATAACATCAAAGGAGATTCATGTGGCTAGCATTCCACGGTGGCATCAAGAGATAGTTGAGATTGTTTGTATTTTTGAGAAGGAACTGTCGATGAGTTTCATGGACCTGCAGGTTCATCTTCTAATCCACCTACTAGATGAGGTTGAAATATTTGGGGTGGTTTCTTGTCATTGGATGTTCTTCTTAGAGAGGTACATGATGAAATTGAAAGGTTTTGTTCAACAAAGGGAAAAACCCAAGGGGTCTATGACAGAGTGGTAAATCTCGTATGAGTCTTTCTATTATGCCATTGAGTACATCAAGAAGATTGACAACAAACCAGGTGCGGTGATTTGGGATGATGAAAGGGATGAAGACAAAAGAGAAGGGGAGATGCTCCAAATGAATGGAAAAAGGTGCTTGATAAAGAGTAAGCGACTTATAATTTTTCATATTTACACAAAGTAAATATTCATGTTGAACTTCGATATAATGTATATTTTGATCTCATATGTACTATATGTCGGTTTGATTTGATCATCGAATGCAAAAATTTAAGCAATCAATAAATTCGTTCTTTACAATTTTGAAGCGACACAACCATCAGTCGCAATGTACGAACAAAAGAGGATTAAATGGGATAGTTACAGGAAACAATTCAGACGGTTGAATGGTAGAAGTGTGCCTTATCCCAATCATTTAAAAGAAAATATGCCTAAAATACGCCCCAAGAGTTGGGTTGCTTACCAATTCAGAGAGAAATACAATGAAACCGGTCTTTACCCGTGTGCTGAAGAGGATGCGCTAAATGTAGGGATTGGATGCACCCACTCGGTAATAATCTATTTATGTACATTTAAAACTTAATAATGCACCTTTGAAATGTAATTACATCTATATTTCATATTTTAATTGTTGGGTTATTATAAGAGACATGACACTATGATTTTTTAAATTTTTTATAGGTTCATTTGTTTCCATCTATGTGGGCATTTGGACTCCATTTTCGCACAAAAAATGTCGATGATGGACACATGACACAGGACTATGGAGTGGAAGTCGAGTTCAATCAATCTAGTCGATCTAGCCACCATGATCAAAACCTAGTACGAGGGACGTTAGGTTACCTCAGAAAGATACAAGGGATCATTCAAGTGGTTTCTCTGCTTTCCAATGTGTTATTTTTAGGTGCAAGTGGTGGGACACCTTTTATTGGAATAATGTAAAGGAATATCGCGATAATAGGCTGATATGTATCAACTCTAGGAAGATGTGGGATGAAGCTAAGGAGCCCTATGTTTTCCCCAAACACTGTAACCAGGTGTTTTTTTACCCAGATGTGTTGGATAGGGATTGGTGGTTCATATTGAGACATGACCCTAGATCAAAACATATTTGTGAGAACAACAGTGTTATCATGCCAAGCGAGCTGGAAGATAATGAGGGTGATCATGAGAACCGAGAGTGATATGGTACAAGTGTTATTTCATCATTTATACTTTTTAAGATGGGTTTTTATAAAGAAGAGGACTTAATTACCTAATAACTAAGACTCTTTTCTTCGAAACATTATAATATGTATTTTGAATTAATTGGTAATTTGCGTTGTGTTAATGTTAAAATCATTTCACTTGATAATTTGCAATTATGTTGATCTCAAAAATAATGGCTTACTGTTTAAAGTTCATTTTTTTTTGTATGTAAGATCATATTAAAATAATGATAATTCTAAAGTAAATGAATTTATTTGCATTATTTTCTAAACTTTATTATGTTAAAAATTTCATATTATTCTAGATTTATTATTTTACAATTATTTATATTCATACAATTTTACAATTTACAATTATTTTAATTTAACAATATTTACGATATACATTTTAGTTATGGTAGTTATGGTTCAAAATTGACAATTAATTTACAATTTTACAATTTTACAATTTTAATTTTTTTAATAAAATTGAATGATGACAATACATACAATTACAATTACAATTTTACAATTTCACAATACAATTACAATTACAATTTTAGAATTTTACATACAATTACAATTAAAA
The DNA here is from genome assembly GCA_034641835.2 of Pinus albicaulis. Taxonomy (NCBI): domain Eukaryota; kingdom Viridiplantae; phylum Streptophyta; class Pinopsida; order Pinales; family Pinaceae; genus Pinus; species Pinus albicaulis. Next base: position 1,596,324,619 of record CM076582.1, read on the forward strand.
GTACAATTATAATCATTTCACATTAATACAATTAAAATTTTACAAATATTGTACATACGATTAGAATTACAATTTTACAATTTCACATACAATTACAATTAAAATTTTAGAATTTTACATACAATTACAATTACAATTAGAAGTTTACACATATACAATTACAATTACGATTATTTCATACTAATACAATTAAAATTTTACAAATATTTTACATACAATTACAATTACAATTTTACCATTTCACATACAATTACAATTAAAATTACAGTTACAATTACAATTGCAAGTTTAGAATTTTACATTCAATTACAATTACAATCATTTCACATTAATACAATTAAAATTTTACAAATATTTTGCATACAACTACAATTAAAATTACAATTAGAATTACGATTACAATCACAATTTCACATACAATTACAATTACAATTACAATTTTAGAATTTTACAAATTTTCCACAAAGAAAAAACGTTGCTTCTATTAAAAAACAGTACATATACAATAACATTCATTTTCAGGCTACCAAATGATAGCTTGGTCAATAACATGCAACATATTTTAACATCATCCTGTGTGTGCTTAGGAGGAAGCATAAAGCTTAACCATCAGCACCATATCACGGAAATAAAATAAAACCATATATATGCAACATAATTCTGGAGAAACAAGAAATGTGCATTCATTTCCTATCAAAAGTTATGACCACCCCATCTTGAATGGTCAAAACAAAAATATATAATCTCAGTACTCTATCCACTACAGGAAACAATAGAAAGCGCTTCATCCTGTATCCAGGGAGAACAGAAAGCATAAACAGTTGAGAACAGGTTTCTAAAAAACCATCAACATAAACCTGGGGAGTCCAGAAATGAAAACCAAAATAGAAAAAAGGTGAAAACCAATGCAAGCTCGCTTGATCAGCAGGCTTGCTTGTAGAAGATCTCATGGCAGAACTATGGCAAAGGAAAATCGAAAGACCTGAGCAGCTGTGAGTCATTGAAATGAGAAATCTATATGTTGTCGTAGGATAGACTAAGGCCTTTTTTAGATAGAAAATCTGCACGAGTTATTCTCCCTATACATACAATTACAATTACAATTTTACAATTTTACATATATACAATTACAATCATTTAACAATAAATAAAATATTACAATTACAATTAAAATTTTACAAATATTTTACATACAATTACAATTAGAAATAAAATTACAATTTTACATACAATTAAAATTAAAATTTCAATTACAATCAGGACATAATATTTAATAAATATCATGATTTAATATTAAAAATTAACATCACGATCATGATAACCATTGTACAAACATCATATTCGACTAAAAAACACATCCAAATTCGCTAACACCATCTAATCATCGTAATCATGATCATCTAACAAAACACGAGCATTATTTAACATCATCACAACACAAACATCAAATATATATATCATGTCAAATAAGTGATATCACATTCACATCTATCTACAAGCTACACATTAAATGAACATATCTAACATGACCTAACAATATACACATCATGATGAACACCAACATGTAAATTAAGTACATATGCAACATGAGCATAATATATCTATATATGTGTGTGTGTGTGTGTGTGTGTAATGTTCCAAATCTGGAACTTTCTGCTCCATCGGGAATATCTTAAGATATTCCAAAATTCCTTCTATAGAAAAACCACAAGTCCTTTCCAGAGATTGAATGCTGGGACATTTACTGGATATGTCACCTTCACAAGTAATTGTGAGATCCAGAAGCTGTCTGGCCCTTCACAGACTCTGTCTATGGATATGCAATATTTCCGCTTCAGGAATTTCTACTACTGGGTCCTTGAGGACGCAGTATAAGAAAAATGTTGTAAAAATAAGCCAAACCACTACTGGGATGCCTTATAACACAAAACATAAAGCCCTTATGTAGAAAATGAGCTCAAAGAAATGATTCTAGATGGGTTATACAGATCTCCCCAAACCAGATCTCTAAAAAAATTCTCAATGAGAGAGCTTACAGCAATATGTGAACATAACCATTAAAATATGCAAATCTAAATACACCATAAGAGGGAAATTTATGCAGTCAACATTATATGATTATATCAGCAATAATATACAAGAAATAGTTGAGGGACAAGCCACTCAAGCTTTAAGAACCAACCTGCAATGAATGAACAATGAAATACATGAGTTGCTGCAACTCCACAAAATGTCAGAGAGTAGTGACTGTGTTGTGCATATGAAGGTAGCAGCTGCTGAATATACATGAAATACAAATGTGGCTATAGGAATAAAAAAGAATTCACAATAACAAAGGAATGGGTTGAAATACAGGATTTCTAACCAATCTAGGAGAGATTGCTAGAAATGCCGGAGAATACAAAATGTGACAACTGTGTTGTCACTGCAACTGAACAAAATGAGAATGAGGTTGTGGCTGATCTGAAATATGATTGCCCTCCTCTGATAATGTCTCCAATACAAAGGGTTGATCCCTTTGTCTCAAAAACATCCTCCTGATGAGCTCCATGATCCCTCCTCACACTGCCTCCATAAAATAACGCAGTTTTTGATATGGACTGTGCAGTGAGAGATGATGGTAGCTTTTCCAAGTTCCAAAGATATGAAATGAAGCCCGAGAATCCTCCTTGCAGCTCCTCCAATGAATATATCACTCCTCCACTGAAGAAAACAAATCAAGGGAGACTCCATGAGTTCCTCTCTTGCTGCACCCAGCAACATAATGTCCTCTCTGCTGTAGAGCTAACATTGTAGGTGATGAACGTAGCTGTGGCCAATGTTGGATTGAGGAAAATGTAGCTCAATCCTCATCGTTCCTTGAGCAAGAGGTAGGGATTCCCGACCGGGAACACCCTAGTGCCCGAGGGCACCACCACCCTGCTAAATAGCCCGGGGATGCAAGCCTTTGCAGACCCAAATCTAAACTCCAAAACATGATCCAAATGGGTTGCCATCTCCTCCTTATAAAGAAAGGGAACTCTTCTCCACCATGGTCCCACCAATTAGGGTTTCCACCCTCACGTGAGTGTCTTCCCTCCAAAACTGTGCAGCTTCTCTAGGAAGCCTCTCCTCCTTGGGCAGCGCTATTGAATTTAGTCAAAGGTGACTAAATCAAGTGATCCGGTTCCATTCACACCCTTAGGTGTTTATATCAGCGGCTTTATTCACCTCCTTTTCACATAAGGAGTGTTATTTATTCATTAAAAGAGGGCTAAGGTGTCTCCTTACTCATTTTATTAAGAAAAAATAAAATATGCAACTACAATGTTCCATTTTAGCTTGAGGCTAAAAATTTGGAACATTACAGTCCTCCCCTCCCACATGTTTCTTGTCCTCAAGCAACTACATAGAGAGAAAAAAATCCCTTCTCCTTCTTCTCTTGTGGCCTCCTCATCAACAAGCTCTACCACTGCTCAAAAGATGTTGCAATAAACCTGTCCTCCAATGCTCTCTCCCAAGTATACAAGCTGAAAATGATGCTCCTCATGGAAAGATAGAAGGTGTAGTGGAATCCTTCTTACTATGCTATGGCCTTCTTAAGGTAGGAGTGATGATATGCATGGGAAAATTTGTCCCCCAATGATGATCCTCTCATCCATGCAATCATCCAAATAAAAATCTCAACCCCCTGGTTTCTGCAATGTGTTGGGGCTGAATGGAGAGTTGTGCTTGTGCTTCTCAAGATGGTCCTCTCTCCATTTGAAGTTTCCATGGGGCTGCCTCTGTCCTTGGGCTGAAATGGTATGGCCACCAAGAATGGCCCAAGCTACCCCATCAAGAAAATCAACCATGAAATGCCTCCTCAAATTCTCCAAGTGGTTCATCCCATAAGAAGAGACAAGTAGCAATGTGGCAATCATGGCTTTCCCATGGTGCCTCCTGCAAGATAAAACATATACAATGGGGAGAATCATGCTCCCAATGGGATGTACATACAATACTCTCCAAACAATTCTCCTCATAAGTGTACAAATATCAGAAATACAATGGAGCAATATGCAATAAAAACAAGTTGTCATAGGACAATCAGAGAGTGGTTCATAGTTCCACTCATGGAACCTGCGCAGTGCCTCTTGGCCTACCTCAAAATCACAAATAACAAGTGCTTTACTAGCCACTTGTTTTTTTCCACAAAAATCCTCTCAAGATGGAATCATAAAAATACAAATTGGTGCCAATGGTGCACACCAAGAAGCATGTGGCTTCCCCACACAAACCAGTATAAGAATGGCCAATTCCACTGCTGCAAATGACTGCAAGTGCATCCTCATGTAAAATGAAAGAAGGAACAAGCCTCCTTGATACATCATGCTTCTCAATCAATGAAAAGAAGTACAATACAAAATATTAAATTATACCTCCTCCATCATGCACTAGAGCTCTTGAGGTGAAATGGCTCAACTGAAAATTTCCCCTCACCTCCAATGAGTAGGGAAGTGGCTGTGATGTTCTCCCCACCATCAATCGAGCTATGCATCTCTCCATATGCTGATATATGTCATGATGAATGCCCTCCCAAGTGAACTCCTCTATCAAAGCAAAGTATGCATCCAAATGCATAGCTAGGAAGTCCTCATGTGTTGCATGCAATAGTTTCTCCTTGAGACTAGAAACTCTAGTCAAGAAGATCCTGCCATAACAATAGATGACCATATCATCCACCATGTATCTGTCATCTCCCTCCTAGTCATCAAGAATCATGCATGCACCAAGATCCTGGGAATACTCAACCAAAAGCTGAGTCCTCCAACCTAGATCAATCCTCCACATAGACAGTGCTGGTGATCTGCAATATGGTGCTCCCCTCACACTGCTGCCTGCTACTTTGACATCCCCCATGCCAAAGTCATCCTCCAAGTTGCTGCCATGCCCATCATGTAGCTGCTCATGCTCAAATAGAAATGATGATCTCTGAAAATGAGCCTCCCATGAGAGACTATCACCTCCAAAGAATCTCTCGATCCTGGCCAATGTAGGCATGAGTGGCCTCCACCTACTCCAATGCATGAAAGAGTCCTTCCTCAAGGAAGTATCCTCTCACTCACCAAATATATGGAGCAGTCATCCTACATCATGAAGATGCTATCCTCCATCCATGCAACAAACTCTATCAACGCAGTATAGCTGATGAGAGTGGGTGAGACTAAAAATGAGAGAGTGTATCTCTCCTCCCTGAGCTGATCCCAAACTCTCTGCGTTGTGCTGGATTCCTCTAATGTCTCCACCTCTTAAAAATCCAAGAGTGGTGAACCAAATGACATGATGCCTCTCACCATCTCTAGATCATGTGGCCTCCTAAGTGGAATGCCTCCAAAAAGTGAGACATCAAGGTTTGAAATAGACTGCATGTATGAGTGGACTGATTTGTCCCTCTCTCCTCTGCGCAGTGCGGTCTCTTTCCTATGTGAAGAGACTCTCCGAAATAGATAAGGGTGAATGCCCATCATCCCTTCATACTGATCTTTCTGCTCTTCTTCTTCTTCTAATGGTGCAGCGTTGCAGGTTCTTCTATGCACCTCCTCTCTACCAACATGTGAGTGTATCTCCTCTTTAATGAGAGGCCTTGGATCTTGGCTTTCCTTTGAGAGAAATATATTCACACCCTCACAAATGGAAGAGTGCCCTTCATACAATGGGGGTCTTTCCTATAGCAAGCCATCCTCCTGATTTCCTCCCCTTCTAGAAAGATGGAATGATCTTTGTTTCATGGTCCCCTTCCATGCATGCAAAGTGTTTGAAGTTTTGTCACACCATGTTTCACATTGGTTTTCATCAATCCCCTTTGCAAAACTCTTTGTGACTTCAACATATGATCTCTCATTTTCATGAAGACATGAAATATAATTCTGAAACCAATCATCATGAATCATACCTTTGAGTTGCAGCGGTGCTCCTCCAAAGGCCTCAACTTTTTCTCTGTACTTCTTGCAGTAGCTATGGGAAATGTACTACGCTGTGGATCTCCATGTGTGGCTGAATGCTCACACCCTTCATGAGAATAGCTAGGGCTTGCTTCATCCACAAACCCTTTCTAAAAATTTCTCCAATTTTCCCCTTTTATCTCATCAAGATCTTCAATAATCTCCTCAATGGTCTGGAAAAGAAGAAGGGAGACCTCCTCTTCCGTCATTCCTCTTTCCTTGTTTCCTCTGTAAATCTCCTCCCCTTGGAGAGAAGCTCCTCTTGCTGATGGCATTAAATCTTGTGCACATGCTGAGCCAATATTGATGCTCTGATACCACTGTAATGTTCCAAATCTAGAACTTTCTGCTCCATCAGGAATATCTTAAGATATTCCAAAATTCCTTCTATAGAAAAACCACAAGTCCATTCCAGAGATTGACTGCTAGGGAATTTACCAGATATGTCACCTTCACAAGGAAGAGTGAGATCCAGAAGCTATCTGGCCCTTCACAGACTCTTTCTATGGATATGCAATATTTCCGCTTCGGGAATTTCTGCTACAGGGTCCTTGAGGACGCTGTATAAGAAAGTTGCTGTAAAAATAAGCCAAAACACTACAGAGATTCCTTATAACACACAAAACAAAGCCCCTATGCAGAAAATGAGCTCAAAGAAATAATTCTAGATGGGTTATACAGATCTCCCCAAACCAGATCTCTAAAACAATGCTCAATGAGAGAGCTTACAACAATATGTGAACATAACCACTAAACTCTGCAAATCTGAATACACCATCAGAGGGAAATGTATGCAACCAACATTATATGATTATATCAGCAATAATATACAAGAAATAGTTGAGGGACAAGCCACTCAAGCTTTAAGAACCAACCTCCAATGAATGAACAATGAAATACATGAGTTGTTGCAACTCCACAAAATGCAGGAGAGCAGTGACTGCGCTGTGTATATGAAGGTAGCAGTTGCTAAATATACATGAAATACAAATGTGGTTGTAGGATTACAAAAGAATGCCCAATAACAAAGGAATGGGCTGAAATACAGGATTTCCAGCCGATCTAGGAGAGATTGCTAGAAATGTCGGAGAATACAAAATGTGACAATTGGGTTGTCACTCCAACTGAAAAAAATGAGAATGAGGCTATGGTTGATCTGAAATATGATTTCCCTCCTCTGATAATGTCTCCAATACAAAGGGCTGATCCCTTTGTCTCAAAAACATCCTCCTAATGAGCTCCATGATCCCTCCTCACACTGCTTCCATAAAATAACGCAGTTTCTGATATGGACTGTGTAGTGGGAGATGATGGTAGTTTAGCCAAGTTCCAAAGATATGAAATGAAGCCCGGGAATCCTCCTTGCAGCTCCTCCAATGAATAGATCATTCCTCCACTGAAGAAAACAAATCAAGAGAGACTCCATGAGTTCCTCTCTTGCTACACCAACACAATGTCCTCTCTGCTGCAGAGCTAACACTATAGGTGATGAATGTAGCTGTGGCCAATGCCGGATTGAGGAAAATGTAGCTCAATCCTCATCCTTCCTTGAGGAAAAGGTAGGGATTCCCGACCGGGAACACCCTAGTGCCCGAGGGCACCACCACCCTGCTAAACAGCCCGGGGATGCAAGCCTTTGAAAACCCAAATTTAAACTCCAAAACATGATCCAAATGGGCTGCCATCTCCTCCTTATAAATAAATGGAACTCTAATCCACCATGGTCCCACCAATTAGGGTTTCCACCCTCATGTGAGTGTCTTCCCTCCAAAACTACGCAGCTTCTTTAGGAAGCCTCTCCTCCTTGGGCAGTGATGTTGACTTTAGTCAAGGGTGACTAAATCAAGTGATCCGGTTCCATTCACACCCTTAGGTGTTTATATCAACTTCTTTATTCACCTCCTTTTCAGATAAGAAGTGTTATTTCTTCATTAAAAGACGGCTAAGGTGTCTCCTTACCCATTTTATTAAGCAAAAATAAAATATGCAGCTATAATGTTCCATTTTAGCTTGAGGCTCAAAATTGGAAACATTACAATATATATATATATATATATATATAATGTCAAAAATATACAACTGTAATATAACTGCATATAAATGTAAAATATCAGCTACTTGTACATCAATAGTAGTACTAGTTGAGGCCTGCTCAGTCGATGGTTCAACCTTGACATGCTCAAATAGATGTTGATCATCACGTGCCTATTGATTTGGAGGCGCCTCATGCTGATTAGGATCAACTTCCTGCTCATTATGACTCGTGGATGGTCCAACCTGTTGATCTATGGATGGTGTGGTGGTCTGCTCATTCGATCGACTTGCCTCCTTAGAGGATGTGAAACCTGATAGGTCAACATATATGCTTTAAAATAATCAAACCCCCAGTTCAATTTTTTGTTTGTATGTTTCTCGATTTCTCTTGGGTGGCTCTCTAATCACTAACAATAAAGAACAAGGGCACACTCTAGTTCTTGGATATATGTAGCTAGATGATTGCTCTTGGGTGGCTCTCTGATCACTGACAATAAAGAACATGGGCACACCCTCGTTCGTGGATTTATGTAGCTAGATGCTTGATGCATATGATTGGTCTTGGATACACTTTTCTTGGTAAAAAAAAAATTACCTATGCTAAGACATTGGGTGTAATTATTGTATGTCATGCTTAGAGCCTTTGGGCAAATTTTTTTATTTTAATTAATGTCATTTTTCCATTTGATATACACCAATGACTTTATTTATGTGTTATTGTGCACTCACACTAATATATAAATACATGATTTAGATGCTTTAAGATGATTTAAGGTCCATCCCCTTATAGCCTGAAGATGTTAATGTCTCATTTCTCCCTAACCAGCTCTATAATTTCTTTTTTAACAGCTATCGTTATGGTAGCTTTTGTTTGACTATATGTTTAAATAGTTTTTTTTTTGTATTTTTTTCACATGGAGCTTTCATTTGAAATGTGAAATGTTTAAAATCTGAGATGCATTACTTTTTTGTTTGTTTGTTAACACGCCTAACCTGTGGCTTTTTGAGTAACCATGACCAATGGACAGCTGTCAAAATCACCTGGGTGATCACACCCAGCCTGCGCCACACCAACCCTTAGGATGGTTGGATTTTTGACCATTGGGCTTCGGACCAGTGACCCTTTCACCATGGAGTGCCTTAACATAACACCCTGTCACTGTCTATTCCACACCCCATGGGCTATCTAACATGCATTATTGACAAACAACCTCTGTTAAATAAATTCCCATAATTTGTATGTTTTACTTTATTTTCTTTCAATTTTTGCAATTCAACATCTGGAACGCATTATTGATAAGCAAACTTTGTGATGTGATTTGTATGCAAGGGTGAATATTTTTTTTTCTTGTTGTTTCTTAGAATTTGTTTTACTGAGCTCTAACCTTGCACATCTCTGATTTTATGTAATTTCAGATTTTGTGGGAGGATGATGATAGTGGGTCAAAGTGGGCATGGGGTGACGAATCAACACGTGTTAGTGGTGCGTTGTCCTACACCAGTGTAAAACAATGAGGTTTGATTCTAGTGTCTTTTTCATTTACGTGTTGAAACATGTTGATGCACTATGTTGGTGTTTTCTCTTTTTATGTAAATACAATGATGTACCGAAAACATGACTTTTATGTGTTGTAGCTTTTGTCATAGAATTCAATTCTCCTTCAAAAAATCTTCGTTTTTAAAATCTTGGTTCCCTAACTAAACACAACACTTTATTAAACTGTTTCAACGGTGCAATGCATTTATGGCTTTGAAAGACATAGACATGGGTTTGTAAGTCCAATTCCAACCCAAGAATAATAAAAAATGTCCTCCACATGTTAGCAATCTTCCAGTGTTTATTGACAGACTACTGCAAAATGAAGAAACCTGAAAATTGTACACATGCTATTAATATTGTTTGTGTTATCTATTTAGTATTTGTTGATTGGTCCGCATTTGAAATCTACTTCAAAGTATCCGTTTGGAGCAACATTTATGCCACAAATTCTTTTTTCTCTACCCAGAACTGGCCTTATAGATCAACCGTGCTGTGTATTAGTACAGATTGACAGACCCAGCCTATGAAATGGCAATCTCATTCCAAGCCTCTAAACATGGTTATAGAGAAAAAAGCATCATCAAGAGTCTAATTTTCCTAAGACTTAGACAGATCAAAGGGTGCCTTGCAAGTGCCTTCTTTAAAAACAAGATGATGAAATCGTCACCACCACGAGTAATTCATTGGGTAGTGGGCACCATAACATCCATCCAGCATCTTTATAATAGGTTGAATGATCACAAAGGACTTTATAATACCGATCATTGTTAATAGATAATATAATGTAACCCATGACTCACTTTCAATGGACTTTAGGTATTCAGTCTCACCCCAAAATTTTTCACTCATACCATGACAACCATAATCTGCCGAAGGGGTTAGCTCGATGGGTTGTCACCAATGTTGCTGGCCATTTGGATAATTCCATGCTGACAGGTACGTGATTTTAGCTCCCCTGGGTGAGGCACACTAGTCTATGCTGATGGGTTTACTAGGAATCCCATCCACGAATGTGAGGAAACATCCCTTTCGTTACTCCGTAAGGTTTTCCTTGGGAAGAAAAAAAATGACCCATCACAAAGGCCATAAATTTCAAACAATGCAAAGATATTTACGACAGGTCAAAACGTGTTGACCAAAGTCATGTAGGACAAGATAATCTGCACTTTTATCCAACAACCTCTGGTGATGTAAAACACAACATATTAATCACACTACAAGCTGGACAATTCATTAAATGAGAATTTACTGAAGTCTTGGCTAATATTTTCTAAATTTAAAATGAGGCATCGTATGTCTATTTGTACTTCTATCTGGAGGATTGACGTCGTCTGTACCAACATGGGTTAAAGAAGAACTAAATATAAGCTACTTGACTCAATTTGCGGATTGATGAGGGGTTAAACTGCATTGATTGGCCTAGAATCAGGCTTTCAAGGTTGTTTTCATTCTGTCTGATCGATTTCAAGTCCCATTCGATAGGAACCCCCAAACCTAGTTTGCGCCTAGGAAATGATATTGCTCTTCTTCCTCCTAATTCATGATCAGATTCCCTGGGTTGTGCTTTACCCTCCTAATTCTTAAGCTTTGTGCCATCACTGGGCAGTAAGAACTGAACAAATATCAGTAATCTTATGTTTTTCTTGTATTATACAACTTTATTGATGGGGAATGCCCAATGGACGGAGTTTTGAGTCTTCACAGCATGCCCAGTGTCTTTCTAAACCAGAACAGTCACAATCGCCATAAATTTGGAATTTTGTTTTCTGTTCTACAGCAATCATTTTGACAAAAAATACTATAGAAATAGGTACAAGTGCTAGAAACACTGCAACAATCATAAATTAATTCTTTTTTTTTTCATTTTTGGAACTAAGCTTCCTCTCATCACGATGAGGCAAACATGCCTCGATTGGCATTACAGGGGATCGATTAGCCTGGTCCAGATGGCTCCAACCATTGTTGCAAGCACTGGAATTGATGACAATTGTAATTATAATTCAACCTATGTTTATGAAATTAACGGCATCCATATGTACAGTATAACAGTACAAGCAAGGCTACATAATTCTAAAATCCATAATAGATTCGCCTATAGCAGGTTTATGTTATCTTGTTATTTATTATTCTTAAAAACCTCTCCTCTCTTGAAATTGGAGAAAATATAACTCTTTTGACCTGAAAAGACTTGTCCATAGTGTTTATTCTAAGACACTGGTAAATTTTGAAGATTTCTACGATCCAGGTATTCCCATGACCCATTGTCAGGAAAGGATAAAAGCGTGTAGAATAAAAGAATAAAAGTCTTCTCCTCTGCCCCTGATTTTTCATGGAGGAATAAAACATGACTTTAAAGGAAAAAAGAAAAAAGTTCACTATCTATAGCTGATAACTAATCCCTGATTCAATCATGTGATTGCCTTCCAGTGGACTGGATGACGGGCTGGATGTGGAAATAAGGGGGATAATCGATGGCCAAAGCATCTCTCTCTGTCAATTAATGGAAGCCTACATAGCCTTCACGAGGTGTTTTCATGCACTGACCAAGTATAAGATTACCAGACAAAGATACTTTGACAAAGATACTTTTCATGCACTGACCAAGTTTTGTAAGCAGTCAAGTACCTCAGACTCCAAAGTCTTAGTTAACGTTTCTTATCAAGTGTTTAATTTTATAAATCAAGATCATAGATGGATCCTATTCTGTTTTAGTAAGATTGTTCGGTCTCTCTTAGGTGAAATTCTGAGTTAGTGTAAAGATAGTTTCTTCTAAGGACACAATAGGACCCCAATTTTTTGTTTTTTGTTATACAATTGATTGAAATTATAGCCAAAAAATCATAACTGCCTTCCAAAGCTGGCATCATGTTCATACAACCATTTGATATAAAAAGATGCAAAATCCAATTTCTGACAATCCTAACTCACATTAATACAGCATACATGCCTAAACAGCCTCACCTCAAACCCATCTTCTCCCCTTATGTTATCTAAGCTATTTATATCTATATGTAGGCATTTGACTCATTTTAATACCATCATCACAGCAGCCACAATTTGTCAACGATAGCCATCGTAACAAGACTTTCGAGTCTGCAGAGTACTTGAAAATGGCGAGTCTTTTTGGTTCAGCTTCAAACTCAGCCCCAAGTTTGCTCATTCAGGTTATCTCTAGCAAAACTGGTCAAACTCACAGAAGCGTGACGACTATGATCAGTTTTAGATCTAAGACTTTTGTGATCCATAATGTAGATAAATGTCTTTTGGATTAATGTGGTTCATCTTTTTTCACCTTGTCTTGAGGATGAACCACATTAGATAGTTCTAAACGTCGACAAAATCCTAATGATGTGATTAATCTGAAAGACATTTATCTATATGACCAGTTTGTTAAAGTTTCAGACATTAGCCTATTTTGAACATTTTTTATGTCTTTTATTTGGCAAGTTTTATCCAGAGTTTTCTCTGAGTCTGAACCATACTCGTACTCATCAGTTTTGTTGAGTCCTTCCAATACTCTTACTCTTAAGCTTTGTTGAGTCCTTCCCATAATCTTTGGCTTTGTTGAGGCCTTCCCTAGTCATGTGACTATGCCCATGATGGAGACTAGTTTTAGTGAAGTTCAAAGCCTTATCACTGTTGTCAGTAGGGTTTTGGTGCAGTGGTAAACCAGGGCTGTTTCATACTCTCACCGGGGTTCAACTCCAGCAGAAAGATACATGTTTCATCCTTCATGGGCCACCCTGCCCATACCAGTGGACCATTTCATGCAGTTTTAGCCAAGTACCAATCTTAGGCATTGTTGGTAGATTAGATGCCCTTAAGTAGGCCATCTCAACCAAAGGGATTTTTGTGCGTTGTAATCCAACTGCTACATTCCATTGTAATACTCCCATAATAGCGAAAGCCACCCTCGACACAGGGCTACTCAGCGGGATCTTGACCGAACAACCAAATTTACAATTTTACAAATTATAATTGCCTTATAAAGAGAAGAAACATGCCTGGAGATAGCATTCACAACTAACATGTCCAGAGATGGTATTCATTAGTAAGAGGTTAAATCCAAACTTTCAGCCACCTCACCATGGAATATATACAATTTTATTCAAAAGAAACATATACAATTTTATCATAATAATTCCCATTTAGGTTAAATTTTTGGCCTCAATGAGAATCAAACTTAGCAAATGCCAAGATACCAAATTAAAAAAAAATAACGAAAATGCATGTATCTTAACTCTTGAAGAATTTAAAACAAACTAAACCCTGAAAAAGCCAGAAAGTAAATCCCTTCAACAAATCCACAGACCTGCTGAATGGAATTACAAGTTGATATAGACAGCAGCAGCAGTTCCAGCCATGTAACCCGCCATTATTCTGGGAAGCTTGGGGCCCCGGGTTCGATATGTGGGGCCAATTAGAGGAAGCCTTTGCGCTACAAATCCCACCGGGATGTAAAAGGCCATGCTTTTGAAAGCATTGGAGAGGGTCATGTCTCGAAATAGAGCCACGATGAATGCCTGAAATTCCTCTAAATTTAGCGACGTTGATTTCCCTTTGCTGAGCAGTTTTAGCTTCCTTAGCGTGCGGTCTATTTGGAGCTGGGTCGGGGGCTGAGGTAGCCATTTCTGCTGAATTTTGGAGGCGGAATCGTATTTGGAAGAGGAGAGGTGCAGGGTGTAGACGCTAGTGGAGGCATGTAAGAGTTGATACAGACAGGGGCCTGGGAAGGAGTGCTGAGTTAAATTCATGCATTCTTCGTAGGTGTTTATCATCGCTAATTGAAATGAAGGGGAAGTTTTAAGTTCGTTGTCCACTCTCTTTGAGGGAGACGATCCCATTCTCAAAATGATTCCCAACCCAGCTCAACAAAGCAATTTGATTCCGAACCCAGCTCAACAAAGCAATTGTATCTGATCAATATCCTTCCATGGACAAACTTTGTTGATTACAGCTATTTAGTAGCCGTGAAATTTGAGTAGTTTTTTCTGATATGTCCGGCCAAATTCTGGCCAGAGTAGCAAATTTGCAAATTTGTTGTGTGTGCATTTTTTCAATGTGAAAGAGATTTGCATAATTTGCAAATTTGTTGTGTGTGTTTTTTTTCAATGCGAAAGAGATTTGCATAATTTGTAAATTTGTTGTGTGTGTTTTTTTTCAATGTGAAAGAGATTTCAATGTCTAGATTTGAGAGGTAAAAGAAATTTGCATCTCAAGAAATTAGATGCTTCTAAGTATTTGGTAAATCCTCAAGAAAAATGGGATATTTTATATTTGGTAAATCTCTAATAAAAATGGATGTAGGCTAGTTAAATTTCCCTTTTAAATAGTCTAATTCCACACAAATATCATGGGTCAATACCATTTTACTTTACTTTATTTTATTTTATAGGGTTATTTTTATTTTGATCGAGTTAAAAAGTTTACATTACATTACATTGCAACATCTCTACCATACTAGAGTGGGGAAAAGCCCCTCTATGCACAACTATAGGATACTTCGAAATATTAAAGTGATAGGGTTTTGACAAAATCAAGTTTTTAGGTTTTAATAATGAATTGTTAGATGGCAAGAATTATTCACCATACACTAAGCTAATGATTTCCTTGGCTTAGCACATGGTATTAATGTGTGGTCTAGCTCTACATGGTATGACATGATTTTCCATGGAAAATTTTTCTACAATCGGTGAAGCATTTGGTAGTGGGTTGGTTTCCATAACGAATTTATTATAATTCTTCGATGGATGTATTTGCATGTGTAGAAGCATTAATACTAACCATGCCTCCCATGCACATTTGAATTTAAGTTTTGTACCTCCCACGACTATTTGAATTTAAATTTTGTTGTCTTGCTTTACATGGGTTGAGACCTTAGAGCATTACAAATGTGTGGCGTTGTTTCTAATTAATCTTCTCAAAATACAAAAAGTGGGTGTGGTCTCAGCTTTGGCACCCAATGTTCCTGCTCTTCACAAGGCACCTTTTGTTGTTTCAATAGTTGGAGTCATTCTCGACACTGTCATATCTCGCCTCAATGCTCAAAATGTCACCATCGTTCTTTCAGATTACACATTTTAGGACTACCTTTGGTGGCAACATTTAGCGGACCATTTACGATGTAAATTTTGAGGACGTCTTGCAAGAAGACGCTTTAGTGTAGGGAGATCCCAATGTTTCCATATTGAAATCACTAACGAATTCCTCTCCTGAATAGGATCAAAATAATTAACCAATTCCTCTTGCTTATAAGTAGATTCGTAACTAGATTACTCAATAGGGTTCAAGTTACATGGAGGTTTTGAAATTTAAGGTGAGAGATTAACTTCAAACTTGTTTTCATTTCAGAATATCTCGATGGCTTTCCACATTTAGTTCTATGGTTGTGGCGGTTTCCGCTTTGATTTCTCTTTCTTTCCATGCAACCACAAAATCGTCCTTTTATTTGATTATTAATTTCTCAAAGCATTTGTTTTCCATGTGATCTTGTTCTTCGAAATTCACTTGTTGAGGTCCATGGAAATGCATATCCTTGCAAATATATCTTAACGACCTTCTTCTGTTATTTTCAATGATTTAATGAAGGAACATTTTTTTTTTCTTATCAGTTTGAAGCTATTGTTGTTCCAAATTTCAAACGATAGGTAAGGGAAGTGATCTTGCTTCAGGATTAGGATAGGAGTGTTGATCCTAGGATCAAAGTCTAGTTGCTAGAAATTGATGAAGAACCTCTCTCGATTCTTGAACCATGATGGGCCGCAAACGAAGATCCTGTTTCTAGCCACACTAGATGTCGAGAGAACCAACACTACACCCAGCCCATCAAGGATATTTCAATTCCTCTATTGATCTTCATTGAGATTTAACCGAGTTTAGGGTTCTTTTCCTATAAATTTACAAATTAACCCTTTTGAATGGAGCCATGAAAGAGCTTTTGAACGGAGCCATGAAATAGGCTCTACTCTATTTATTGGATCAACAATAATCTCTTGATTGGCCAAGCATCCCTGCTTAGCTTTTCACTTCGTAGACTCTTACTATAGGAATGAAAGGAAATCATTTTCTAAAGGAAACTCTGACTCACTATGATATCCCTAAATGATTTTGAGAATACCTTGCTTAAACTCCTATACTTCTATTAAATATTTATATGATGTGAATCTTCCTTTTTGATATAAACGACATGTATCTTCAGTTGCTATGATATGGCATAGATTATAGATTATAAATTTCATTGTAGAGATAATAATAGTATGAAATAAGCTTTGGGCTGGTGTGAACCTTTTTGGTGCTGCGTGTATCTTGGGATTGTGGTTAGGAGAGAACTGTAAGTGTTGGGTGGTGGTTGTGTGGTTTGTTCGCTCATGGGGTCTGCATGTTGCTGAAAAGGGGTCAGGCCTGCAGAGGCGATAGTGCAAAGGATGGTGTCGATTTGTTAGGAGGTGGTCATGCTGGAGGGGAAGTTGAAGCAGGTAGGGATGAAGGGGAATTGGACCAGGAGGTATGGTCAGCAGGGGGTGGGCTTGAAGGACTCTTGTCGATAGCTTCCATTATTGGCCAGCTTCAGGCTCTCTCGATACAAATTGTAGACCTTGCCAATCATCGCCATAATGATCAAAACGAGGTCATCATTTTTCAAAATGACATTCAACCGAATCAATGGGACTTAATAGATTGTGTGGCCTTGGTGTGGCATAGCCAAAGGTGCCTCCATGAGAGGTTGGACCATATCGAGGGACGCCTTAGACATTTGGAACATCATGCACATGAGGGTCCTCCTCTTCTAGACTAGCCAGGTAATTGACATGATTAGCTTCCTCCAAACTAGTTGATGTCACATTATATTTGTATTTTGCTATTTCATGTGTAAAGTTGTTAAAATTTGGCCTGAAAGACAATGTTTTTGTACATCCCCCATGCCCAATAAATCTGGTAGGAGTGAGGCACGAAGGAATGCAATGACCAGATATATCATGTACATAATTTTGATGAATTAATAGAAAAATTGACCAACAAATAAATAATAATAATAATAATAGTATGAAATTAAGAGCAAACCATTATAACAATTCACACATATCCATTATAAATTACCAAAATAATGTGCATTCCAGGTTATTCCAAATAAATAAAGCTATTCATTTATGGTTTAAATCATAAAAATTTCACATCACTTGATCAAGTGCCATTCCATCCTGCATTGTTGCATCCCACATTAACCAAATATTTGGCTAAATCATTTAGAATTACATTTAGGATTACTATCCTAATCTAAAGTTATGAATAATAATCCTTGATAAAAACAAAGAATACTTATTCTACATAAAAATTATCATGTGAAGAAAATATACAATAAATGGTATCCAATGAATATATTTGTGGTCTCCACTCTTTCTGAAAATGAAAGAGAGGAATGATGGAAAATAATAAGAAATAGGAACAATTATATGATTTAATAACAAAGAGCTTTGCGACAACTAGTTTGCCTCCAAATGAATGAAATCAATCATATTATCATCGTTTTTTAAAGAGTACATGCTTCATTTCCTCCCAGGAAAAGAAATGGTTACATCCCATCTCTACTTATAATGAGGAGGATGGAGATGAAATGCATGCAAGTAAGCTTAAAGAATTTGTTAGTTTTTTCTGAGGGTTATATTTTTCTTTGCTTTAGATAATTTCATTTCTTCATTTACACATTAAGTTCACCCCATAACATCATATCATTATTCAAATTTACACCATTATTCAGTAACATATTCAATTATATAGAAAGAACAACATCATCACCATTGCAGTGGAACATAAAGAAACAATATAAGAAAAGTATTCACACATAGAGACATTGGGATTGGTCGGAGACTAAGGAAAAACCCACTATGTGGAAAACCCTTTCAAATTCTTCTTATTATTAGATTGTCATTGGATGATTCAATAAAAGAGACTACAATGATCTATATCATCATCCATAGTCATATCCAACAAAAACAACTAAACAACATTCATGAGATGAACCCAACAATGTTGATGATCAAAACCCTGCTTCAGAAGCATGTATTCAACTGTCACTATATGCGGTCAACTGGCGAAATCTTCGGTCAATTGAAAATTCAAACCTTAGGTCTCAACCGCACAAAGAGAGTGTCGAGTGTGCAGCTGAAACCCTTCAACTGCACACATAGGCCTACATGTCCCAGTTATCATTGAAATCTTCTTGTGACAGGCCTGCGATTGTGACTCAAAACCCTAGACACATGTGTGAGCTTCAGAACCTGCAATTTCTTACCTGTGCGAGCCAATCTATATGAATTGCCTCAAACTTGTGTGAGCCAAAACCAAAGAAGAGAATAGAAGAATACTACATGATAAAGTCCAAATGAGTTTGAGGTCACTTTATATTTATAGAATTCCAAGAGTGTCTCAAACTTGTGTGAGCCAAAACCAAAGAAGAGAATAGAAGAATACTACATGATAATGTCCAAATGAGTTTGAGGCCACTTTATATTTATAGACTTCCAAGAGTGTCCAATTTTCTTTAGGGTCGACCTAATCAAATATGCACATGTGGGCTTTAATTCAAAAATACACTTTCCCTTGTCCAAATTAAGCGCTTCAATAGTCAAAATTGGTCCTCTTGAAAAGAGGAATCCCATCCCATGTTGGAAATTTTCATTGAGCTTCCAAATTAACACACCCTCTCAGCTAGGGAGAAATTCCAATTGCATCATGTAATCAATGCAAGAATCTTGTGATCAAATCGTATCAAATCTCAATATCTCGTCATCAAATGTTATCACTTCTCATCTCTATTTATCTCTTGATTCCCTATGCTCATATGTTGAACATTCTTTAATCTAAAAGAAGAAGAATTTGATATTGGAGGGGAGCCTAAGCTACTGCTCTCTATTCATTGGGGAGCCATTGCTACCACCTGGAATCACTGTCAACAGGGTACCCAATGCTACCACTCAAGAAACATCAGAGAGTTTAACATCAAGGAGCACATCTCAACCTGAAACCACATCAGGAGCTCAGTCTCAACCTGGAATGACAATGAGGAAGGTCCGATGGGACAGTCTCACCTCATGTATATGACTTTGGGGAAGGTAATATAGGACACTCTCACCTCAAATCATCTCATATGGGAGCAAACATATTCCACCCTATGTAAAGCGATATGAATCTTTGCATAGGTGATCACATCTCAATCCATCCTATTTCTCATTGATCTTCCCAACAATAACCCTCAAGATTCATGTGGTGGAACACCTACATCATAATCAACTTGGGTTGTACACCTCCAAGCACTGTCTCAACCCATTGGCTAGACAAGGAGTGACATTCCCAACAAGCCCGTTTGTGGGTATGATGCCAACTGGAGTATGCTCTGCATAAACCAAGATAGGGGACTAGTTTATACATGTTATACTTGTCATAGAGAAGCTCAGACTTTTCACAAATGTAAATTTTGTCATTAAGTGTAGCTTCAGACTTGGAATTGATCAGAATCTTGGCTTTTATTCACAGTGATGATTTTGGTCCCTTCTATAGAATATGTCTTAGTCTTTTGGTCCTGTAGCATAGAGTAGATCACATACTTTTGATTCATTTTGCACAAAGGTATAGATATGCTCAGTATTTTATGTCACAGATAAGACTTGTTTTTCATGTCTTTAAGTTCATCATTTGTACATTTAAATGCCTTAGAGAGGATCCACATGGTTTTGGTTTTTTTTTTTAACTTCAGATCACAATACACTTCTATCCTTCGTCTCACAGTGCCACAGATGCATTGGTGACATCTTTGAAACTCAAGACCGAGCCTTTCTTCATGCTGTTGTAGCCTTCCTCTTTACTGTGATTACCTATGGCCTCCCTGAGATATGCGAGGCAAACTTGCAGACCAAAACAGAGATATGATAAGACTTTCTTCCTTCGATAGCACACCTCCTTTCTTGACCTAATCACATATCCTTTCATCGTTGTATTACCTTCTTCACGCATTGTTCTATGCACTAGAAGAGAGACTTATCTTTTGTTTTGATAGCCTTCTCTCTGAAATGTGCGAGGTGGTATAGACCCAGAACAAAGGTAAGTATACCTCTTCATTTCTTCCCAAACTAGCCTCCTATTCTCGCATCAATGTAGTCTACCCAAACTTCGCTCTTCTATCATAGACATGTTTCAAAATTACTTACACCATAATGAGGTCGCATCATCCTTTATAGTGTGACTGGATTTAGCTTGTAGGCCGACATGAGGTTTGTGTGTAAGCTGAATTCATCAAGGAGAATATTCACCATCTTTAAGCTGACTTGCAGAGCATATTGACAAGGTCTTGAAGGCATACATTTACATCAATAAATTGTCTTTATAAGTGTAACACTAATTCATATACATGACTCTAAATTATATATATTTATGACAAGATGAAAAACCCCTAAAAGACATCAAGAAGAAGTCTTTGACCTATAATAAAAAACTCCTTGCTCATGAAACCCATGATGCACAAGTATTACAAAATACATTTTATTATCTTTGTCTTCTTCATTACATAAATTCATAATTACAATTCATTATGAATACCGAACTTAGTTACATGTTCCAACATTCCCTCTTAACTAGGGAGGTATTCATATTGGTACATGGTCACTCTCAATCTGAAGAATCTCATAAGAAGAATTCAATTGGTAATCCATCCGTTATAGCATCTTATTAACTAGCATTGTCACAATGCAAGGCCTTGATTAAAAACTCCATCTCTTCACGAGACCATGAACTACAATGCTGGCGAGACCAATGATTATATACATCTTCATCATTGTCTCCAAGGTACATACTGCATCCGTGTGTTCACCGAGTATGACCTCATAGGACTATTCTTTTGGGGGATAGTTAATCCTCAAAGAATAACCGTCCTTTCACAACTACTCTTACCTTGGATACCCTAATGCATCCCCAAAAGAGTGTCAGATGCCAGATGATTATCCAATCCCACATTCTGTCTTCTAGGTGAAGACCAGAATGATACGTCTATATCTCCCTCTTAATTAGGGAGGACATACCCATTCCTATCAAGGAACGTTCTCAAGCTCCCTCTTATCCAAGGACTTGTCAAGGCTCCCTCTTAGCCAAGGACTTGTTCAGGCTCCTAGGGACTTGCTTCCAAGTTTCTACCATGTAAGAAACTTATTACCAACCCCCCTCTTAATTAGGTACCTATAGTAGCAATGATGAAAACACTGAGCTGCTCATGAAGAACTACTTTCTTTGATGTCATGAATTTCTTCGTTGTTGAGGAGTTTTCATCTTTGGGATATCTTCATTAGGGCTCAAATCACCCATCAGTTTTCATTTTTGTCCGAAAGTGATCCATCAATCTTTCATCTGGTCTACCTTCATATCATGTTGCTTTCCTTCGAACCATACTTCTTCCAGGGATCTTACATCCTGCAATATGGTTATCAACATGTGGAAGACATATACTTCCCTTTGGCTGCCCTGTATAAGCTCATCAGATATTATTCAATTATAAATATGAATAGTTAAATCAAAATTTACCTTAGTGAAGATCTTTCACCATGACATTCTTTTTGTATGCACCGACATCCTTTTTCATCTCTTAAAGATATTTATTGTCAAGGGTTTCTATCTTTTCTAGACTTCTATTAGAGTCCACATATCTTCCCTGGAGATCTCCTAGTCAAGTCTTCTTGGCTTCCTTGGATGTTGATTGCTTCTTTCCATGGTTGTACTTCCCATGATATCTTTCTTTTTCTTTCTCCACAATTTTATTTCATTCCCAGGAACTTCCATTGTGCAGTTCCTTGATAATGTATAACCACCTCCTATTCCATATGAGGACATATTATGTCGATTTCATCTAGTGTACATCATGCATGTTAAGTCCCTATATTAATAGTGTAGTCCCTTATTATGTTAGTGTAGCCCCACTTATTGTTATTTTTGTACCCCTGTAACCCCCATATAGTTATTATTGTGCCCTTACATTATTATTGTTAGGTCGTCTAGGATTACATTGTGGCCCCACTAGGATTATATTGTAGCCCCATGGACTCCTATATATAGAAGGAGGTTTTGTTCATTTGTATCATCCAAGAATTGTTCATTTATGTAATGTATTGGAGGTTGCCCCCTCGAAGAGGCTCATTTCTAAGGCGTTGATATCTCTTTTCTTCTCTTTTTGGAGCTGGTTACACAACATTTGGTATCAGAGCCTTGGGATTCTAGGGTTTCGCTGCTCCAAACAGGTCATCGTGGCATTTTCGCTATAACTTTTTTTCTACGAAGTTTCAGAAGCTGAAATTTTTAGGGTGCGAAGAAAAAATCCCGAGGAAGCTTGTATAAAAATTTCAGAGTTTGGTTCGCAATAATTTCGGAGATATGATCTGTGGAAGTCAGGTATTTTTTCAGGCTCCTAAACAGGTCATCGTGGCATTTGCGCTATAAATTTTTTTCTACGAAGGTTCAGAATCTGAAATTCATATGGTGCGAAGCTGAAATCCTGAGGAAATTCATCAAAAAATTTTAGAGCTTGGTTCGCAATATTTTTGGAGATATGATCTGTGGAAGGTAGTGCTTTTTCAGGCTCCTGAATTTCATCTCAAAGAGGTGATCGTGGGAAAAGTTCAATAACTCTCTCTCTGGGCATCAGATTGGAGTGCCATAAAAAGTGGTTGCAAGTACACAGACTATAGTTTCTTGGCTATAAATTTCAGAGACAAAGGACAAAACAGTGACACGTGGCAAGTCATACAAGTTCGCTCTACTGAACTAGTCCATAATTAGGTAATTGTGGGAGATTGGACACAACTTTGTCTTGGAGAATCCAAATTAGGTCAAACCTGTGGCATTCAAAAGATAATTCAGAGGGATACTACAGGGCTGAATTTCAGATATTGAATATTTTCAATTACATAGATAATTCAATTTCAATATTGAGCTCCTCAAAGCAAGAAAAAGGTGTGTATTTGTTTTTTAAAATTGCATAACATTTGTTTGAAAAAGCAGCTTGAAGTGATTCCAAGGGCATATTGAAGAATATTTATCAGCATTGGGTTATATAATGCCTCCAAAAAATAATTCCATACCCATTAAGCCCTCAGAAATCTATACAATGATGCATGAAGAGGAAGAATTGCAGTATGAGATATCAAAATTACGGTACCAAGTGCAAAACATTTTGATCTTACGAAGAGCAACCGAAGATGACATAGATGGTTTAAAAGTAGAAATGAAGGCTAATTTGGATGGTTTGAAGGATCAAATAAAATCTAATATGGATGGTAAAGTAGTGGAAGATCACATCGAGCATCAACAACAAGTTCTCCAACTCTCAAAGGATAACTTCTTTGGATGAGAATCTAATGAAACAACGGAGGAAGATCAACATCACATCGAGAAAAGAAGTTATGAAGCAATCATAGAAACAAGAAATCAACAAAGTAGATCAATTTGGAGTATCTCTCGGCACGTGGAATAATATTCTGTGAAGATTCCACATGGGAGGAAAGGAATTTTATTCGAAGCATCGATTAATAATCAAGCGTTGAGGACAACACTTGTTTGAAGGAGAGGGGCATGTTAAGTCCCTATATTAATAGTGTAGCCCCTTATTATGTTAGTGTAGCCCCCCTTATTGTTATTATTGTACCCCTGTAACCCCCATATTGTTATTATTGTGCCCTTACATTATTGTTGTTAGGTCGGCTAGGATTACATTGTGCCCCACTAAGATTATATTGTGACCCCATGGACTCCTATATATAGAAGGAGGTTTTGTTCATTTGTATCATCCAAGAATTGTTCATTTATGTAATGTATTGGAGGTTGCCCCCTCGAAGTGGCTCATTTCTAAGGCATTGATATCTCTTTTCTTCTATTTTTGAAGCTGGTTACACAACAATGCCCTTTTGGCAACCTGTGCATCAGAAGAGTTTCTTCTTTAGATTTTGATCATACTTCTAAAGATAGAAGTATACTACTTGCAACCACGTGGCATGACTTCATAGCATCCAGTTTCAACATATATATACATGTACCTCATTCTTTTCCTTTTGATTCATCCTGCAACAAGTTTCCTTAGAATGAAAGAGTTTCATTTTCTTGATCGACTTCATCAATATGTCATCATATTCTAATCCCAAAATTTTGTAAGTTATAATTCTTGATGAAACCTTTTGCTTTCTTACTAACTAGTGAATCCAAAGAGGATTCCATTAGAAAATGTCAACACCTGTTTCCATATTGATTATTGAATGATGACCCTTGATTTAGATGACTGCCTTACATAAATATTTTTTTCAGTGAGGTTCCTAGGAGCCACTTTTTTCATGGCACTCTTGTTGACTGTTGTGGTCTTATTCCTTGGAAGGTTTTATCAACACGATTGCCATGCAAGCTATTATACATTGTCTTGAAACTTCCCTATTTTTGCAGAGAATTTAGTGTCATGCTAGTGATTAATTTGAAACTGTATTTTAGTGGAAAAATTCATTTTTTTTTGGTGGAATAGTTCATAATTTATTCTGATATTTTTTTGCAAGTGTACTAGTCACGATGATAAATGTGTGGTTTACTTCAAAGGTTTCTCAGTTTTTTCTAGACACGCTTTTCATCATTTTCTTTGAATACTTCTCTAGTGCTTTACTTTCATATTTTATCCCTTGCATAATTGCTCCTGAGGTCCATGTTGTTATGTTTATTGGCTGTTTATGTGGAAAATTTTTCCTGAGGTTCTGCAAGGTAAATCCAAATGCCAAAAATACTATTTTACATATTGATATTTGTTCAAGACATTCTTGTGTGATACTTGAATTTTATAAATCTAGATTTCTATTTCGTTATCTATATCAATATATAAGAACATGCCCATGGATTGTTCATATTTCTCAAAATATGGAGTTGTTCCTTTCCCATTGCATTTTTTTTATATTGTTATGTTGTGATTCAAATGTCTAGTTGTGCTAAATAAGGTAAATATTTACGGGAGACTAGAGCTCGACCTAGCCGTCGCCATCGCTGCTGGTTCTCTGCGTTTGTGACCACAGGCCAGTCTCGGCCCTCTGGCTACTTCTTTGAGGGCTCCACCATTCATTTTCTTAAGTGACAGGAATTTTTTCGAAGTCTCAAGAAGTTTCGCTGCTACTGGCTCCCTGCGCGACGCTTTGGAAGGGTGTTATAGCGCTTTGGGTGGCGCGGCGCGTTGGCACGGCGCACTAAGTCTACCCCCCTTTTCCTGCGCGGCACACCAAGGTTGCACAACGCTTATATGTGTTTTGCCCAAACTACTGCATGCTGTTCCTCGGTGAGCGCAGTGTGCTATTGGGCCCTCGGGTGTCTCCCTGCGCTGCCTAGTGGCTGCCTCCGCTCAGTTTTGTTGCGCCTTCTCTCCTCATGGAGTCCTGTGGGGGCTCTGTCCCCCCCCCTCATCCCACCTCCGGAGGTTTCCACGTTCAAGGATATGATTGCTGCAAGTTCGAAGCACCCTCCCTCTGCTAGTCAGCAGAAATTTGTCAATAAGTTAGACTCTATCCCCATGGTCTCCCTTCCTGAAGAAGAAACTTGCAAAGATGCTCTAAATCTAGCTGAGAGAGGGCTTATAGGCCAGTTTACGGGCCTCTGGCCTTCCCCCAAGTCGGTGGAGGATTGGACTCAAAGAAACTGGTCTCCCTTGATCAAAGAGGGGGTCAAAAGTTATTTCATGGGCAAAGGTTACTTCGTATTCGTCTTCGAAAGCCCGAATGACCGAAGTCTAATATTCAGAAATGGTCCCTATTTCATGGGACCACAAGGCCTGTATCTAAACAAATGGTCCCCAGATTTTGATCCGTCCCAGGACGTCCCTTCTGCTGTCCCGGTTTGGGTGCGACTTCCCCATCTGCCTCTTCACTGCTGGAACCAAAAAACTCTTCAGATCATCGGTAGTGCTCTAGGAAAATACATAGATCAAGCTGCAAGAAAAGACCAGTACTCATGTGCCCGAATATGTGTAGAAGTGGATCTAGAAGAGGGTTTGCCTGAAGCAATTAAGCTCACTGTTGCTAGGTGGACTCACGTCCAGGAACTGGATTACGAATAGCTCCCTTTCAAATGCAGACATTGTCATGGCCATGGGCATTTTGCAAAGCACTGTAAGAAAAAGGTTGAGGAGCGGCAAGCAGTTCCAAGCTCAATCAAGAAAAGGAAGCAATCCTGAACGGAGCAGAAAAAGCCCAAACCAATCATACAAACTTGACCCAGGAAAATCTGGAACACATAGAAGTCCCTCCCCCAAACAAAGATGGAGAAGAAGCAATACAGGTCGATGCCTCACAAGGTAGCCCCTCCAACCCCTCATATGCTGAAGTTACAAATAAAAAGCCAACAGAAAGCTCAGGTTCATCAGAGGATGAAACCTTCAAGCGTCCTTCCAAAAGAGCAGGCAGGAAATCTCGCAAAGAACTAAGGGAAGAGGAGGCTGAATGACTCAAAGTTCAAGGAAGCCATTCCACCATAGAAATGTCCATTGGAAGAAATACTAGACCAAGGCCTTCTAAGGGAGGCCCTATCCCCCCCCTCAAGTAAATTATGAAGCTCACCTCTTGGAACTGCAGAGGACTGGGGAACGCCTCTAAAGCTGAAGCAGTTATGGATCTCCTGAAAATAGAACCCTCAGACATTCTCATGCTCCAAGAGACGAAGATAGAAGGGCGAGCTCTTCTAGATATTAGCAAGTCAAAATGGAAGAAAAGTGCAGGAAAAGCAGTAAGCTCACGAGGATCTTCCGGAGGACTGGAAACTCTCTGGACAGAAGAATTATTTCAATTAAAAAAATCCCATGAATCTCAGCACTGGATCTTCACGGAGCTGACACACTGCGCAAGTAAGTTGACTATCTCTCTGTTTAATCTTTATGTCCCTGTCATATACTCTGAAAAACGAGAATGTTGGAACTCTCTCTCAGCTTTTTTAGAGCAGCATAATCCAAGCAATATTATCATAGTAGGAGACCTTAACATAGTCTTGAAAACAAAAGAGAAGAGGGGTGGCTCCAGCAGCAGAGATCCTATGCTGGCCTTCGTGGAAGAGTTCTCATAACATTGGGACCTTTTAGATTTTAATCTTGTTCGTGGTATTTTCACTTGGTCCAACAATAGATCTGGGCTGGATCACATTTCTGCCCGCCTGGACAAATTCCTGGTCCAAAGCTCCCTTATGATGAACAAAAAGATAATCAAGACCAAAATTCTTCCCAGCTGACCTCCGATCACAAGCCGATTTAGCTTCTCCTAGAAGATGAAGAAGACCTTGGCCCTCTTCCATTCTGTTTCAGCCCCTTATGGATTGAGAGAGAAGGCTTCACTAATATTGTGAAAGAAGCTTGGGCCAAAACCTTCTCAGGGTCCTCAAGTTTTGTTTGGGAGAAAAAACTTAAGGCCACTAAACATGCTCTGAAGGATTGGATAAGGAAACCAGTCCCTACTCCAACCAGCATAAGAAAAGAAGCAGTGCATACTCTGGAGACCCTGCAAGCAGACATGGAAAGCAATGAGATCACATCGGACTTGTTGGAACAAGAAATAAAGGCCCAATGCTCAAATTAACACTCCTTCCAAAAAGAAGAAGAATATTGGAGAATCAAATCCAGAAGTTTGTGGCTAAAAGCAGGGGATCGAAACACCTCCTTCTTTCACAGACAATACAGAGCAAGGCTGTCCAGGAATCATATCTCAGAAATAAAAACAACAGAGTTTAATGTCAGCAAAGGTTTCACTCAAGTCAAAGCTGCTGCTGATAGCCATTTCAGGAATTTATATAGTGAGGGATCCCAGGTCTTCGAGGAGGAAACAACAGATTTTCTCTCTAACATTCCAAATCTTATCAGATATGAAGATAATGCTGCACTGTCCAACGAGGTTACAGAGGAGGAAATCATCAAATTTATCTGGTCCATGGAATCGGACAAGGCTCCGGGCCCAGACGGATTCACAATACATTTCTACAAAGCTTGCTAGAATATCATTAAAACTGATCTCCAAAAAATGATAAAGGGGTTCATGAAAAAAGCTAAGATCGGTGGAGGAACCAACTCCACTTATCTAGCCTTAATTCCCAAAGACTCCAATCCTGAAACATTTGCAAGATTTAGACCTATATCGCTTTGTAATGCATCTTACAAAATTCTGGCCAAAATTTTAGCAAATAGGATCAAGCCTCTTCTTAAAAGGCTGATCTCCAGCCCCCAAGGAGGTTTCGTGGAAGGCAGGCATATCCTTGACAATGTCATTCAAGTTCAGGAGACAATCCACTCCAGCAGACAACGAAAAGAGAAAGGTATGTTGATAAAATTAGATATGGCGAATGCGTTCAACAGAGTCAACTACTCTTTCCTCATTAAAGTTCTCCTCTCCTTTGGCTTCTCTCCTCACTTTGTCCAACTTATAAATGCCTGTATCGACAATCCGTGGATTGCCCCCCTTGTCAATGGCCGCCCTTCAAAGTTATTTCAAGCATGGAGAGGCATTAGGCAAGGATGCCCTCTCTCTCCCTTCCTGTATATCTTAATGGCCGACTCCCTCAGTAGAAAACTCACAACTGAAAGAATTGCTGGCTCCCTTCCTGGTCTGAAACCCTCAACAGGTGTTGATCCTCTGAACCATGCGCTCTTTGCAGATGATTCACTGCTCCTCGGAGGGGCATCTACCAGAATTTCCAAAGCCTTCGACACTGTCCTAAAAAGCTACTGTAGAGTTTCTGGAGCTCTGGTCAACGAGAGTAAGAGTGAAATCTACAGCTGGAACATTGAACAACAAGAGCTCATAAGCATCTCGAATCTCCTTGGGTTCAGAGGGCATGCCCACTAGGATCGGATCAAATACCTTGGACTCCCCATCACAAACGGACCAAACAGGAGGTCGCTCTGGACTGACATCATATGCAAAATCAAATAAAAAATAACTGCCTGGGGTGGCTTCTGGCTAACTAAAGGAGGCAAAGTTATTTTAATCAAGTCACTATTTTCCGCGCTCCCAATTTATCAAGCTGCATTCTTATTAGCCCCCAGAAATGTTATGGATTAGATATCGAAACTTTTAAGAGGTTTTTTATGGCAGGGAGGGAAAGGTATTGAAAGAGAAATGCACCTATCTAATTGGGATCTGGTTAAAAGGCTGATTGTAGAGGGTGGCCTCCAAATTCGTGATCCCTCCCTCGTTAACCTTGCGTTGGGAGGAAAGCTCCTGTGGAAATTGGCACATGAGCCCAATCACCCGATCAACACTACTCTGCTGTCCAAATACGCTCACAACCTATCTTTCAGAAATATGCATTTTGATCCCCCTGTCAACAGCACGCAGGTTTGGAATCTCTGTTGTAAAAGCAGTACCTTCTTCAAAAAATCACTGTACAAAGTGCCGGGCAATGGCAAGCATACCAATTTGTGGTATGACCGAATCATGGGGCGTGACCCCTTGGAGGAGAACGAGGACATATCGAACCTCAGAGACTGGTTGATCTGTGCAGGTATCAATAACTTTCACGATCTCTCTGTCTGGGATCACCGTGGAGAATGGGCCAGATGGGACTTCCACGGTGTCCCTGACTGGTTAATGCCCCAAAAAGACCTGCTAATCGAGTTGTTGGAAGACTCTACTCCTGAAAACCGATACATGAGAGACGGTTGGGCTTGGGGACAGATTGGCATATACTCCACAGCAGCAGGCTACAAAGCTCTTCAGGACTCAAAGAACAACAGCCACACTCTGGATTTTTGGAAACTAGTTTGGGACAATCTAGCTTTTCCAAAAGTGAACTTCTTTTTCTGGACACTGGTCCACTACAAACTTCTAACAGGTGACAATTTAGAGAAAAGGAACATTGCAAGGCCTCATAGGTGTGAGCTATGCAGAAACAACCTCGAAACTGCCCAACATTTATTCTTGGATTGCATTTTTGCTAAGAAAGTATGGGATATTACACTTTTGGATCTTCAGATCTCCGCTTTCCCTCAGAGTACTGTTGCTGATCTATTTGCCTCTTGGAACAATTTCTATCCTCATAGCATTCCCATCAAATCTTTCTGGCACAAAGTTTGGACAGCTATTCCCAAATTTGTTTGCTGGTAGCTCTGGTTGGCCCGTAATGATCAGATCTTTAATGGATTTCGACATTCCCCTCTACAGGTTGCAGTTAAAGCTAAAGCCTTCCTCTTGGAAGCTGCCCAACAGCAGTTTTTTAAAGAAGATTCATTGCTTCTACCCGAAGAAAGGAGATGGCTTCGGCCCCTTGAGCCTTCCCCTCGAAAGTTCCTTCTCACTCCTCAAACAGAAAACCTGGAATGGCGCAAAAGAGACTCTGAGGACTCTTTCATAAGCTGGTGGAGGTCCAAAAATCTAACCACAATCTTCTTCGATGGGGCCTCCAAAGGAAACCCCAGAATTGCTGGTGCTGGAGGGGTCATTTATTCATCGGAAGGGAGTTCAAGAGAATGCTTCTGCTACGGTTTAGGCCAGAAAACCAACAACCAAGCAGAGATATTTGGTCTTCTCAAAGCTTGCCTCATAAAAAGAGAAAAGGGTGTCAAAGACCTCCAAGTTTTCGAATATTCTGAGATTCTAATTAAAAAAATTAAACTCGGAGGATCTCTTCAGCAATGCTAGTCTCAACAAAATTCTGGGCAGATTGAAAAGAGTTCTTCAAGATTTCACCTCCTACAAGTTCTATCATATCCTCAGAAACCTGAATGGCGAAGCGGACCAGATGGCGAACAAAGGATGCTCTCTCATGAAAGGGAAACTAATTATAAAAGACGAAAACTCCTTTCAAATTCCTTGAAAATGATGCAACTTATAAGCTGAATTTGTTGGATGTCTTCTCTGTAATTGGGGCTGCTTCGGCAAAGACCCCTCCTATCTTTTTCAAATAAATAAAACTCATATCCGTTACAGTTAAAAAAAAAAATAATAAAAAAAATTCTAGTTGTTCTTTCCAATTATTCTCCTACGTAGTACATGCTTTTTTAGATTATATCAAAAGTGATTCTTATTTTCTTTTTATTATGTATATTGAACATATTATTTTTAGCAACTTTTGATCTTTCTAGATTTTCTATTCCTTTGGTGTATCTTTGCACCTTTAGGGGCAATTGCTAGTTTAAAGTATAATTCTTTAAAGGATGTTAGCTCAATGGAAGAGCACCTGCTTTACAAGCAGGAGGTTGGTGGTTCGATTCCACTGTGCTCTGATATTCATAGGGAATGAGGATGATCAGTTTTTGGTGACAGATGATCTTTTGACCATCACTAATGAGCTTATGGTGACATTTTTCGACCCTCACTAAAATATGAAATGGTGACGATCAACGAACGCCACCATATATACGCATCAATAGTGACGACCATTAAAGGTTCGTCACCATAAATCTTTGTTGTTGACATGAAATGGTGAGAGTCATTGTTTGTCATTATAGTCATTATTCGTGACAGGCCTTGATGTCACCAATGAGTTTATGGTGACAGTCAATGAACGTCCCCATATATATGCACCAATAATGACGGTCATAAAAATTTCATCACAAAAAATCGTTGTTCATATGAAATGGTGACGGTCACTATTCGTCATTATAATCAATATTCGTGACGGACCTTGAATTTCACCACAACACATACTTTTGGCGACGCCACCTTTGGTGACGTTTAGTTTTTTGGTGACGGAGGCTATTGTTCGTCACCATTGCTCATATGAAATGGTGATGGTCACTATCCGTCACTATAAATCATTATTGGTGACGGACCTTGAATGTCACCACAACGCTTATACTTTCAACGATGCCACCTTTAGTGACATTCAATTTTTGGTGACAAAGGTTCTTTTTACCCTCACCAATGAGCTTATGGTGACCATTTTCGCCCCTCACCAATGTCCTTTTTTCTTGTAGTGCACACTAATCATACTGGTGATTGCGGTAGAAACACTAAGTACATAAACAACCTAACAAGCCTCGGTAGACTCTTTAGTCCTTCTATATTAAAATCAGACAAGCAGCCTATAATTTCCTTCTATATTAGAGTAGACTCTTTCTGTTTCAGCACCTTAGCTAAGTGAAAAATCAAATATAGCACACTCTTATGGAATAGACTATATATAAAAATCTGTAAAAAACCTCACAAAAACATCCCTATATTTTTTTCTATCATTCATTGGCGATGGACCATAAAACTTTGTCTTTACAAGACAATAGTATTCACCTGGTGACTCCACTAGCCTCCAGTAGGCCTAATACTCTATTTAAAAAAACAAAAAAATTCCATAAGCATGCTATCCTATTGAATTACCTTTCCAATCACAAAGATCATGATGCAGCCTCTGAAATCAGTGACAAACTAAGTACTTCTTAGGAATTCAAAAATTTTCATTAAACATAAAAAATCAACAGAATAGCCTAAAAACAGAGCTATAACTTTCTCAACAGCCTAGAAAATTGTTGATCTAAGTTTTAGAACACTCTTACGAGTTTTTGCATAAAAAATTTATGAAAAATATTTTCCCTAAAAAACACCTTTGTCAGTATTGATGGTAGACCATAAACTTCAAAGCATCCACCTGGTGACTCCACTAGCCTTCATTTAGTTTTAAAACTTTACTAGCATCCATAAGACTCTTAGGGAGGACAGCCATCCAAAAAAATTGTCACAACTGTCATCCTCTCTAAATTTTGAATTTTGAAATCTGGCTTCACGAAGAATTAATACCAGATCTCACCCAGACCCAAATCCTCCTATCATAGTTGACGACCCAGAAAAGATTTTGTGGCAAACTTCTGAAACTGGTAGCTTAGCTAAAAATAGGACCATTCACAAAGAAAGCTCTATACCTGAACATCTTACATCCTTGCAAGATCCCCAATTTTATTTGTGTTCAACAAAAAGCCTTTTTAGAAACAAGTCACAAAGTAGAATCAACCTTGCTGATCTTGAGCCCTTAGATTTGCAACAGAGTCCTAGCACAGAAGCCTCACCCACTACACCACCCGATTTCCAGCTTCTCCACCACTTCGGCTCTTTTCGAACCAAATCTGCTCAAAATCAGTCTACAAGTCCAAGTACTTCCATCCCACCCATTCAAAACACCACTGTGAAAAACACCTCATCCCATACTACAAATCCTCCTATTTTGAATCTACCAACTGCTCCCATCATGATAGCCTGGTATGCACCCTTAGTATTACCACAACCTTTGGTACTGTTGCAAAATGATTACCAATCCAGAATTCCACACTTTACCGGGACTGATTCTACTACTACTCAACAGCATGTAGATAGAATCAGTGATGCTTTTGACTACATGGAACTAGAAGATGAAACCATAAAGATGAGAATGTTTGCCCAAAGCCTAGGCGGAGAAGCCAAGAAATGGTTTAAAAACTTGGCTCCTAACAGTATACATGATCTCCCATCACTCTACCAAACTTTTATAAACAAATGGGAAATCAGGAAAAACCCCATTCAAATCCTTTCCAAATACAAAAATCTTAAAAGGAATATGGGGGAAAGTGTTCAAGACTATTGCACCAGGTTCAATAGTGTCTATAACTCCCTTCCACCTCACATGAAACCTCCACTTGGCTCAGCACTAGAAAAATTTCCCAAAGGTTTCGATCCAGATATGACATACCAATTAAGAAAAAGAGACCTCGAAACCTTAGAAGAAATGCAAAAGATAGCTATTAGTGTCGAAGCCAACCTAGCCGAGAAGAGAGCTAGGATGAGATCGGAAAAGAAAGTCACTTACCGAGATGAGACCATACCTTCCATTTCCTCTTCAGATTCCAAAATAGACAACCTGGTTAGAACTATGGAGAGAATGCTAGAAATAATAAATCTAAGCGAAAGGGCACCTCCTAGAGACAACCAGCCAAATCCTCAGAATAGAAACCGAAATTAGAACTTTAGAAGAGACCCACCTCAAATCAAACCAAGGGAGAATGATCGACAGATCAGGCCACCTTTCCAAGAAAACTATATTGATGAGGTAGAAAGAGATATTGAACCACTGGATGAAAGTCACTTAAACTTGATAGGTTCTGATAGCGAGGGTGAGGTTTTTCTCACAGAAGAAGAACAAGTTTTCTTATCCTCAAACCAAAATGAAGCAAATTATGAGGACCCTGAAGATCTTGAAATAGGATTACAAAATGCCATAATGGAATTTCATAGGAAATATGATCTTAGGAGTAAGAAAATCCAAGACAACTCTAAGAAAGGTAGCTCAAACACTGTTGTTACAAAAGCCCCCGATACCATTCTTAAAAGAACAGCAGATAGTAACAAAATCATGGCTAAGAAGACTGATCAAAACAAAGACAAAACTGGCCATGAAAACCTTTATCCTGACTATCCTAATACCTCTACTAAGATCCCCGAAATAGCTGTATTGAACAAAACCCCAAATCAAAATCAGCAAATTAAGAATATAGAAAAAGTCATGGCTGAGAAAACTGAAGCAAATATGTCTAAAATACAAGTACCTTTCAGTTTTGAAGGGGAAATTTCCAAAATTAAGATTACCATGCCTCTCATTGAACTTATTTCCCAAAGCTCATACAAATCTCAAGTGCTAAAGGTCCTAAACATAGGAAATGATGCAGATACTTTACACCTAGTTGATGATACCCCTGAGTTGTTGTTTGGACCAAAAATAGAAGGAAAATATTAAGAAGGAACCACTCCTCATTTTTACATTAGTCTGAATATACATTACCAAATCCTACATAATGCCATGCTAGATTCCGGGGCCTCTCACAATCTCATGCCGAAAGTAGTAATGGAAAGATTAGGCCTAGAAATAACGAAACCTTATAAAGACTTATATTTGTTTGATTCGAGCAGAGTCAAGTTTCTAGGCCTAATAAAATATCTTTGTGTCAATTTGGCACGAGTACCTGCAAAACACCCGGTCAGGGACATAGTGGTAGCAGACATTCCTCCCAAGTACAAAATTCTTTTATCTAGATCTTGGGGTTCCAAGCTCCAAGGAAATATTCAACTAGATATTTCCTACACCACCATTCTTGTTTTTAACCAGACAAGAATATTGTATCGAGAATCACACATGAACTATATGGTTAGCAATCAAGAAAGACTAGACAACGTACCTCTTTATTCTATACATTCAGACCTTAATTCTTTCATTTTACATACTGATGAGGACATTGATAAACATATAGGTAAAGTTGAAGAAAATATAGGCCCACTGCATCAGGCACACCAGATTCTCTATGATGAGCTAAACACTTAAAACTATCACAACCCAGAACAATTGTATCCTGATGAAAAAGAATTTGATGTGCTAGACATAGAAAATAAAACCTCAAAAATAGAAAATATTTTACACTCTCAAGCAAGTTGCTCAAACCAAGTGCAAACCTCAATAATACAATCAGAAACTTTTCCCAATACAGAGGCACTAAAGAACTTGCATAGAACAAAAATATTTGGAAATCAAGGCCAAGAGAGCCTTATGTTCTTACCATATCTAAATACCTAGCCATCCCAACACTTTACCCCTCCAAATAAAACTTTAAATATTGCAAATACTTCTGTAGATTTGGGAAAAATGTCTGATAAAGACAATACGGGGGAATGTGATAAAAGCAGTCTTGGGGAACCTGTTCTGATTAAACTAGTTAAAATTTGGTCATTACACCAGAAATTGAGAAGTGCCAGGATACATAAGATTCTTCAGGATACTAGTACATGTTGAGAAAATAGATCTAAATACCATGACACAACCATCATTTCAAAATTCATCCTTACAAAAGGAAACACAAAAATATTGATCAGACATTAACACTTAAGAAGAAAACAGTTGGTTACAAGATATGTGTAGATTTTAGAAACACAGATGAACATTCCCTAAACAACACTCATATCCTTCCAAAAATAGGTCATACCACACAGAAGCTAGGAATTTCTAACCATGTGTCCTGGCATGATAATATTTCAGGATATCATCAGCTGATTCCTCTTCAAAGCAAATAGCTCAAAGATTTTTTCAAATACATTGGAAGCAGTTTCAAGTTCAAACCCAGTTTTTCAAAACTGCAAGACACCAGGGACATGTTTCAGAGAACTATGTTTCCAATGCTAAACTTCTTTACTATAATGTACCTTGATGATGTCATCATCTATTTTAAGAATGACAAAGAATATCTGTATTACCTAAAAAATATGTACAGCAAAGGCAAGAGTGGAAATCAAAGATATAAGGAAAAACTGCAAGCAGGCACAGGGTTTTTTAGAGATTCTTGCAAGAACCCTTATGTTGTGCTTACAAGAGAAAATTTTCTGTTGTGTAACCAGCTCCAAAAATAGAATAAAAGAGATATCAACGCCTTAGAAATAAGCCACTTTGAGGGGGCAACCTCCAATACATTACATAAATGAACAATTCTTGGATGATACAATTTACAAAACCTCCTTTCTATATATATGAGTCCATGTGGCCATAATGTAATCCTAGTGGGCCACAATGTAATCCTAGCCGACCTAAAAATAATAATTTAAGGGCACAATAATAACAAAATGGAGGTTACAAGGGTACAATAATAACAATAAGGGGGTTTTACTAATAACAATAAGGGACTATGCTAGTAATATAGGGACCTAACATGCCCCTCTCCTTCAAAAAAGTGTTGTCCTCAAGACTTGAGTAGCTCTGGGTGCTTCTGTATAAAATTCTCATCCTCCCATGTAGAATCTTCAATGGGTAAGTTCTTCCACTTGATGAGATACTCTGAAATTGATTGATTCCATAGCTGTCGAGTTCTTATTTCCGTGACTGCTTCAGGTTCCAATATGATTTTTCCTTCCTCATCAAGTTCTGGCAATATTGTTTGAACTGGAAGATTTTCACCTATAACCTTCTTTAAGCATGAAACATGGAAAACTATATGCACTCGTGAAGAAGCAGGAAGCTCCAATTTGTATGCCATAGTACCAATCTTTTGCAACACCTTGTAAGGACCATAGTACTTTGGCGATAATTTATTATCCTTCTTAGCTTGCTTGAGGGACATTTGTTTATATGTTTGTAGCCGTAAAAATACCCAATCTCCTACATCAAAACTTCTCTCGCTGCGATGTTGATCTGCCTGTTGTTTCATTCGATTTTGTGCCAAATTCAGGTTATCCTTTAAGAGTTGAAGAACTTCTTGCTGATGCTCAATGTGATCTTCCACTGCTTGAACCTTCGAATTTTCCCTTAAAGATGATGTGATGGATGGTGGATGATATCCATAAAGTGCCATAAATGGGGTCATTTTTGGTGCAGTATGGAAGGAAGTGTTATACCACCATTCAGCAAGAGGTAACCACTTGACCCATTGTGTTTGTTTATCAGATACAAAACAACGAAGATATCCTTCCAAACATTTATTTACTATCTCGGTTTGACCATCAGATTGAGGATGATAAGATGAGCTATGAGCTAATTGAGTACCCAAACAAGAAAATAACTCCGTCCAAAAATTTCCAGTAAAAATGGGATCTTTGTCGCTCACAATAACCCTTGGGCTTCCATGTAGCTTTTGAATTCTGTCCATAAATATAGTAGCAACTATACTTGCTTTAAATGGATGAGATAATGCACAAAAGTGTGCATACTTGGTAAGTCTATCAACTACCACCATGATGACACTCTTTCCTTCGGACTTAGGTAAACCTGTGATAAAATTCATTGAAATCTCCTCCCAACGTTGACTTGGAATGGATAAAGGTTGTAGAAGTCCTGGGGTCTTAATTGTTTCCACTTTATTCTGCTGGCAAACCAAACATTCCGCCACAAACTTTCGAATATCAGATTTAAGGCCATCCAAAAAAAATTCTTTCTTCACCCTGTGGTAAGTTTTTAAAAATCCTGAGTGTCCTCCTAAAGGAGAAGTGTGAAATTCTAGAAGAATCTTTTGTTTTAGTTGGGAATTCTTACAAAGATATAAGCGATCTTTGTACCATAAGGAATCATTTTTCCAACTAAATGTATCGGATGTACTAGGATCTTGCTGCAACTTTTGAATGAGTGTCCATACATCTTTGTCCTTCTTCCATTCATCTCTTGCTTCGGTTATCCAATCTGGTTGGATAATAGAAATGGCACAAAGCAATGCTTCCACCTCTTCATTCTTTCTTGAGAGTGCATCTGCAACAACATTAAGCTTTCCTTTTTTGTAGATTATTTCAAAGTCATAACTCAACATCTTTGTGACCCATTTTTTTTGCTCTTCTAAAGATAGTATTTGTTCCAAAAAGTGTTTAAGACTATCATGATTAGTTTTTACCTTGAAGTGTCTTCCCATTAGGTAAGTTCTCCATTTCTTTAGTGCATGCAGTATTGCTAACATTTCCTTATCATAAATAGGTTTATGTAAATACTTTCCTTTGATTGGAGGACTTTCAAAAGCAATGGGTCTTCCTCCCTACATTAAAACAACACCAATTCCATTTCCTTAGGCATCACACTCCACAATAAAGGTTTTTGTGAAGTCTGGCATAGCTAAGACCGGTGCTAGGCACATTGCCTCTTTAAGATGTTCAAACGCCTTACTTGCTTCAGGAGTCCATGAAAATGCATCTTTCTTCAATAATGTTGTTAGAGGTGCTTCTATTCTCCCATAATTCTTAACAAACTTACGATAATACCCTGTTAACCCGAGAAATCCTCGCAACTACTTTATGGTTTTGGGGACTTTCCATTCCTTAATGGCTATAATTTTGATAGGGTCTACTTTAACACCCTTGTGAGATACAATATGACCCAGATATTCCACCTCTTGTACTCCAAAGAAACATTTGGATGTTTTTGCATATAATTGTTTCTCCTGCAATAGTTTGAGCACCCTGTCAACATGTTCAACATGATCCTTCCAAGACCTGCTATAGATTAGTATATCATCAAAAAATACTAGCACAAATTTTCTAAGGGTTTGTAAATGGAATTCATCAACCCTTGAAATGTAGAAGGTGCATTGGTAAGGCCAAAAGGCATGACCAAAAATTCATAACGACCCTCATGAGTTCGAAATGCTATTTTTGGAATATCTTCAGTCTTCATTCTAATTTGATGATATCCTGAACGAAGATCCAACTTGGTAAAATAAATTGCTTCATGTAATTCATCCAATAATTCATCAATCACAGGAATGGGAAATTTGTCTTTAATGGTGAGCTTATTGAGCTCCCTATAATCTGGACACATTCGCCATGATCCATCCTTCTTGTGTACCAATACTACAGGAGCAGAGAAAGAACCTTGACTAGGTTGAATTATACCCGCCTCTAACATTTCTGCAATCATACGTTCAATTTCGCTCTTTTGGAAGTAAGGATATCTATAAGGCTTGATGTTTGGAGGAACACTTCCTGAAATCAAATGAATAGCATGATCATGATCACGAATAGGTGGGAGTCCTTTGGGAGTTTCAAACACCTTGGAATGATTGTCCAAGACTTGTTGGAGATCTGCAGAAATAGATGATTTTGATGTTGGAACTTCTAGTAAGCATAATTGTGCAATGACGCCTCGTTGTTCTTTTTTTAGAAGCTTTGTCATGACATTAGAGCTTATTATCTTTCCTGACTTCCCCGCAATACCCCGTAATTCAACTTCCTTTCCTTCTGAAAAAAATTTCAAGAAAAGTTCTTGAAAATTAAAAGCTACCGTCCCCAAAGATTGTAACCATTGTACTCCTAGTACAACATCAGCACCTCCCATAGGAATGAAAAGCATTGGACTAGTCAATACATATTCCCCCATGTTAGCTTGATATTATGGCATTTCCCAGAGAAATTTATAGTTCCTCCATTTGCAACCATCACTTAACATTTTGGTGCTGGGTATAGGAAACAATTTAATTCCTTGGCTACCTTACAATGAATAAAATTATGGGTGCTACCTGAATCAATCAACACTATTACCTTTTTCTTCTTGATTTGTCCTTGTATCTTGAGAGTTTGAGGAGTGGTAATTCGTGCCAGTGCATTACATGATATGGTCAGATTCATTTCTTCCTCTTCTAGGGCTGGTTCCTGGTGTAT
Source organism: Pinus albicaulis (assembly GCA_034641835.2). Classification (NCBI taxonomy): domain Eukaryota; kingdom Viridiplantae; phylum Streptophyta; class Pinopsida; order Pinales; family Pinaceae; genus Pinus; species Pinus albicaulis. The sequence goes on from CM076582.1 coordinate 1,596,365,247, forward strand.
ATCCTCTTCTTGTTCATTTTCTTCTTCCTCTTTACAATCTATGTAAAATAATTTCTTCTCAGCACACTTATGACCTTTAGTGTATTTTCTATCACAACTGTAGCAAAGCCCTTTTGCTCTTTTTTCTTCCAATTTTTGTGGTGTCAACCTTGTAGGTTGTGGAAATCTAGGCGTAGCAACATTTTCTTCTTTATAGAATTGAGTGGTAGGCTTCCTTGTCGCCATAATTTTACATTCAACTTTTCTTGCCAACCTGAATGCCTTCTCCAATGAATCAGGTTCCAAATCGCGAACTTCATGTTGGATGTTATCCTTTAAAGTGCCTAGGAAGAGATCAATCCTGTGTTCCTCTGTAAGATCAGTTACCCTTATATTCAATTTTTGGAAGTCCTCAATGTGCTGCCCCACTAAACCCTTTTGTTTGAGATTTATCAATTGGGTAAAGAAGGTGTTGCTCTTTGTATCCTCATAATGTGCTATCATTTCCTCAGTAAAAATTGACCAAGTGACAATTTTTTTACGGGAGCAAAGCCATTGATACCATACAAATGTATTTTGTTCTAAATGTAAAGTTGCAATGCGTACCTCTTGTGTGTTTTGCACGTTATGGAGATCAAAATATTGCTCCATCTGTAGTATCCATGTTACAGGATCCTTTCCATCAAACTTCCTCATATCCATCTTTGGAATATGGTGGTTCTTCCCGCCAACATTAGAGTTTATGAAATCACAATTAACATTTATTTTGTTCTCATCATGAGGTTCCTCTACTATCTTTTCACCATTAGGAAACCTTTCTTGTATCAACTTTGTCAAACCTTCCATGTCTGCTTTTAGAACATTCTTCATGTTTTCCATGTTGTCTTTCATGTCATCCATCTTAGCTTCCATGCCATCCATCTTAGCTTCCACGTTAGCTTCATACCATCCATCTTATTCATCTTAGCTTCCCGCCTTTCTTCAACGGAAGTCCATCTTCGCTTCCACACCTTTCTTCAAAACTTCCATTTCATTTTTTGTTGCTCTTTGCGAAGTGAAATTTGTTGCACTTGTTCTTGTAATTTTGATAGATCATGTTGCAATTCTTCATCTTCATGAGTCATAGTAGAGCCTTTTGAAGGCTTAATGGGTGTTGAATTATTTTTACGGGGCATATTTTAGAACCCAATACTGATATCTATTCTACAATATGCCCTTGGAATCAATTCAAATTGATTCTTCAAACAAGACTTATGCAATTCGGAAAAAAAAACACATCTTTTTCTTTCTTTTGAGGAGCTCGATCTTGAAATTGGATTATATCTGTGATTGTGGCTCTTCAATATTTGAAATTCAACACTGACTTAGCCCTCTTAATTCTCTTTTGAATGCCATAGTTCTGACCTGATTTGGATTCTCCAAGACAAAGTTATGTCCAATCTCCCACAATGACCTAATTATGGACTGGTTCAGTAGATCTAACTTGTACGACTTGCCACGTGTCACTGTTTTGTCCTTTGCCTCTGAAATTTATAGCCAAGAAACTGCAGTGCGTGTACTTGTGACCAATTTTTACGTCACTCCAATCCAATGCTCAGAGAGAGAGTTATTGAAAGTTTCTCACGATCACCTATTTGTGATGAAATTCAAGAGCCTGAAAAAGCACTACCTTCCACAGATCATATCTCCAAAAATGTTGCGAACCAAGCTCTGAAATTTTGCAAAGATTTTCCTCACGATTTCAGCTTCGCACCCTAAAAATTTCAGATTCTAAACCTTCGTAGAAAAAACGTTATAGCGAAAATTCCACGATGACCTGTTTAGGAACCTTAAAAAATACCTAACTTCCACAGATCATATCTCCGAAAATATTGTGAACCATGCTCTGAAATTTTTAGAAAATCTTGGTCAGGCTTTCGTCTTCGCACCCTAAAAATTTCAGCTTCTGAAACTTCGTATAACAAAAAGTTATAGTGAAAATTCCAGGATGACCTGTTTGGAGCAGCGAAACCCTAGAATCTAAACCTCTAATACCAAATGTTGTGTAACCAGCTCCAAAAATGGAAGAAAAGAGATATAAACGCCTTAGAAATAAGTCACTTCGAGGGGGAAACCTCCAATAAATTACATAAATGAACAATTCTTGGATGATACAATTTACAAAACCTCCTTTCTATATATAGGAGTCCATGTGGCCATAATGTAATCCTAGTGGGCCACAATGTAATCGTAGCCGACCTAACAATAATAATCTAAGGGCACAATAATAACAAAATGGGGGTTACAAAGGTACAATAATAACAATAAGGGGGTTACACTAATAACAATAAGGGACTATACTAGTAATATAGGGACCTAACATTTTCCTGATTTTTCTTTTCAAGAACTAAGTGGACCAAGAGCATCAGGGGATCCTTTTGAAGATAAGATGCTCAAATTCCACCATTATCAAGAGTTCTAGTCGTGATATTTGTTACTCATTGTACATATTTTGTTTCAAGAAATAAATTAGAAAACAGAAAATACAAAAAACAACATAAAAAGAGAAAAGAGGGTAGTCTTAAAATAGCAGTAAAGCGCCATGTTCAAAAAATAGTCATGTTGAAAGTGTGCAAGACTAAATGCCACTACTAGTGCTCTAAAGATGTCTTGTTCAGTTATCTAGCCTAATCATAACTGAGCATGTCTTAAATTGATTGCTGATAAGTTAGTAAAGAAGAATGATAGTTAAAATATGCAAGCTTGACTTATCAAAGAAAGTAGATTAGGAAACAAAGATGCTGGTTCCACATGCTCAAAATAGAACCAAAGAGGAAAATAGGGATGAAAAGCAAATTATGTATCATTAGCCCTGATTTTTCTAAATCTCATTTTGTATGGAAATAAAATTTGTGTGCATCTTATCTTTATGCCACAAACACATGACAAATTAGACTATCTAATCATGATTTGATCATTTTTTCAATTTCATGTTCTAGTCTAGCGAATGAAATCCTGTCAAACAGCTTAATCTTGACGACCGATCTAGTATAGGTAGAGAGATGAAGGAGTCCATTAGTTTAATCTTAACTCCTGAAAGATATAAGTGTAGAACTATATAGTATTTTCACTTTCAAAAATTTCATGTCAAGGGTTTGCCAGTCCAAGTGCACCCCGAAGAAGAAAAAATGTTAGGCAAATTAGCCGAGTAAGTAGAGATGAGGTTGATGCTAATCATGTTGTCAGTTTTTCAGAAAGCATCATTTTCAGGAAAAGCATCAAGAAAAGGAGAAATATGCACCAATGGATGAGGCACTGGTCTTCATAAGCCAGAGATCTGCAATTATAGACACCTCCCAAAAAGGAGCTGCCCTCCCCAAATGGAGCCACTGTTAGTCATCAGTATTTTTGCTTGTTGTGATGACTATATGCCTTGCTTAGGTTTTCTAGAAACCAATTTCAAACAGTCAATTTTTCCTCTAGAAAACCCCCAGAGGATTTTTTTATCTTTTTCCTCTCTTATAGACTATGTTATAGGTGGTCATCAAAGTTTCAGTCTTGATAAAACTCCCTTGTCCATAACTGTCATAAGCCTTGTATATCTGATATCCAAAGTCCTCTATTTTTCACACAACTCTCTGTCTAAGCATAAGACAAGTTGTATTTTTCCCCTCTTACTATTTTAAGGTCCATTTGATGACCTGAGTATGTCTAAGAAACCCTTTAGAAGTCATGAAAAAGTGTCTAGGTTAGGTGATGGTGTTTAGAATAGGTATCTTGAGAGAAATATCTTTGGTCAAAAACCTGGTTTTAAATATCAGTCAGCCATCCTCTTTCTCATCTAGAAAAACAAAACCTTGTTTTACCCCTAGGTCATACACCATCAAAATGGTTGCTGTGTTTTTTCTTAGCAAAGCTTGTAAGATTGAAATTAAGAAACAAACAGTGTAGGAAGGTCCTGTGTCAGAAGAAAGTAATCAAGTGAATTTTTCAAGTATTATCATCATGATACCTCATGAAAGGTCTCCAATGGTCAAAGAAATTTTATCCATGTATCTCTTCAGGGGTGTTATGGATAGATGGAAATAAGAAGTTATGAAACAAAGGGACACTTCAAGAAAAATTTTCCAAGTTAGAACAGTTTACTGTTCGGAAATAAAGGAAATGTAGATTTCAAAGAGAAAGGAAACCTACATGATTCATACCTGCAAACTCAAATCACCAAGACAGTCAAAGAATCACCCATCATGGAAAAATCAGTACAAAGGTTGGAAGTTTATTACATCTAGCACTTCATGTCATCTCACATTGGAATTTTGCACCTTCTTCCCGAACATATGGGCACATCTCTGAAAAACAGTCTTATGAGACTAGCTATGTTGTTTCTCTGGAAAAAGAATTCCAGCGGCTTTTGGCATCAAAGTGAAAGAGTATAGAAAGGGAACAATTTCCCTTTTTATGTCCCTATATCCTAGACTCTAAAACCATCAAATACACTGTCTTTACAGAGGAAGCTAAAGCTACTACAAAAGAGAGTTAACCTGAGAGACACAAAGCAAATATGTTGGAACCTGAAATATCTTATCTGCTCACTATATTCACAGTAAATTTCTACAAAGAACACTATCTCACACAGATTGATAGAGTATAAAGCATTTGAATTGCCTCCTTCATGATAAGCAGATGGCAATCAATTTTTTTTATGAAGCTTCCTTTAATGAAAAGCAAAGGGCAAAGACACAGTTTTAAACAAGCCTCCTTCAATGACAAGAAGAGGGCAAAGACTGTTTTAAAAGGCCTCCTTCATTTGAAAAACGGAGAGGCAAAAGTTTATAGGAACTACCTTAAAAAAACCAAAGAAAGTGGCACCTCCTTCATATACAAGCAGAGAGTGCATGGTTTTCAAACTGGTTTCACTATTTGAAAATTTCTGATAAAAAATGCCTCACAGTGAAAAAGGTTTTAAAATTGTTTCATAGAATTTGGGTAGAAATGCAATAGACATCAAAGAGTACAGGGAGCACTTCCTTCAATGATAATTAGAGGGTGCAAAGGTGTTGAAATAAGGTGTTTCCTTAAAAATAAGGATGGAGGTCAAAATTTGCAAAATTTCAAAGCATAGAAATGACCCTTGCACCAAGAAGAAAGTAAATTAAACTTTCACACAAGGCAAAGCAGTCACCTTTTGTTTTTCTAAAAAAAACAAAACAGGGAGGCAAAGTTTTAAATGAATATTTTTGAGAAAAGCCAAAAGGAAGAGTACGTGCCATAAAATCATTTCAAAAGGCACGAAAGCCCTCGAAGGGCATATCTTATTCACATTCTATTGATTGGAAAACAGAGGGAGTTTTTTTGGTTCCTCGGTAAACCCCTCGTGCAAAAATCCTTGGTCACGACGCGCCTGTAGCATCTCATTGCAGAAGTTCAGAAAGGACGCAACGGGCCTGTGCACTGGTGCAATGCATTTCGGTGGACACGTTTTGGTGCGACGCGTTTTCCATTCAGTCTTTGCCCGACCTCATTCAGTCTCTACCCGGGCTTCCGTTCAGTCTCCGCCTGGCCTTATTCAGCTTCTTCCCGGACTCGTTCAGTCTCCGGCGGCCTCATTCAGCCTCCGCTTGGACCCTCGTTCAACCTCTGTCCGGCCTCGTTCAACCTCCGTCCAGACCCTCGTTCAGCCTCCACTCGACCCTCGTTCAGCCACCACTCGGACCCTCGTTCAGCCTCCGCCCGACGTTCAGACTCTATTGAAAAACACAGTTTTTTGAACTGGCCCAGTGCTTTTTCTTCATTAAAACTTTGTTCAAACGCTACGTGCCTGGGTGTAAAGGCATAGCAACTGCTTATTTCTTTCAAAGGACCAAATTTTCCAGTGTTTCTCAAAAGTCAGTTTTCATCACTGCAAAAGAGTTTTTGAGGTATTTATCACTACTTTTACCCCTCAAATTGCTCATAAAACATAAGGGATATTTCCAAAAGATGAATTAAAGGAAAAAGAAGTGTTCAAGGAAGAAAAATCCTGTTTTTTATTTTAAGGGTTGTCTATTTGTTTTTGGAGAAGAAAAGAAAGGTAAAAATGCCTCCAAGGGAAAGGGTTAAAAAGGGAGGTCAACACAACAGATTTGAGGCCACCACTATTCAAGAAATCATTGCCTCTCCCTCAATATTGTCCTGTTTTCAAGAGGTAGGCTATTTTGACTTTTGCAGAAAAATACCAGAGGTCACTAGCCACCCTCATCTAACAGAATTATTTTCCCTGAGGTTGAATGGAAAGCAAGTCCACATAGCAAGTTTATATTTTAAACTCAGTCCTAGAGCTGTTTCTAAGGCAACCAAAATCCCTAACATAGGAGAAGAGTGGTTCAAACAATCATATCTTGACCTCAGCCATTATCAACCTTTTCACAAGCCATATTATCAAGATACATGCAGCTCCATTTTCCCTTTCTCACACTTTTTGGATGACTATGCAACCCTCATGAAAATAGTCATGAAGTTTTTCACTTGTGAAGGTAGATACTCCCAAGTATATGCCTATCACATCAGACTCCTTATGCATTTCAAAACTAAATTGCTAAACCTGCCTTTCTTCCTATGCAAGAGTATAGACAAGATGTCTTCCATTGTTAGAAAAAAGCCTCTAGCCCAGCAGAAAGCAAGTTTATTTCATCACTCACTCATTAAGATCATTGTCCTTCACCAGCTGAAACAAAGGGCATCCCTTGGGAAACTTTCATCTCTCACCCCGATTTCACTTCTGCATCTTCTATGCCACTATAGATCAGGAAAATTGCATCCTAAATCCCTCCTCATGCTCATTCCTTGCCCTCCACACCTTATGTTTCCTCTTCTTCTCATGAGTCTACTCCCCAACAAAAATCATCCTCCACAGATAGCAGTGAGAAAGAAGAGTACAGTAAAAGTAAAGAGCAAGGAAGTGATATTAAAAGAAAAGAGAAAGGAAGTGATGATGACAAAGAGCCAGGAAGTGATGATGACAAAGAACAGGGAAGGGATGGTGACAAAAAACAAGACATTGATGAAAGTAGCAGTAGAGGGAAAAGAAAGCATGATGAAGCTGTCAGCCCACAAGGAGAGAATGAAAGCAGTAATCATGAAGCTGTCATCCCACATCAAGAAAACATTGAGAACAGTAATAAAAAAATTCATGACATCAAGAAGATAGATGAAGGCAGAGATAGTTTTGAAAAGGAAAAAATAGTAGCCCTAGACATCTCCCACCAAACAGAAAAGGGGCATGATATTTCTAAGTTTACTCTTGGTGATGAGATCATTACAAGTATCAAATCTAATGAACAAGAAAATTCCCCACATCAAAGTAACCAAGAATTGCAAGCAGAGAATGTTTTTGGAGAAGAAGACAGCCTTGAGGCTACAGGAGAACAAACTAAACAAGCCCATGTATCAACTCCTCCTCTCATTCATCATCAGCAAGGTCAAGAGCATGTGTTTATTGACTATTCAAGGCAAGGGGCCATGCTTCCTTCAAACAAAGTAGAAAAGGCTAAAAACACCAAAAAATCAAGGAAGAAAACCACTCAAACAGTGACTAGCAATGTCACTAGGGCACTAAGGAGCAGAGGTAAATTTCCAAAACAGAGCAAGGTTGAATTGCCTAAGAAAACCAGAGGAAAGAAGCCCATCAAAGGCAAGGGAAAAGAGAAGATTGAAGAACAAGAAAGCAGTCATGAGCATGAGAGGGAATTTGAACTAATACAAATAGACATTGATGCTGAGGATGATGAGGCCTGTATTCTTAGATCTCTCTTGCAAAATCGGGAGGTTCAAATCAAAGATTTGGAAACTGACCTAGAAAGGACAAAAGACCTTATCCACTTTTTGCAAATGCAAAACAGACAGATAAGTGGACATATGGCTATTTATGAAGCCCGAGCAATCAAATATAAAAGAGAAGAACAAAAGTCACAAGTGAGGCTAGAAGAATACATGGGTGAGTATGCAGATCATGATGAAGACAAAGAACCAGCAAGAAAGAGGCCTAGGACCATGGGTCTTAGAAAAGAATTACAAAAGCAGAAAGAAGAAGAATCAACTCGTGAATAGCAGTACCCTCTTACGGAGCTCCTTGTCAAATAAATCAAAGATAATAGAGAGACTTGGCTTGAGAGGGAAAATCAGCATTTAGAAGCGAAATTGGAGAAAGCTAACAAGGATTTGGGCCTACAAAGAAGAGTGACCGAGCACTACAAAAAGTTAAATCAAATTTCCCGAAGGAAGCTCAAATCTGCCCAAAGGAGGTGCCTGGTGGAAAAACATGGAAAAGATCTATCTCGGCTTGGAATTCTTGCTCAAGCTTCATTTCATGTTTCTAAAAACCCTTAAGGGGTTTACTCACCAAATTCGGGCATTTTTGGACACATTCTTGTTTTTTGCGAATTTTAGGCCTAAAAGCATAAAATAATTGGTGCCTTAACTTTTTATCTAAGCATCCTTGGATGAAGAAAAATATATTTTTGGATTCCTTCACATTAAAGGAACGTGCTCAGAAATTTTCAGATCAAATGAAGCTGTTTTGATCTCTCAAAAAGGCCAAAAACAACCATTTTTCACCTTTCTGCCCCTAATATCAACAAGTGTTACACTCCTGGGTTTTTTCACTGTTTCTACTTTTTGGCTAACTTACAGGCATTATATTGGAAAAATCAAGTAGTTTTGGAAATTATACATCCATAACTTTCCAACAAGCTATCACGGGACTCATTGTAATGTCCCGAAATGGAAATCAGTAGCTTTTTCACCGCTGAAGAACTCCTTTGTTGGAAATATGAACAAGGCTATGTCAGAGATTGACTGAGAGGGATTTTACCAACTATCTCACCTCTAAAGAGAGTATGAGAACTGGAGGCTATCTGGCCTTTTCTCAAACTCTACCTGTAGCTATGTAAATACTTCTTCCTCAGAAGATCTTGCTCAAAGGGTTGAGTTACAACAATATGCAAACAAATACATGAAGAGCAAACTTGCTTCAATCTCAAAAATGATAGAAGAACTCATAGCCATTGTATTAGCTCATAGCAGAAAAATAAGTGTACAATATCTTGAGGGAAAGAGCACTCAAGTGAGGGAATGATCATCCTCAAAGAATAAGTACATGAAAGCATGAAATATATTGCTGCATAGACTGCCCTAGCTATGACTGCGTAGTCTTATGGAGACATTGCTGCATACAAATATGAAATATGATGATATTGCAATATAGCTCAAGAAAAGAGGGGGAGTGTGCTCTCAACCCCTAAAAATGATGATACAACAATAATACAACAATCCTTAAAAGGATTGGCTACACTATATGCCCAGAATGGGAAAATACCAAAATGCCGGAGTTGCTGGGTAGCTGCAGCAACTCATAACCAAAATAGAAGGAGATGGTAGAATCCACTCCACAATCTTAATCAATCTCCTCCAAAGGATTTCCAGAGTGCAAGGCTGATCCCGACATTGGAAATCTCTCCCTCCAATGTGATGGTGCAAACCCCCACTGCAGACTAATTATGAAATAATACAGTCAATGGAAGGGATTGCGCTGATGAAGATGGGAGAAAGCTTGGCCTGCTGCCAAAATCTGAAAATGAGCTCAATAACACTCCTCACTTATATCTCCACTAAATGGAGACTCCTTTCTCTGCAAATCAAGTCCCGGAGTGATGTGGTGGAAGCCTCCACTGCAACCCAGCAACACAATGTCTTCTTGCTGCAAGAATAATGCTATGATTGAAGAGAATGCTTTGGCCTTGAGCCAAGATGTGGAGAAAGTTGAAGATCAATTCCTTAAGAGGCCTCTCATGAAGAGGACGGAATCCTAAATAGGAATTCCCCCAGCAACTCTACTGAACAGTAGGAGTATGCTTCTTGTCTCTCAAGACAACGAAATCAATAATCTAGTCATGAGAAAAAATGGTTTTCTTGCCCTCCTCTTATACAATTGTGAGCTCCCTCTCCATGGGCCCCACTTCATTAGGGTTTTCCTTCTCAAGGAATCTTCCCTCCTTCTCTATTGCGTTATACCACAATGTGATTTCCACCTCATAGCCTGCGTAGTTTGACTTTGGTCAACTTCGCCTAACCACTTTGCAAAATAGCCCCCTTTCACACATGGAGGTGTGAAATCAATTACAAAAGTGATCCCTTATCAAAATATGAGGGATTTTATTGTGCTTTTCATTATTCATGGGTCTCCTTACCCATTTATTCTCCACCTATGTGTAATTAGCAAAAATTAATGTCCCAATTTTCTGCATGAAAATTTTGGGACATTACAGTCCTCCCCTCCCAAATGTTGCTTGTCCCCAAGCAACTGCAAGGATAGAACTGGAAGGCCTTCCCTCAAAGCATGGAGTCTATGATGTGTTTGAGGAACATCTCCCTCATGTAGATCCTCCATCCCCAAGCTATCAACCATGCAAAATGAGTCACCTTCCAACTAGGCAGCTCCTGGAAATAATCCTCCACCTTGTGCTCTTGTAGAATTGATGGGCTGAAATTCTGAACATGGTAAGCTTCATGGCCTACCCCACGCTGTCCTCTTCTCCACTCATGATAAATGTGGAGTTCAAGCTGAACTCAGGCTACAATAAGGTTGCCTTCAAGAGGCAAAATGAAGTCTAGATCCCCAAGGACCTCTCCTCCAACGTTGCAAATCAAGCTGGCCCAAATCATCTCATATGTGATGAGTTGGAGTTAATCATCATATGGAATCCAAACAGTCATATGGCTCACTTCATGGAAAAAAAATTGGCTGAACTTGGTGACCATATCATCTCCCATACCCCCCCTTGGAGCATGAGCTGCAAAAACAATGGAGGTTCCTCCTCCCAAAGGGCACATCCACCCAATGAGTTCCTCCCTCGTCATGATACATATGGGGTTGTTAATGATATGTGGCTGAAATATAATGGTCTTCAAGAGAGACCCAAGCCACCCCATCAAACATATGAACCATGAAATGCCTCCTCCAAAAATTCAGACTCTCTAAATAGCTCCTCCCACAAGAAGGAAAGAGGTGAAGCTTGGTAATCATGGGCTGCCCATTGTTTCCCTTGAAACATACAACATGTAAAATAGGGAGAATCATACTCCAAATGGGCATCTTCAATTCATGTCCCACTTTCCAAACAAAGCTCCACATGTCAAAAGAAAATTCTGCAATTCATGGGAGCAAGAGCCAATAGAAACAAGTTGTCATATGACAACCGGAAAGTGGATCATAGTTCCATTCATGGAACCTGTGCAGTGCACTCACTGCCTGCATCAAAACAGAAAATAACAAGTGCCTTTCTAGCCACTTGTTTGTTGCCACAATCATCTCATAAGATGGAAACATGAACATAAAATATGGTGTCAATAGTGCCCACCAAGAATCATGTGGCTTCCCCCACAGTCCAGATGTATACCTCCTCTACCAGGTACTATGGAAATTGAGCTAAAATGGCTCAACTAAAAGTGCTCCCTTACTCCCAATGAGTAGGAAGGTGGCTGTGACATCCTCATCATCATTAGTCGGGCTATGCATATCTCCATATGATGATATATATCCTACTAGATGCCCTCCCAAATGAACTCCTCTGCCAAGGAAAGATATGCATCAAGATGCATGGAAAAGAAGTCCTCCTGTGCTGCAAGTAGCATCTTCTCCTCGAGACTAGAGGCTCTAGTCAAGAAGACTCTGCCATGTGAGTAGATGACCATATCCTCTGCCATATATCTGTCATCTCTCTCCAGGTCATCAAGCATACTGCAAGCACCAAGATCCTTGCAGTGCCCCACTAATAGTGAAGATCTCCAGTAAGGATCAATCCTCCTAAGAGACAGCGCTGGTGATCTGGCATGTGTAGCTCTCCTCTTGCTGCTACCTACTACTTTGACATCCCTCATGCCAAATTTTTCCTCCAATCTCTTCACCTCTCCAAAATCCAAGAGCGATGAATCCCACAACATGATGCCTCTCATCAATGATAGATCTGGTGGTCTCCCTGGTGGGATGCCCCTATGCAGTGAGACGTCAATGCCAAGAGTGAATTGTACATATGGTTGGGAAACCTTGCCCTAGCTCTCCCTGAAAATACAACCTTTCTCCTCTTTGTCTTAACTTTCTGGAATTGAGAAGAGTGTGTGCATGTCATCACATGATGCTGCTCTCTCTTTCCTCCTCTTTCTCCCAGCTGCAAAATGGCACAATCATGTTGCTCATTGATTGTGCTTGGACCTCCATGTATGAGATCCTGGGGACCTTCTTGCAAGGATGCAAGAATCCCTATTATTGGAGCATGTGCTCCTCCTCCCTCTGTAGGTACTAGATCAGCTCTATGATTGACAACGTTGTTTCCCTTCTCCTCATCAACATATGTGGGCAACTCTTCCAAAATGAGATCTTCTCTTGAAAGAGAGACCTCCATGAATCCTTATGCCAAAATGCAAGATAAAGGTATTGCCTCCAATAAAGCACCATGCAAGATATCAACCTCCTCTAAGGGTTTCTGAAGTGAACTTGAGCCCATGAATTCCTCCATCACATGAAATGGTTTTGTTTCTCTAGGAATGTTTGTTTCCTCCACGTGTTTCAGATTTCTTCCCATCAATTTTTTCCATCAAAGCCCTAAGGAACATTGAATAGGAAGAAGTATTTTAATTTTTTAAAGAAAGGGACTCAAACAACCACCATGCATATACTTTACCTCCCAAGTGTAGCACTGCTACTCTGATGGCTTCATCTTCAGGAATCTGATGCTACTGTAGAAAGGTGTCTAGCTCTTCAATCCAAGATTTGGATGAATAAGTAGAGGAACCATCAAAGACAAATAGGAGAAATCTATCCTCATCATGCTGCTTTCTCTCCTTGGTCACTCCTCCTTCTTCTTCCGTCTCCCTCCTGGGACTGCTAGGACTATGGCTGCGCTGACCCTCATAGTGTGTGGCTAAATGGTCACACCCATTATGTACAAATCTAGAGTTTTCTTTAAGATCAAACCCTCTTGGGGATTCTTCATCTGTTTCCCTCCTAATCTCCTTGAGATCTCCATGAATGCTTGGTGCAGATTTAGGAAGAAGAATTGTAAGCTTATCCCCTTTTCCTCCATCAGAAAATGGAGTCTTCTTCCTGCTCAAAATTTTGTCTCCTTCTTGATGAGAATAGGAAGTGCAGGGTCCTTCCTCCTCTCTTTCTTCATTCTCCGCAACCTCCTTGGAGAGGTTCTTTCTGGATCTAAAAACTGATGAGAACAAGCTCATCCCCTTCATCATCTTGATTTATTCTTTCTTGGTCTTGAAGGTCACAGGCTGAGCCAAGAAAGATACTCTAATACCACTGTAATGTCCCGAAATGGAAATCAGCAGCTTTTTCACTACTGAAGAACTCCTTTGTCGGAAATATGAACAAGGCTATGTCAGAGATTGACTGAGAGGGATTTTACCAGCTATGTCACCTCTAAAGAGAGGATGAGAACTGGAGGCTATTTGGCCTTTTCTCAGACTCTACCTATAGCTATGTAAATACTTCTTCCTCAGAAGATCTTGCTCAAAGGGTTGAGCTACAGCAATATGAAAACAAATACATGAAGAGAAAACTTGCTTCAATCTCAGAAAATGATAGAAGAACTCATAGCCATTGTATTAGCTCATAGTAGAAAAATAAGTGTACAATATCTTGAGGGAAAGAGCACTCAAGTGAGGGAATGATCATCCTCAAAGAAAAAGTACATGAAAGCATGAAATATATTGTTGCATAGACTGCCCCAGCTATGACTGCGCAGTCTTATGGAGACACTGCTGCATACAAATATGAAATATGATGATATTTCAATATAGCTCAAGAAAAGAGGGGGAGTGTGCTCTAAACCCCTGAAAATGATGATACAACAATAATACAACAATCCTTAAAAGGATTGGCTACACTATATGCCCAGAATGGGAAAATACCAAAATGTCGGAGTTGTTGGGTAGCTGCAGCAACTCATAACCAAAATAGAAGGAGATGGTAGAATTTTCTCCACAATCTGAATCAATCTCCTCCAAAGGATTTCCAGAGTGCAAGGCTGATCTCGACACTGGAAATCTCTCCCTCCAATGTGATGGTGCAAACCCCCACTACAAACTAATTCTGAAATAACGTAGTCAATGGAAGGGACTGCGTTGATGAAGATGGGAGAAAGCTTGGCCTGCTGCCAAAATATGAAAATGAGCTCAATAACACTCCTCACTGATATCTCCACTAAATGGAGACTCCATTCTCTACAAATCAAGTCTCGGAGTGATGTGGTGGAAGCCTCCACTGCAACCCTAGCAACACAATGTACTCTTGCTGCAAGAATAAAACTGTGATGGAAGAGAATGCTTTTTCCTTGAGCCAAGATGTGGAGAAAGCTGAAGATCAATTCCTCAAGAGGCCTCTCATGAGGAGGAAGGAATCATAAAGAGGAATTCCCCCAACAACTCTGCTGAATAGTAGGAGTATGCTCCTTGTCTCTCAAGACAACGAAATCAATAATCTAGTCATCAGCAAAAATGGTTGTCTTGCCCTCTTATACAATTGTGAGCTCCCTCTCCATGGGCCCACTTCATTAGGGTTTTACTTCTCAAGGAATCTTCCCTCCTTCTCTATTGCATTGTACCACAATGTGCTTTCCACCTCATAGCCCGCGCAGTTTGACTTTGGTCAACTTCACCTAGCCACTTTGCAAAATAGCCCCCTTTCACACATGGAGGTGTGAAATAAATTACAAAAGTGATCCCTTATCAAAATATGAGGGATTTTATTGTGATTTTCATTATTCATGGGTCTCCTTACCCATTTATTCTCCACCTATGTGTAATTAGCAAAAATTAATGTCCCAATTTTTTGCATGAAAATTTTGGGACATTACACTCATTTCGACATCAGGAGGTCAGCCAAAACTTCACTGCAACACAAACCTTTTTCTGGTGCTACGTTCCTGTAGATTTTGCTGAAAAACAGTTTTCTGAGTGATGACTGGGCCAAATGTGCGTTAAGCAAGTTTATCTTGTGTGTCAGGCCTTGAAAGTGATCCTTTTTTTCTATTTTGGTCCGAAAAGATATTTTTGAAAGATATTTTTTGCCTTGGACTTTGTTAAGCCTCAAGGATAGTTTTAGATATTTGTTTTTGGCCAATGGCATTCTAGTTGCTCTAGGTGTTTTTCCTCCTCTTTGGCTTATATAACCAAGAGGATTCATTGTAACACAGAGACAAAACTTGATATATTGAGAGCAATACATAGCATTATGAGCTTGGAAGAAATACTTGTTTTATGAAGTTGATGATGTCTTGCTTGGCTTGATGGTGGAGGAGCATTGTGTGCAGGATTCCATGGATTTTTGAATGGTGATGTTTCTCTGATTTTTTTTATGTTTAAGTTTGTTTTCATTTATGTTCCATATTTCTCATTTTCTATAGATCAGAAAAGATATGTTGAGACATGCTCATGGAAGCACCTCAAACATCCTGCATGTTACAGATTTAATGTTTTCCTCTTCTTGATCATTTCTAAAGGATTCTTAACTACCCTTTAGGTCCATCAAGAAATTTTTATTTGTTTCATTTATGGTCAATATGTTTTTCTATCTTGTATGATTTAAGGTATGCCCTGCTTACTTCTAAATTCTCAAAACTCCATTTATGAAATCTTTCTATGAAATATTGGTTGTTTTAGTTAAGTCAAAGAGGTCTCGTTCGATCTTGCCCTTTTTCCATGCTTGCAAAATTATTTCAGAGTTCCCGATAGCTCAATATATGTTGTTTAGGAGTTCCCTCTTCATATATTGAGTTTTTTGTTTATCTTATTTGTTTTCCCAACAGTTGAAGGTGATTTTCTAGAGTTAGAGGTTCTTATGCTTCTATGTATCGCCGGATTGTTTATCTTTCATATGTATCAGTTTGAATTTTATTCATAGAGATTTATGGTTTGCCCTATCTCATGAATACCTGCTTTGAAACTATATATGTTTAAGATCTCTTTTTCTTTCACAAACTTAATGTTTCATTTCACTTCATTTTCACCCAAAGAATCCATTTACCTTGACTAAATCGGCCCTGCAGTAATACCTTGTCCACCATTTAGACAGTCCTAACTTTATCTGACCCCATAGCCCTGTTGATCCATGAAATCTCTTTCTATTTTTCCTTTTTGATCAGTTTACCTCAAAAACCCAAAAAACAAACCAAAAAACACTTAACAGCTAGCCTAAAATCAAACATACAAAGCGAACAAGTTCACATCCTTCGCATAATAGAGAGAGCCCTCTCTGAGTCCAGGAAGGCTAGGTCCTAGGACTCCAAAGATTGGTCTAATGTTGCCCTATCATTTGGTTTACCAATCTGCTAAATCACGTGACTCCAACAGTACCTAGAGCACAAAATCACTATGTAGATAGAATTGCAAACAATATTCTAGATTGGCACTTAGCACACACATTTAACACAAGACAATAACATAAAATAATCAACACGATGCATATCCATAATATGTGTTGTATACATGTTTTGGAGTTCATTAACTCTGATACATATGACATGCCCATAACATGTTACAAAAACTCAAAAGTAGGGGCACCACCTGCCACTACACCTAATCACTATCTGGAGGATCCCGAGATAATGGCTCTTCTCCTGTAGCTCGTAGATCGCGCATCCCCTGTTTGGCCATCGCCATGTGCCACATGACCCCTCGCCACTCCGAGGGTAGACCAATACATGGCTCTATGTAGTGGTCATCCAAGTCTTGCTAGTTGTGCTCTGAAACATTGGTCAGAAGCCTCTCACATCTCACATCGATGATGGATGTCCTCCAGGAGGGTTGTTGCATCCTCATTTTGTGGTGCTCTCGATCCACTAGGACCTACAACTCTTGATACTGCAGGTCGTCCCATCTACCCGGCCGGTTTTACTGGTGTTGTATCTGCATACCAAAAGATCAAGAATAAATACCATATACAATATTCTGAAACTTTAAAATGCACATAAAATATAAGCAACTTTTCACTCACCATCGGGCCCCCATACTCGACCAGGCGGCAGTGGCAAGTCCGGGTCCCCATAAAAACTCATCCCACTATAGGGATAGTCATCTATGTATAGTGGAATTTGATCCAAATTCGCAAAAAACTCGGGTCGGAACACTCATCTGACCGCCCCACCTCCCCCTCTACACAGTAGCCACCCCCACCGGCGCAACTCTGGCTCCCTTGAGCCCCCATCCTGGATTTGTATGCGAGGTCAAAGTGTTAGGATCTTCTCAAAGAAAAGCGGGCACAACACTGTGCCATATAGATAGACATGGTTCACTTTCCACTTGCATAACGACAACTGTCGTTTCAACAACGACAACATCATTTGGGCCCACCCATAGTAGGTCCCACTCAACACACTCTCAACAAGCATCATCTAACCCTAGTGATGTGGTGGAGTGCATGGTTGCCCAGGATCCACAGCACTCTTGCAGCCACAACACGGGTCTCTAACCTCTCTAGATCCCCGATGGGTATCCATGTCACCTTGACATGGAAACCTGGTAGACAATGGCACTGTACAAACTCCATGATTTTCCACCCTCATGGTAACACTAGCTGAGTATTCCCCACCATCCCAAGTGGTGGAAGACGAGTCAAAAAATATATTTCCTGGACCGTCAACTCGATTCAGTGCCCCTACACTATAAATACCTCATAGTCTGGATCCCAATAACTAACAATACAAGCCAAAAAGAGCTCTCCATCTCTCATCAAAGGGTTCTCCACAAACCTCAAAACCCCAAACCTGGCCAATGCGCTGCAGACACCATGATCCTCTCGGATCTCCGACCGTAATGTGTCTAGGTATTTCTCTCTCCATTTAATCCACAATTCTACCATATCTACACAAAACCATCATATTTGTTAGTGTATAGAAAGGAAATACTGCTTTCAAACATAAAATCCCAACTCTCAGCCAAAAAACAGCACAAAAAAGCCCCTCTCTATCAGGTCGCACTTTTCAGGAAAAATCCTGGGATAGGTCGCAGTTTTCTACCCAAAACCTGCTACCCAGATCGAAAATATTGCCCCAAAAAGTGAGACACAACCATGAAAATGAGCAGGGATCTATTCTTGAGCTCTCGACACCTAAACTGAACTTTAAATCCACTGAAATGAAAGAGTAGGGTTAGGCCTCTTACCTGCAACTGACGGATCTCGATTCCAAGGGTCGATTTGTCTGTTGCAATCACTGTAAGATTTAGGGCCTTCTCTCCTCTCTACATTCACTACAGCTACACTTGCAAATGAGTGAATTTGGAGGGAAACTACCTTATTAAAAGAGAAACCCCAAATTTTTCTTTTTCCTGTTGTGGCCAAACTATAGCTCAGTTTGACAAACCATATATACTGTTGGAAATCTATCACCAAGCTCTGAAATGGGTATCTGTTATTTTTTTGCAATTTGATACTTCACGCAGACAAATTTTGTCCAAGAAGCATCACTTCACCACTCCTCCAAATTGAATTCCTTCACTTGCAACACTTGTACTTGGGGCACCACTTTGCCTCTATACTTGTCCATGCTCGTGTCGAATTTTGTCATGAGTAACCATCTTGTACTCATGTCTTTATGGTCTCCATTGGACCTTTTCTATGTGGCAACATCATCGAGTCGCCCTATTTTATAGCATCAAAGTTGAGTCATCATCGCATCCATGGAGTCTATCCTCAGTCCCTTTGTATCCCGCTATAGTCCTCCATCCTTCATTGCTTGGTTCCTATCTCATGTCGCACATTATGGCCTTCAGTCCTACTATCCCCTATCCCATTTGATATTATGTCAATTACTGCCAGGTCATCCCTGCCCTTTATGCTCTAACAAGGGAAGTCGTCCATCTGCTACTCATTACCCACCATTTCATCATCATCCTTGGTGTTAGTCTATCAGTCACTCTACTATTTTCTCTCATGCCTTAGTTGAGGATACCTTATGGCCTCACATATGGCAGACCTCCTTCTGTCTACATCAGATCATTCATTCCAGAAGACAAGTCTAGAGGGCAATGTATCTTGGTTCCAGCTTCCACTCTTGTTCGGTGCCTCGGATCAGGCAAAGGGACTCCTTATTTCCCTTTGAATTGTTTTTTTCTCAGCTCCATCTCCTTATGACATGATCGAGATTCGTATACTGGATGGTTCAGTGATGTCGCAAATTGTACCAGTGATTCCTAGGTGTGTGTGAGATGTTTCAGACCTAATGAAGGGGTGGCCCTTCAGGTAGCCCCCCACATACTCGGATGACCTCTTCATTACAGCCTTTGATGCAGCTCCATAGATTTGATGGTGTTGGCCTCAGCCGCTTGCAGCACCTTTTAGTTTGCATGTATCATTCAGATTTTCAGAGCCCTTTCTTGTTTACAGGGTCTATTTGGTTATACTTAGATATTATTGTATAAGTCCTGTCTGTTATCCCAGGGACAGTATGTATGTGGGATCCATTATCATTTTTTTATCTATCTCATGTTTATGCCAACATTTACTATATAGTTCAGTCCCTTGTTTACTGGAGGCATTATTCTTTGTACTTTGTCTCGGCAGGCATAGGTATGCCTCCCCTGCCACCTATACCATAGGTACTCACTCATAAAAGAGACTTGTCGCACCTGTAAGTCTCGCCTCCTCATGGTATTTTCCTCTAGCACTTTGATCTACCTTATATTTCTCTCTCTCTGACTTCCCCTTCGATGTCTAGTGATTGAGTTCTTACAACTTACTTTGATCATACGATTATCTCCTAACGCTTGCACTCTGGTGGGAAATTTGTTACACCATTTTTTGGTCATCTAACCTGTTACTATTAGATGGACCAAAGTACACCATGTAAGACCAATTTTACCCTAAGTAAAATTTCTTTCACTATGAAAAATAACTTAGTAATCCATTTTTATTAAGTTTTTTATGGTCTAGACAGGAAACCCCATGAGGAAATATTGAATAAATCCATATTTGTTTGATTTTTCTCAAGGAATAATTAGTTAAACATCAGTTTAATTAATAATCTTGGTCATATTTAACCCAAAACAGGAACATTATTTAGATAAATCATTTTTATCTTATTATTTTGTAGGAATAATTATTTAAATCTTATTTA
Source organism: Pinus albicaulis (assembly GCA_034641835.2). NCBI lineage: Eukaryota > Viridiplantae > Streptophyta > Pinopsida > Pinales > Pinaceae > Pinus > Pinus albicaulis. The sequence continues at coordinate 1,596,385,358 of CM076582.1, forward strand.
AATAATATTCCTTATTAAATTTGACTAAATCATTTATAAATAATTGAATAAATCACTATTTATTCAATTATTACTCAACCACATCCTTAAAATAATAAATAAATCATTTATTTATTTATTATTTACAAATAAAGGGATTTGACCAAATTCAAATTCATTTAACCTCCAACAAATATAATAAAATATTCCATAAAAGTTGGATCTAGAATTGGTTAATAATATTTTAATTATGCACCAATATCTAGAATAACTCAATATTTTGTTATAAATAGAAGGGTTTTTCCATTCACTCACTACCTTTTGTTGCCTAAATATCCCTCTGGGTCTATACTTTTGGTTTGACTTTGATCCTCCATCATTGTCATATTTTTCTATCTTTTTTATTGTGAGCTCCCTTTGTGTTCCATTTTTGTCTGGGTTTTCTACACCATCAAGAGAGAGAGATCTTAGATCTGAAGTGTTGAGGACTTACAAGAACCCATCCCATTTAGGGGGACTGGTAACATCTTTCTATTTTCCCTTTCCATGTGTCAAAAAATACTAAAATTCTTTAAAAACATTCTTGTCTTGTCTATTGTATGCATGGAGGAACTCTTGCTTTTATTTACTGCTTAATATCTTTTACTACATAGATCTAGATTTTGTTTCATTTATCTTGGTTAACTAACTGCAGATCTAAAGAAATTGGTAGCCATGTTTTATGTTAGGGCTGTTTGTTATGACATCTAAAGTGGACTCTTTTCGTACACTTGCGATTAGAATTCATCCTAAGAAGGTGCACTACATGGCAGAAGATATTGTCGAGTGATTCCCTTGTTCAAGAACTTTTGGCTTTGATTTGGTATTTATGCACTTTGCATATTTTACATCCGATGTATGCCAATGTCACAAGAAAACATTATTGCTACAAAATATTTTCCAAGTATAACATCCAAAAAGACTTTGGAAAATAACCCAAACAAGTTTCACATAGTGAATACTTGTGTAAATGATTGCTTAACACATTTGTAACATATTGAATGTGTTGCAACTGCTCTTACAACAGTTTTAAATTTTTTTCTTAAACTACAAATAGAAATGCATTTTACAAGAGGGAATAAACTTGACTCCCAAACTTTCCATTCAAATTGACTATTAACAAGCCAAACTAGCATAAAAATGTGAAAGAAAACATTGTTGCATATAAGTGATTTATTTATGAACATCACTTTCACAAATTGTTGAACTATGGGGATATGCAACTAGTGCAAAACAAAGATTTACAAAATTCAGTTAGAGAAATAGTTCGCCCATTTCTTACCCAACCAGGTAAATCAACCCTCTATTTGAACTTCTTCTCCTTATGGAGCTACTTCAGGGAAGGTCACATCTTGCGCCACTTTTTCTTTTGTTGCTTCCTCTTCAGGTGCTTGAATGATTTGATTGCCCTTGTGAGGATGAAGTTGCAGATGCAATTTCGAACACTTCTCAACCCAATTCCCACTGGTATTTCAATGAGTGAAAATATTTGATGAACCCTTAGCTCAAAAAAAGGTGGGGGGGGGGGGGGGAGGAGAGGGTAGGTTGGGAGTGAATCGGTTTAGTACATTCATGGACATTAAAACTCTTTTTTTTTTCTTCTCTTTAACAACTTCATTTTATGAGCAGGTTAATACATAATGAGTCAAAAAACTTAATGTGTGGGAAACAGTTAATAATCAGATTAAAAAAAAACACATAAACACATAATCATGATGCACATAGACAACAGATATAAGTGGAAATCAATAAGGGAGAAAACCACATCTTATTATTGTTGTGATGTAAAGGCAAGCTCCTATTCCCTCTCACAACTAATTTTCTATAGGCCCCAAACTAGAGGAGGCTCCTACCTCAATTTCTGAAAGCTACAACTTGCAAGGAAGCTCCAACTCCCATCTATTTTATGTAGGATACAACCCACCGGAGGATCCTACCTCACCCAACTCCAACTGGACATCTATAAAGCTACAACTTGAAATGGAAGCATCAACTCCCATGTATTTTCTGCAAACCACAATGCACAGAAGGCTCTTACCTTAACCAGCTCCAACTACACATCTATTAAGCTACAACTTGAAATGGAAGCATCAACTCCCATATATTTTATACAGGCTACAACCCACAGGAGGCTCCTACCTCAACTAACTCCAACTCCCTCACACTACAATAAAAATCATATTCTGATTTACTTGGATATCAGCTTTGTTATCCTCCTTCTTCACTGCTGCCTTTTTTGCCTTCAACTCTACTTCATATCATCTCCTGATGTGCACAACATCTCTATTAGCTCTCTCTGATACTTTTTCTCTCTAATTTCTCTATGCACATTGATGTTACATCTCTTATACAGATAAATCCTAATTTTTTTCATTCTACATGGAATACGAAGTGAACAGGCTTGACCCTATGCCTTCCACCCATTTGTTTCCTTACACTTTAGTTCAGTTTATTACATACGAAATAATCATTACAAAAATCATTGGAGTTTTTCCTATGCCTACTGAGACTTTACTTTGCATCACATACAATAAAAAATAATTAATTAATTTACATTTTGTAATATTCCAAAAATTTAGCCTTCATCCAAATGGAATATTATAGTTTGTTTTATCACTAGGTAGGTGAATAAGTGGGTAGGGAGGCCCCTAAAACCATTTTTGAAGGAATAATAACACTCCTAATGTGAAAGTAGGAAGAATAAGCAGCTGGATTAAGCACCCTTGGGTCTGAATTGAAGGAGATCCATGTTGAAGATGTCAACCTTGACCAAGTCAACAACGCTGTCATGGAGGAGTGGCATTCGTGATGAGACAACGCAGTTTTAGTGGAGGAAAACTTGAATGAGCTTAGTGGCAAGTATGGATGGGACCCAATGTGAGAAGGCTCACATAATATATATGTACGGGATGACAACCATTTTTATTCATGTTTTATATTATCATTTGATATTGGTCTGTTTAGACTTTGCATTCCTTTACTGTTTAGCAAGGTTGCTATGTTGTTTAGCACAAGGGTGTTACTAATCAGGAATCCCTACCTCATCCTCAGGGATCGAGAGGTTCTTTGGGCTACATTTCTTGATTCCAGAATTCTGGCCAAGCTACATATTTCAGCTACAACGCAGTTTCTGTTTAGAGCTGGGTTGTGTTGCAGGGTGCAGCAAAGGAGGATCACATAGAGTCATTTCTGGGTTTGTTTTTCATTGGAGAGGTAGCCTATCCATTAGAGGATCAGCAAGGAGGACTCCTAGGCATATTTATATATCTTTGGCATCAAGCCAACCATCTACCATCCCTCATAGCATAGTTTCGGTCCAGATCTGCTTTATTTTTAGAGGCAGTTTCTAGGAGGGTTCATTGAGCTCATCAGGAGGGTCTATTTCTGAGTAGAGGGATCAAAATCATATTTAGAAAGACCATTGGAGGAGGAAATTATCATTTCAGATCTGTCATAGCCTCATTCTCTTTAGTTCCATTTTGTAGTGACATCTCAACCCCAGGGTTATTTGTCACATTGTATATTTCTTGGTATTTCTAGCAATATTTTCCCGGTTGGATAGAAATCATGTATTAGAGCCCACATCTTCTTTTCTGGGCATTTATTTTTTATATATCAGCCATATTACATTTATGTATGTTTACAATATCAGCTGCACTGATATAGATATCGTTGTCACTGCTCTCTGGCATTCTATATAGTTACACCAACTCATGTGCTGATTGTTCTGATCTTTGGAGGCTTGGTCTTATTGCTTGAGCGGCTTGACCCTCAAGATATTTTTGTATATTGTTTCTGATATCTTAATAAAATGGTGGCTGCATATTGATCCCTCTTATGACATGTTCATAGTTGGTATTTTTTACATTATTATTAATTGTATTGCTGCTATTTCCATTTTGGAATATTACAGTGGTATCAGAGCATAATCTTGGCTCAGTTTGTGCATTCAAGACATTATGCAATTAGAAGGAGAATATTATCACATAAAAGAGAAGTTGTACAGAAGAAAAAAAATGCATGACTCCATTATTTGGAGAAATCAAGGAAGAGAAGATCTCCCAGCTTCTTTTCCAAACTATGAAAAAGATCAAGGAGATGAAAAGGGAGAAGTGTAGAAAAATTCCAAGAGGGTTTGAAAGTGAAGCAAGCCCTAGATGTTCACATGATGGGTGTGGACATTCAACCACACATGCAAATCCACCTTGCAGTTTATTGCCCACATTCACTGCAAGAAGGATGGAGGAAGAAGATCCACCAAGGGAGGAGACCTTGAGTGTCTATCTTTAGGAGTATGAGTCTCAACCTTGGAGATTCAAAGAACACTTGGACTTCCTAGGGTTTTTCCAACTCAAGAAAGATAGAAGATCTAGAAACCATAATAGAAGCAGGAGAGGTAGAATATTTCTATCTAACTTTGATGGATCAGCAAAGTGCACATCCAAGGCTTGGGTGAAGGAACTAGATTCCTATATTCAGCTACACCAAGTTTCAAAATATAAGGCCATTAGAGTAGTAGCTCTGCACCTTAAATGTATGGATCATGATTGGTGGTTTTATAGTTCTGCTTTTTTTCATCATGAAAATGTAAATAGTTATGTAGGGTTCACTAAGACATTAGTGAAAAGATTTGATATCAAACATTGTGAAACATATTTTTTTGAACCCAAAAAATCAAAACCTTTGCATGATTTGGAGAGAACTATTTTACCAACTCCACTCCATATTTCTGTTGAAGGGGATAAAAACATGCATAAACCTTTCCAAAGGAAAGATCCCCACTTCTTGAAGAGCCCTCTTCTATAGATGAGGACATGGAGATTCCTCCTTCAAGGGAAGACCAAGATCAAGGGTCTCTCATTGATTATGAGACATTCTCAAATATTGATGAAGAGGATGAGCAGAGAAAAGCTAACAACGTTGTACCATCAGGAGGAGATCCGTCACATGAATATGGGAAGGGAGACTTTTATTCCATTAGAGGAGCCCTTGTGTCTTTGCAAGGAGTTCCAAATGATCCAACATGTGGGGACCAAAGCACAATTCTGGAGCAACATGTATAAGTTTTTGTGGATTATGAGATGGGAGGAGAAGAAGAGAAGAAGGATCAGCATTAAGGGATGATGAGCATTCACCCTTATCTATTACAGGAGGGTTCTACACAAAAGAAGGAGACTATATTGTGCAGTGAAGAGGGGGACAAATCAATCCACTCATATATACAGTCCACTTCATATTTTGATGTCTCACTACATAGGGGCATTCCACTTGGGAGGCCACCATATCTAGAGTTGGTGAGAGACCTCTTACCATTTGGTTCACCACTCTTAGATTCCAGAGGGGTGAAGAACTTGGAGGAGTCTAGTACAACACAGAGAATCTAGGGTAGACTCAAAGAGAAAGGAGGCATTCTCCCATTTTCAGCATCACCCACTCTCACTACATATTCTGTGCTGACAAAAGTTGATGCAGTGATGGAGGATGGCACCTTCATGGTGCAATGGATCTTCTCCATGGATTTTGGGAAACAGAGGGTACTTCCTTTGAGGAAGGAAGCCTCCATACATTGAAGTAGATGGAGGCCACCCATGCTTACATTTTCCAAGATTAGGATGTTCGTTTTGGATGGTAGCTTCTCATGGGAGGCCATCTTCCAAAGGTCACCACTTCTATTTGAGCACGAGCAGCTTCATGTTGGGCATGGAACCACTTTGGAGGATGAATTTTGCATGAGGGATGTCAAAGAAGAAGACAACAACATGTGGGGAGCTTCACATTTCAAATATTCAGTGCTATCTCTTAGGAGGATTGATCCATATTGGAGGTCTCAACTCTTGGTAGATTAATTCAAGGATCTTGGTGCTTTCATGATTCTTGATGATCCAGAGGGAGATGATAGATACATGGTGGATGATGAGGTCATATATTCTTATGGCAGAGTCTTCTTGACTAGAGTTTCTGAGCTCAAGAGGAAGCTACTACATGCAGCACATGTGGACTTTCTTTCCATGCACTTTGATGCATTTCATTCTTTGATGGAGGAGTTCACTTGGGAGGGCATCCAGCAGGATGTATATCAGCATATGGAGAGATGAATATCCTGGATGATGATGGATAGGTTATCAAAACCACTTCCCTACTCATTGAGAGTGAGGGAGAACTTACATTTGAGCCATTTCAGCTCAATGACCAAAGTACATAGTAGGGAAGGTACTTTTTTGCATTATGATTTGTACTCCTTTACTTTATATGAGCAGCGTGTTGTATGAAGGAGGATCATACCTTCTTGTATATTATATTTTGATGTAATTGAGTCCATTTGCAGTATTTATGTTGGCCATGCTATTGGTGGTTTGTGCGGGAGGCCACATGACTCTTGGTGTGCACCATTGGCACCCCATGTTACTTTCATGATCCTATCTTGTAGGATGATTGTGGCAGCAAACAAGTGGCTTAAAAGACAACTATTATTCTTGGTTTTGAGGTAGGCAGGGGATGCACTTTTCTGGTTCCATATGTGGAACTATGATCCACCTCTCGATTTTCATGTGGCAACTTGTTTTCATTTGTTTTTTCTTCCATATATCAATGGTGTTCATATGTTTATGGGAAGCTTTGTTGGGAGAGTGGCACAAGAGTTGGAGGTGTCCATTGGGGTTATGATTCTCCCTACTTTATATGTTTCATATTTCAGGAGAAACAATGGGAAAACCATGATTGCCACATTACATCTCTTTTCTTCATATGGGAGTAGCCATTTGGAGAACTTGAGTTCTTGGGAGAGGCACTTCATGGATGTTTTGATTGTTGGGGTAACTTGGGCCATTCTTGGAGGCCATGACATTTCAACACAATATCATCAACAACCCCATACATACCATAAATGGAGAGAGAAACAACTTGGGTGGAAAAATTTAATCTCTCAATGCAGCCCCAGTACATTACATGAACCAGGGGTTGAGGATTTCTTCGATGAGCCACCTAGAATGGCTCATTTCATTTGGATGATAGCATGGGTATGGGAGTCTCTCATTGGGAATTAGATATCCTTTGTTAGTCATCATTCCTACCTTAAGGAGGCCATTGGAAAACAAGAAGGTTTCCACTTGCACCTTCCACTTTTTCAAGATGTGAGCCATTTGGGTTTGCATAATTGGGAGGAACCTTTGGAGGGAAGATTTACTGTAGATTATTTTGAGTAGTGGTGGGAACTATTGATGAGGATGCCACAAGAAAAGGAAGGGAGGAATTTTGATCCACCATTATAGTTGCTTGAGGACAAGCAACATTTTGGAGGGGGGACTGTAATATTCCAAAAATTTAGCCTTCATCTAAATGGAATATTATAGTTTATTTTATCACTAGGTAGGTGAATAAGTGGGTAGGGATGCCCCTAAAACCCTTTTGAAGGACTAATAACACCCCTAATGTGAAAGGAGGAAGAATAAGAAGCTAGATTAAGCACCCTTGGGTGTGAATTGGAGGAGATACATGTTGAAGAGGTCAACTTTGACCAAGTCAACATCGCTATCATGGAGTAGTGGCATTCATGATGAGACAACACAGTTTTCGTGGAGGAAAAATTGCATGAGATTAGTGGCAAGTATGGATGGGACCTAATGTGATAAGGCTCACATACTATATATGGACAGGATGGTAGCCATTGTTATTCATGTTTTATATTATCATTTGATATTGGTCTGTTTAGACTTTGCATTCCTTTGCTGTTTAGTAGGGTTGTTGTGATCTTTAGCACAAGGATGTTCCTGATCGGGAATCCATACCTCATCCTCAGGGAAGGAGAGATTCTTTGGGTTGAATTTCCTCATTCTATAATTTTGGCCAAGCTACCTCCTTCAGCTACAGTGCAGTTTCTGTTTATATCTGGGTTGTGTTGCAGGGTGTAGAAAAGGAGGATCACATAGAGTCATTTCTATGCTTTTTTTTCATTGGAGAGGTAGCCTATCCATTGGAGGATAATCAAGGAGGGATCCTGGGCATATTTATACAATTTTAGCATCAGGCCAACCATGTACCATCACTCGCAATGTAGTTTCAGTCTAGATTTGTGTTATTTTAGAGGCACTTGCTGGGAGGGTTCATTAAGCTCATCAGGAGGGTCTACTTCTGAGTAGAGGTAAACCTTCTATTTAGAAATACCATTGGAGGAGGACATTATCATTTCAGATATGTCATAGCCTAATTCTCTTTAGTTCCAGTTTGCAGTGACATCTCAACCCCACGGTTAATTTTCACATTGTATATTTCTTGGTATTTCTAGAAATCTTTTTCGAGTTGGCTAGAAATCATGTATTAGAGCCCACATCTTATTTTATGGGAATTTCTTTTGTATCTATGAGACATATTACATTTATGTATGTTTACAACAGAAACTACACTGTTATAGATAGTGTTTTCACTACTCTCTGGCATTCTATACAGTTGCAACAACTCATGTGCTGGTTGTTCTGATGTTTGGAGGCTTGTTCTTATTGCTCGAGTGGCTTGACCCTCAAGATATTTTTGTATATTGTTCCTGATATCTTAGTAAAATGGTGGCTGCATATTGATATCTCTTATGAAATGTTCATAGTTTCTTTGTTTTACATTATTATGTCTTGTATTGCTGCTATTTCCATTTTGGAATATTACACATTTATAGTTACAACAAATATATTTCACTCAGCCATTTTAGCTCTTGGCTCGCTTTGCATTTGTCCTTTCTACTGCTGCCACTGTCTTTTATTTTTCTGCTGTTATATTATAATATTTCTACACAAACACCTTCTTCCCAACTCTACCCAGCTCACATGTTTCCAATAGTGCCACCATATTCTCCTTTTGCCCAACTCTCCCTATCTTCCTTACTTCACTTACTGGCATCATTCAACCTTCTCCTTGTCTCCACACCTGACTCTTCCCGGAAGGTTTTGCTAAGCCCAAATCAACCCATGGTGCCTATATCATTACTGCGACGTTCATCTTTATCTGCCCTTTTCTCTCTATCAAGTCACTTAACCGATCCTTTCTTCCTGAGTTGAGACTTTTCTTATTTAAAAGTCGTAACCTCATCAACCATTGTTCTGCACGAGTGTCGAGTCTTACCAGAGTCTACTGCCCACATTCACTTTTCTTCATAAAAAAGTGTAACTACAAAGAACCCTGGACGTTAAATAAATTCCAATTAGCCTTTGAACAACCTCGCGTCCGGTCCCTTTATCGCATTTCGACGATCCAATTGTTCTACATTATAAACCTCCTCTGTTCTCCGATGTGATTTAGTAAAGGAAAACCACATACACCCAGACTTGAAATCTATTAAATAATAGCTCTTAGATACATCTCATTTGGTCACTTTATCATATTTTGGCATTCCTTGGTACTTCTACATTATATTCATTTGTTCCACCTCCGATGTCATTTCTTAACAAAAGACCTTACATCCAGATTTGAAATGCTTTGGTCTTTAGCGTTGAAACTCCATCATGTCTTCTCCTTTTATCACACTTTGAAAATTTGGCCTTTCACCATGGTTCATGGGGGCTATCCCTTCTGAGATTGGGATGTGAGATATGCGATTGGGTTCCACAACCAAACTTTAAATCCCTTAGATTTTAGCTTTTAATCTTATCATATCTATACTCTCATCGCTCTTCGCATTTCGGTGTTTCGACATGGTACATAAGAACTATCCCTTCTAAGATTTGCGACTTGTGATATGTGATAAAGGGTTTGAGTCCCCCTAAGGGTGCCATGTCATAGTCACATCATCATGCCATGCCGCCTTGCCACATCATCAAACTTTTATTGCGATATGCAGGGTCGGTGCCACATCATCTAGACATGTCATCTAGCCATGTCACCATCTCGCACTTCGCATTTCGAAATTTCTCTATCTCCATTGTTTTGTGATACTCCTTCTGCTGCGATTTGCGATATCTCTGCCATCACTGTTCTGAATGTAAACTAACTTGAATCCGCCTACGTGTTAATGACTTTCTCCACTAGTTAAATGTGTTCATTCCTTCGCGATCTCTTTCCACTCGTGCACAACTTGACCCAGCATCTTCACAACTCTGCCCAGCACATTCACAACTTGATCCAAACTTGTTTCCTTTGCTGCCTTTGATGCCTTTTCTCCTTTGCTGCCTTTGATCTTTTGTTGCCTTTGCTGCCTTTTCTCCTTTGCCTCTTATGCTGCTCCTCTCCCTCTCTATTACTCTTTTATTCTCCTCTCGCTTGCTCCTTTTCCTTTAATGTTTCTCCTCTGCCTCTATTTTATTCTTTGTGCTCCTCTGCCTCTCTTTTATGCTTATTCACTACACATTTTCCTTCTTCGCTTGATTTCTCCTTTATACTTCAGCTGAACCTGATTTGTTCTGGTGTCCTTAATGATAATTTTGGTGCTGCTCCTTTCTTCTTCTTTTCCATCAATGACAATATTTCCAACAGTCTCCCACTTTGGAATTAATGGAAACACATCCTCCACCTTTCATTTTGATCAGAAGTCTCTTTCTTCGTCTGGTACCATTTCACATTTCCTCCCCCTTTGACATCAATGGCAAAGGGTTACACATTTTTCCAGTGTATTTTTCCATCATTTCCTTACTAGATTTCTGCATAAGCATTTTTCATTCTCTCCACATACCTGGCTGGGACTCCTACTCCACTGGTGTATAAACATTGTTGGGATAAAACTTTGGGAGCCATTGAACTTGTATGTATATAAATAGTAAGTTGATACCATCCCAAAACAAAGACTCCTTGAACTTGTATAATGTTGAAAGTGATGCTAAGGGCACTCCATAGAACAAACTATACCAGACTTATATAATCTAAAATGCACCATTGGAATAATACTAAAATACTGTGAATGTTCCATACGATATATAGAGTCCTCTCCAAATATAGATAATTCTATATTATGATCTTCATCTGAGATACATATAGATTGAGGAATATTGTAGATGGAATATCTCTTCTTCTGCAATACACATCTGCAGTACACATTTGTTCAAACATGATGCTGCCAATATATCTTTTGCAACTGTGGTTCACCTTTACTGCCTGTTTTTGGTGATATGTGCTAGAATGTTGATAGGGATATTACACTTACAACCAAAAGGCCCTTGATGCTGATGTGAAAAATGAATCTCAAGAATCCTTACAACTTGTTGTAAGACTAGACAATCTTTCAATCAAAAAGACCCAATGACTTTAATACCGAATAGTGAAATATTCATCTCAAACCCTTAATGCCATATATATTTAATGCATTGTATTGTACAGTCTCACTACTGCAAGAAGATCAAGTGATGAAACCTTCATTATTTATTCTTACTGATGCGGGTGAGAATGGCATAATTTCTAGCCTAAGGGAGAGATTCAAAGTTATAATTACAACAAATAATATCCAATCAAGATAACTATGATGAGGAAAAGGTGTGTCACAGTAGTTTATACTATGACTTCATTACAAATTCAAGGATATATTTTCACATAACTTGGTTCATAGACTAGTTGCTCATAATCTCATTATAAAACCTTCCCAATTCAACTACATAGCTCTGTTGCACAATTTTTAGTTGTAACACATGCTTAAGGAAGACTTAAGGTTAGAGATTCAAATATCTGATATCTGAGGTATACAATTATGCCAATTTTATCTATGCATCCATGACCATAAGATAATATGAACCATGGGGTATTTCACTCCAACTCCCACAAATAGCCAAAATTGAGACAAACTTCATAATCTATACTATTTTTATTTTTTCTCCTTATTCTCAACAACAATCAGCAATATACAAACTCTGATTCTGGCATCAATAACCTTGTTCATTCTTCTTAATTTTGTTTCATTATTAACACTTGTAGTGATGCATAGTGTGATCAACCTGTGTGGATATTTCCAGTTCTATAGCTCGAAACATAATTTTTGTGATTTTAACCGTTCATGACTTAGTGTGTTGTTGTCTTCTTAGCTTACATGTTCATGGTTAATGTTCCCTCTACCACCATGGTTGCTTGCTGCCTTCTCTTCTTCCATCAACTTGTTGGATATTGAATACTCAAGGTGTCTTTGTTCCTCTATATTTGTTTGCTAGAAAAATTTTCCTTTCCCATCTTGAAATGTTAGTTGTTCATATTCCAAGGAGCTCTTGTTTGAAAAATTTTACGGTCTTCTCTCCCCTTGAGAAGATGCTTCTTGTCTAACCCTGGCTGGATGTTTGCATTGCTTCCTAGAGCAGCCCCCCCTCACACTATGATGGATTCATAATGTCATCAAAGTCACAAGCTCCCCCTTTTTCTTCTTCTTCCATACTTTTTTAGGGTTCCTCATAATGTTTGTATCTCCTTTTTATTCACAGTTTGGTCTAATTTGATTTGGTTCCATCATATGTCTGTAGTCCTTTCATGTATATGGTATCCTACAGTCATTTATTTGTGTCCAAGATTGTCGCATACATAACATATTATTTTACCTAGGTACGTTTGAGTTGATGTATAGAATTTTGTGCTCCTTTTTTAACATAGTTTACACTCAATAGATTTATGTCCAAATTCATTGCATGAATAACAGTAGCCTTGGAAATGATTTATGTATCTGCTGAAATGTTGTCCTTTCCATTTGTTTGCTTGAGGTAATATTCTCATTTCCTACATTTTTTGCTGCTTAAACTTTATTTTCTTTGTCTTACATTCAGCTAGTACATGTCGAAAGTCATTGCATGAATAACTGTAGCCATGGAAATGATTTTTCTACCTGGTGAAAGATTTTCTTTTCCATCTGCTTGCTTGAGGGGGTCTTCTCATTTGTTGCATATTTTGCTGGTTAAATTTGATATTCCTCGTCTTAAAATGTGCTACAATATGTAATGGTTTATGACAAGAGAAAAATATGATATTTTTCATATGAGTAAAGAACCCCCTTTGAGATCTTCTGAACTTGTTCAATTCATCTTCAAGAACAATTGAGATTTTTGCAACTGCTTGCTTCTTCCTCTCATTCTTTGTCTCTTGATGTTGCTAATTGTTTATGTTTGTTTCTTTACACATCAAATTATTGTTGGCTTCTTCTTCTGTGGATCATTTTTGAGATGCTTTATCATCCCTTTTATTGTCTTCCTTCTCTGAGTTCTCCATGGAGGAAAAGTCATATCCAAGCTTCTTAGAGAACCTGATCCTTTCTTCCTCAAGCTTACCAATTCTTCTTCCAGATTTTCACGCTCCTGACTTTTCTCCTTTATTTCCCTTTTTAGAATATCCTTTATTTTCCTTGATTCATCTAGTTCAACTTTCAACTTAATAAGGCCTTATGAATTTGGTTCTGTCTTTGCATATTTCAGAAGAAAATTTTTATGTTTCTTACTCTTAATTTTAAGCCTTTCAATTTCCTTTAAGGCACTTACCAACTCCCCCTCAAGGTCTACCTCGCCTTATTCTTCATATTCCAGAGGATCGTCTTCAAGATCATCCATACCCATTAGTGTGAGTTCTAAGATTCCATCTTCATCCGGGGATTCATTTGAGCTTTCAGATGCACTGATATCTTGCTGAGCAAAAAAGTTTTTTTCTCTTAAATTTCTTCCCTTTTTGCATATTGTAGGAGCTACTTTTCTCTTTCCCTTTAGACTGGTTCTCTGTTATCTTATTGGCACATTTTGAGGCATAATGGCCCACTCTTCCATAATTAAAGCACTTGAATGGAAGTTTACCTTGTACTTACCTGTGCCTTTGTCCAGTCTTCTAACAAATTTTGCTTCTTCTTCATTCGTTTTTAAGTTTTCAAACTGGGTTCTATATGCTTGCAATTTAGCCAACTTCACTTTTTGATCTCCCTCATGAATATTTTATAATGTATCCCAGATTTCTCTATCAGTCCTATTGTGGATTACTTTGATAAATTTAGACTCACCTAGACCGCTCAAGAGTGCATTCATAGATTTTGAATTAGGTATGAGATTTTGTTTGGATTCTTTCTCAGCGTTTGTAGCCTTTGGTGCAATTTTACTTCCACATCAGCCCATACTTCTATTCCAAGGGACATCAAGTATGTATTCATTCTTATTTTCAAAAAAATCATAGTTTCTGCTAGTAAACAAAGGGGCTTTATATGTAGATCATCCTTTTAAGCTAGACATTTTGGGGACTAAGGACCTCCTTCTAGTGGTTAAACTGTTTCATAAGGAACTGGCTCTTATACCAATTGATGAACCCTTACCTAAAATGAGAGGTGATGTGGGGGGGGAGGTGAATCAGTTTAGTACATTCATGGACATTAAAACTATTTTCTTTATGCTCTTTAACAACTTCATTTTATGAGCATATTAATACATAATGAATCAGCAAACCTAATTTTTGGGTAGTAAGTAATAAGAAGATTAAAAACAACACATCAACACGTAATCATGATGTACATAGACATCATACATAAGTGGAAACCCATAAGGGATAAAACCACATCTTATTATTATTGTGATGCAAAGGAAAGCTCCTACTCCCTCTCACAATAGATTTTCTATAGGCTCCAACCTACAGGAGACTCCTACATCAATTTATGCAAGCTACAACTTGCAAGGAAGCTCCAACCCCCATATATTTTCTATAGGCTACAACCCACAGGAGTCTCCTACTTCACCGAGCTCCAAATGGACATCTATCAAGCTAAAAATTGAAATGGAAGCACCAAATCCCATGTATTTTCTATAAGTTGCAACCCACAGGAGGATGCCACCTCAGCCAACTCCAACTGAACATATATCAAGCTACAACTTGAAATAGAATCACCAACTCCCATGTATTTTTTGCAGGCTACAAACCACAAGAGGCTCCTACCTCAACTAACTCCAACTCCCTCACACTAAAATAAAAATCATATTATTATTTACCTGGACATCAACTCTGTTATCCTCCTTCTTCACTACTGCCTTTTTTCCTTCATTTATGCTTCATATTAGCTCTTAATGTGCATAACGTCTCTGTTAGCTCTCTTTGATACTTTCACTCTCTAACCTCTCTATCCACACTGATATTATATCTCTTATACAATAACTCTTGACTATTTACATTCTATAGGGAATACGAAGTGAACACGCCTGACCCTATGCCTTCCACCCATTCGATTCCTTACGCTTTAGTTCAGGTTATTGCATCAGAAATAATTATTACAACACTCAATGGAGTTTTTCCTATGCCTATAGAGACTTTCCATTTCATCACATAAAATAAAAAATAATTAATTCATTTATATTTACAGTTACAACAAATATATTTCACTCGGTCCTTTTAGCTCTTGGATCGTTGTGCATTTGTCCTTCGTTCTGTTGTCACTGCATTTTCTGTTTCTATTGTTATATTATAACAGCTCTGCACAAACACCTTTTTCCCGACTCGACCCAGCTGGCACATTTCTCAGTGTTTAGCCTTCTCCTTGTCTCAACACCCGACTCTGACCTGGAGGTTTTGCTAAGCCTGAATCGACCCATGGTGCCTACCTCCTCATTACTGTGACGTTCAACTTTCTCTTCCATTTTCTTTGTGTTAGGTCACTCAACCGAGCCTTTCTGCCCACTTTCATATGCTTCTTGTTTAAAAGCCACAATCGCATCAACCATTATTCTGCACGAGTGTTGAGTCTTACCCGAGTCTACTTCCCACATTCACTTTTCTTCATAAAAGAGTGTCACTACAAATAACCCTAGACCTTAAATAAATTCCAATTAGCCTTTGAACAGTGTCACGCCTGGTCAGTTTATCGCATTTCGGTGATCCAATCATTCTACGTTATAAACCTCCTCTTTTCTCTTGTGCGATTTAACAAAGGAAAAACATAGACACCTGGAATTGAAATCTATTAAATAATAGCTTTGAGTTGTATCGCATCCAATCCCTTTATCGCAATTCGGCATTCCTTGGCACTTTTATGTTATATTCACCCATTCCACTTTCGATGTGATTTTATTAACAAATGGCCTTACATCCGGATTTGAAATGATTTGGTCTTTAGATTTGAAACTCCATCGCATCTGAATTCTTTTATCGCACTTCAGAAAGTCGGCCTTTCATTGTGGTTCATGGGTGCTATCCCTTCTAAGCTTATGATGTGTGATATTCGATTGGGTCCCATAACCGGACTTTAAATCCTTTATATTTGAGATTTGAATCTTATCTCATCCAAGCTCTCGTCGATCTTCGCATTTTGGGATTTTGAAGTGGTGCATAAGCACTATCCCTTCTAAGATTTGTGACTTGTGATATGCGATAAAGGGTTTGGGTCCCACCGGGGGTGCCACGTTACTGCCACATCATCATGCCAAGTAACCTTGCCACGTCAGCTTGCCACATCATCAAAATTTTATTGTGATATATGGGGTCGTGGCCACGTCATCTAGGCATGTCATCTAGCAACATCACCATCTCGGACTTTTCATTTCGCAATTTCTCTGTCTCCACTATTTTGCGATAATCCTTGTGCTGTGATTTACGATATCTCTGCCATCACTGTTCTGAACGTAAACTAGCCCAACTCTGCTCACGTGTTAACAACTTTCTCCACTAGTTGAATGCATTCATTCCTTCACGATCTCTGCCCACTCATGTAGAACTCAACCTAACATGTTCAAAACTCTACCCAGCATGTTTACAACTTGACCCAAAATTGCTACCTTTGCTGCCTTTGCACCTTTGCTACCTTTGCTGCCATTGCTACTTTGCCTCTAATGTTTCTCCTCTACCTCTATTTTTACAGTTTGTTGCTCCTCTTCCTTTCTCCTGTGCCTCTAATGCTGCTCCTCTGCCTTGCTGCTTTGCCTCTAATGCTGCTCCTTTGCCTCTCTTTTATGCTTCTTCACTTCACATTTGCCTTCTTTGCCTTATTGCTCCTTTATAATTTAGCTCAACCTGATTTTCTCCTTTTTCCTTAATTATAATTCTGGTTCTTCTCCTTTCTGCTCCTTTGCCATCAATGAAATTATTTCCAACAAATTGTTTGTCAACCTCTCTTTGAAAAAATGTCTTTAAACTTGGATGAAAAATTCCCTTCTTCGTTTCAATTCCAATTAACATATGCATCTTCTTTACTAATGCTTTATTTTGTGGGACTTAGCTACACAATAGTTAGGTTCATGACATAAAGTGCATGGAAGAACATTCCACAACATGTTATTCAAATCATCATGTGGTTTTTCATCATAAAAGGCATTTGAATAATCAAGACACTTATACCTCTCATGGTTGTCCTTTGGCTTATGCCTTTTACGTGATAAAATTCAATGTCGAGAAGAAATTGTCTTAGTCTCTTGTTCAAATTTCTCATCTCTCTTTGGAGATGTTTTTCACTTCATTTCCTCCTTTTTCTTTAGAAACCAAGTTGATACCAACTCCGGATGCAAACCCCAAAATTTTGCCTCCTCATGTCCTCTCTTATGAAAAAAAGAAGAAGATACCCAAGGGCTATCACTGAAGATGATTATTCCTTTTTGACATAGCCTAATACTTCATAACTAGGCCTCTCCTTTACCTCAATTGGATTTTTAATGCCTTGATGGTTCACTCCAAGGCCTCCTCCCTTGTAACTCATCTTGGTTAAGAGATTGGATCCAGTGCCTTTACTATGTTTTTCAAAAGTTGCAAATGAATTTAGATCAACACTTTCATGTAAAGAAGAAGCATATAAATTATTACCATTTGCCTTATCTTTTGATCGAGGTACGAAGATGTAACTCTTGGACTCTTGGGCTCTCTTGTTTTAGCTCCTTGCACTTGGGTGCTCCACATCATGTGGATAGAAGGTACAAACTTTCCCGCCTTCCTTCTCTAAGGTACTTTCTACACAATCATCTTGCATAAGAGTTGTAGAAAAGGATGAAGATTGTGGAGAATATGGTGGTTTATCACCATTCTTATTACCTTCTTCCCTTGGAGAACATTCTCCTCTTGGATTTCTAGAGCTTTCACCTTGCAATTTGGTGTTCTTTTATTCATAGAGGACTTTCACGATTTTTTCAATGTCTACGAAAGAATTTCTAAAAGCATTTACATCCTTTGAAATATTTGTAGGCTCTCCTCTTTGGGAGATACTTTTCTTGAAACTTCAACTGCAACTTAAGGTAGAACTGGTGGTAGAGATTGTAACAATGCTGCTCACCTTTCCAAAACCTTTTCCTCTGTTGAGCTTTAAAACTCTTAGCTTCACATTCACTTAAAAACAAAAATAAAATCCTCCTTGCACAAAAAAACCTATGCTCTGATAACAACTTGATATGCATGGGGAATATTAGTTTTCCTATGCTAAGGTCCTCATAAGAAGACAAAAATATGCTTGAGATTTGTAATCCAAAATAACGAGTAAAAGCATGATATTTTATGTGTGTGTGGTTTTTTTTAACTTCATGAAAACTTTAAACATTAATTAAAAACACTGAATGGATGTATGCATCAATCAGTAATACAACAACCCTTGTTGGAGTTCACCCCTCCCAAGCTGCATCTCCTTGGATCAAATCTAATAGCATGAACCCCTTCTAATTATGCTCAATGTTTAGGACAAGGAGAGTACATAAACTGGTTATAAATGGAGTGGTTAGTTTTTCCTTCAAAGATACAAACTTCTTCAAGAGTTATCACTCCATACACATGTTAACCTATAGTCAAACATGTAAACATTCAGCAAAAACATGAATCTTGCACCAAGACCTGATACTCCAACCTCAAAGAGCATAAACAGTACTAGAATCCACTTGAATTACATAAACAAGTCTCTCCTAAAAAGTACATAGAGAAAAGAGGGACATAGGCTACATCATTGATGTAGTAGCTGTTGCTGAAATCACATGGAGGCTCAAAAAATTCCTGCAAGGTCATCTCCATCTTCAAAATCCTCCATAAACTGATTTAACACTATGATTGACCATGGAACCCATAGACTTTGTCCTACAAAAATAGTATCTAAAAGTGCTCCATTGGTTGTGAAAATTTCTGCAATGAGTCTATAATATCCAAAAATGCTTCTCTAGTCTCTTTATGCATTGAATTTTTCCAAAACCTGGAGAAGTTATGATCTCCCCAAGTTTTGGCACTAACCACGCCAAAATTTGCACAAAATTAGGGCCGGTCCTACAAATCCATTTTATTTTCCACTAACTAGGCAACATTTTGCTGGTTAATCGGGATAAATTGTTGCCACATTAGTTTTCCCTCTACGGGCCAAAGCAACAGAATATTTAAAAAAAATTC
This sequence comes from Pinus albicaulis, assembly GCA_034641835.2. Lineage (NCBI taxonomy): Eukaryota > Viridiplantae > Streptophyta > Pinopsida > Pinales > Pinaceae > Pinus > Pinus albicaulis. The sequence goes on from CM076582.1 coordinate 1,596,404,612, forward strand.
AATTGGTTGTCAGCGATTTTGTTAACCATCGGCATGTGGCCGCTCCCAGTGGTCACCGTAGAATTATATACGTGGGGGGATTCGGGCTAGCCTCTCTCTCAAGGTCCCGTCAGTGGCGGTGATGAAGGGTTGGGCCTAGATCCTAGCCCCCACCCCAAATCCTCCAAACAATACACTTTAGATATAAATGATGGGTATATGATGTAAATAATAACTTGTGGTGCAGTGGTAGGTGGTGGTGTTTTCTGCAGGAAGGTTGACTATTCACCTCCCCCGGGGCTCGCTCGACCCCAACCAAATTTTTTTAGCCCCACGTTCTACCAGGTGGTATCCCTTGGCTGGGCCACGTGTCAACATGTGGTTGGCCCCAAAATTAACCAATAATAATCTACCATAAAAACCTGTAGAAACGTGCCACTTGGCACTTTGTAGCTCCTTAAAGAAAAGGGATTGACCCATCACTAATAGCCACATAGGCATGCTTGCACATTTTTTTTTAAATTGCATCTTTGACAAAGTGGACAAAACACATTTCTGGGATCATAAGGTGTTGGTTTTTCGTGAAACGAGTTACGCCAGATTTAGAAAGACAAGATCTACCTGGTCATTCAGGTTAAACACCATTATGATAACTTTGATTTCTGTGGATACTTTTAGGCACCTAATTAATGGATAACTGCTTATAGGCTTTATTGAATCAACTAACTAACTATGAATCTCACTATTCCTTTGGGCTTATTACATAAATAAAGGGGTTAGGGTTGGACCCTAACACTTAGCTTCCCTATATTCTTTTAATCCATTCCTTAAAACTTCCATGCCTACTTTTAAACCATTATTCAAACCATCCATATTAGCTTCCATTTTATTTTTGGTTACTCTTTGCGACATCGAATTTTGTTGAACTTGGTCATGTAATTTTGATAGTTCACGTTGCATCTCTTCATCTTCTTCATGTGTCATAGTAGAGATTTCTAGTTTCTTACTAGGAGTATCCAATTTGTTTTAGGAATATTAGAACCAAACAATGATTTTATGTTTTATTATTCCCTTTGAATTACATTAGACTGATTTTCTAAGCAAAAATTATAAGAATTTTTAAAAATATACACCTTTTTATTCTTTCTTTTTGGTGCTCGACATTGAAATTGTTGTATCTCTGAAATTTCAACATCCTAAGGTTTGAAATTTTGTGCTCTGATAGCACTATGACTTTCTTTCCAACTCCACAAGTAATACCAATATTGGATTCTTATAAAGTTGTGTCAAATATCCCATGATGACCTGATTATGGATTAGTTCACTAGATAGAAATTGTTTGGGGTGCTATGTTTCATTGTTTCAACCTTCAGCCCTAAAATTTATAAAAAAAAAAAAAAAAAAAAACTACAATTTGTTCACTTGCATTAACATTTTACGAAATTCAAATATGATGCTTAAAAATAAAGTTATGACAATTTTTCCTATGGCATATGTTTGAGAGTGAATTTTGAAGCATGAAAAAACCTTAACTTATTCAGAAAATATATTAGAAAATATAGCAAACCAAGATCTAAAATTTTTACATGAAGTTCACCAAGATTTTGGTTCCACGTGACCAAAATGTACACTTCTAAAGCTTTGTAGAAAGAATGTTATAGAAAAAAATCCGAGATGACATGTTTTAAGAAATGAAACCTGAGAATCCAAAGCTCTGATTCCAAATGTTATGCAACCACATCACAAAATAGAAGAAAATATAGATAAATGACTTGAAAACTATCCTATTTGAGGGGTAAAACTCCTTTCGATTACATAAATGAACAATTCTTAGATGATACAAATGCTAATACTTCCTTGACATATATAGGAGTCTAAGGGGTCACAATATAATGAGAGTCCGCTTAACAATATAATGTAAGGGCACAACAATAATATAGTGAGTTTCTAGGGAAAAAAAACAATATGGAGGCTACATGTGCACAACAACAACAATAAGGGGATACACTAATAATAAATATAAAAAGACTAAACTAATATTATAGAGCCCTAACAATTTTTCTCTAATTTGATTTGATACACACTAATTATATTCATGTTCATTATAATACTATTTGTTATTCTTCTGAGTCATTGGATTCATACTCGTTCCACTTCCACGTAAGTATCAAGTTGAATTCAATTTCCCCTCTACGTGTTTTTTCAATTTAAAAAACTAATTTAATGGCTACAAAATTGAGGCCATGCTGAAAAAATTTAAACGTTTCCTCATCTAGTCTTTCCTGAAAAATAATTTAATAATTGGACAATTGAAATTATGCTCGAAATCCTTTTAAATAATCATAAATATGTGACTTGGACAATGTTTCAGCTAAAAGATAGTAATATTGTCATGTAGAATTTTATAATAAGCATCGCAAATGTCGATATTATATTCTGTTATATGATTTGGAATTTTTCTTCTTAGTTTAAAATTATTCCCATAATACTTTGAAACAACATTGGTATTCACATGGGGAGAATGTTTTGTGGACAACGAAATAATAAAATACATAAGCGAGTTCAAAAAGAATCATGATATTTTTTTCACAATCATAACCTACTTAACTGAGATAATTGAAAATTATTTAAGGGCGTTCATTAGCTTTTCTATCTTTGAACACTTGCATTGATCAAACTCGAAACCAAAGAATGCAGATTATTCCAATTGCTTGAAATGTTCAAAAATGTAGAAATCTAGATAATGAAATAAAAGAATTCTACAAGGATTGAGAAACTGATCCTACTTCAATTGTGAAGTAGTACATGGAATTTCCTCCATGTTTCGTCATAATAGACAGGACAAATCCACTTTTTCCAAATTCTCAACTTCGATTCTATGGAAATCCACATCTTGACACCAAAATCACCATTTCAAACACGAGAATTTAAAATAGTAGAAAAAAAGGTAACCACAGTTGTATGTTGCAGGATGTGCACATTTCTATTTGTGATTGGATATTTTTTTGTGTGCATGTCAAATTTTTGTGTTCAATATATTCTAGATTTAAATACTATATCTATGTTGATAGAATATATCACAAAAAAGCTTGCGTTTTGTGGGACTACCTGAATTCAAAAAATAAACAAGTGAGGCTGCATGGCAGCTAGTCCTCGCCGACTTAGCGTGGGGTTATCTAATTATAAATGCGTTGGGTTATCTAATTATAAATGCCAACGACATTGCCATATGTATCCCAGGTCTGTAAAAGAAACAATAGTATTTACATATCATAGTATTTGTATTTTTTTGGTTCATATTTCAAGCAATAGAATTTGTATTTACATATCATAGTACTTGTATTTTTTGGTTCAAGCAATAGAAAATAAGTAATTATAATCTTCGAAGAACAGTTATGACCAAAAGCCAGAACCAAAAAATGAACCGGAGACGAATTCTTCCTGCAACCTGGAAACAAAATGAAAACAATTTCTTCCTGCAACCAGGAAACGAAATGAAAAAAATTATCGTTAGTTTGGGGAGAAAAATAGTATATAATTAAGAGACAAGAGATAAACGAACCAATCTTGTGTTATCAAAATATCCCGAAGTCAAAAGGGACAGGAGTACAGGTTTTGCAGAAAGTTCGATATCATTGTGTCTTCCTCAGGAGGTTTTAAGGCAAGAGACATGTCAATGGTAAGGACAGGGTGAATTATTTTATCCATATTATCCTCTGCCTTGAGCAATCTTCCAAGTATGGAAAAACCATTTCAAGGGGCATAAACAACATAATCTACTGGTGTGAGGAATGTTGCTAGGTCCCTGCAAGAAAAGAAGAAAGTATTTGTTACTGCCATCGAAGAAAAAAGGTCGAACATGACCATCGAGGGTATGGGAGAAATTAATCTGGATGAAGTGACAAAGGAAAGTGATCTGCTGGGTGTAGCCTTCGAATTGAAAATCAGTCTTATTGCTTACTGGAACGTGGTAAGAACAAGGATAGGGGATCAGATCCCACTCCTTCTTCGGTTCATTTCACACAAATTGGTTAAAAATGAAATTGTTGCTGAGATTGTGAAAGAAGTGACCGATCAAGGCTTACATACGATCGATCCAGCTATCCTGATTCCTCATAATAAGAAAGAACCTGAAATATAGTAGCGTGAATAAGTTGAGAGAATCAAAATTAGCATTGGCAAACCTGCTTGGAAGTTACAAGAAGCTAAATATTAATAATAACTAAGTGCTGGTTTTTAGAAAAAGAGGCCTTTAGCATGTATATAGTAAATTTCTAGTCAAATTTTGAGGTAAACAATTTTTTTTATAAAAGATCTTTGATTGATGATTTATCATACACTGAAGTGATGGCACATTTTAAATTATAATGGATGTATCACTAAATTTTAGTTACGTGAGATTAATGTAAATCTTATTCCGACCCATTCCTATGTTGCTACGTTGTTTGTAAGTTTCGTAAAAGAAAACTAATTCTTCGCCCAATTGAATATGATACGTTGTTTTTTAAGTTTTTTAAAATAAAAATAATTATTTAGCCAGTTCATGATATAGACATTAGCACATTGAATATCCAATGAATTGAATTTTCTTTGAGAAGCAATTTCACCTATGTTTATTTTAAAGAAGCCTACGGCAGTGTAAATTCTGATTATAACCTTCCGTAAATTTTGATTATAACTTATAGCACAGTAAAGATCAAATTCAATTCTGATTATAACTTATAACACAGTAAAGATCAAATTATAAGCACAATTTATAACATAACATCAGAACTTTTAAAATCAAAATGAGATATATTGGGCCTTGTATTTATTTTAAAAGCAGTCTACCAAAGTGTGAATTTTTGATCATAATTTATAACACAGTAAGATCAAATTGTAAGCATAATTTATAACACAGTGATATCAGATATTTTATATCAAAATGAAATATATGGGGTGAATAGAAATGACGATTCATTATTTGGTAAAGAAAATTATTCTCTAGATACATTCTAGTGAGTAAAAGTAGCTATCACCCTTTGAAGGATGCCACGGTATCAACGGGGTAAACTGCTCGGCAGAGTCCTATTTTTTTTATTTCCAAATTTTTAAAAAAACATGACACAACTATAACTATTAGGCTTAGGCTTTGAATGTATGCAATAAACTTTGAATGCATGCAATGCACTTGTCTAAGCCACTAATTCTCTGCAGTAAAAGATAGCGTTGGCCACTAATTCTCTGCAGTAAAAGACAGCTTTGGATTTAATGAAGCTAAGCCACCTCAATGCATGTCTTTCTATGGTGCTTCTGTCTTCTTCGCGGGGGTTACTGGAACGGTTAACTCAGTTGAAGAGGTAGCACCACCTATAACAGGAGTAGCAGATCAAGTGAAAAATTCAGTTGACTTAGTAGCCCGTGAACCAGAACCAGATACGGATCGAGTGGAAGCAGCATCTCGTCCAGATCCATATCTATAACCATCAGCTAAGGCATACGGATCGAGTGGAAGCGGAATCTTGCCCAGATCTATATCTATAACCATTAGCTAAGGCAAAGACAGAGGTTGAGTAAGAAGCAAATTGAGTTGGCCTAATTTGCGCTCCACACCAGTTGTTCTCAAAATTCTGCAATGTCAGTCATGGAATCAAAGGTTGGTGAGTCCTTCATCTCTGAATCAATGAATCGGACTACATCAAACTTCGGTGAGTCCTTCAAACGAATAGCTAAATTAAAATGTAACCATACCACTTTCTTTACACAGCATACTAATACAAATAAGTGCAGCTTACATTTTTACGGCGCTTACATTTTTACAACAATCTAACTAAAATTCTGAAAAGGTTCTAGATTTTGAATTTATAGAAAAACCTAATTTAAAATCAAATCATGTAGTTGTCATTAAAACAGGTACAGTCAATCTTGGATAATGTTGGAGGCAACTACACATAAAAACTAAACTAATTGGGTATAATGTTGATAGCAATTGAATATCGAGTGCATACAAACGTTAGGAAACTGGTTCAAAACAAGTTGCAACCGCATTATAATCCAAAAGAAGAGAAAATTATAGTGCCCATTGATCAATTTGATTCCTGATCTACGTTCCTTAGGGTTGATCTCGTGCTCTTCATAACTCTTTGGCTGTTCTCGTTATGTGAGGAGCGTAAACTGATTGTAAATCTAATACACTTACTCATAACTATCCAGTTCCTAGTATAGTGGCGTGGGTTTCCTGTAGAAGAAGATGGCCCTTAGGCTTTATAAGAACCTGAACTTGATGTAGAAGAAGGGCAGTGAGGGTGCCGCGGAAAAAAAGCGAATGATCTTGGTGATCGACTGGGAAATTTAGAGGACTGAATATTGATAACTTCGCTGGTTGCAGACTGGGAAAAAGCAGTGGGAGCGCCATTTTTTGTCATCCATTTCCAATCTCAACACTTTAGCTAACACTGCAATAACACGGTCGTATGTTTAAAATCTCTGTTGGGCCAAGCCAAGCCAAGCAAGTACCATTATGGGCACATGCATGTCACCATGAAGAAATATGATTACAAATAGGATTACCGTGCAGCCCTTGTTGACAGTTGATCCAACAGCTGTGGTAAAGGTGCTGGCTTTTCCAGCACAGACTCAAGTTGCAAATTGTCTGAGGAAGGATTGGGCCACCCAGCGAGCAGCCGTGCGTGTTCCAACCTCGGTTGAGTCGCGTCAAGCCTAACGTCTACCCATAAGCGATGAGTGTTCGTCCTTGGTCTGCCTGCCTACTAGGTAGGATTAGGATCAGAGGCCTAGCTAACGCGTGATAAAACAGAAAATGTATCATGAATTCCCTGAAAAACAAAAAACCAAAGAGACGTAGCACTGTTAGAATAAGTAAACAAAAACAAACAGGATGAGAAAAAAGCCATTTAGGAAGGGTTTCAGGTTTTTGTACCTGGGGAAGATGTTGACGCGATAATCTTCTTGCGGCTGGCTCTCCCCAGTCCTCCCATGTTGTTTGAAAATTTCACCATTTTCAAGCCAAATAACTCCCCTGCTGTTACCTTCTTGAACGAGATTAAACAATCTGAAACAAACGAAACTTGCATTGTAGCTGCCGCCGCCATGGCTCTGTAAAAAACTGCTAGCCGAGATGAAGAGGTACTAATTATTCTTTATAATCCGGCTTGCTTTACATACAAAATGAAAACCTTTTCAAATTTGGACAAGACACGCGGTAGTTTAGTATCATGCAAACCACCAAATTTTGACACGCCACGGCTGGCTTGTCATACAAAGAGGTCGGGTTCTTAAGTTCTTATTGAAATTTAAGAGAGCGGACATGATAATGTAACAAACATTTAATGTTGATGATTTAATGTTAGCATTAAATCACATGAATATATTTAGATGAATATATTTCTTTTTAGTTTAAAGTTTTACAATATGAATGTGATTTAAATTTGCTATCGCCTCGATATGAGGCCAAATAAGACCACAATTTTTATGATTGGTTAAAGAGAAAAATCTGAGTTTTTCATTGGTTAAAAGATAAAAAAAAATTATTAATATCAAAAACACTTTGGTTAAAAAGGAAAAGGGTTCTCACGAATTATTGCTAACATCTCAAAATCGATTACTAATAGTCCCTGCCGTGACGGTGGGGGCGGGGACTAAAAAAAATAAGGTATCGAAAAAAGTATATTGCAAGATGTGAATATTACTATTCATGATGTGATATTTTTGTTGTTGTTTTCCAATTTTATTGTGTTTGGTGTATTCTAGGTTTAAATACCATATCTATTCTGATAGAATATATTTTAAAAGATATATATGTTTTGTGGGACTAGCAGAATTCAAAAAATAAAAAATAAGGTAACCATAGAAGTATGTTGCATGATGTGCATGCAAACATTTGAGAGTGGAGATTTTTGGTGTGGGTGTCCAATTATTTGTTTTTGATAGATTCTATTTTTAAATACTGGATAACTTCATGTTTTGTGGGACTACAAGTAAAAAAAAAAAAAACTTCACATTTTATGGGATTAAAATAATATTGCAACTATTCACGCATATCTACTTTCTTCTTTTTTTTTCCTTTGAGTAACAAGGATTCAAAAAAAAATTATTCATAAAGAAAAACAAATTTAAAGAAAAGAGAAATAAAAATTGGATCAAAATTAATTTTAAACATGGTACATAGTATTAAATATTTTTTTAGCTAGGCCTTAAATAAAAATATATAATATTTATGGTTAATTTATATGTTTTTTTTTTAATAGACATCATAGGTACCATTAATGGGGAAATGAATAAAAACACATTTAATAATAATAAGTGTAGAAAGACAAAGATTTAGAAGACAAGGTAAATAATATGGTGTTGAGATTGCAAGAAGATGACGAGCTTAGTGGAAAGAAGTCGTCTTCACTAAGTGGCCTCACAGGCTATTTTTGGCGCAAAGTCCATTTTTAGACTGTCTATTTTTAGACATGTCGATCATATTCTATGAGTTGCAGGATGCTATTTGTGGATGGTTGGTCAAGTTGGAAAAATAGATGGACTTCTATTTTTAGACATATTGGGCGGAATCTATTTTTAGATTGATAGTCTAAAAATAGATATGTCGAATATTATTAGCTCTTAATAATATTTAGACTCTAAACATTATCTTATTCTCTTGGAGCACTTTAGTTAAGTGCACAGATGTGGCACATGAGCTGACAGAAGGAATTACGCTATTCCTAAGGGTCAAGTGGAGCTATTGTATGGAGACTTCAATTAGAACTCATGTGAGAGAGTTTGGTGGAGTTGATTGAGGAAGTTAATGGAGTTGTGTTTAGTTTAACTAAGTTAAAAATAATTGAACTAGTTGTATCTAGTCTAACTGATTGATACACTAGTGAGAGTGGTGTGAATTAATTATTAATTAATTCACTAATTATAAACTCATTAATCAACTAAATAATACATTAGTTAACTTCAGTGCATGGACAGTTTCAGTGGAGACTAGTGAAGAGGTAGGTGAAAGAGCAATGTGACTATCAGTTGTGACTATACTGGTGCATGAGTTTGCACCACACATTGATGGAGATGCCAATGAGGATTACGCAGTACAAGCCAGGTGGTTCAAAAAGAATTAATTATGGAACGCTCTTGATTGTACGGTAGGCGAGGTATCAAGTGTGAGAGATTGGAGCATGTGATTTTCTAGATCGAACCTGATTAGTGTGTAGCAATTGTAGATTGTACTGAGAGCTTGTGAGGAGATTTGTATGATGATTTTTGCTTGATCTCTATGACATATAATATACGGATGGTTTATGATGATTGTGAAGTACACTCTGAAGTTCATCCAATGCGGGGATGGTACATGGGAAGTGTGGAGTTACTATTATGGCAGGGACTTGGTGCGCTTGTCTCTTGAGCTGAAAGTTGGCATTCTATCAGGGACTACTGTCCCGATGGTGGAAAAAATTTCGGGATGGGAGCGACATAGGATGGGAGCGACATGGTCGGATCTTGTGCAAGGCGGATAAGGTGGAGTACAGGGGCAGATCTTCATCTGAAGAACTCCAAATGAGAAAATTGCACTTTGGGTACTTGGCCAAGGGAAGGGGAAGAGCAAGAAAGCTTCTCATTCCGGTGCGAAAGGAAAGAAGTAGGACATGTCCAAGGTGAAGTGCTTTCACTATCACCAACATGGACATTATGCCACAAATTGTCTGCAGAAGAAGAAAAATAAGCAGGTTGCTGGATCTGCAGCTGGAGAGGCCTTAGCCTCGCAGTTTGAGCTGGATTTTTCACTGATCGCATGCTTGGTATCAAGTGTGATGGGTTCAGTGTGGTTTCTTGACAGTGGTGCATCTTTTCATATGACCGGAGACAAAGATTTGTTCAGTGATCTGGATGAGAAGGATCTTGGAGTGCACATCGAGATGGGCGATGATGGTAGATACAGTGCGACTGGTATTGGTACCATTTCCTTTGAGAGAGAGTCTAGTAAACCCTTCGTATTGAAGGAAGTGATGCATGTTCCAGGATTGAAGAATAATCTGATCTCGGTGGCCATGCTAGAAGACAAGGGATATGATGTTGTCTTTAGTGAGGGAAAGGCTTTCCTGTGCAGTAAGGAAACTGGTGAGACCCAGAGGATAGGGGTTCAAGTTAAGAACCTTTATCAATTGTAGGTAGATGGCTGCGTAGAAATGGCAGGCAAGGCAGAAGGAGTGGTGAGCCGGGATGATGGCAAGATGTGGCACAGGAAATTGGGCCACCTTCACCATGGAAACTTTTAAAATTTTGCGGCCAGTTTCTACCGGGCTTCTTGGGGCTCTTGCGTGAAATTAAGATGATGCCAAGGGATATTACCTTGGGAAAAATTTGTAACCACCTTTTCACGAGAAGGATGATCGCGCCACGACGATGATGATCCTTGAGAGAGGAGGTACTATCATGATTGTGGACCTTTCTCAGTAGCTTCGACAACAAAGCACATGTATTATGTGATATTTGTTGATGATTTTTCTCGTAAGTGCTGGATCTTCTTCATGCAGAAGAAGAGCGAGACATACTCAAAGTTATGTGAGTTCAAGGCACTGGTTGAGAAATAATTGGGGAAGCAGGTGAAGGCTCTTAGGAGCGACAATGGTGGTGAATTCATCTCTGGCGAATTCAAGGACTTTTGCAATGCATAAGGAATTCGAAGAGAGCTCATAGCGCCTCATAAGCCACAACAGAATGGGGTTGCTGAGCGAAAGAACAGAACGATCGTGGGTTCTACACGGGCGATGTTGCATGATCAGGGCCTTCCCATACACTTGTGGGCTGAGGCATGCAATACTACGGTTTATGTGCAAAACCATTGTCCTCACAGGATACTTCACATGAGTACACCCGAGGAGGCGTTTTCTGGTAAGAGGCCTGATATTTCCCATTTGAGGATTTTTGGTTCACCTATTTACATTCATGTGATGAAGGATGCCAGGAAGAAGCTGGAGCCAACTGCAGAGGTTGGGATATTTGTGGGGTACACTGATACACCCCACAACTATCATGTGTATTTGCCAGACAGTCGCAAGACAATTGTGCGACAGGATATCAAATATCATGAGGAGAAAGCCATGAAGTGTTCACTTGAGAGGGAGCCACACTTGCATGCAGATGAGGAGCTATTAGTTCCTAAGGATGAGCCTCAGGATGTGGATCAACCATAAGAGGAGGTTCATGGAGTGGAAGAGACCACTCATGCAGCACCAACCATCAAAGGGCGGAAGCGCACTACAGAAGCTGAGCAACTGGCTCAAGATGCAGAGAGGATTGTAGGAGCACCTACATCACAGCACAAACAGAGATAGTCACCTGACCGGTATATTGGATACATGGCTCTTATGAGCAAGTTTATCGTGACAGAGCCATCCTCTTTCGAGGAAGTTGTGGAGGGTCCCGCATGGGTAGATGCCATGGTGGAAGAGTATGATTCAATTGTGAGAAACAGTGCATGGGAGATTGTCCCAAGGCTAGAAGGGAAATCAGTGGTAGGTTCGAGATGGATCTACAAAGTGAAGCAAGTAGCTTACGGGAGTGTGGAGAAGTACAAGGCAAGATTTGTTGCCCGAGGCTTCTCACAGATTGAGGGGATCGATTATGAGGAAACCTTTGCACCTGTCGCAAGGTATTCTTCCATACAGACGATTCTTGCTCTCTCAGTGCAGATGGGGTGGCACATTCATCAAATGGATGTGAAGACTGTGTTCCTCAACGAAGTGATTGAGGAGGAGGTGTATATAAAGTAGCCCCAAGGTTTCAAGATCTTCAGCAGCGAGTCGCATGTTTGCATACTCAAGAGAGCGTTGTATGGGTTGAAACAAGAACCTCGTGCTTGGTACACACGGATAGATAGTTACTTTACTGGACTAGGATTCTCCAAGAGTGAGGCAGATCCGAACCTATACCATATTGTGGTGGAGGGTAAGTTGCTAATCATTGTACTTTATGTAGATGATTTGATTTTTCCAGGTGATGGACTGTTGATACACTCATGCAAGGCTGATCTTGCAAAGGATTTTGAGATGAAAGACTTGGGCCTCCTTTGTTATTTCCTGGGATTGGAAATTTGGCAACGCAGTGATGGACTGTTTGTTTCTCAAGGCAAGTATGCCTGGGAGATACTGAAGAAGTTCAACATGCATGGCTGCAAGTCTGTTGATACTCCTCTTCCTGGTGGTTGGAGGAAGGAGGATGCTACATCGGCAGATGTAGTGGATGCCACTGTTTATCGACAGTTGGTAGGGTCACTCATGTATCTGGTCAATACACAACCCGACATATGCTATGCTGTTAACCAGCTTTCACAAGCTATGGTTAAGCCTACCAAGCTCTTTTGGAAGGCAGGCAAGCATGTATTGAGATATCTCAGAGGCACATCAGGATATGTATTATGGTACAGACAGTCGGATGAGGTGATGTTGTGTGGCTTCATGGATGCAGATTGGGCAGGGAGCCCAACGGAAAGAAAGAGCACATCTGGAGGGATTTTTAGTATCGTGTCGCAGTTTCTTGGTACAACAAGAAGCAGAGATCCGTGGCACTCAGTTCAGCAGAGGCCGAGTATATGGTAGCGAGTTTGGCTGCATACAAGGCTATATGGATGAGGAAGATCCTGGTCGAGTTGTTCGATTCACACTTAGATCCTACTGTGATATATTGTGATAATCAGAGTTTCATCAAACTCTCGGTTAATCTATTATTTCATGATAGATCTAAACACATTGACATCCGGTATCATCATATCAGAGATTGTGTGTAGCAGAAGATCATGTTACTTTCATACATTCCCACGGAGGATCAGGATGTTGATATCTTGACGAAGGCGCTCACCAGGAGCAAATTCGAATACCACAGGCAGGATCAGGGGGTGAATCAATCTATCTTGTTAAGAGGGAGTGTTGAGATTGCAACAAGATGATGAGCTTAGTGAAAAGAGTCGCCTTCACTAAGTGGGCCCGCAGGCTATTTTTGGCGCAAGTGTATTTTTAGACTATGTCTATTTTAAGACATGTCGATCATATTCTATGAGTTGCAGGATACAATTTTTGGATGGTTGGTCAAGTTGGAAAAATAGATGGACTTCTATTTTTAGACATATTGGGTGGAAACTATTTTTAGATTGCCAATCTAAAAATAGATATGTCGAATATTATTAGCTCTTAATAATATTTGGACTATAAACATTATCTTATTCTCTTGGAGCACTTCAGTTAAGTGCACAGATGTGGCACAGGAGCTGACAGAAGGAATTACGCTATTCCTGAGGGTCAAGTGGAGCTATTGCATGGAGACTTCAGTTAGAACTCATGTGAGAGAGTTTGGTGGAGTTGATTGAGGAAGTTAATGGAGTTGTGTTTAGTTTAAATGAGTTAAACATAATTGAGCTAGTTGTATCTAGTCTAAATGATTGATACACTAGTGAGAGTGGTGTGAATTAATTATTAATTAATTCACTAATTATAAACTCATTAATCAACTAAAGAATACATCAGTTAACTTCAGTGCATGGATAGTTTTAGTGGAGACCAGTGAAGAGGTAGGTGAAAGAGAAGTGTGACTATCAGTTGTGACTATACTGGTGCATGAGTTTGCACCACACATTGATGGAGATGCCAATGAGGATTGCGCAGTACAAGCCAAGTGCTTCGAAGTTAATTATGATCCATTCTTCAGCAGGGATTGCAAAGTAAAGGCAGGCTATCAGGTGGCAGAGATTGGAGCATGTGATTTGCTAGATTGGGCTTGATTGGTGTGTAGAAATTGGAGAGTGTACTGAGAGATTGTGAGGAGCTTTGTATGATTATTGTTACATGATATCTGTGACATATAATATACAGATAGTTGGGGGTTTTTAGCTTTAAACTTTCCCATAAAATACTGTGTTCATATGTGTGATTGTTTATGGTTTTAATGTGCGCATGCGATTGTTTTTATTTCCAAAATTAATGGTCAATGGTAGAAGAGATTCTGTATTGTGCATGAAGTTAAAATAGTGTGTGATCAGGAGAATCTCGGTGGATAACATATCAATTATCAAATTTCTACATATGGAAGAATTCATTGAAATGGAAAGATAGGATAAGATGGTACACATAAATCAACATCGAAGATTGAGAAGAAAAACAATAACTGACGATCAAAAGGAAGAACAACAAAAGAAGGATCATGAAAGAAAAAAGATGCAACTAAAAATACAATATGAGGATGAAAGGGAAGAAGAACGAAAAAATAATTCTTAAATAAAAGATTGAAATTTGAAGAAATGAATGAGGATGATAAATAAGAAGACAAAAGTCAAAATATAAAACAATGAAGAGCACATCGAAGAAGACAAGTAAGAGCTCTCAATGATGTAAGGCCAATAATTGAACCACTTTCTCCTATACATATGAATATCTAAAATCATCAACCAATGGAGCAACATGATGATGAACATGTAATGATGTCTAATGTACACGTGGGTATGAATCTAAAAAATCATCAATCAATGGAGTAACGTAATGATAAAATTCAAATGATGACCAATGTATAGGCGGTTTCATGTGAATATGAAGCTATTTCACATGAAATATTTCATGAAAGAATTGTTAAATTATGCCATCCTCAAATGTGTCATGTGTGTGAGGATTCATATCCTCGCATTCAAGAAGTGACTAAAAACATTGGTCCAATGTGTACAAGATGTAAAAGAGAGGATAGTAAGTATGGATTTTCATCACAAAATAATATGAATCCTTAGTTGCATCCTTTGATCCTTGGAAGTCTTACTCAACTTAAAGAAATGTTTAGATTACAAGAGATACCATTTTTATAGGTAATGCATTCAATAGGTGCCCAATCAAAATATACAAGTTACACAATCAATTTTCCTCAAGATGTTAAATATGTTTCAAGAAATTACCTCGACATATTAAAGACTTGGATTTAATGATAGTATTGCGAAGAAAAGGTCAATAAGGAACAAGTTATGATTTCACTGTTAGAAGGAAATTGGTACTAGATGCATTAATCTATAATATAAAAAATGATCCATATGATAAAGGTGAAAAATAGATATGCATGTTATGGACAATGAAAAAACACAATAAATGTGTCACGTGTGATTAATTGTGTCATAATACTAGATATGGACAATGACATGGAATGTACAATGTTGGATGGTGCTCCACATCATGAAGATGATTTAGAATATTGTTATAAAACTTCATTTACTTCAAGGCCTCCAAATGCACCCAAGGAAGTTGAACTTATTCAATCATGGGTAGATAATGCTAATAGAGAAGAAAACCAACCAGATGGTAAAACTATAGATATCATCAATTAGCATACAATCGATTCATCTCTGATAAATGAGTATAATACTAAAGGGTTATTTGATATGGAATTTCCAAACTTTTTCCATATAGGAGAAACTAATTGGTTACAACCATGGCTAAGAAATTTTCATATGCATATGTAAAAAATCTCCTCAAATTTCGTCATAATAGGTTTGGGGGACATCTTAGATTGAGATGCTTTGTACTTAATATTATTATGAGACATTGTGCTCAAATGTATTCTACAATTTTTGTTGAACAAATATGACAAGACTACCTACAAGAGTTAATGAGTGACGGGAGCATTTACAAAATATTCCCAATTCTAAAATTGCAGATAGATTGATGAGATTTGGATATTTTATAAGAGGTAAATGTGCATATGGACCAAATGTCCTGTATAATTGTGTGACTTGTTCAAAAGGGACTCATAAAATATCTTTCACATTAAATGTAGCAGATATGTAATGACATGATTTGCATATATTGATGTCCAATACCTCTCCTACAAATCGAAAGGAAGCAAGGGAACTCAGACATCAAAATGTGATTTATAATCTTCACCTTATAGAAAGTTTGGTGCATTTGTTACATACACTGTTTTGACATTAATTTTTTTCAAAATTTCATCATGCTACATATTTTTGGTTTCATTGTTAATGGAAACATCATGGATCTCCACATGGGCATGGGTTTCTTTGGCTAAAATATGCTCCTAATATGTCCAAATTGAATTGGAATGACCCCACTCAAGTTAGATTTGTAAAAGATTAATTTAGTAGATATTTTGATGAATTCAATCCACACAACTAGTATCAAATCAATATCCATATTCAATGAAATGATGATGGTCATCCTTGCCTCAAGATCAATGAACAAATATTTCTATTTGAACCAATGATGGACTATGTAGAACTTTTCAATTGTATTGAGAACTACACCATGTGGAATTATTGTGAAAATTATTGTGAAGATATATTACACCTTGGGAGCTATGCAAAATGTTAAGACTTTATGTTGATGAGAGAAGAAAAAATATATATAAACCTAGAAAAAATGGTCGTAGATCAAATACACATAATTGTGAAACATTGATGATGTAGCTTACAAATATGGATTGGGAAACTATTATTTCTACGCATGTTGTAATTAAATGCATAAGAAAATATTCATTAAAATTAGAAAAAGGATCACAAACCTTCCATGATATGTTGGTGCATATTTCTTCTATTCAAAATCCAAATGAATGAGAAACAAGTGCATATAGAACATTTCTTTGCGATTATCATTGATAGGGATATAGGACCACAAGAAACATTCCATATTCTTTTGTAGTTTCCTCTTTATAAATGTAGTTCTAGATTGATTATTCTAAATGTTGGTATAATGGTATTCAAACAAGTAAAAGTTGATGAATATAATGACCATAACGATAATTCTATTATTGATGCGTACAGTAAGAGGCCTATGAGTATGCATCCATTTTCATTTATAGAAGTTGTTAGATCCTCATCATATGAAAAAATTCACCATGATGAGAAATGGTTACCATGAAATAATGAGTACGAGTATTTCCTAGGTTTACTTGAGTTCACCCTGTGAATATTATAAGGTTGTGGAGTTTTGGTGGTTTGAATTGGTATTGTGTATTAAATGATTTTTTTGTGGAAGCATCCAGATTGGAATCTATACTTCTCATTAGTAATTTAACATATTCTATTGTTACAATCACATATATTATGTTCATTAATATATGACAAAGCATATCTTATCTTTCCTCTGTCCATATTTCCCAAGTACTTTATTAAGAGTTACAACAGTTGTCAATAAATTTCATAATTATTTTGCATCACCTTCTCATTTTTCAATTTAATTGTCTTAAATGCATTCCATAAATTATCGACTAGGGCTTCTAAACTGTCGAACTGTAGTGCACTATATGTGATATAAGTCTTTTCTTATTAAAGTTAAATTAGATGATTAATTTAGCTTCTCACACTTATATTTCTCTTTGGAATATAAAATCAATACTCCTAACAAAATCCAAATCTTCTAAGATATTCTCACACTTACCTAATAAAACTAAAGAAATCTTCTAACTTGCAAAATGAAATTAAAACAACTTTTGGAATTAATTTAGAGAAATATTGCTTATAAAAACTAGAATTCATAAAACATTATGCTTATCTAATTGTAAGAAAACTATATCAAATCATCACATTAAAAAATAAATATTTCATCTAACCATCTAACACTCATATAATCACACTTTCTTCCTTAATATCTGATGCTCAAGCTAACCTCTCAAAGTTGTATCACACTCTCTATGTGCATATAAAACTGCATTCAACTTTTTGCCCCAATTAAATTTAAATCTGGGAAATCTTTAAAAATATCTCTAGAAGCTTTAATACCTCAAATCTGATATTTGAGATATTAATTCCAAGTTCTCTCATGGTTATAAACCTGTATAAATAAAACCCCTTAAATCTTCATATGTGGAGTTCTCTTTTACATACCATACCTCACGAAATGGAATCAATAATTTAAACTTTGGCTATGAACCAACACAATTTTCAACCAACAAACCTTTATGTGAAAAGTTATTTTTCTACCATATACTCTATCGTCTGAACCCATCTTATGGAATTGAAATCAACATTTCAATTTAGTATTAAAGCCAATTAAAACTTCCGACCAATACATATATAAATATATGTACCAAGGCTCTCATTAACCATGCTAGTTTCAACTTGATTTTACTCTTTGTATAAATCAGTACTTATCCATTTCCTTTGTAAATAAATCAATAAAGACCACGTCCACAATTTGACAACTTACCTCTCCGCCGGCACACACATCTCAACACTCCATTTGTATAAGAGTTCATATATGTCCCACAGCATTTCAACTCGCCCATCCATCCATTTTCATCGGACGGATGGTATCTTATCACCCTACCACTCAATAATCTGACGGTTGGTGATCCATACAACCATTATCACTATGAGCTTAACTCCAACTACCATACTCAAGTGTGAGCACCGTTAGATTTTCCACAGATCTGATTGAACGAAATTCACATTTTTTTTCAAGACAGAACTTAACGCTCAAAAAAACGCAAAATAAGTGGTAATTGAAAACCACCTTATGCCACGCGTCGGACAAAGAGCACTATTGCGTTTTTTTGAGTGAATCCACTTACCAGTTTTTGAAAATTTGAAAACCACAGTTGGTTTTAAAAACCCGCTCTTACTGTTCATCACACAGTTTCGCGCCTTCAACACAAGGTCCCATTCCTGCATGAATCATTCTGATTCATTTCGCTGTTCATTACAGTCTCATTTCCATCATTCGGTTTCCGCTTTCACTCTTCAATCCATTATAATGATGCCACCATTCCAACTCACCAATGCGACATCTCTACACTTTAAATCCATCGATTCAATTCACCTGTTCTCACCTCATAGTTTCATAAATCGACTTCTATTCCAATTCGAGTTCGACCTATTCAAAGTTTGAGCAAAACATTTGTGAAATGTAACATTTCCCAATATTTTCAAAACCTCCAAATTGATTTCAAAATCCGACCCTCTCTTCATTGGTTTTATACTCAACCGAGTGGTTATTACTTATAAATTAGTCATAGCTTGACTTATGTTCCAATCTAATTCATGAGAGCCATGATTCCAATTCGACTACGATAGATCTCATCTACTTAGTACTAATTTAAACACATAGGACCCCAATTCATAGAATTACGCTCATTCAATTTCTCATCAGAACATCGACATGAATGTTGATTTATTCGCTGACACACAAAGTACATTTAACCCCCAATTACAGATTTATTCATACATTGTTCATACAAATCCTTATTGAACCTCAAAGCCTACCACACAGAGTTTAAATCAATTAATACTGGAACAAATCCTTTCACATATATAAATGAGTTTACTTACAGAACTTCTGGTCCTCGGCCAGATCTTCAATTTCAGTGACCCTGCTATCCTCCCTACTCTGTCTCTCTAGATCTATCTATTTAATGCCTTTTTAGCTTACACTTATACAAGTTAATAATGAATCAGTTCAGCTTCCTTAACAGCTCAACAAGGACTCCTGGAATTCTCAAAAGTCCTAAAGTTAGACTCAATTCCTAGAGTAACTGAAACTGACTCTTCACCTCCCTAACTAATCAACTTCCCCTCATGTTCTCCAATGATTTGGGAACATTAAAATTTCTCACTATTTTATTAAAATACTAATAATTACATGAGAATTCAGAAACATAAGACCCCCCTATGTCTTATAAAAATACAAAGTATTTATTGAGCCTAATGCTCCTGCATCAATATCAATCACTTTGAAACATAACCTGTAAATAAATCTTATGAGATTATACTACAAGTGCAAAGAAATTTGATGAGATCATTCTACAACTATTGTTATCACAATTCGATTCAATTTCCAAATATATGAAAGAAAATAATGAACTAAGTCACTCCATTGGTTTCTATTCAATCAACACAAATATGAAACATGCAACGAACTAGGTAATGAGAAAAATGAAAGAAATTCATAAACACAAAACCTTACTGTTTTCATGGGCCATCCATAAACATTTGGTAGAAAATTCACTTGAAAAACCAGCTATGCATTAAGGATGTAAAGAATTTCTTCATAACAAATTTAAAACAGAGTTTTCAAAATATTGTTGCCGTTTCTAATTTGTTACATTCACATTTGCTACATGGTATTTATAGAGGCTATATCAATTAAATTTTTGAGGCCTTTATGCCTACCATTGCTAACAAACTTCTAATTTTGACTTAAAAAGATAACATGATATCATTTCTCATGGTTTTCTATTAACATATAAAATCGTAAAGCATGCATTTTGAACCCTCACTCACATTTTACAACCACCATGTTGACTTTCGCCTTTAAACATGCATTCAAAAGTTCCTCCATTGATCTAGATTATATAGATATGAGGAAATTGTTGAAAACATAAATATCCACTTTCTTATATATTTATTTCCTTAGATGGCACCTCGGATCCTCGTAAACCATGGAGTTGGCTATAAAAACATGAATTAGTTGTAGAATCATGTTAATTATGTAGCTGAGACAAATATGAACTTAATAATAAAGAACATTATTAACTAGGAAATATAAGGAAATTAGATACATTTCCATGCCAAAATCTTGTAGCTTGATTCCTATTGAGTCATTATTAAGGTTAAAGAGAATAAAATATGTAAGCGAGAGTGTCCAAAATGAATCAATCATGAATCTCAACATTCCCCCACATGGAGGTCATTTCATGTCCTCATGAAAAATTCAAAGATGATTTCTCTTGTTTAGTCTTGCACTTCTTGAGAAACATGAGATAATACATCCAAATTTGTTTTATTAATTCTCTTTCTAGTAATAGCCATCCTAGGATTTTCCCTCAAAATCTTGTACTTTAAATTGATGACCTTCCTTTTAAGAGATTTTTTCATTTTCTTCACCTTCTTATTCTTCTTATACCATACACCTAGGTGAAAGAGAATGTTATCATTATATGTCCTTTGTATCTTATTTTTTTCTTTTAAGGTCTCATGTTCTTGTTTCAGGTGTTTTTTCAGCATCTCCAATCCATAGATTTCTTGATTTAAAGAGGTTCTTGTGGACTAACCGATTGCATTTATTCTACCTGATTTGAACCAGATGTTCTCTTTTCCAAAGACTCAATGTAATCATAGATTTGTTTCTGCACTTGGTCAATTTCTTGTGACTTCCTTCTTGGTGATGAAACAGTAGGTGACTTCCTTCCTTCTTGCATGGTTCTTTCATATTCAATATTTTGCCTCTTACGATAGTTGTTGGAAGAGGGTTTTGAGTTTGAGTTTTCTTCGTTCCTATTTTAACTTCCTATGGTTTCCTCTTGGATGTATTCTCCTCTTTCTGGTTGGCTTTATTTCTTCTAATATTTTTCTTTGTCATATTTTATAATACATTCACCAAAGGAGTTACATTTTCTAAATTGTGTTCCTGTTCTAGAGGGTTTAGAACAAAGCTTTTAGTCATTTTCTTCCTTCCTCTCCTTGCTTTCCTGCTACTAGGTTTCACTTCTATTTTATATTTACAATGATTTCTTATTAGGAAGCTATCCCAATTGTCTCCTAAGCTTTCAATATGGAATTCAATAAGAATTTTCACAAGGTCGTGATGATACATGGTTTTTTCTATGAACTCTATTTTTCTCTGAACATTTCCAAACATTGTCTTCAGACTATTTAATAAAAAATAAGGAAGGTTGATTTCATCCCCTTCTAGAAATTGCATCATCAAACAAATATGGTAGAAGAACATACTACGAAATCTACCTTCACAGGTAAGAAATTTATGAAGTACTAGCAATACATTTATGAATTTTCTTTTAAGTTCTATTCTAGTAATACCTTTCAAGGTAGTAATATCCATACTTGGATTTCTCAAGAAATATTTACATTCATCTCCTTCTATGCCTTTTTTTTTCAACCACCTTTCTCCAGTCCTCGAAACTCCAATTGCTTTGGCAATGAAATACTTTGTCACCACAAATTTGATATCTTCAATTTCGACTTCCACTTCATTAAAAACCCTAGAAATGATTTAGTCACCACTTTTTCATAATTTTCAAACTTTTCTATGAATTTTAACTATTGTGCTTCTTGCAGCATATGCTTAACGTGTGATTAACCCTCCATAAATGTTCTTCCATTTCACTCTGTTCGGACAATAACACCCATGATTCATAATTTTTACCTCACAATTTTCTTCTTGACACAGTATGAGGTAATGGCAAGGTAATGAGAGAATGGCTTTAGTGAGAGTGGGAATGAGAGTGAAAAAAGACAGAAATCAAATGGTCGTTTAGATGACATGGTACAAGTATTAGTTGGGAGGTTTTAACAATGATATCGAAATTCAAAACTGGAGTGTTGCATCATGATGAGCGATGAGTCGGATTTTATGGATTCTTCACAGATATGACAATATTTTTACCTCAACTCGCAATAATGAATGTTTTTGAATTGGTGGTACCAACATCTACATAGTTTCATATTTTAATGTTCTAACCCTTATTATTAAGTTTAATATTTGCAAACATTTGAGTTAATTATTATAACATTTAATTTCTCCCTTTTGAATTACCTTTAGGTGCTCCTAGTGGTGGATTTGATCAATCCTTCAATTAATTCAATCAGTAATTCCTGTCAATCATCAACTATAGAAACTTGTCAAAGCTGAAGATTCTTAGAAATTCTATAGCTAATTGTTTTGAATAAAAAACAAGAAAGAGGGGAAAAAATAAAACTGGGAATTAGATTGAGGTAAAATAACATTTAGAATGCCAAAATAATTTGGTTTTCACCTTATATTTTTTGTATAAACATGTCAACATTTGTTAGTTTTCATGTTTATACAATTTTATTATTTTATTTATTTATTTCTTTTTATTTATGTTTTTTATTCAGAAAGAAAAAGGTTTACAAGTCAAGTTGGAGGAGAAGCAAAATCCTTCTTAACCAACTTCAAATAAATATTGTCTTGAAAATTCTTAACAAATTCCTCCTTTGTGAATGGATTATGATAAATTCTTGATTGATCACCATTTAAAGGGAAGGTAATTTTTTGTTTATTGATGGTCTTGATTGTAACTTCACCACTATCAAAGATTATTTCAATCTCATAAGTCCCAAGCGAGTGAGTTTGAAATTTTCCTTGAAAATATTTGAGCTTTAAACCAAAAGGTAATGCCCAATCCCCTGGATGGAATTTTTTCTCTTTTATGTATTTATCATGCCATTTATATCTTTTTTGTTGAACTAGACTGGTTCTTTGGATAACATATTTTCTTATCTCATCTAGTTTATTAAACATTTAGTTTCTCCATCCTTTGTTTTTGTGCTTCTAAAATATGAAGACCCAATTTGATTGTTTTCTTGAATGTATTTATTTGAAATTCAAGAGAAAATAAGACTTGGTTGCCATAAACAAGTTCATAGGGAGTATATCATGTAGTATTTCTCCCTGTGGTGCGGTATGCCCATAAAGATTCTGAAACCTTTTCTTCCCAATATCTTTTATGTTGATGGACAGTCTTGGTAAGAATGGCTTCAATTACTTTTCTTGTGGACTCCACTTGTCAATTTTCTTGCGGGTGATATGGAGTACACTTTTGATGCTTAATTTTATACTCTTACATGATATTATTTAATAGATTGGATGTAAATTGAGTACCTTGATTTGTCACAATTTCCCTTGGGACACAAAATGAGGGAAAATATCCTCAAAAGGAAATGAGACTACAAAATTTTTAGTATCAAAAGGAACTACTTTAGCTTCTACCCATTTTGTAACATAACCAGTGCAAACAATAATGTACCTTTTCTGTCTTGATGATGGATTAATAGGACTAACAAAATCTAAATCCCATTTCTCAAAAGGTTCAATGAGTACCTGAATTTGTAGAGGAATTTCATCTGAAAGGATAGGTTTCCTCATTCTTTGACAACTATCACATCTTTTAAAATATTCCTTGGCATCTTTGAAAATATAAGGCCAATAATATCCTGAAAGAAGGATTTTGTAATTAGTTATTTATAAGAAAAATTTCATCCACATGGTTTATCATGACAACCTTTAAATGTTTCAGGTAATTCATCTTCTCTAACACACATTCAGATAATCAGATCAGGTCATGTTTTATACAATTCTTCATTTATCCATGAGTAATATGTACTAATTTGAATTACCTTCCTCTTTTCTCGAGGAGACAAATATGATGGTAACTTCCCCATAGCCAAATAGTTCGTAATATCTACAAACAATGGATATCTAATATATACTGAAAAAATAAATTCACCAGGAAAATTATCTTCTGCAAGTATGTCATTTCTCTAATTTTGGATCCTAGATAGAAAATGAGAAACTGTATTTTGTTTTCCTCATCAATCTAAAATGGTGGTGATAAATTCGTGTAATAACAATAATCATCTTGCAATTCTACCATTATTGATTGGTTTATTCACTAACTACCTTATTGAAGAATGATTTGTATGTACAAAGTTTTCATAGTGAGTGATGTAATGTCTAAATTTATTGATAGCATGGACAAAAAATAAAAACTCCTTTTTAGTAGCAGTATAATTTAACTCTGCACGAGACAAATTTTTATTTTTATAGTAAATGGCATAAGGAGTCGTATTTTTGTCCTAATACATCTACCAAATTTTTTTTTTGAAGCATTAGTTGAAATATGGAAAGGTAATTTATAGTTTGGTCCTCTAAGAATGGGTGCTTCATACATTTTCTCTTTTAGTGTTTCAAAAGCCTTTTGGCAGTCAAAATTCCAGATTAATTCACAATATTTTCTGAGAAATTTGAAAAGTGGAGATGCAATTTTTGTAAAGTTTCCTATGAATCTTCTATAATAACCAACTAAACCAAGAAAACTTTTTGCATCATGTTGACAAGTTGGAATTTATAATTTAGAAATAAATTCTACCTTAGATGTCTCCACTCTAATTCCATCTCCTGAAAAAATGGTGTCCTAAAACAATCTCCTCATTAAAAATCATAAAACAGTTTTCACAAATTAATGAGAGATTTTCTTCCTTGCATCTAATAAGAAAATTTTCCAAATTCTTAAGGGTTTCTTCAAAATAATTCCCATAAACTGTAAATTAATCCATCTAAACTTCCACACAATCATGAATTAGATCATAAAAATTCCTAGCACTGCCCTTTGAAATGTTTCAGGTGCATTACGTAATCCAAGAGGAAGTACTCAGTCAGCATAATTTCCCCATGGGCACATAAAGGGGGTTTTATCTTGGTATTCTCACGCTACTTGGATTTGATTATATCTACTAAAACCATCCAAGAATGAGAAGTATTTATTTATTTCCAATGTATCCAAAACTTGGTCTACGGAAGGAAGTGGAAAGTGATGTTATAAAGTGGCCTTATTAAGCTCCCTAAAATAGACACATACTCTCCATTTTATATTTTTCTTCAGAAAAATTACTAATATTCAAGCCCATTGACTATCAGATATAAGATAAATGAAGTTCAAATTTAACAATTTTTGCAGTTCCTCCTGGAAAATTTCCCTTAAGTTTGTATTCATCCTTCTTTGTGGTTGTCTGATTGGTTTGGCATGTTCTTCGATAAATATGATGAATACATGTTCTTGGATAAATTCCCTTCATGTGATTATATTCTCATGCATAAGGAGAATAATTTTCTTATAATACTTTCATTAATTCTTTCTACTTCTATCATTGTTTTTGCAGGTGGATAGAATGTAAATTTCTTCGTTGAAATTCCATTAGAGATAATCATGTCACCGGATCTAGAACTTATAAAAGCATCAACTCTGGCTCACCATGGTGTTCATATAATCAATCAATGTCATCCTAAGTTATCCTTGGGTTATAAAATCATAAAGTCAACAGGATATTCCCAATAATATATGAATACATATAAATCTCCTAATACACCATCAAGTTTAATTACAAACCTTTATGTGAATTATAACAATGTTGGTGTATTTTGAAGATTAGGAAATTTAATTGATCCATAGTTTGTTTACTCATGATGTTTATGGATTCTCCTAAGTCAATCAATGTATTTAGTATTTCGTCACCATTAATGTGTGTTTTCACAATGGGTCTTCCTTGATATAAGTATTTTTTAATTTTTGTTTTTCCCATCATGATATCTGCAAATTTTCCAACTAATTGGATTCTTTTGACTTCTTTTCTTTTCCTTCCCAGTATTTTAATGCTTAAATCCCTAATTTTATTTGAAAAAATTGGAATGTACTTGATGGCTTGTGGAAAAGGAATTTTTATGCAATTATTCAGTTCACCCAACATACCAT
This sequence comes from Pinus albicaulis, assembly GCA_034641835.2. NCBI lineage: Eukaryota > Viridiplantae > Streptophyta > Pinopsida > Pinales > Pinaceae > Pinus > Pinus albicaulis. Next base: position 1,596,430,841 of record CM076582.1, read on the forward strand.
AGTCAAGTAATAAAATATGTTTTTCTCCTCCCTTATGAATTTTTAATATTTCATGAAAATGTGGATTTGAAATAGATACTTAAATTTGTTCCATATTGGGAGTTGAGTTTGTTATATTTTCATGTGTAGGAGTAGCTTGTGTATGAAGAATTCCTTTATGATGAAGAGACATCTCTTCCTAAAAATGATCATCCTTTTCATTTTCACGAATAACAATAGCTGGTGACTTCTTTTCCAATACTCTATCGAATCTAAGTTGAACATTGTTAAGATCTACTGCTTTTATCATATTGGTCTGGAATTTTTGTCCCTCAATATTGTAAACAGAATGTGAATTTTTATTATTTGGGTTCAGAAGTGGTTAAGAAGGCAATTGATTTTGTCATTGTGGAAATGGTAATGAAAGTTGTGGATTTGGATTTTTAATTTGAGATTGGGGTGGCAGTTGACTAGACTGAGGAAAACGTTATGGTGAAAAAGTAAGATAACATTGAGGGTATTGAGAATACTGAGGATATCCTCCACATGGAATTTTCAATTTTTTTGCCTAAGTTTGAGGTTGGGGGCAAGATTTCCAAGTCATAGGTGAAATCCAATTGTTTTGTAGTGGTTGTGCATATGTTCTCATATTCAATTCATGATTTTTCTATGGTCTCTTGGCAATAAAACAAATATGGTCTATTTGATTTGGAACTACTTCCATTTGGTAAACAACTTTAAGACCTGGTATTGAAGGACATTTTTTAGTATCATGATTTTCTGCACATATAACACAAGTTTCTATACTCTTCGAGTCAAGAGGACATTCTCTCAAGGCATGTTGTTTTCTACAGTTAGGGAAAAAGATAAAGAAGGCATCAATTTCAAATTTTTTCTTGTTTTGTAATTTTAAGGCATTTATTTGCTCACTAATAATCCCTAAAAAAAAAAAATTAACTCATCAACCAAATGATCTAATTCAGCTCTATTTACTGTTCGAGATGCATATTTATTAATTCTAGAGATAACAAGATCTCTTGATCTCTCTCCAACTCTTGACTTACCTCTTGAAAGGTGTATGCATAATTCATAAATTTATGGTAATGATAACTCATAAATGTCTTATTTTTCCATCATGTTAGGATGTCTATCCATTAATATCTAATGGATTTTAATATGTGATATTTCAAAGTATCGTCATCCAAATTTTCCATTTGATCTCTCTTGAGATTATAACTAAAACTTTAAATTAAATTGTCAATATTTTCATCACCTTTTTTCATCAGTTTGAAAACTTCATCTTTAATATTATGGGGCATGCAGTAATCCTTGTATTTCATTAATAATGTAGTTTTCATTTCTTCCCATGTTCTAATAGAGTTTTTTATTATACTCGTAAACCATTTTAATGTTGCATCCTGAAGAGTTGTTGGAAACAATTTCAACTTTTGAGATTCGAGTAGATAATAATAATATCTACATAAAACTTTAAACTCAAAAATAAATGTTTCAAGATCCTCACTTCTTAATTCGTGGAAGTTAGGAAATACATAGGGTGAGATAGTTTTCATTTTTACTGTGCTATATTCATCATAGATAGGAAACCCAACAGAATCTAGTTCTCTTCTATCTCCTCCTCCTCTTCCTCTTCCTCTACCCCTTCCCCCACCAATTCCACATCCAATCCTAATATGTTCACCATTTACATTATGTACATCTCCTTCTCCTTCCCCATCCATTGTAGATTCTTTAGAACTAATGTAAGGTGCCAAAATTGGTTTTTTCTAGTGCTTCTTCTAGTTTTTCTAGTTCCTCCAACAATGGTATGTTAAAATAGGTTTCTTCTTCCTCTTCTTCACTAGATAATTCTAGTTCTTGAGCTATATTTTGTTCTTGAGTCGAAGGTAGGAAAATTACTCCTTCTGTTTGAGGCGTAGGATCTTCTTCTTATACTACTACTTCAATTGATGAAGTTGGTAAATATCTAGGTTGGATTTCAGATCTGAGTACCTCAGGAAGTCTATGTTTGCTTGCAATGGATGCTATGCGACTTTGGGTGGATGGTGTGGAACTAAGAGGTCGTGGTGGTGTGAGTGGTGTTGCTAGAATTAAAATTCTACGTCTACTTATAGATCTAGCTCTATAATCTCTTTCTCTATGCTTCTCATTTTTTCTTTTTTTCTTTTTTTAAACAACAAGATTTTTATCTATACTTCCAAGGAAATGACACCATAATGTTTTTCACTTTAATTTTCTAAAATTGATTGCATAAATTATCGACCAAGGTTTGTAAACTAATGAAGTGTAGTGTAGTATATGTGCTAGAAGTGTTTTCTTATTAAAGTTAAATAAGATTATTAATGTAGATTCTCACACTTTTATTTCTCTCTGCAATATAAAATTAGTACTCCTAATAAAATCCCAAAATTCTAAGATATTCTCACATATATCTAATGAAACTGAAGCAATATTCTCACTTAAAAAATGAAATTAAAACAAGTTTTAGAATTAATTTAAAGCAACCTTACTTCTAAAAACTATAATTCATAGAAAAATACACACATATATTTGTAAGAAAACTAGATCAAATCATCATATTACAAAAGAAATATTTCATCTAACCATATAACACTCATATAATCACACTTTCTTCCTTAATATCAGTCACTCTGAAACATAACTTGTAAAAAAAACTTATTAAATTATAATACAGCTGCAAAGAAATTTGATGAGATCATTCTAAAACTATTCCTATCGCTATTCAAATTAATTCCCAAATATATGAAAGCATATAATGAATTAATTCACTCCATCGATATATATTCAATCAACACAAATCTGAAACATGCAATGAACTAGTGTAATGAGAAAAATGAAAGAAATATGTAAATGCAGAACATTAATGTTTGCCGGGGCCCTCCAGAAACAGGTGATGACAAAATATACTTGAAATTTCAGCTACGCATTAAGGATATGAAGGATTTATTCAAAACATAGTTAAAACGTAGTTTTCAAAACATTATTGTCCTGTCTAATGTGTTATATTCATGTTTCTGCATGGTATTTATAGAGCCTGTATCAATTAATTTCTCGAAGCCTTGGTGCCTACCATTGCTAACAAACTTCTAATTTTAACTTAAAAAGATAACATGATATCGTTGCTCATGATTTTATATTAACACAAAAAATCATGAGGGGTGAATATCGAACCCTCGCTTGCATGTTATAGCCACCATGTTGACTTTCACCATTGACGACACATTTGAACCTTCCTCCAATGATCTCGCTCATATAGATAGGAGGAAATTGTTGACCACATTAATCTCCACCTGCCTATATATTTATTTCCTTAGTTGGCACCTAGAATCCTGGTACACCATGGAGTTGGCTAGAGAAACACGAATTAGCTGAAAAATCATGTTAATTTGGTAGATGATATAAATATTAACTTAATAATAAAGAACATTATTAAATATGAAATATAACATAGTTAGATACCTTTCCATGCCAAAATGTTGTATCTGATGCCTATTGAGTCATCATGGATGTTAAAGAGAAGAAAATAGGTAAGACGGAGTATCAAAAATGAAGCAATCATGAGGCTCAACACTTCCCATGTAGGTGCATCCAAAAAAAAGGTTGTTGTCCCAAATATCAAACCCATATATTTGACATACCTCCAAAAGGGACTTCTTTATTATGAGGAATAACTTGACAAAGTGAAGCATCAATATGTGTCAACAAATTTATCCCTATAAAACTAATCTAATTAATAAGGATGTACTTAACATGTTTCACCACCATTTGTGAGGTAAGGAAACATGGCCCTTGTATATTGGTGAAGTTACTTACTAGTATATAAAGAGGATAATGTATTGTTTATGGAGATATGTTGAATGTCACAACACTCTTGGGGGCCAGAAAAATAAATGGGATCTTATGACGAAGAGAGCCAATTTCAAATGTTTTCTTTATTATGCACTAGTCAAGCAATACCTTCCAATAATTTTTGTCCCTTGGATAATCATACAAAAATATTCTATGTTGTCATGACCTTTGTAATGATACATAATTATATTATATTATCTTATTTTATTTTGTCATAAACTTTCAAATGATTATTTTTTTGTATATTTTGTAGTAACAATTCCATTCATATTTTTCTTATCACGTATGAAGTTCATTACACATCTTGATGCCCCTTCATGAAAAATGATAGAGGTCGTGTTTTTCATAACATCACGATCCCTAAATCCAATCATGTCAACTTAAATCGCATGTATAAAATTATTCTTATACATATGCGAAATAATCTCACACTCATGTTGTTGAGAATCATTCTATAGATTTAAACATATTCAACGCCACCTGCACATTGAATTAGATACTTTGAAGCTATTTAACTATGATAAATATGCCAAGGGTTATAGGAAAATTTTTCCCAATTTTGTATGATGTCATCAATATTAGCTCGAATATGTATATGAAAATCACACAATTGCTTTTAACTCCAAATATTTTAGTAAAAGTGAGACCTTGTTACTTTTTCCTTCCAACATTAATATTTGTCATCTATAGGGACTTATGAATTGTTAATCCCCTAGCAATTCTCAAAGAATTTTTTTGTCTTATGATCTCTTTCAGTAGTTATAATAGAAATAGTAAGAAGTAATAGTCCATCCCATGGAACTTTGACACAATTATCAAATTTTGATCAAACATATGTTTGAGGATCATGAGGATGTTCTAGAATTATACACAATCTCTTGAACTACTCCACCCACACAATTGTCAAGTCCTACATTATTCCATAAATTTGATGTAAGCATTACCCTAGCTCCAACAACGAGTAGGATCTTATTATCCAAATTTTCCTCATTTCCTTCCATTGTGTGGTTGTTATTTCATGTTGTAGCAACACTAAGTGAAAAGGGATGATTTATGGATATTAAGGAACACTTATTTTTATAGTGAACATCATTATTTTTTGCAAACAATTGTATAGCCTTAAAATCTCAATATAGTCTTCCATTTCAACCAACTTTTCCATATGATCGATATGAAAATATTGAAAAGTGTTATAGTGTGTCTAAGAGAAAAACGTAAGAAGATATATTATGCTTAAATACTAATTAACTTATGTATTATTTCAATATTTTTATTTTTTTGATCACTAAACATTGATATCCTTTTTTAATATTTGTACTTATAATCATGTTAATTTCAAAGTATGATGTAAATCTAAAAAATATACATAATTATGATATTATGAAAAAATGGCATTGTTGTTCCTAACTCGAACCACCCTAGATCCATCTAGCTCTGGATATATTATGGGCAGAGAGGGATCAAATCTCTTTAGGTGAAAACCTTTGTTCAAATTCTACAGTCCAAAAAGAAGGTTTTCACATCAAGGGATTTGGTGCCTCGCAAAATATGATGAGCTAGATAGACCTTAACTATGGTTATTCTTTTTTTGTTACCTTGATTCTCGAGGATAATTTGAATTGCAACACATCGAAAAGAACTATAACATGGGTGCCACATCAGCAAGGTGTCCCCATCACCTCATGACTTTACTAGCATGTCATGCATATGTGTAAACACATTAGTGTTTTCTTGATATTTGTCACATTATGGAGTTTTGATGGTGTGCTATAATATTTTAACCAACATAGATCCATCTTAAGTGGATCTAACATGAGCCCATAGGGATCAAATTTCTTCACGTGCAAACTTCTTTAGAGTTTAAAATACAATGTGTTATATTTTATTATTTAAATTTTGTTTTTGAATGCTAAATAGAGTATATATAGGACAAAATAAATGTTTTAAGCATAAAAATTAATTTTTTCATAATATATACATGATTTGTTTTAAATACTATATAATATATACACAATTTACATTAACATATTTTACATAATATGTACATTGAGACACATAATGATGCAAATTAGAATGATTTTTTATTATTAACATCTTTTTAATATTGGTATTAAGATATTTTATTAGTAATCAAATTATAAGATTTAGATATTACTAATATATTTGTTTTTACTTCTAATTACTTTACATTATATTAAATTATGTTTTTATTATATCCCACAATATTTTTTTTATTTAGAACGTAATTTTTAACTTTTATTGAAGTTAAACTGAAGAGAGAGCTCATGAGCCATGGTCGCTTAGGGTTTCTGACAAATCCTGCAACGACGCAATTCATCCTGCAAATTAATAGTCTGCAAAATTCCAGCCCCTCTGGCGATAGTACAAAACCTCATATAGTTCTTTCGTGATGGGAATCCCATCGGGGGGGGGTGGGTCAAGGAGCCTCCCCCTACCGGCAGTAGCGAGATCTGATCTCCTAGCATGGATTCTGATAAGGCTCAGCCTAACAAAACTGTACAACAGCATGAAAACGCAGCACAATAAAAGAAAAAAGGAACACAGGAAGCTGAATCATCGCTTCAGGGCGGGCAACAAGAGACCTCTGCACTTGCAGACCCATTGCAGTAGAGCGACCCAAAATATATCTACCAATCCATCGGATAAATTCCCAAATCCAGTTCATGAAGGACCATACTCTCATAGGGAAATTTATTGGCTTCTGGCCAACGGAGAAGGCGTTGCAGGGATGGATTGCTTCTAAATGGAAACCAAAAGGGCATGTAACCCTGAAACTAGGACCAAAAAGTTTCTTCATGGCTATTTTCAACTGCATAGAAGACAGAAACAAAGTCTTAGATGGCGGCCCCTATTTTTTCAACTCAACGGGTTTGTATCTGAGAGACAGGATCGAAAGATTCAATCCCGAGAAAGAGGATTTTAGTTGGGCACCTGTTTGGATCCGAATGTATTCACTGCTGCTGGAGTACTGAGATGAATAATGGCTGAAAGATATAGGAAATGGCTTGGGCGAGTTTATAAATATATCAGAAGAAACGAAGCTCAAAATATACACCTCCTATGCTCGAATCTGCATCTATATGCACTTAGACAAAGCACTCTCGGATTCGGTAAGTTTATATCATGATGAATTTGAATGGATTTAGCCTATATATTATGAACATGTGCCCTTTAGATGTAGAAAATGCCATGCCCATGGCCATCCTTTTCATGATTTCCCTTTAAATGCTGCCCCCAAAACCAATGCCGCTATAGATAAATCTGATTCAGATGGTTTTACCAAAGTCTGTAATCACAAAAATCACAACAAAAATCCCACATCTAGCCTCAAAAAACCCCATGCCAACTCCTCCGGGCCCTTTACTAGTAACAGCTTTGATATATTGGCACAACAAGCCATGAATGATTCTGAACCCCCAAACAAGCTGATGATTCCTCTAAGCCATCAATGGCAGCTCCCTCCTCAAATTCCCTGAATGTACCGAAGGAAAATCAGGACAAGGAAATCCCAAATTCCGCTCTCAATAAGGATACTGATCTGGTCTTATGGCAGCCGAATGGAATGGACATTGATGGCTTCCTTCAAGAACCTCTCCATTCAAAAGACTCCTTGGCGGAGAGTAGTCAGCCCAAAAATATGGAAGAGGAGCCGGAAAGTATTGACATTGGGGACCTGGACATCTTTAGCCTTGAGCAAGCTTGCAGGAAGAAAGAATATGACAAAATATCGGACAGACAGCTAGAAAGTTTGGAGGTAATCCTTTCTAGAGCACATCAATAGCGTACCTTAGGAATACAACCAAGTAGTCACTGGGATGGGAAAAAACTCCCCAAAGACACCAAGAAAAGGGGAAGAAAGACAGACCTGCAAAGAACTATCATCATTGGGGAAATGATGGTGGAGTCATGAAGATATTCCAAGTTAATGAAGTACTACAGGCCACTACCCAATAGTGATCCGTGAAGCTCACATCATGGAATTTAAGAGGGTTAAACAACCTTGTGAAATATAGAATGATCAAAAACATGATTTAGCAAGAGAGACCTCAAATATTCTTCATGCAAGAAACAAAATTTAATAGTAATACACTTGGCTCCATTCTATTGAGAGCTTGGCCAGGATGCCACTCAGTTTTAGTAGATGCCTCGAGAGCCTCAGGCGGACTTGCAATTGCATGGGACAATCAAGCTATTATGCTCACTGACATCCATGCATCTCATCATATCATTCAAGCAACATTTCATCTCATAAGCACCAATATACATGGACATCTTACCAATGTCTATTTCCCCCAGGATGCAACGAATAAGTTGGCGTTGCTAAATACGATGGCAGCTCTCAATTCCACCAGATCACATCCTCTTTGGATTACAGGTGGAAAAATTAATATGATAACCAGACTTGAGGAAAACAAAGGAGGCCGAGTCAAATTGGATATTGAAAGCAGCCACTTCAGGGAATTTATCCAAAGAAATTGGCTCATTGATCTGCCATTCAATAATGGAATGTATACTTGGAATAACAAAAGATCAGGTTCCCAAAAAATTTCCTCAAGGCTGGATCGTTTCCTAATATCAGACAATGCCATTCATTTAGGGGGATATATAACAGCTTCAATATTTCCTTTATCATGATCGGACCATTGGCCCATTTCTCTTCAATGGCAAAGACCTGGAAACTCCACTCGAAGACCCTTTAGATTTGAAGCATTCTGGCTAACTCATCCAGAATTCAACAATATGGTCATATTAGTTTGGAACAGCTTCATCCCCCCCAAGGGAACAAATATGTACCAATTTCAACAACGGCTCAAGTATCTCAAATGGCACATCAAGCAGTGGAATCAATCAACCTTTGGAAACATATTTCAGGCCCAAAAAGCTCTAGAACAAGAAATGGAAAAGCTCCAACAGAAAATAATTACTGAAGGAAGAACATAAGTACTAATGAATTAGGAACAGAACCTTCTCACTCAGCTTGAAGAAAGAAGAAAGCAAGAGGAGATTCTCTGGAAGCAAAAATCTAGAATAAGTTGGCTAAAAGAGGGGGAAAGGAATACGAAATTATTTCACCACACTACAATCCAGCGAAGAATTCATAATAACATTGCTCAAATTCAGAATCAATAGGGAGAAAGGTTGGAAGAACATGATGACATCAAAAGAGAGCTCCTCAATCATTTCAAATATTTCCATCAAGAACCACAAATCAACAGACAGATGGTGATAGATTGAATCCTCTAGCATATTCTTAAAATCATAATGGAAGTACGCAATCAAATGCTCCTTCGTCTGGTTACTTTACAGGAAGTCGAATCAGCAATGGATCAGTTCAGGGATGGTAAGGCACCTGGTCCTGATGGTTTTACCTCCAACTTTTTTCATCACTTATGGGATCTCATCAAACTAGAGGTATGGTAGGTTGTGGATGAATCTAGGACTCTTCATTGGCTTCTTCTGTCTCTAAATGCGACTTTTATTGCCCCCATACCTAAGGAAGATCATCCTATTACTCTAGATAAATTCAAGCCAATAGCACTCTGTAATGTTATATATAAAGTCATATCCAAAGTCATTGCTTCTAGACTCAAACCGCTGCTACCCCTACTCATTAAACCAGAACAATCAGGATATGTAGAAGGCCGACAAATCCTTGATGGCATCATTCTCACGCATGAGATCATTCACTCTCTTAAGCATAATAAAAAAGCAGGTGTGCTTCTTAAAATTGATCTTTCTAAATCTTTTGACAAGTTAAGCTGGAATTACATAAAACATATGCTCAAAGCCTTTAGCTTCTTCTCACATGGGTCAAATGCATTATGAATCTCGTCTCTTCTACCTTTTTTTCTATTTCGGTTAATGGCATTTTTTCTCATCCCTTCTCTACCTCCAGAGGCATTCGTCAAGGAGATCCCCTTTCTCCCTTTCTTTTTGTCCTAATGGTTGAAGGGTTAGGTCATGTCATCAAGAATGCTCTTCTTACTCAGCAGCTCAGAGGTATCTCAGTCCATAATGTTGGGATCCTACGATTTAGCAGATTTGCATACTAAATGACAAGGCAACATATAAACCAGTCTTTAGAGATCTAGGATCTATCCCTCCTAGTCTCAGAGAGGGATCTCTCAATTTTTTTGTAAGGATATAGCTTGATTGCTTTTAAGAGGTTGATTTTAGGCTAGTTATTAAGTACAAGTTTGTTTGTTTTGGGTTTGGTTGATTGGACATGAATGATCTAGGAAGCATAGATAGAAAGGGGAAATATCAGAACCATTGGGCAATGGAGTCAAGAAGAAGTTATAACAAGCTCAATCAATGGATATGGGATATCAAAGGGAAAATATAACTTGGCTAGTGGATCTTGGGTTTGGTGGATGAAATGAAATGGACATTAAGGGGTTTAGAAGAAGAAGTAGAACTAAGGGCAGTTAAGAATCCTTAATTATATGTACCTCTTAACAAAGGGACTTAAAACATAATTTGAACATGAAGATGCATTCCATAGACAAGGCTAACCATAAATTCTAGAAACCACACTTCAGCAAATAATAATTCAAATACAAACTATTCCAATGAGATCTAGGAGTCTAGGAATGCTCTATTTCATTCAAATATTTCATTTTCAAAGACTTAGAAAACATATAAGATTCACAATAACTGCATTCATAGAAGAGGGAACTCCTAAACATCTACGACTACAATTATAAAGACCTTCAAAACAATTATCTAAGCAAGAACAAAGGGTATGATCAAAACATACCTCTTTGGCAGACTATAAACAATGGTACTTCAAAGGAAGACTTCAGAAATAGTTTTCAAGACGCAGCAAGTAAGCAGGGAAAACCATAAATGATTCTTGAAACCAACTGTTTGAACTATTTCTGAAATAAACAAGCTTCAGGGTTGAAAAGCAGTCAAAATACTCAATGAAACCTTAAGCAGATGAAAACATAAAGATATTGAAGAGAAAACAGGTCTAAGGTGCTTCTAGGAGACATTTCTTAGCCTAAACTTTTTACTCTACTATAGGTATAGAATGATGGAACAAAATGGAAAACAGGAAATAACAATTAACAAATTAGAATACATCACCAACAGCCATGTTCAGGGATCCAATGATAGAGCCTTCTCATTAACAAAACATGTCAAAACATCATCAATCTTCCAAAACTTCAATTTCTTCTTAATATTCAGCCAGACTATGTACAACTGCAAAGAGTTCAAATGCCAGCAGCCAACCCTTACAAATGATTTCCACAACAGTATTTATATTGTAATTGAGGAGGTGGAACTATCTAGGGTTCAAATATTATTAATGACATAATAAATGCACTCCTAACCTTGAACACCATGCAAGGAATAAGGTAGGAATGTCTCTCAACTACTTCTCTGTGTGATAAATCTGTCTTTACTTTCAGAGGATGAAATAGTTGAAAAGATTGACTTTGAGGCCTTTTTCTGTCTTTTACAATAACTACCTGACAGTTTAAAATATCTTCTTTTGTGTAATAACTGTTTATTCACCTTTTGAGACAAAAGGTAGGCTATAGGTGGCAGTTTGATTTTTCAAGTGAATAACTGCTCTATGTTTGATTTGTCCAAGGCTACTTTAGCCTAAGTTTTCTTGATTTCATCATAAAACTATGCTTTAGGCCTTTTAGCCTTGGTTTTCCTTTTTAATTGATCATCGTTGTCCCTTTCCCTTTATTCCCTGCTTTAAACTTGTATTCATTTGTATTTATCCTTTGACCTTCAGCCTTTATAATCATCCTTTTGCTGTCTTTTAACACTTTCAGACTCTTTCAAACCGTTGATCTCTTCTGTCTTAACTGCATTTTCTTTGTCTTCTTGTGTACAGGTAGCTTTCTGCATTGAAGGGTTTGTTTATGAGCTGGAGGTTTTATAATTTGGTCAGTGGTCATGAGACCCTGACAAAAAAATTTGAATCAAAGAAAAACCCATCCCTTTTCTGTTTCGGGCCCTTGGATTATCATCCTAAGGCCTTAGTCACTAATTTTGACTGAAGGAGGGCTTTCATGGAACAAAAACGCAAAAACAAGGATTAAAATTGGTTTTGGCGTGAAAAAATGGGAAAGGCGATTTGTTCGAAAACCACGGGTGGTTTTCGCACTACTCACAAGCAGTTAGCAGTTTTTCCCTGATCGAGCGTGATACGTGTCGGAGGGTGACGCTTTTCCCCCAAAAAATCTCTTTTTTTGCGTCGATTTGGGCCGTTAAACCCTGGGGATAAATCGCACATGAAACGCGATGTGAACCGTTGGATCTGGATAGGCCAGATCAACGGTGGGGGAGGAGCGCGGTGGGGGAAGGTGCATGGTGGTAGGGGCATGGTGGAGGCTAGGTGTCAGATGGGGATTGGACAGGCAGCAGAGTAGTGGGAGGTCAGCCAGCGGGGGTGATGTCAGCTAATGCGTCGGGTAGTGGGTTTATGTGATTAGTGTGGTTGAATGTCGGGAAGATTGGTGGCTGTCAGATCTTATAGATCAACGGTGGATCGAGCTCAAAGTTCATGGATCAAGGTAATGGAAAAAGGAAGGGGGGTGTTAGCCCCCTATAAATTTTTGACAAGTAAATAAGGGGCTAAGATGTTTCTGAGCCTTCAAGGAATGCATTTCCTCTGCAAACACATCTTCCTTGAAGTCTCCTTGTGCCTTCTGTTAATGCCAGTCTAGTCATTACCTACAGTCACTATTCAGGAGCTGTTATCCCCGAAAAGTGATGTCCCTGCGTTCAGAGAAGTTTTCTGCAGCATGTTCAGCGTCAAAACATCCTCCAAGAAGATCCATCGGAAATTTCCTGAAAGGATCTTTCCAACGGTATGCTACACTCCCAAAACTGACTTCTAGATTGAATTTTACGCCTAGGTGAAGTAAAAGCCCTTATATCCCCATATATCCCCTAGTTCCCATGTTTCCCTTTTAGCTTTATGTTTAAAGTTTTAATATTCTCTTTTAAAACACCTTTTCCCCTTTTTCCAATTATAATCGCATTATAAATCTTTTCAATACATATGCGATGCGATTACAAACCACTTCCCCGACCATACCCCTTAGAACCTTATAATAAACAATGTTAACGTTTATTATAAGTCTCGCCCCTTAAACCACTTCCCCTTTCCATACACATAAACTTTATTATAAAGTTTGGTATTATATATATAACCCCGCCGTGTATTAATCACAATCGCAAATTTGTTCCAATTGCATGTTATATTGTGAATGCTCCGATCACGCATCGCAAATATTTGGGATGCGATTGATCGCGTCACAAATATTTGCGATGTGATTGATCGCGACGTAACTCCGATCGCACCTTCCGCCCGATCGCATAATCGCAAGTCCGACATTCGATCCGCCCAATCACACATCGCTCCGATTGACCCAATCGCAATCCCATTCCCCGATCACTCCAATCGCGCTCCCCTCCGATCGCTTTCCCCTCCGATTAATCGCATCGCATGTTTCCCTGTTGCGATTGCGATTATTTCCCGCTCCCGATCTCCGATTGCGATTGACCCCTTGGGTCCCACCACTTAATACTTCCGCCTATCCATATAATATGAGGCCTTTCCTTTGTAAATTGGAAATTCGTATGATTTTCATTTTCACAAAGGGTTTGCCCCAATCGCATCAGAAGTTTTCTATGTGTCATTCCATCCCACTCCATCTCCCGATTCTGACTTGCAATTGCGATTCGTACCCCTAGTCCCACCATTTAATTATTCCGCCCATTCCTTATAAAATCCCGTGTTCCTTTGTTAAAGTCCAAATTTCATTTGTTTTATTTATATAAAGGCTTCTCCCCCCATCGCATCGGATGTTTCACTTTGTATGTTACTCCTCATGCTCCGCTCCCGCCCGATTGCGATTGCGATTTATGTGGGTCCCGTTGCCTCTCCTTTCCCTCCTATTCACTATTTTCCCTTCTCTAAAGGTAGGTTCCATCAAAAGGTCATTTTATTTAAGAAGTTGGTTTTATTCAACAGCGATGGAAAGCCTAAAATTCTGAGGTCTACAAACTCAGAAGTAAGGTCACAGATGGTGATGCAGGAGCATTAGCTCGGGAAAATACCTTGTATTTTATTTAAACTAGGGGGTCTTATGTTTGTGAGGAAATATTAATTTCATGTAAATATTAATATTATTTTTGAGTGATTAAATTATATTTTAATTAATTATATGTGAGGATTTGTAAATGTTTCCAAACAACTGGAAAACATGAGAGAAATTAGATGAGAGATATCTAAGAGATAATTATGAAGCCTAAGTTAGATTTAGTTTCAAGGTTTTAGGGATAAAGATCTAGATTTTAGTGGTGTGAGATATTTGAGGATTTGTTGAGTTATTTAAGGGATGTGAACCAAAATTGGTTCAATTAAATTTGTATAAATTGATATGCCTCAAAGGCAAAATAGATCAGGAAGAATAGATAGTGAGGTTTGGACAGCAAAGTTTGCAAGCCTACGGGCTTTTGTAAAAGGGCCATCGATTTGAAAATCTGGCCATGAACTAAGAGGTTTTTGTAATTGATTACATTTGGTTTTATTGATGAGGAATTTGTTTTGAAAATTCTGTGTGACACATATATATATATTCTTGGTCGAATTTGGTAGGAAGAGTTGAGTTCTTAATTCAGTCATATGATAAGCTTTGTAGACAAAGATTTGCACAGAAGTTGAAAGAATCGATATTATTAATATCGGCATTGCAGTTTTTAATTGTAATGGTAAATTCATGTGTTGAGTGAATCGATTGCTTTTATGTCAATTTGTAGTTTTGTATGGAAGCGTTGAATAAAGTGAGGGCGCATTATGAATTTGTGTATGGTGTTCATAGAGGTAAGCCACATTTGTATTTACCAAGAATGTATTAAAATCATGGCCAGGTCCATTATTGCGTTGAATGGGATGTGTGTTTTGCATCCAAGGATCGAAGTAGTGTAATTTTGTGTGGGAAAATGTTATTTTAAATAATGGCGATTTCATTGATATTAAATTGCATAAAATCAATTGTCGTTTGATTGTAAGTTGAATGAATTTACGTTGGAGAGAAGTTGTTGGATGGAATTGATTGAAAATCAAATGCAGAGTTGTATATACATTGTATGAAGCCGACTGAGAAATGGTCTAAGACGCAGAGCTATATGAGGCACAAAGTTCTATTTTAAACTCTCTCTATTTTAATCGATTGGAACAGAATTTAATTGTAGAGATGAGGAGGGGCCGGTCGTTCTATCGACTAGAGAATTGAAGAACAGAAAAGTGGAGCCACGAAAAATCAAACGATTGAAGTGAGGATGCACTGATAGCATCGTTGTTTAGGAAAATTCGATGTTCTCTCTACTTTACGCCTGAAGGAGACCACAAGAATAAGTTAAATTCAAATGTTGAGTAAGAATGCCGAATTGTAGCATTCCAATAGCACGAATTGTTAAACGCAGAATGAGTAAGAACAAAAGGCCAATTGCATTTCAAATCATCTGAAAGCTGCATGGTTATGTTTGCCGGAATGATGAAATCGATTTTAATGTTAACTAGGTTTTGTATCTGAATGTATTATTGAGGCATTGTGAAAGGCGCAGCCTTGAAACACTGTGAAAAAATCTCAAAAGAAAACATGCAGAGATTGTCGAACAACGTTGGATTTTAGAATTCAGCATGATCCATATCATAGAAGAAATCAAAGACAGGGCCTTGTTTTAATAGAGGCCGAAGTTTTGAAATAGCTGCCCATGGGAATTGACCAGTTTTAAAAAGGACAGAACCCGTAGCGTTGAGATTGAGACCAATCTGTAAGTATTTATTTATATTTTACTGATCCATAAATTTGAACATTGTGGTTGGTATAATTGAAGGTGGAGATTGCTTGTACGATCCATTAAAACGCGTTGTATAGTTGAATTCCACGAAGGTGCAGTCCATATCCTGGTTGAATCACATTGCAGGTGATTGAATGGGTAAAGTATGGTGGTTCATATAAGGTGAGTTGGCATAATACCATGTGTTTGCTTGGTGTTGAGGATTTTAATGTCAACTGGCAAATATGTATGGAGTGAATTCATATGAACATGGGAAAATGTTGATGCATTGGTTTAGTTTTCTCAAATTATGAATTCATGTATGGGTGGAGTTCAAACATGCGATGGAATTGAATTAGGGTAGAAGGCTGAAGTAATTGGATGCATAATATCCACGTGCTTGGATGTTTGGGGAATTGGGTTTACAAAGTTGAAGTTTTAAACCCAATGGATTTTGATTAAAGCCTTTTATAATACTTTATGTAAAGGCTTATACTTTTCGAACAAACCTTAGTGTGAGAGTTGTTGGCCTTTAAAATAGCTTCCATTTATGTGATGATTTTATAATCATAGCGAAATGATTGTTAAGCGCACAAAGCTTCCGCGAATAATGGGATGTGAATTTGCCAAAAATTGAAGTTTTATTTGAGCATTTATTTGAGATGCATTTTGTATATGCATGAAAGTGGAGAGATTCGAGTCAGTGTGGTTTCCCGCGACATCAATCGTTTCACATTTGCCGCCGATCAAAGAAAGATTCGAAGGGGTTGGTGCTCGTTATAGATGTAATTAATGTTTAACCCCGCATTAAGAAGGAAAGGGCGCAATTTGAAGACTAAGCGTACACGAACAAGCCATATCTGCGTTAATGTCAGCAGAATGCTTTTCACTCAAAAGGACACCTTCCTACAAGAATTCTTCATGCCTCCTCGAGCCTTTAAATGTATGTTATGGATAGAAGCTTCTTGAAGAATATCTGGGCAGCAGTTCTGGAGGTATGAAGAGGCCTGCAGTTCTTTGATCCATGTAATTTATTCCGGAAGGTTAGCACAGAGCTCCAGACGCCAGAAGGACTCCAAATAAATATCAGAGGTCAAAATCGACCTGACAGAGATATCCAAACCGGGCTACAGAGTACAACAATGCCATTAAGCAGAGTGGGCTCGAATTTTTCCACCACGCTGCCTTAATTGACTCATTTAATTTGTATCTACTCCTGCTATTATTCATTCTCATATAAGAATCCTAAAAAACGATATTGTAAGGGTTGTTGCGGTCCAGTTTCTGCGATTGTAGTTATGGAAATTCATTTGGACTGTTAGAACAGTCTTGGGAGGGAGTAGTAGAGTGGTGGTATGTAGTAGGCTGGGAGGAGAATTTTGGGTTGCATTCAGCCATTGAGCTCAAAGTGTGTGACTGGTTTTGCATCATTAATCAAGCAGATTTCACAGGATCCTAGTCTAGTACTATTGGTGATGTTTCTCTTACCTTATTGTTATTTACACTTTCATGTTGTTCATTGGTCTGCTGGCTTGCATCAGAAATCTGGCATAGGATTTGTCCTGGTTAGGCACCCTATGTTTCTGCTCTCCTTGCCTTAATGTTTTCTGCTATATGTGTATCTGAGGATTGATTTCAATTGATTTAACCAATGTAGTGGTTCCTTATGCTGCTAGCTGATGTATGAATTATTTGAATATGTTCTTAGATGTTCTTGTTGGGTTTAAGCTGAAATATTTGGGAACACTTGGGATTAGAGTTAGCCCTGTCCACTAGGATCCTTGTGCAACTAGCTAGCCCTTCTAAGATCTCTTTGTTAAACTTATCTCTATTTTTCCTTGGAGCATGTTAAAGCTGACTTGGAGTTAAATGACCTCTAGTCCGATCTATAAGCTACCCCTTTGTCCCTCTTTTGAGAGTTGCCTTTGAGTATGTCCAAGCAGGTCTGGAGTTAAATGACCTCTGGCTTGATCTATATACAGAAATTGGGTTTCTTTCCTTCTTTCACCTTCTTCCCTTAATGTTCCATTCCATCATCTATCTAAAAAGATCCTTTTAGTATAGATGACTTGCCCTTTGAAAGCCTTGGCTAGTTGTTGCAAGTAATTCTCCTTTCATGACTCCATAGCCCAATGGATGGCACTTTCTTGACCTATCCCCTTTGCTGAAACATCCTGTTGTTTTGTTCCTTTCCTACCATTACTTTCTCGGTCTATGATCTCATGACCAACCCAGCAACTCACCAACCAAATCATTCAAAACCCCCTTTTGTGCTTCATACCTAGCCTAACATCTTATTTTGAGCTTCAAATATATATCATTCTTTGTTTTATCGGAGAGATCCCTCTCCGGGTCTAGGAGGGCTAGATCCTAGGGCCCCAAAGTGGTTTGATGTTGTCTTATCTTTTGCTATTGCCAAATCTACCAAAACATAGGAACCCCAACATAATGGCAACCCATTTGGGAAACCGTTGGCCTTGATTTGCAAACCACTATGGTGGACAAGTAAAATTCAAATCATCCACCTCGGCGACCTACGCTTCCTAAATGAATAAATATAGACCCAACTAGATCGTATCGCTGATTATTTGTGTGTTCACAAGACTCCACTGGGAGACCAGCCTTCATAACAACATCAGCCGTGCTAAAGATCCAGTCACTTCACTAATGGAAGACTATGAACAATTTTCAGAGATACATCCAAGCCTCATAGCAGAGTTTCAGCACGAAGTAGCAAGTGTACTGGCATAAATTGAATGGGAGGACCTTCCAAAGATTGTCCTTATCAGCTCGGAACTTGATACTCAACCTGTGCTTAAGAAAATGTTTCTAGATTTGGTGGTTGAGAGATATGAAGCTGAGATCGAACTTCTAAACTCACAGGAAAAATCGTATCAGTTCATAGACCCCAGAGCATTTTTGGAAAGTCTCCCGCCCCCTAAAGGAGAATAAATTCCACTTCTCTTCAAGGTGCGAGAAGAAGATGATCCGGTTCACAAGAGCCTTGCCGAAGATGCAGCGGAAGAAGAAGAAATAGTTGAAGTTGCACAGGACGTAGACAACCTACCAATCACGAAAGGCCTAAGCAAGGAAGGTGTACCTCATATGTTTATCGATCCTGTGGTGGAATACTTGAAGGCCCTGATTTGCTCAAATGCTCCAGCATTGATCCTTAGCAAGGGCCCGATGTATCAGGAATGGTCAATACTGATGGTGACCTTAGTTTTGAAGAACCACATGCTGAGCACCCCGTGGTTATCCCTGACAGGTAGTCAATGCTCATATCCTTTTTATTACTGCTTGACTGGATGCATTGGCATTATTGTATTACCTAGAGCATCAAAGATTTCCTGTTAGAGTAGGGTAGGTAGGAAGTCTGAAATAAAGCCCAGTCTGTGAGCATGTAGCTAGTTGTTTTAATTTCTACAAAGTCCAGCAAGTCAGAAAGTCTAATCCTGGCTTGACGGTTTTTCAATTTCTGTCTTAGAATGTAGAGAAGAAATCTGCTAGACAGTTTAATCCTAGCAGATATTAGATTAGCTAGAGAAGCTATGAGGCCAACAGTCTAATCTGGTCTCATGGAGTAATAAGGGTAGAAGTAGAATAGGTTACTTTCCTATTTGTAAAAATTGATGATGTAAAGGGTCTGCAAGTCCAAATGCACCCAGAAGAAGGATGTTAGCACTATAATGCGGGTAGGTAGTTGTTTGGGAGAAATTTTATTGCTGATATGATGTCTTCATAATTTGTGGCAGTTGATCAAAGAAAAAATGAATGAGTCAAGCACCAGGCATCTGGCCTACACCAAAGATTTATTTTCTGAATTCTTGACTCCTTCAAGAAGAAGCCATCCCAATGTGGAGCCACTGTTAGCCCCCTATAAATTTTTGACAAGAAAACAGGGGGCTAAGATGTTTCTGAGCCTTCAAGGAATGCATTTCCTCTGAAAACACATCATCCTTGAAGTCTCCTTGTGCCTTCTGTTAGTGCCAGTCTAGTCATTACCTACAGTCACTATTCAGAAGCTGTTATCCCCGCAAAGTGATGTCCCTGCCTTCAGAGAAGTTTTTTTGTAGCATGTTTAGCGTTAAAACATCCTCCAAGCAGATCCATCAGAAATTTCCTATAAAGAGCTTTCCAATGGTATGCTACACTCTCAAAACTGACTTCTGGATTGAATTTTACGCCTAAGTGAAGTAAAAGCCCTTATATCTCCATATATCCCCTATTTCCCATGTTCCCCTTTTAACTTATGTTTAAAGTTTTAATATTCCCTTTTAAAACACCTTTTCCCCTTTTTCCGATTATAATCGCATTATAAATCTTTTCAATACATATGCGATGCGATTACAAACCACTTCCCCGACCATACCCCTTAGAACCTTATAATAAACAATGTTAACGTTTATTATAAGTCCCGCCCCTTAAACCACTTCCCTTTTCCATACCCATAAACTTTATTATAAAGTTTGGTATTATATATATAACCCCACCGCATATTAATCGCAATCGCAAATTCATTCCAATCGCATGATATATTGTGAATGCTCCGATCACGCATCGCAAATATTTGCGATGCGATTGATCGCGTCGCAAATATTTGCGATGCGACTTATCACGACGTGCCTCCGATCCGCCCAATCGCACATCGCTCCGATTGACCCAATCGCAATCCCATTCCCCGATCACTTCGATCGCTTTCCCCTCCGATTGATCGCATCACATGTTTCCCTGTTGCTATTGCGATTAATTCCCGCTCCTAATCTCCGATTGCGATTGACCCCTTGGGTCCCACCACTTAATACTTCTGCCTATCCATATAATATGAGGCCTTTCCTTTGTAAATTGGAAATTCGTATGATTTTCAGTTTCACAAAGGGTTTTCCCCAATCGCATCGGAAGTTTTTTATGTGTCATTCCATCTCGCTCCATCTCCCAATTCCGACTTGCGATTGCGATTCGTACCCCCGGGTCCCACCATTTAATTCTTCCACCCATTCCTTATAAAATCCTCGCGTTCTTTGTTAAAGTCCAAATTTCATTTGTTTTATTTATATAAAGGCTTCTCCCCCATCGCACGGATGTTTCACTTTGTATATTACCTCATGTTCGCTCCGCCCGATTGCGATTGTGATTTATGTGGGTCCCGTTGCCTCTCCTTTCCCTCCTATTCACTATTTTCCCTTCACTAAAGGTAGGTTCCGTCCAAAGGTCATTTTATTTAAGAAGTTGGTTTTATTCAACAGTGATGGAAAGCTTGAAAGTCTGAGGTCTGCAAACTCAGAAGTAAGGTCACAGATGGCCATTTCAATATTTGCCAGCGGACCAGCAGGAGAGATTCAAAGGGGGTTGGTGCCTGTTATTGATGTAATTAATGTTTAACCCCGCATTCAGAAGGAAGGGGAGAAATTTGAAGACTAAGCGTACACGGAACAAGCCATATCTGTGTTAATGTCAGTAGAACACTTTTCCCTCAGAAGAACACCTTCCTACAAGAAAGTCTTCATGCCTCCTCGAGCCTTTTAAACGTATGTTATGGACAGGTGCTAATTGAAGACTGTCTGGACAACAGTTATTGAGGTATGAAGAGACCTGTAGCTCTTTGATCCATGTCATTTATTCTGGAACGCTAGCGCATAGCTCCAGATGCTAGAAGGACTCCAAATAAACATCAGAGGTCAAAATCGACCTGACAGAGATCTCCAAACCGTGCTACAGAGTACAAAAACGCCATTAAGCAGAGTGGGCTCAAATGTTTCCACCACGCTGCCTTAATTGACTCATTTAATTTGTATCTACTCCTGCTATTATTCATTCTCATATAAGAATCCTAAAAAACGATATTGTAAGGGTTGTTGTGGTCCAGTTTCTGCGATTGTAGTTATGGAAATTCATTTGGACTGTTAGAACAGTCTTGGGAGGGAGTAGTAGAGTGGTGGTATGTAGTAGGCTGGGAGGAGAATTTTGGGTTGCATTCAGCCATTGAGCTCAAAGTGTGTGACTGGTTTTGCATCATTAATCAAGCAGATTTCACAGGATCCTAGTCTAGTACTATTGGTGATGTTTCTCTTACCTTATTGTTATTTACACTTTCATGTTGTTCATTGGTCTGCTGGCTTGCATCAGAAATCTGGCATAGGATTTGTCCTGGTTAGGCACCCTATGTTTCTGCTCTCCTTGCCTTAATGTTTTCTGCTATATGTGTATCTGAGGATTGATTTCAATTGATTTAACCAATGTAGTGGTTCCTTATGCTGCTAGCTGATGTATGAATTATTTGAATATGTTCTTAGATGTTCTTGTTGGGTTTAAGCTGAAATATTTGGGAACACTTGGGATTAGAGTTAGCCCTGTCCACTAGGATCCTTGTGCAACTAGCTAGCCCTTCTAAGATCTCTTTGTTAAACTTATCTCTATTTTTCCTTGGAGCATGTTAAAGCTGACTTGGAGTTAAATGACCTCTAGTCCGATCTATAAGCTACCCCTTTGTCCCTCTTTTGAGAGTTGCCTTTGAGTATGTCCAAGCAGGTCTGGAGTTAAATGACCTCTGGCTTGATCTATATACAGAAATTGGGTTTCTTTCCTTCTTTCACCTTCTTCCCTTAATGTTCCATTCCATCATCTATCTAAAAAGATCCTTTTAGTATAGATGACTTGCCCTTTGAAAGCCTTGGCTAGTTGTTGCAAGTAATTCTCCTTTCATGACTCCATAGCCCAATGGATGGCACTTTCTTGACCTATCCCCTTTGCTGAAACATCCTGTTGTTTTGTTCCTTTCCTACCATTACTTTCTCGGTCTATGATCTCATGACCAACCCAGCAACTCACCAACCAAATCATTCAAAACCCCCTTTTGTGCTTCATACCTAGCCTAACATCTTATTTTGAGCTTCAAATATATATCATTCTTTGTTTTATCGGAGAGATCCCTCTCCGGGTCTAGGAGGGCTAGATCCTAGGGCCCCAAAGTGGTTTGATGTTGTCTTATCTTTTGCTATTGCCAAATCTACCAAAACATAGGAACCCCAAAAGGGGGAACGAGCACGGGCCGTCAGATCTTATAGATCAATGGTGTAGTTCACTTCGTGGAGTGGTAAGGCAGGGGGAGTAAATAAGAAAATATAAATAAAGGGAGGGAGCTAAATAAGAAAATAGAAATAAAGGGAGGGGGCTAGAGTAAAACGGAAGGTGTGGTTCTGTGAAGAAAAAGGGACTGGGGGCAAAGCTGGAAGGAGGCCAAGGTCTAGCGCTCAGTCATGGCCCTTGGTTTTGTGAAGGAGAGGGGGCTGAGGCTCAAGCCCAAAGGGGCTTAAAAAGTCCAATTTTATAAAAAGGCGGACAAAGACTAGACCAAGGTTTTTTGGATTTTTAAAGGCTTCTGATAGGTAAAAATAGGGATTTTTAAACCATATAAAGGAGTTATAATGGTTTTAGATGGGTTTTTAGAAGAAATTAAGAATTAGTGAAGGAAAAATGGGGTTTTTATAGGGAAATGAAGGGTTTAATGAAGGGAAATGGACTTTTTAGAAGGGGAAAAAGGATTTGTTAAGATAGGATCAAAAATGGAAAAATGGGGGAATGAAATGGAGGGGAAAATGGTGGAAATTATGGCTTTGAAGGAAATTTTCATTCTGAATCAGCACAATAACTTTTTAGGAGACATAGATGAAGATTTCAGTGAACTGATGGACTTAGGATGATGAAGGCAGTGATATTTCTAGAACTCACAATGTTTCTTCAAATATTGTTTCTAGAAATCTAGGATTGCCAACTTAGTCATCTTTTGATAAAGTCAAAATTATGGATGACTAGCACATAACTTCCCTACTATCACTCATGAACAGTTCATGGATGATAACATGTTTTTCGAGCACCCCTTAGTTCAAGAAGCACATATGTTCAAATCCTTGTTAGATGTTTTCTTTGAAGCCTCGAGCACTGCCATTAATACTGCCAAATCCCAAATCTTATTTTTTCACACCCCCACCATGACCCAGACTTCAATTGCCCGCATTCTTGGATTCTCTGTAGCATCTCTACCCTCCAAATTTTTTGGTGCCCCTCTTATTGATTCTGCTCTAAAACATGCCTCTTAGCACTTGCTTATTGAAAAACTAGAAGCCTGTCTTTCCTCTTGGACCTACAGAGCCCTCAATATGGCTAGCCAGCTCGTTCTAGTCAAGGTCATATTACAATCCATGCCTCTGTATCTTTTCTCTGTCTTGGCAGCACCAAAATGGGTGCTCAAGAAAATAAAAAATATTCAATGCAATTTTCTCTGGGGATCCTCAGGGCAAAATCGTAAATGGGCTTTGGTGAAATGGACGACAGTCTGCCTTCCAAAAAATAATGGAGGCATGGAACTCCGTGATCCTCAACATTGTTGGGTATGTGTTATATTCTTTCCATGACTAATCAGACAGGGGGGGTAAGATGGGGGGCGATAGCCCCCCCCTTTGCATTGGGCGAAACTGGGGGGCAGTAGCCCCCCCTGTCGGGGTCCAGGGAAGCACCCCGGCGAAAATTTTTTAGTCCTTAATTTCTAGTGGGCGATCCGCGCCCATGGTTTTGTGCATGGTTTTGGGGTATGATGGTTTTCAACCCCTGGTATTTTTGTAGATCCGGTCAAGGGAACTATAGTTATGTTCTAATCTAGGGTTAATGGATTAAGGTTTATGTATGCTTCGACATGTATATATATGTGTTGTAACACTAAAAGGAATATAATGAAATATCAAGCTGGTCGTCCCGATTTGGGATCCAGGGGAAAATCTCTGTGTTTTTCTGTTTTATGTTTTATGCTCTCGCTATTGTTTATTTTCTGTTATAAGATTTGTGTGTAGATAATTTTTGTTTAGGGTTAAAACCTACAAACATAGCAATGCAGTCATGGGAGCAAGAATATGGTGGCAATGGCTATCAGCTCCGCATAAACCTTGAGCTATACTCTAGTATACTAAATATGCAAATAACTGACCGCTAGAAGATCTAATCAGACTCACAAATATTGAAGTGGGCTCTTAATTTGGAATGCAGCCAAACATCATAGAGAAATTATCCAACAACACAGTTTTTGGGAAATTAGAGACAGAAGCACTACTAGTTTTTGGGTAGACTCATGGCAACAAAGACCCACATTAATCAATATTTTTAGACCTCCATAGACAGATGAATGGGGTACACAACAGACGGAAAAATTCAATCAACAGTGGGATCCGGCCATCAACCAGGGATACATGCAATGGAAGAAGGTGGCACAAATAATCAGCCAGGGAACAAAGCACTTCCACAAAGAAATTGACACGGAACTCACGAACCGGAAAATTAGTTATTCTGATAAGAAGGATATTCTCAGATGGGGGTACACTCCTCGAGGGATTTTCAACACTAAAGAAGTGTACAACCTCTTGATCAGCACTCAAGAACCCAAAGACCCACTTTGGGATAGAATTTGGTCTCCTGGACTTTGGCTCAAGTTATCTACTTTTTTATGGCTACTATGTCACAAAAGGATACTCACTTGGGACAATCTCAGCAAAAAAGGCTTCCATGGGCCTTCAATATGTCCCAATTGTAATAATAAGGAAGAAACCATATATCATCTCATGGATTCGTGCAATCTAGCCAATAAATTATGGAACAAGCTTCAGATGTCAAAAAGGATACAGAGTTTCAGGGGATATTACAACCACCATTCGCAACTGGGCCATAGATCCTTACAAGAACAAGTTGCTAAGCGCTCTTTGGAAAATCATTCCGGGTCTTTTACTCTGGACCATTTGGAAGGAAAGGAATAGGCGCATTTTCAAGAATCAATGCACACCTCTAGATACCATCTGGAGTCATTTATTCCACAATCTACAAGAAACCTTGGCTCTCCAAAAATGGCAGGAAGATGATTTCCCCACCATACCCCAGGAGAAAAACATATGCGATAATTGGCATCTCTTGATTGCCCAAAAACATGAGGATCCATGAAATTCTTCCAATAATTCAAGTGCATCCAACAAATGGAAGCCTCCTCCAAAAGGAATGATATAATTAAACTTCGATGGGGCCTCCAAAGGCAACCCAGGCATGGCTATATATGGAGGCATTTTCCGGGATCATAGAGGCAAACCACTTCTTATCTTCTTAGGTTCAATTAGATGGGACACGAAAAATTCAACTGAGCTAGAAGGACTACGGCAGGGACTTTTTCTGGCTCAACAACATCGCTTCCACTCTATTGTGATCGAAGGGGACTCTCAGATATTAATCAACGTGGCAAACCAAATTCTTTTGGGGACCCCTACTTACAAAGTGGCCAACAGCTAGAGATAGGCAGCTCGACTAGAACTCATTGATCAATAGCTAAAAACCAACAAAGTTATCACCTTCAAGCATGTTAAAAGGGAAGGCAATAAAGTGGCTGATCTCTTGGAAAATTTGGGGGTGGACAATGATCAAATTATACACTCAGGATCTTTCAACATATTAAATGATAGCTCTCATCTACAAGAATGCACTGATCTGGTGCACAACGATGCAAAACTCCCGGATGCGGGTGTTTAATGGTATGGGTACGTTGGCTTGTTTGTGGACTGGCAAGTGGCTTGGCCACATGGCCACCCACATTCCCATCACGCCTACACTTAATCGAGTGACCGCCACTCTTAAATGTGACTTAATGTAGCTCGTTGGTCAATGTTTCACTGTTATGTTTTGGCTCCTCATTATGGCTTCCTCCGGAAGTTTTCCTTTTGCTTTGATTCCTTTGAGTTACAATTGTTGCCCTGTTTTTGCGAAGCCAAGCTTGTGCACAACAACAAGAGGTTGCCAATTACTGTGCTGCATAGAGCTGGTGGCTGGCATCCATTTTTCGCAGAGTGTGCTCTACAGCCTGCGTTTTGAGCCGCTAGTTAATGAGTCCTCTGCCCACACTGAGCACCCCTTGAGTCTGCGCTTTGAGCCTCTAGTTAGTGAGTTCTCTGCCCCCATTGAGCACCATTTCTCTGAGTCTGTACCACTTAGTCATTCCATCTTAGTCAGGGTGAATATGCCCCGTTTATGCCAGAGGATGTGCTGCCGCAGAGGTAGTAGCAGAGGAAAAATTTCTACCCGGCCATCTTCACCCTCGTCTCTCTTTAGCTCATCCTCCCCGTCATCTTTTCAATGCCCTGGTCACTATCCATCTACACGAAATGGTCGGGGGTGGGCTCGCACAGTGAGCGCTCGACTAACTCAGTATGACGATGTTACCCCCCAGTTGCAGGCTAACTTAACCTCTCCCCAAAAACCCCGTTAATCAGCCCAATTTCACTTACATTGTTCCCTTAACCATCCATGTATTACTGCGACCATCATTGTGGCGTTTACAGAGGACCCTCCCAGCACTGAAGGATTCACCCACATTGTGAAGAAGACGAAAGTTTTGGCTCGCAGAAAAGGCAGTCCTGGCACTATTCGAGGAAAAAATCTGAATAATGGAAGCAACGATGAACAGAAAAACACCAAAATCGTCCACCTCAACACAGGAAATAATGAGGAGGACAACATCGATGACAAGCAGGATATGGAGGATGACATCTAAGCTTACAAGTGCCTAATAGTCAAAGAACCTCCACCTTCTCCTCATGAGACCTAGCATATCTAGTTTAATCAGATTTCTGGTTCAAGGCTCCCGATCCTATGGGTCTACTTCTGTATTTTTTTGTAATGTTGTTAGTGTTATTTCCTAAAACTACCTCAGGCTGAAGGAAGGTAGAGTTCAGGGTAACATCAAACCACACTTAATCTGGTAGCTAGCCCTACCAGATCAAGAGAGGGCTCTCTCCGAGTCAATATCAGCAAAGATAATCAATAAGGCTTGAGATGACCTGAAATAAAGGCTGATTTTAGGCTAGGTATATATGTAAAAGAGTTTGATTTGATTTTGGGGGTTTTGTTGGAATCAAAGGGAAAGGCAGTTTTGGGTTCGGGGATGAGGCCTCGTTTTTGCAGAGTTCTGAATGGGGCAAGGAAGGAAATTGTTTTGATGCTTGGATTAAATGAATAAATAGCTCAGACCAGTGAGGAGTTGAAGAGGGCAAGAGGCTTTCAAGAATCCTCTTCAAACAGATGAAAACATGGAAAATTAAACAAAACTCAAGGCAAAGAAAACCAATCTAATGAATTCCACCTTTATAACTTGTTTGTTTAATTTGAGAAGAAATGAGAAGGATAATGATACACATGAAACATCAGTAAACTTACAATCACAGAGAGAAACACACCATCAAAACATAGAGCCACATGGATCCCAAAGAGTGCTGCAAACCCTGGTCTATTCCTTTGCCAAAATTGCAGAGATGAAATGTACAATGAAGTGCCAAGTAATCCCAAGTGTCCAACCCTGAAAATGACTGAAGAATTACAAGATATAGACAAGCCTAACTCATCCCCATGCCTATAGGGGTCTAGATAACCATTCTATGAGCTGTTTCAACAAGATCTAAACTAAGAACTGGAAAATAGGCAATGAAACAGCTTGCCTCTATAAGATAGGAAACTAATTCATTCAGTTACATTTCAATTTTTGGTGAATGAATATACTTGGATGAGTAAAAATGTGCCAAAATTACATCAATTTACATCAAGAGTTTCACAATTTTTGATAAAAAATTCAAACTGACCAAAACTAGGCGAAAATCTGAGCTGCTGAGTGAAAAAGGAGCCAAAATTCCCAATGCGCCGCTCCTGAAATCTCTATGCGTAGCGCCATTTTGAGGCTGATTTTGAGGGCCTTCCCGAAGTCCAAATTGAGCATAGGATAGCTTGTTATAAATATCTACCTATCTACCTTCCAACCCAAGTGGAATTTCTGAATTTTGTTTCCATTTGCCCTCCAAAAATCAATTCTCCCAACACTGCTTCTTGTGTGTCCAAAACGTGGCAGAAAGGTCATTTTTAGGGTGTTTTTGACCCTTCAGGCAACCAAAAACTTGTCAAAATCCTTAGGTAATGGGTAGACATGCATAAATTTTGATGCGAAATCTAGAAATGCAAATTTTTCTTCAAGAGGAGCTGCCAATCATAAGCGCGCACCAAGTGGCGCTACGCGTTGGGCGGAAAAATCTGTGTTAAGGCCAAAAAATTCAAAATTGACAAAAAGTTTCCCAAATTTCTTAAAATTTGGGCTGAATGTCCACCATCAAGTGCTATGCTGAGCCAGAGAAGCTTCGGCCAAAATTTGGAGTCTATCATGCTTTTTATACCGCCTTAATGCCTTCTTGGTGCATGCAATTCAGTTATAGAGTCACTGTCTCGATCATAAGAAGTATCCGTCTCCACGAGAATTTGAAAGGTCTATGTTGTCTTGTATGATAATGAGAAATTTTTTGTTCTGATTTGATTTCCAAATATATTTCAAATGGGAGGGAATATGGAGGAATGGAGTAATGAAAGTGATGGGCTATAATCAAGTGAAATGGGAAATGGGAATAATAGGAAAGGAAATGACTTTAGGGATAGAGAGATAGGCTTAGGAATGACTGTAATGATGAGATAATAGTGAGGGGGAGGAAAACCAAGGTTATGGGAATAGAATTATTGACACCAAAACAAGTTTAAAACCCTAAGGAAGCACTTCTCAATCAAGATAATAGGGTTTAGTTTTGTACTCAAATTTTTATAACCAATCTCATAATCAACATCAAGCACCAGTTATGAGCAATAGAGGAGTGGCTTTGAATTGCTTGAGAATGGAGCAACCTGAGAAAATTTTATGTTTGGAGAATAATGGCAAAATTTTGATGTTTCAGCCCAATACGTCGCGCAAGTAACCCAATGCATAGCGCCACAACCCAATGCGTAGCACCTTTTTGCAGGAGGCTTTTGGAGGCCTTCCCAGTGTCAAAATTGGGAAAGGGATAGCTCTTTGGAAATATTATTGAGTCTAATTTCCAAACCAATTGGAATTTTTAAATTTTGAGTTCATTTACCCTGTCAAAAATCAAATCTCCCAATACTGGTCAAAATGTGCAAAATGAGGCCGCCTCAAGGCAGAGTGCTGTTGCAGTCAACTTTTGAAGGTCTTCCTCAACTCCAAATTGTGATCATGATATCTCATTGGAAATATATTTGTGTCTAGTTATCATTTGACTCATCAGGAACGTCATTTGGCCAACCAAGCTAGGAGAACTCTTGATTTTCCCAAGGTCACTTCAGAGGTGCATCAATTCTCCTGAGGCAACTGTATTTTTGATATTTCTCTAAAACCATGACACCTGTGTAAAACGTGAAGGAGGTTTTTCTTCCTTGGCCTATTTTGGACAAAAATCTCTCTCAGTTTTCCAAAATTCATCTTTTCTTGCTCAGAAACATCATTGGAGTAAAACCTATCCCGATGTGTGGAACAAAGGATTTGTCGAAATGAAGGGGATAAGGGGCTTCTAAATTCTTGAGAAAAATTTTGGAAGTAGGGAGGGATTTTAGGAAGTAGGGGAAAGTGTAATTTCAGAGATTGAGTGAGGGGAAGGGGTCCAAAATGGCAAAACACGGGCCTAGCCTAGAAAATTGCCAAGTTGTAGCAAGAAACTAGGGTTTGTGCAAAAATGAGGAATTTGGGGGATCTCAGTGATGGGAATTGTTTAATAAGGTAAATTAAGGATAGGGGAAGGTGTATGAACATCAAGATACAATTTTGGCTGATGATTTGACCATCCAAGAGAAATTACCTCTAAAACCCTAGGAGAGGGAAATGAACCTTACCTAGGCACAACTAAAGCATGAACAAGGTGTAAAATGACCCAGTGGAACTTGACATGATGATGACAACCCTCTGAATGAAAGTAAAGTCAGCTGAATGGTCACATGGACCGACATTTGGACAACTTTGAAAAGAGTGAAAACAAACCCTAGACCTAATACCTAGTGACCAAATTTTACTTGAAGACTCACTGAAATGACAAAATTTGACCTTGACATCTTAAAATCACTCTGTAAGAGCAAGTTTGACCACTGAAGGAAAGCTGCAAATACTGACACTAACATTGGCTCCAATGGGGATGGTAGCTCCTTGGAGGTGCCAAGAACTACAGATCTTTGGAAAGTAGACAGTGCCTTCATCCATTGGGAAATGGAGTCAAAAACTCAAACTGAAATGCATGACTGAAAAATAATGACTTGATGACACAAATTGACTCTCACTCAACTAAGAACTGACTCGATACTTAAACACAACCGAAAAACTGGAAAATATGCTCAATATGAAGCTTATTCAATACATCCTACTCTAGTTGTTCCATTCATCACCTGATCAAGTGAAATGAAACAACCAATGCAACCAAGTAAGTATTCTTGCTGTTGTTTGAATTCTCCGCAAGTGCTTGCTTATGAACAACAAGAGAGAACTACTGAAAGGCAACTCCCATGAAAACTTGGAAACAGATTCGTTGAATACTATGGATTCTCTATCCGCCTCCAAAAACACTGCATAAGGATCTTGAAGTTCATGCACACTAGGACTTAGCTCATCCAATGGATTACTTCTCTTTTCCTCACACCATGAATGCAAAATTTGTTTTGAGCTTTCTGACGAGACTCCTGCTGAAAATGACAAAGAGACCGGCTGCCGGATCAAGTTTGTATCAGTACTTTTGTCAAGTTCACATGTAGTCAATGGAGAAAAACTTTGACTGCAGACATCATCCAACACATCAGCTATTGGATCGTGAAAAACTTGAAAAGATTGCTGCAACCCATTTTCTATTGGTTACGATGAGATTACATGATTTCCTATAGGCTGCTCATTTGAAGAGATACTATGCAGTTTACCCTTCAAAAACTGAAATTTTTCAAAACAAAATGGTACGGAATCATCTTGTATCATTTGATCATATGTGCCAGCTTCCATGTCTTCATCTGCAACTTGAAAATCAATGGCATTCGGGGGCTGAAAATATGGATATGAGAAGTCTTGAACAAGGTTTTCATTGCCCTCAAGATGGTCTAGATCAAGACTTTTCGACAATTGATTTCTGATTGCATGAAAGTTGTCTCTGATGAATTGAAACGAAGTAAAAAAAAACAGCAAAGATCCTTCACTTACTTCAAAATTTGTTGCACTTTCCTCCTCACTTCCATAGCTGATATGCAATGGCTGATCACTGTACTCGAACTGCTGAAAGTGAACTTCCTTGTCCCACAAACTAACTACTTATTTTTCTGCAAGATTAGCTTCTGTTTGGAGAACATAATCGTCATCATACTGGTCAAACTGAGGCAAATCATCAGTATAAAACACATCATCAAGCATACATGTCAAATCAACAGATCTCTCTTCTCCAAGATGATCTACAAAACAATCATTATCAGATCTATGACAACTGGGATAAGAAACAAAATGTTTTGGATCAGCAACTTGTTCTTCTTCAATCAGCGAGCCATGGGCTTGAACATTATACTCATTCCTTATGGTTATCTTTTGCATCATCTCTTCCACTGCACTTATCAAAATGTCAAGCTTTACCTCTAGAGATGTCGATTCCTTCGGATCTATGTTTTTCATCTCTTCTTCCTTCAACCTTGCCCTTCAGATCCACAAATGAGCCTCTACATTTACTGCACTGTTCTGCATCTCTTCAAGTGTTGCAAGATTCTTTTCTCTCAGCTGAAACTCCATTTCCGGATCAAAGGCACCCGGGTAGTGCAAGAGAGAGGATCCAAGAGGAGGTCTTATATCAACTAACATCGAATAATAAACTTTGTTAAATCTGGCAGAAAACTGTTGTACTGTCTCCCCTGGCAGTATTTTCAGTTGGTTATACTCTTCTATAATCAAGAAAGGGTTCTGTCTGATCACCCACCTGTCGAGGAAAACTTTGACGAACTGCTGGAAATCTGAGATGCTCGCATCAGGCAGGGCTTTGAACCAACTCTTGACTTTGCCTTGCAAAGAAAGAGCAAAAAGCCTAATACTGACATCCTCTTCATCAACTTCAAAAAGGTCAAGAAAAGACTCAAAATTCAGAACATGTCTCTCAGCAGTGAGGTTGTCGCGTTCACCATCAAATCTTGGTAGATATAGGTCATGATTTTTAGGGAAAGCATGGGATATAGGAGGTAAAATCAGAGGCTTGTATCGATCTAGAATTTTACAAGGTATAGGGGTATGTACAGAAGGTATAGAATCAGTCTTGGTCTCTTGAGGCTCATCAGTTTGAAGATGGTCATCACAAGATTCAGAAGAAAGGACTTGATCAAGCTCAAAAGAATGAAAATCTTTGGTATTTACAATCTTCAAAGGGAAGGAATCAACTGCAGGCCGAGGATCTTTTCTCAAATACAATATACTTTGCAAAGCCTTCTTGACATTCTGAGGAAAAGAGAAGAAATAATTTATGACAAAGAACAAAATGTCTTGGATGAAATTCCAACTTGAATACCTGATCTTGCCATATTGTCCTTTCATGTTTCTGCTGGTCAGGTTCATCCTCCAGTGGATTCCTTGGATCTGATCTCGAAACTAATTTAGAGTCGCCAAGTGAATGATTTCAGCCTTGCGGTGTCTGATCATTGTCCACCATCAACAATCAGATCTGAACTTCATTAGACCTTACTGAGGAAACCAGATGTTCAGTTCATAAACTAGACCGGAGATTGACTGAAGCAGCATTCATCTACTTTCGCTAATGCAAAGCAAGAGCGTTTCAAAGGCTACCTGGCTAACTTCAGGATCCGTCTGTAGTTTATAAAGCATACAACAAAATTTTCGTCCCAAGTATGGTTGCCACTATGTTATTGCCTAAATCTACCTCAGGCTGAAGGAAGGCAGAGTCTAGGGTAACATCAAACCACGCTTAATCTGGTAGCTAGCCCTAACAGATCAGGAGAGGGCTCTCTCCGGGTCAATCTCAGCAAAGATAATCAATAGGGCTTGAGATGACTTGAAATAAAGGCTGATTTTAGGCTAGGTATATAAGTAAAGGAGTTTGATTTTGATTTTGGGGGTTTTGTTGGAATCAAAGGGAAAGGCAGTTTTGGGTCTGGGGATGAGGCCTAGTTTTTGCAGAGTTCTGAATGGGGCAAGGAAGGAAATTGTTTTGATGCTTTGGATTGAATGAATGGATAGTTCAGACCGGTGAGGAGCTGAAGAGGGCAAGAGGCTTTCAAGAATCCTCTTCAAACAGATGAAAACATGGAAAATTAAACAAAACTCAAGGCAAAGCAAAGCAATCTAATGAATTCCACCTTTATCACTCATTTGTTTAATTTAAGAAGAAAATAGGAAGGGAAATGGTACACATCAAACATCAGTAAACTTAAAATCACTGAGAGAAAAACACCATCAAAACATAGAGCCACATGGATCCCAAAGAGTGCTGCAAACCCTGGTCTATTCCTTTGCCAAAATTGCAGAGATGAAATGTACAATGAAGTGCCAAGCAATCCCAAGTGTCCAACCTCTGAAAATGACTGAGAAAATACAAGATATAGACAATCCTAACTCATTCCCATGCCTCTAGGGGTTGAGCTCACTATTTTAGGAGTTGTTTCAACAAGATCTAAACTAAGAACTGGAAAATAGGCAATGAAACAACTTGCCTCTATAAGATAGGAAACTGATTCATTCAGTTACATTTCACATTTTGGTGAATGAATCTACTTGGATGAGTAAAAATGTGCCAAAATTACATCAAAGTCATGAAATTACATCAAGTTACATCAAGAGTTTCACATTTAGAGATAAAAAAGTCAAACTGGCCAAAACTAGGCGAAAATCTGAGCTGCTGAGTGAAAAAGGAGCCAAAATTCCCAATGTGTCGCGCCTGAAATCTCTATGTGTAGCGCCGCTTTGAGGCTGATTTTGAGGGCCTTCCCGAAGTCCAAATTGAGTGCAGGATAGCTCGTTGGAAATCTCTTCCTGTCTAATTTCCAACTCAAGTGGAATGTCTGAATTTGGTTGCCCTTTTCCCCTCCAAAAATCAAATCTCCCAACACTGCTTCCTGTGTGTCCAAAAAATGGTAGAAAGGTCATTTTTAGGGTGTTTTTGACCCTTCAGGCAACCCAAAACTTGTCAGAATCCTTAGGTAATGGGTAGGAATGCATAAATTTTGATGAGAAATCTAGAAATGCAAATTTTTCTTCAAGAGGAGCTGCCAATTATAAGCGCGCGCCAAGTGGCGCTACGCGTCGGGCGGAAAAATCTGTGTTAAGGCCAAAAAATTCAAAATTGACAAAAAATTTCCCAAATTTCTTGAAATTTGGGCTGAATTTCCACCATCAAGCGCTATGCTGAGCCAAAGAAGCTTCGGCCAAAATTTGGAGTCTATCATGCTTTTTACACCGCCTTAATGCCTTCTTGGTGCATGCAATTCAGTTATAGAGTCACTGTCTTGGTCATAAGAAGTATCCGCCTCCATGAGAATTTGCAAGGTCTGTGTTGTCTTGTATGATAATGAGAAATTTGGTGTTTTGATTTTATTTCCAAATATATGTCAAATGGAAGGGAATATGGAGGAATGGAGTAATGAAAGTGATGGGCTATAATCAAGTGAAATGGGAAATGGGAATAATAGGAAATGAAATGACTTCAGAGATAGGGAGATAGGCTTAGGAATGACTGTAATGATGAGATAATAGTGAGGGGGAGGAAAAGCAAGGTGATGGGAATAGAATGATTGACACCAAAACAAGTTTAAAACCCTAAGGAAGCACTTCTCAATCAAGATAATAGGGTTTAGTTTTGTACTCAAATTTTTATAACCAATCTCATAATCAACACCAAGCACGAGTTATGAGAAATAGAGGAGTGGCTTTGAATTGCTCGAGCATGGAGCAGCCTGAGAAAATTTGATGTTTGGAGAAGAATGGAAAAATTTTGATGTTTCAGCACAATGCGCTGGGCAAGTAACCCAATGCGTAGTGCCACAACCGAATGTATAGCGCCTTTTTACAGGAGGCTTTTGGAGGCCTTCCTGGTGTCCAAATTGGGCGCGAGATAGCTCGTTGGAAGTCTTATTGAGTCTACTTTCCAACCCAACTAGAATTGTTCAATTTGGAGTTCATTTACCCTGTCAAAAATCAAATCTCCCAAGACTGGTCAAAATGTGCAAAATGAGGCTTCCTCAAGGCAGAGTGTTGTTGCAGTCAACTTTTGAAGGTCTTCCTCAACTCCAAATTGAGCTCATGATATCTCATTGGAAATATCTTTATGTCTAGTTATCATTTGACTCATCAAGAAACTCATTTGGTCAACCAAGCTAGGATAAATATTGATTTATCCAAGGTCACTTTAGAGGTGCATCAATTCTCCTGAGACAACTGTATTTTTGACATTTATCTAAGACCATGACACCTGTGTAAAATATGAAGGAGGTTTTTCTTCCTTGGCCTATTTTGGACAAAAACCTCTCTCAGTTTTCCCAAATTCATCTTTTTGTGCTCAGAAAAATCATTGGGGTAAAACCTATCCCGATGTGTGGAACAAGGGATTTGTCGAAATGAAGCGAAATGAAGGGGATAAGGGGCTTCTAAGTTCTTGAGAAAATTTTTGAAAGTAGGGAGGGATGTTAGGAAGCAGGGGAAAGTGGAATTTTAGATATTGGCTGAGGGGAAGGGGTCCAAAAGGGCAAAACACAGGCCTAGCCTAGAAAATTGCCAAGTTGTAGCAAGAAACTAGGGTTTGTGCAAAAATGAGGAATTTGGGGGATCTCAGTGATGGGAAGTGTTTAATAAGGTAAATTAAGGATAGGGGAATGTGTATGAACATCAGGATACAAGTTTGGCTGATGATTTGACCATCCAAGAAAAATTACCTCCAAAACCCTAGGAGAGGGAAATGAACCTTACCTAGGCACAACTAAAGCATGAACAAGGTGTAAAATGACCCAGTGGAACTTGACATGATGATGTAAACCCTCTGAATGACAGTACACTCAACTGAATGGTGACATGGACCGACATTTGGACAACTTTGAAAAGAGTGAAAACAATCCCTAGACCTAATACCTAGTGACCAAATTTTACTTGAAGACTCACTGAAATGACAAAATTTGACCTTGACATCTTAAAATCACTTTGTAAGAGCAAGTTTGATCACTGGAGGAAAGCTGCAAAGACTGACACTAACAGTTAGTTCGGATGTCATTTCAAAAACTGCTTCTCTCTGGTATAATAGGTTGGTTTCTCCTGCGAGAGCAGCAACTACTTTTTGGACTGGATTGGTTTCCCTCACATGGGTAGTCAATTTCATGATTTTTCTGTTGAATTATGCCATAAACTCAGGCTAACACTACAGAGGCCGGTGCCTCCATGTACTATTTTGTTACAGTAATAGAATTTAGACTAATTTAGAAAAAAAAAACAACAAAAACAAAAAAAAACAAAAAAACAAAACTTTTATTTTTATTTTAAATTGAACTTACACATCCCCTCATACTTGGTTGTAGAAATTTTCACATCAAGAGATTTGCTCATGAGGAAGATGGATCTAGGCTACAGAATATATTTTTCATGAATTATTTAACTAAGTAATCTCATTATATCTAGATTCTTCTATAAAATCATCTACAAGTATTTCTATTTTTAAATCATATGGAGGATTCTATGTGGTTTGAGCCACTTTTGACTCTATCATTTGGTTTCTATTAACCAGTTACTTGATAAAAAATGAAACCCATAAAATTCTATATCATGTGTGTAACTAAACAAACTAGGTCCATTTAAAATCTTCGAAGAGGGTCAAATATCTTGACATTCAAAACACTTTTAGAGTGAAAAAAAATTTGATTAGTGTGGTTAAATGGAGCTGGGTGGTTTTATTTTTTATTTTTTTGTATTTTGATATTTTCAAAATGTTTCATTCATAATTATAATTAATAAATATTTTATTTTATATTTTCATTTTCATTTTATTTTTATGTAATTTCAAAATGTATATTACATTGCAACATTTATGTCACTCTTGCTCCCAATTAGTTAGAAAAAACCATTGTTTTAGTATATTTTTTAGTTAGAAAAAGCACTTGTTTTAGTATTTTTTTTGTAAATACAGGTGGTACTTTGATAATTTCACACATATGTTCTCTAGTGTGTAAGAGCTGTTGTAATGCCATGTCCTTTTCACTAGGTCAAAATAAAATTTAAAAAGTAAAAATAAAATTATAAAAATTCTTTGTTATTATATTTTTTGATTCATTTTTGCTGAGTTGTTATGGTAAAATTCAGTTGGTGAACTTACTAGTTGTTTTAGAGCTCCATGTTTATGATGCCCCATGGTAGTATCCATGGCATCCATGTAGAATACAACCTATTTAAAGGAGAGAATTGAATCATCTTAGATCCATCTTAACTTCTCATCTACCAAGATCTGAAAGGCATCAAGTGTATTGTAATACAAATATGTTTTGAAAAATATTTGATCCTCTTGGGGCTTTGTAGATGAGCAGTTCAGATGGATCACACTGTTTTGCAAATATCCATGATAATTGGATATTTGTATTTAGACACCCATTTTAATAGTTCTTAACTACAAATGTGTTGAGGACGGACAATGTTGAAATCTCTTTTCATTACTCTTTTTAAAATAAAAAGAGATTTGATCCCTCTCCTTAGAAGACACACCTACATAGATCTATGTCATGAATTAGACGATTTTTTTGAGTCTTGTTCTTTCATTTGTTTTCCATGATTCCTAACTTAAGTTGTTGTTATTGAATTAGATGATTGTTGTTGTTTCATATAATAATCCTGAATATAATTCAAAATAATCAGAGATGATCATGATCCAATAAATACAGTGAAAATGAAAATTAAGAAGTCAACAGAAATATCCATGATATGTGGGGTATACTTTCTCGTAGCCTCCCATCCAGATCGATAGAAATGGGATCCTTCAATGGCGGTCCATGGTTCAGGAATCATGCGGGGCTCTTCATCAAGTTCAGGGAAGAATGTCACACGGTTGGATGAAATTAAAAACTCGGCGAATATCAATCAATTATTTTCACGTTCGAACTTTCAGGTTGGACAAAATTCGGGGAATCTCAATCAAAGGTTGGACAAAATTCGGGGAATCTCAATCAATTTTTTATGCTCTTACTTTTCTCTTATTATCAAGGATATATGCTCGTGGGTGTTCTTCCCAGGGGAAGTACTCAATCTTAAGCCAACACCATCCTCCATTCGGCACACATATACATTAACATCTATGAGCCCTGCAACTTTTCCTTAGAACTCTCAATATGTTCCCCAGAACTTCAAGGCAGATATTTTTAAGCTCTGGGTCTAGGCAGGCTCTGTGAAAAGAAAAACAGCTGAGTCATTGAGCTACCATTACGGAAAAAATATATGCAGAAAGTTAGACATCCAAAGAGAGAAAAGCTTCATACTTTTATCTGTTCCTCACTTCCACTAGACATTTAATTTGGAATTGCAAACGCTACCTCTCCCTTTATATCGAATTCCACATCTAGTAGCAAAAATAATAGTGGGAAAAATATTAATGCACTCCATTTTCAACGCGTCTTGTGGTCAATGCCGAAATATTTCCCCACTCTTATCCTTACCAGCAAATGCATAATTCAGTGTAAAGAGAGGGGAAGCATTTGCAATTTCAAAAGCAACTTCTAGTGGAGTGACGAAAAGATAAGTAAGAAGTTTTTCTTCCTTTTTGCTAAAGGTAGTTCGATGACATGAAATCTTTTTCTTTTCACAAATACCGTGTCAATCGAGGTTGCATACACGTACATTGTGATCCTCTAGCCTTAGAAGCTAGACCCAAGGATTAAGAATCTTTGGCTTAGAAGCTCTCGGAATGATACCGACAGTTGGCCAAGCTGAAAAAAATGCAGGCCCCATAAATGTAAATCTATGTGGGCCAAACTGAGGACGCAAATGTATTGAATAATATTGAGGATTGACAGTGGGAAGAACACCGACTAGTCTACGAAACAACAACTAAGATCTTTGACAATCATTTAATCTGCAATGCGATTATATGCTCAAAAATTAATGGAATGTCTTTCTGAAATATGATTATATTCTCAAAAATTAATAGACTGATATTTCTGTAATGTTACCAAAAGCTTATGTTATTAGACGCCGAAGTGGAAGAATCATGCATAATATGCAATGGCCTCAGAAGTTGAAGAATCTAGGAAAAGCCTGTCTGCTTCAAAGGGAGATTCTATAGCGGTTTTTGAGATCCAGTCTGCTCATGAAGTCTGCTTCAAAGGAAGATGTTGTAGCAGTTTTTGAGATAGTCTGCTCATGAATTCTGTTGTAGTGGTTTTTGAGATCCAGTTGAAGAATTAATCACAACC
This sequence comes from Pinus albicaulis, assembly GCA_034641835.2. Classification (NCBI taxonomy): domain Eukaryota; kingdom Viridiplantae; phylum Streptophyta; class Pinopsida; order Pinales; family Pinaceae; genus Pinus; species Pinus albicaulis. The sequence goes on from CM076582.1 coordinate 1,596,470,831, forward strand.
TAGTGACTAGGGTTCATACTTGGGGTATCCATAGCTGTTGTAAGTTGCAATTTTGGCAGTATTTTACCTTATTAGGGTCATTCGATAGGCGTGATTGAATGTGAGTTTGAATATGGTCCTCATATATTCCCCTATAGTGAACTTAAACTAGCCACAAAGGGATTCAGTAACAAACAACTCCTGATGTTTAATATCCCAAAAGGGACAACGCAGTAATACTAAAACAGAATATAAGAAACTGCAGATAAGTAAACAATTAATCTAAAGACACCATAAAAATGTACATAATAGTTAACTCATTTTATTAATAGGAGGTGGATAACAAGTACAACAGTGCTAAAAATATGAGACACTCAAGCCAAAGAAATGGCCTAGAATGACCTTGAAAGGATCCCACAAGAGGATAGCTTCTAGAATATTAGAAGGAATATTGCACTGTACCTGCTACAAATGTCGGGACTGCAACTGCTGCCAAAATATATAAGTGTAGATCTGGTAGTTATGGAGCTCCGATGATGCTGAAAATATAGATCCAGTCTCTATGATGAATACCCAAGATAACCAAGAAAGGAATTTCCAGATCTAGCAATCTAGGAAAATCACCCTCTTAGGCCCTCCAACTATGACTGCTTGGTATGCAGATATGAAGTATAATCTGATCAAACATGGCTGCAATATGATTTACAATCATATCTATCCTTGAAGGGCTTATCCCTTCACTAGATCCTCAAGCTAGAAGCTCAAGATCTAGCTTTTCTTCCCTCCTCCACTAAATGTGGTTGTTGATTACTCATCAGCTTCAAAAATCAGTGTTGTCAAGGAGGGAGAGTCTCAAGCCTACTGCTAAATATTTCAAATAATCTCGACATTGGTGCAAACATTGAATATAAGGTGAGGAGATGGCACCTCACAGGATTTCCAGCTGAAATATAGGAAACTTCCTTCCTCCTTTAGATTTGAAAGACACAATCCTTGAGGGGACTACTGGTGCATGGAGGTATGAAATGATGGCCTTAATGCTGGATATGGATCTAATGTGCTCCTTAAAGGTTGAACATGAAGCACAAGGTGAAAGGATGAATCCTCCATCTGTTTCCTAGTTGAGATGTTAGAAACAACCTCCACCTCTCAAACCCTCAAGAAGGAATGTGTTATTCGTGACACTGAATGTGCATAATGTTAGCTATCAGTAAATATTTGTTAGAGCAAATGATGGCTAAAACAGGTCTTGAGCCTTCAAGAGATTGTTTTCATAGAAACCTGCTCATTCTTGAAGCCTTCTGATGTTGCCTAAACTCAAGAAGTAATCTTCACTGTTGTTTCATTGAACAAATCAACCAAGAAACAGTGTTGATATCCAAAGAGACTATTTTTCAGGCCATTTCCCATCATTTTCTAAGCCTATTTCACTCATTTATCCATTTTATCATCCTTCATTTTCCCCTGAAAAATCTCTTTTTCTCTTTCTCATTTTTCCTTCATTATCCTAAAAAAAAACCTTCAAAATCCCTTTTAAACTCATAAAAATTCTTTTTTTGTTGTTTAAACCATCCTATTTTACCTACCGGAACCTCGAAAAACCCTTAAAAACCCCTCTTTTGGCCTAAAAAGCTCCATTTTTTATACTCAAGCTTTAAGCCCTTGAGGGCTTAAAACTTCAGCACCTTCTCCGTCATACGACCTAACACCCGCAACCTGACGCTAACATCCTAGCAGCTAGCCCCTTTTTCTCCACTCCTGGTCACCCTATCTCCCCATTGGACCACTTCCCAAACCTTATCCCTAGCCCCTTCCCTTACCTTCTATTTTACCCCCGTGCCTATGGGAAAACGTGTTTTTTCTTTTTATCTCCCCCTCCCTACTTGGAAAATTCTGCATGAACCCTGGCCGTAGATATATATGATCCGACGGCGCGGATTTATTTCCCCCTTCTCCTTTTTTCCCTTAAACCACATTCCTTCGCTTCTTTTTTCTCCCCGCCTTAACACTCCATCAAGCAACCTCCACCATAGATCTATAAAGATCAATGGTCATCGCATTCCCCTTGCACCCTTCGATTGCTTGACCGATAACTATCCATCCATCCCCACCATTGATCATCTCATCCGATGGCTCGCGTTCACTCAAGCCTCTCCCATCGCTGATCGACCAATCCTCACTACCAAACAAAAGAAATGACGACAGCACTATGGCCCACCCACCATTATCCAACCGCCCGTCCAATCTCCGCTTGACACCTAGCTCCCACTAAAGCCTTCGATCGTGCACCTCTCTCCATCGCGCTCCTCCCCCACTATTGGATCTACACCTCTAGATCCAACGGTTTGTATCATATTTCACGTAACTTTTGCAGTCGGGATTTAAACACCCAAACCCACGCGAAACCGCTGGTTTCATAAGAGACACGTGTCGCGAAACAATTGAATCGCGTTCATTCAGGCGTAAACTACTTACCACCTGAATCGAACGTGAAAACCACCAACGGTATTTCCAAAACCTCTTTTCTTGTTTTCGCACCCAAATTCATTTTTAAACCTGGTTTTTGTAGGTTTTCTCCATAGGACCTCCCCCACATGCTATTTCCTCCTCCTCACTACTCCTTTTGCCCTTTGCCAGCCTTCAAAGTAGTTTCATCCACATAACGCATGGTTTTATAATAATTTGTGTTTTGTTGCAGGTTTCATGGCAGTTCTATGACACAAAGCCATCCCATGGTCCAATAAAGGGACAGAGGCTGAGGGTGACGATCCTCAGAGCCCGATCAAAAGCAAAAGGGACAAAAAGGGGGTCGAACTTCATGTCTTAATCAGTGTTTCATGAAGCATTGGTTTTGTAGTTAAAACCCTCCAGCGCAGGCCATCTGTGAACAAATAAAAATGAAGAATCAGTAAAGAGTATCAGGAAATAAACATAAAGGATTAAAGTGCAAAGTTGAAGACCAGAAGACTTAATCCCACAGTTTAAAGGGATAAAGCACAATTTGAAGATAAAGTCAGTTTAATAGGTTAAAATAGTCAAATGAAGGACTAAAAGACCGAAGAAGAATAAAGAAGGCATGATCGGCCTTAAGGCACCAAATCAGAGTTAAATCAGTGTTTTAAAGTATCAAGACAGACAAATCAGCAAAGGAAGCCTCCAAAAGCCACATCAGTGAGGCAGTTAAACCTCAAAATGCCACCTGCCATCTGATTTCACCTAAAAAGAATACAAATTAAATGCATAATCATAGATATTTGTCAAAGACAGCTCAGAATTAATTGCCAGCCTACCAAAAGCCTCCAAAGTCAGCGAAAGTGACTAAAGTTGATGAAAGTTAATGTAAAATTGATTAAAACAAAGATAAACATCTGAAATTTTCTCCCTAAAGCCTCCCAAAGGTCGAGAAACACTTACTCTGTATTAATTAAACAAATAGACCTCCTTTCATTCCACCTCCTCATTTTCACCTATAAATATCATGTGAGGAGTTCATTATTGTTGTTGGTTAGAATACTCACTGAATGTAAATAGCTTTGAGGTTGCTAAAGCTCTGTTTTGGAATTGAAGAAAGATAGGCTGAGATGAGAAGTTTGAAGTTGTAAAAGACCCACTGGACTTGAAGATTGTAACTGGTTTGAACATCAAATACACAAGCTGATTTATGGGATCCTGGTTTATGTCAATGGTGATTTTTTGCTTACTATAATTGTCATTTTTCTCATGTTTTCCATAATGTCCACTTTCTCTAATAAAGAACCGCAAATATAGATTAGGATTTACTATCAAGTACCTTAAATCTCACTGATAAATCTTTATCTTTATGTTTTCTACTAATTGTGTTTTTGAGGTTAATTCAATAGAGTGTAAATCAGTCAAGGAATGTTGGTGAGCCCATGTCTTGCTGAGTAAAACTTGAGATTCTGTCCTTGAATGTTCTTGAAAATTCTACTAAGTAAAGTTGAACTAGGGAAGTCTATGGTTAGCCATGTCCTCTAGTTTTTTCTCCAACAGTTGCTTTGAAAAGTTCCCTTAAGGGTATGTCAAAAGTAAGCTAGTTTAAAATTACTTACCTGATCTTAGGCTACTTTTTATGTTCATCTTGAATGTTTTCCCTTTGAATATGCTGAAAGTAGGCTAGGTTAAAAGTCCTTAATTGATCTTAAGCTATTCTTTGTTTATCTTAAATTTTTTCCATTAAGAATATGCTGAAAGCATGCTAGATTCAAAGTTCTTACTTGATCTTAAGCTATTCTTTGTTTTCCTTTGAGTACGCTAAAAGCAGGCTAGGTTAAAAGTCCTTACTTGATCTTAAGTTACCATTTTCTTTTCTCATATGTTTGCTTCTTTCATTACACTTTAATGTTTCATACCATAAATCAGCTTAAAGAGATCTTTTGACATAGATGACTTGCCCCATAAACCACTCTTGAGACTTGTTGTGCAATTAAATCCTTTTGTGACTCCATAGCCCAATGGATTGATACTATTTCTTACCTATCCTATCAACTGAACCATTTTCTACCTACTCACACCTTTACCCTCCAAAAGACTTCCTTCATTTTGATGATATTCTACCCAACCAAAACCAAAACAAACCCTTGTACTTCATAACTAGCCTAATATCATATCATAAGCCTTAAAGAAATATCTTTGAAAACACTTATATAGAGAGATCCCTCTCTGAATCCAGGAGAGCTAGATCCTAGGATTCCAAAGTGTTTTTGATGTTGGCCTCTGTAGTGTTTGTTCTTGCCAATGTTGCAAACTACAGAGACCTAACAGAGTGGCCAGCGACCATACTGGGGAGATTATTGAGTAATGGATAACTTCACAACTCAACTAACCCCTTTTTCTAAATGAAACAAGTGTCACCAAGACTGGTTATTATTGATTTTTGATGGTGAACAATAACCAAACCTTGAAAATAAGTAAAAATCCTTCACCTGGCGACTCCATTGGTATTCAGTGGGCCTGCTGACCCCACTGGTTGTTCCTAAGACTCCACTGGGAATCTTTTATCATAACATCATTCAAACTCAGATAAGAAGACCTTGAGGATTAATTTTTCTTTAAAAAGATTAGTTAGCCTCTAAAAGACTGTCATATTTGGCTGAGTTTTTCTCATCATTTGGTCTAAAAGCACCACATAGTGGCTTCTAGAAGAATTTATACTAGAGCCTTTCTTGACCCAAATCCTCCTGAGATAGTTAATAATCTAGACAGTATCCTTAGTAAATCTCTTAAATCCAGGACTTCAACTATTGTCAGACCAATTCATAGAGCTAATTCTGTCCCTAAAAACCTTTTAGCTCTACAAAATACACAAGTTGACTTAAGAAACCCATTTAGAACTAAGTCACTTAGTAATATAGATCAGATAGACTTTGAGCCTTCACACTCACCCCAACATAGTGGTGAAAATACTGATAATAGAGAAACCACTCCACCCGACCTTCATTTCATTCATAACTTTGGTTTTTCTCATTCTAGATCTGCTCAATAGTCTCTTATTGGTCCAATTACCTCTGTTACCCATACACCCACTTTTCAAACCACTCCATTCCATCTTCCTCCTCCTTTCATAAACGCTCCACTTGTTAACCCCCCATTTTTTCCACAACCTCCTATCATGGTAGCATGGTATGCTCCTCTAGTCATTCCTTTACCTCTAGCCAATTTTCCACAAGACTATCAGTCCAAGATCCCATTATATGATGCTAGTGGTTCCATTACTGCTCAAATACATGTGGACAAGATGAATGACTATTTTGATAGAAATGAGATAGATGATGAGACCATAAAGCTTAGATTATTTTCTCAAAGTTTAGGGGGAGAAGCAAGAAAATGGTTCAAAGGTTTAAACCATCAGAGTATTAATGATCTCCAAGCTTTCCATTAAATATTCATAAACAAATGGAAAGTTAGGAAGAACCCTCTCCAAATACTTTCAAATTATAACAACCTCAAAAGAAATGCTGGGGAAAGTGTTCAATATTATTGCACTAGATTCAATAGTGTTTATAACGCACTACCCCCAGATTCAAAACCTCCACAAGGCTCAGATTTGGCCAAATTCCCTGAAGGATTTTATCCTGAAATGGCCTATCAGCTAAGAGAAAGGGATCCCTTAACCTTAGAAGACATGCAAAAGGGAGCTTTTAGTGTGGAAACAAATCTGATTGAGAAGAGAGCCAGAATGAAAACTGAGAAGAGGGTATCATATAGGGATGAAGCTGCACCTTCTACATCTGACTCAAAACTGGAAAGGATGATGGAGAAGATGATGGAGATAATGAGCATATATGAGAGAGCTCAATCTAAAGAAAATCAAGCAGCCTCTCAAAACAGAAATCAATCCCAAAACCAAAATCAGAACTTTTGGAGAAATCAACCTCGAAAAAAATGTTGATCAGCACATCAGACCTCCTTTCCAAGAAAATTATGTTAATGAGGATGAAGAAACAAATGAACAAATAGAGGATGAGCATATAAACGTGTTAGGAGTAGGCAATGAAGATTCAGATTTCATTTATGAAAGAAAACAAGGTCTATATACACCCTTTGATGATAGAAGACAAGAAAATGAATACTATGAACCAGACTTTGAAAATGTCATCATAGGATCACCAAGACAATATGATCTAAGAAGTAAAAAGAATCAAGAAACTCCCAAGAAGAAAACCTCTAAAAAATCTGGCAAAAACAACCTTGTAAATACTTCTAAAAAAACAATAGAAAATCATCAAACAGTAGCTAAAAGTTCTAATCCAAACAAGAGAAAAAATACCCAAACCAATGAAAAACATAGTGGTGAACCTAGAGCACTAGTATTTTAGCTAATGCTCCTAAAAAAACCATGTTAACTGTTGTAAATAGTAGAAATCAGCAAGTTGATTTTGCTGAAGAATCAGTGACTAAGAAGGCTGAATCAAACACTTTTAAAAATTAGATTCCTTTTAGCCTAAAGAGTGAAATAGCCCAAATTAAAATCTCTGTCCCATTCACTGAGTTAGTCACTCAAAATGTATATAGATGTCAGGTTTTGAAAGCTCTAAACATAGAATAAATTCATGATACTATTAACTTGAATGATGATACACCAGAGCTTTTGTTTGGTCCAAAAATTGAAGGAAAATTTCAAGAAGGAACTATCTCTCCATTCTACATCAGTTTGAACATCCCTGATAATATTTTGCATAATGCAATGCTTGATTCAAGGGCATCACATAAACTTATGCCTAAAGTAATCATGGAAAAACTAGGCCCTAAACTAAATAGACCTTATAAAGGTTTATATTCCTTTGATTCAAGCAGAGTAATATGCCTAGGCCTTATAAAAGATCTCTGTGTTAACTTAGCTCAAATTCCAGCCAAAAACTTAGTAATGGACATTGTAGTGGCTGATATACCCCCCAAATATGGAATTCTTCTTTCAAGATCATGGGGTGCTAAGTTACAAGGCACTATGCAGATGGATATGACTTATGCCACCATCCCTGTCTTCAGTCAACCTAGAAGACTCTATAGGGAAACACATATGAAATATATGGTGAGTAATCAAGAAAGACCAAAAAATTCTTCTCTCTATTTTATACACACTAACCTTGACTCATTCATTCTTTACAATGATGAGATTCCTAATGAGCAGGAGTTAGTCAATGACACATCACCCAATCTAGTGTGCCCACCACATCCAAACATAGTGGCAGCCATAGATGAAGAGAAAAATAAGGAGGAAACTAAAAGGCAGTTTGTTGATTCAGAAAATTACAACAAATAGATTACAGGTCTTAAGGTCCAGAACAGTCATAAACACAATACAAATTGTGAAAATAAAAAAGTAAAACCTCAAAATATTGAAAATATTGAGGAAGAAAACAAAATTCAGCATAGTGCAAACCCATAGGAACAACACAGTGACAGATTAGACAAACAAAACAGAGAGGACAACAATGAAATAAATGACAAATCTGGAAACAGTCATCTTTGGAGTATGAGTTTTGATGGGTCTTGTACTAAAACTGGTGCAAGAGTAGGCATATGGGTGCATAACACTGAAAACAATCATGTTGAGGGTCATTCCTATAGATTAAAATTTCAATGTACAAACAACATAGCATAGTATGAAGCTCTCCTTTTAGGCCTACATTTATTGAAAAAATTAGGAGCCAAAAGAATAAAAGTTCACGGGGATTCAGAATTGATAATTAGGCAAGTAAACAGGGAATACACTGCTAAAAACCCCAGACTCAGAGCCTAGAGAGATGATGCGATGGACTTGTTAAAAACGTTTGCTGAATTCAAGCTTACTTTTGTTCGAAGGAACCAGAACATTATGGCTAATGGATTATCCTTTGCTGCTAGAACTTGTCTAACACCTTATGAAACCAGGCAATGCACCACCCAAGTCAAATTTAGACCAGCTGTTCTGGATAATGAAAAATACTGGCAAGTTTTTGATGGAGATAAACAAATATAAGACTTTCTACAGTCCAAAAAAGAATTTGAAATACCAAACTCAGATTCAGATTATGAACAAGACTATCCTACTGAAGAAAATCCACTTTCTGAAGAAGAAAAATCTCCTGAAATTGCTGATATAAATCTGCTAACCCATGAACCCAAACATGCAACAGAAAATAGCACAAATATACACAATGAAGACTTAGAAAGGCTGCAATTTAAAGATCACAGCTTGCCAAAAGGATTGGTCCCATTAGAAGAATTGTTTGACTTGAATGATTCTGCCAAGAAGCCAAAACTGGAACCTATTGAAACTGAAGTGGAAGAGTGCAACATAGGCAGTGAGGAAAAATACAAAATGATCAAATTATCTAAAACACTACTAGCTCACATTAAATTGAAATACATTGAGCTTTTTAAAGAATTTTCTGATATATTTGCATGGATTTATGCAGATCTAAAATAATATGATACAGAAATAATCCAGCATAAGATACCCCTCAAAGAAAACCAAAAACCTTTTAAACAAAAATTGCGCAGAATTAACCCTGTTCAATTACCTCTGGTAGATAAAGAAATTAGAAAAATGTATTATGCTAGAATTATAGTACCTATTAGATACTCAGAGTGGGTGTCTAATCTTGTATCTGTTAGGAAGAAAATTGGAGAAATAAGCTTTGCATTGACTTTAGAAACTTAAACAATGCCTCATTAAAGGACAATTATCCCTTACCCAAAATGGATCATATTTTACAAAGGGTAGTTGGTTCTAGAAAAATTTATTTGCTAGATGGCTTTTCAGGTTACAATCAAATATTGGTACATCCTGATGATCAACTTAAAACAGCCTTTACTACACCTTGGGGTACTTTCATGTATTTGAAAATGCCCTTTGGTTTAATGAATGTTGGTGCCACATTTCAGAGAGCCATGGATATTGCATTTTCAGAAGAAATAGCTTACTTCATAGTGATTTACTTAGATGAAATTACTATCTATTCTAAAACAGATGAAGAACACCTAATACACTTGAGAAAAGTCTTTGAGAAATGCAGAAAATTTGGGTTATCCTTAAATCCAAAGAAAACATTATTTGGCCTCCAAGAAGGTAAAATTCTTGGGCATATCATATCAGAAGAGGGAATAATGATATATCCAAAGAGAATTGATGGTATATTGCAAATCAACCATCCTAGAAACATCAAGGAACTTCAATCTTTCATTGGGAAGATTAATTTCTTGAGAAGGTTCATACCCAATCTAGCTGAACTCCTAAGAAACGTGACAAACATGCTTAAAAGAGAAGAAGGAGTTAAATGGACCTTAGAAGCAAATAAATCATTTGAGCTGGTAAAACAAGCCCTTATCAAAACACTAGTTCTCATTAGTCCTGATTTTACAAAAAAATTCTTCATTTTTTCAGTTGCATCAGAACACAGTAGCTGTTGTCCTATTACAAAAAAACTTGAATGGACAAGAGCAGCCAATTGCATTTTTCAGCAAGGCATTAAAAGATGCACCTCTGAAGTAAAATATAATGGAAAAACAGGCCTTTGCATTGGTCAAAGCCTTAAAATACTTTAGAGTTTACATTTTACATTCCCACATTATAGCATCTGTGCCTAATTCAGTTGTAAAAGACATATTGACCCAAGATCCAGATGGCAAAAGAGGAAAGTGCATTGCTGTAATTTTAGAATATGATTTGGAAATCAAACCCACTAAGCTCATTAAAGGTCAATGACTAGCAAGACTTATGGTTGAATCCAACTTTCAAGCTCTTGATATAAACATGTTTAATGCATTAGATGAACAAGAGGATTTGACAACTCCAATTATTGAAGATCATTTTCTGAATTCATCTTGGTATGTTGATATTTTGTATGTTTTGCTCAATCTAAATGTCCCTCCTAGTTTATCAAAAACAAAGGCAAGATTCTTAAAGTTAAAGGCTATAAATTATTTCATTTTAGATAAATGTTTATATTGGAAAAATGCTAGTGGATTATTGCTTAAATGTTTGCCTGAGAATGATGCAGATAATATCAAGCATGAGTTTCATGAAGAAGAATGTGGAGGCCACCTCTACTGAAAGTCAACTGCTAACAAAATCCTTAGAGCTGGCTATTACTGACCAACCCTCTTTCAAGATGTCCATAAAATGATTACTGCCTATCACAAATGCCAAATTTTTGAAGGCAGAAGAAATTTGTTTCCCTCACCTCTGCAACCAATCATTGTTGAAGCTCCTTTTCAACAGTGGGGTCTAGACTTCATTGGGGAAATCCATCCTGCCTCATATGCCAACATAGATGGATCCTCACAGCAACAGACTATTTTACCAAGTGGATAGAAGTCATCCCATCTAGGAATTCCACAGATTCAGTCATCATTTCATTCCTTGAAAACCATATACTGTCTAGATTTGGTTGTCTTAGGAAGATCATAACTGATAATACTACTGCATTTGGGTCTAAAAAGATGGTAGAATTCTGTCATAAATATCAGATCATATTGGGTCATTATACAACTTATTACCCTCAAGGTAATGGGTTGGCATAATCATCAAATAAAAGTTTGGTAAACATTATCAAAAAGTTACTGGAAGATAACAAGAAGTCATGGCACAATAAGCCAGTACATGCATTATGGGCAGACAGATTGATAATCAAAAGTCAATTGGGATGTCTCCTTACCAGCTAGTTTATGGAACTGATGCAATATTTCCAACCAGTCTAGGAGTGCCAGTCATGAAGTTGATCCAGGAAGTACAGTCTAAAGATGATGATATGACCAGAAGAATAAACCAGACTATACATTTACAACAAACAAAAGAGGAAGTATACATCAGAGCACATCAACTACAAGAAAACATCAAGAAGTTGTTTGACAAAAGAACCAAGGCAAGTGATTTTAAAATTGGCGATAAAGTTTTAAAATGGGATTCAAGGAGAGAAGATAAGAAAAACATGGAAAGTTTGATAATTTATGGCAAGGCCCTTATATTATTCAATCTGTTGTTGGAAACAATGCCTTATTTTTACAAGATTTGGATGGACCTGAATTTTTTGGAGGTCCTGTCAATGGCAGGATGCTCAAACATTACTTCTGTTAGCTGATATCTTAGTTTCAAAACTTTTTTTTCATTGTATATAACACTTCTTTTTGAATTTGAAAAAAGAAAGAAAAAACAAAAACAATAGAAAAAGAGGAAAAGAGGGCAGTAATAAAACAAGAAAGGTACAACCCCATACCAAAAAATAGAATTCTGAAAGTATGCAAGCTTAAATGCCACTACTATTTAGTCATACAGCCTAATCATGACTAGATAGATTTCAATTTACTGCTGACAGGTTAGTGAATCAGATTTTCCAAACTGCTTAATCTTGGCTTATCAGTAGAATAGATTAGGATAGAAAGAAATGGCTCTGATCAGACCAAAATATGAGCCAAAGAAGAAGAGAGTTGGTTCAAACAATGCCTAAAATATGAACCAAGAAATAATAGAAAAAGAACAGCTCTAAGAAAATCAAAACCAGAGCTGAAAGAAAGATTGAAGGATGTTTTTTGTTTTTTAGATCTTAAGCCTTCATAGTTTTGTTTTAAATTTCTGCAAATAAAGTCTATGTGCAGCTTGTACTTACAACCATAGACACCATGGAAAATCAGACAATCCAATCCTGATTTTATTGTGTTTAAATTTCTGTTTTAGAAAATAGAGAATAAAATCTATCAAACAACTTAATCCTGACAGATAGTAGCTTAGGTAGAGAATTTATGAGTTCAACAGTTTAATTTGAACTGATGGAAGAAATAAGGGTAGATTTAGACTAGTTTCTTGCTTTCAATAAAAGAATAAAATGTTGATGAAAAATGTTTGCAAATCCAAGTGCACCTTATGAAGAAAAAATGTTAGGAAAATTAGGCTTTTTAGGTAGAATGTTTGGAAGAAATTTGTTTGCTGATATGAAACACTGATCATCTTTTCTAAGTAGCATGATCAGAGAAGAAAATTTGTCAATGGATAAAGTCATAGGTCTATATCCCATAGATCAATTTCTGAAGTTCTTAACACCTCCAAGGAGCTTCCATCTCCAAGTGGAGCCACTATTAGCCATCAGTAAAAAAAATTCAGAGCAAATGATGGCTAAAATAGGTCTTGAGCCTTCAAGAGATTGTTTTCATAGAAAAATGCTCATTCTTGAAGCCTTCTGATGCTGCCTAAACTCAAAAAGTAATCTTCACTGCTGTTTCATTGAAAAAATCCACCAAGAAACCATGTTGATATCCAAAGAGACTGTTTTTCAGGCCATTTCCCATCATTTTCTAAGCCTATTTCACTCATTTATCCATTTTATCATCCTTCATTTTCCCCTAAAAAATCCCCTTTTATCTTTCTCATTTTCCCTTCATTATCCTCAAAAAACCTTCAAAATCCATTTTAAACTCATAGAAAATCCTTTTTTTGTGGTTTAAATCATCCTATTTTACCTACCGGAACCTCAAAAAACCCTTAAAAACCCCTCTTTTGGCCTAAAAAGCTCCCTTTTTCATAGTTAGGCTTTAAGCCCCTAAGGGCTTAAAACTTCAGCACCTTCTCCGTCATACGACCTAACACCCGCAACCTGGCGCCAATATCCTAGCTGCTAGCCCCTTTTTCTCCACTCCTGGTCACCCTATCTCCCCACTGGACCACTTCCCAAACCTTATCCCTATCCCCTTCACTTACCTTCTATTTTACCCCCATGCCTATGGTAAAACGTGTTTTTTCTTTGTATCTCCCCCTCCCTACTTGGCAAATTCCGCATGAATCCTGGTCGTAGATCTATATGATCCGACGGCACGGATTCATTTCCCCCTTCTCCTTTTTTCCCTTAAACCACATTCATTCGCTTCTTTTTTCTCCCCATCTTAACACTCCATCAAGCAACCTCCACCGTAGATCTATAAAGATCAATGGTTTTCGCATTCCCCCTGCACCCTTCGATTGCTCGACCGATACCTATCCATCCATCCCCACTGCCGATTTATCTCATCCAACGGCTCGCGTTCACTCAAGCCTCTCCCATCGTCGATCGACCAATCCATGCTACCAAACAAAAGAAATGACGCCAAAACTATGGCCCACCCACCAATATCCAACCGCCTGTCCAATCTCCTCTTGACACGTGGCTCCCACTAAAGCCTCCGCCCATGCAACTCTGTCCATCGCACTCCTCCCCCACCGTTTGATCTACGCCTCTGGATCCAACGGTTCATATCATATTTCACGTAAATTTTGCGGTCGCAGTTTAACCACCTAAACCCACACGAAACTGTTGGTTTCGTAAGAGACGTGTGTTGCGCAACAATTTAATCACGTTCGTTCAGGCGTAAACCACTTACCACCTAAATCAAATGTAAAAACCGCCAGCAATATTTCCAAAATCTCTTTTCTTGTTTTTGCGCCCAAATTCATTTTTAAACCTGGTTTTCGTAGGTTTTCTTCATAGGACCTCCCCCACATTCTATTTCCTCCTCCTCACTACTCCTTTCGCCCTCTGCCAGACTTCAAAGCATTTTCATCGACATAACACAGGGTTTTATAATAATTTGTGTTTTGTTGCAGGTTTCATGGCAGTTTTATGACACAAATCCGTCCCACGGTCCAATAAAGGGACAAAGGCTAAGGGTGACGATACTCAGAGCCTGATCAAAAGCAAAAGGGACAAAAATGGGACCAAATTTCATGTCTTAATCAGTGTTTCATGAAGCATTGGTTTCATAGTTAAAACCCTCCAACGCGGGCCATCTGTGAACAAATGAAAATGAAGAATCAGTAAAGAGTGTCAGGAAATAAACATAAAGGATTAAAGCGCAAATTTGAAGATCGGAAGACTTAATCCCACAGTTTAAAGGGATAAAGCACAGTTTGAAGATAAAGTCAGTTTAAAAGGTTAAAATAGTCAAATGAAAGACTAAAAGACCGAAGAAGAGTAAAGAAGGCATGATCAACCTTAAAGCACCAAATCAGAGTTAAATTAGTGTTTTAAAGTATCAAGACAGACAAATCAGCAAAGGAAACCTCCCAAAGCCACATCAGTGAGGAAATTAAACCTCAAAATGCCACCTGCCTGTTGATTTCACCTAAAAAGAATACAAATTGAATGCACAGTCAGAGATATTTGTCAAAGACAGCTCAGAATTAATTGCTAACCTACCAAAAGCCTCCAAAGTCAACAAAAGTGACTAAATTTGATGAAATTTAACGTAAAATTGATGAAATTTAACGTAAAATTGATTAAAACATAGATAAACATCTAAAATTTTCTCCCTAAGACCTCCCAAAAGTCGAGAAACACTTACTCTGTATTAATTAAACAAATAGACCTCCTTTCACTCCACCTCCTCATTTTCACCTATAAATATCATGTGAGGAGTTCATTATTGTTGTTGGTTGGAATACTCACTGAATGCAAATAGCTTTGAGGCTGCTGAAGCTCTGTTTTGTAATTGAAGAAAGATAGATTGAGATGAGAAGTTTGAAGCTGTAAAGGACCCACTGGACTTGAAGATTGTAACTAGTTTGAACATCAAATACACAAGCTGATTTATGGGATCCTGGTTTATGTCAATGGTGATGTTTTCTTTACTGTAATTGTCATTTTTCTCATGTTTTCCATATTGTCTAATTTCTCTGATAAATAACAGCAAATATAGATTAGGATTTACTATCAAGTACCCTAAATCTCACTGATAAATCTTTATCTTTATGTTTTCTGCTAATTGTGTTTTTGAGGATAATTCAATAGAGTTTAAATCAGTCAAGGAATGTTGGTGAGCCCATGTCTTGCTGAGTAAAACTTGAGATTATGTCCTTGAATGTTCTTTAAAAGTCTGCTAAGAAAAGTTGAACTAGGGAAGTCTATGGTTAGCCTTGTCCTCTAGTTTCTTCACCAACCGTTTCTTTGAAAACTTCCCTTAAGAGTATGTCAAAAGCAGGATAGTTTAAAATTACTTACCTGATCTTAGGCTACTTTTTATGTTCATCTTGAATGTTTTCCCTTTGAATATGCTAAAATCAGGCTAGGTTAAAAGTCCTTACTTGATCTTAAGCTATTATTTGTTTATCTTAAATGATTTCCATTAAGAATATGCTGAAAGCGGGCTAGATTCAAAGTTCTTACTTGACCTTAATCTTTTCTTTGTTTTCCTTTGAGTACGCTGAAAGCAGGCTAGGTTAAAAGTCCTTACTTGATCTTAAGCTACCCTTTTCTTTTCTCATATGTTTGCTTCTTTCATTACACTTTAATGTTTCATACCATAAATGAACATAAAGAGATCTTTTGACATAGATGACTTGCCCCCTAAACCACTCTTGAGACTTGTTGTGCAATTAAATCCTTTTGTGACTCCATATCCCAATGGATTGATACTGTTTCTTACCTATCCTATCAGCTAAACCATTTTCTACCTACTCACACCTTTACCCTCCAAAAGACTTCATTTTGATGATATTCTACCCAACCAAAACCAAAACAAACCATTGTACTTCATAACTAGCCTAATATCATATCATAAGCCTTAAAGAAATATCTTTGAAAACCCTTATATAGAGAGATCCCTCTTTGAATCCAGGAGGGCTAGATCCTAAGATTCCAAAGTGGTTTTGATGTTGGCCTATGAAGCGTTTGTTCTTGCCAATCTTGCAAACTACAGAGACCTAACACATATGAGAATGGTTGAATGCGACACCATTTCCTAATGATGTATGGAATCTCAAAGAAACATTCCCAGATTAGGCACTCGAAGTCCCCCATGGGTAAGGGTGGGATTTTCGCTCGGAAACACCTGTGTGCTAAACAACACTACATACTTAGCTAAACAACATAAGTGTGCATAGAAGTGTCATATGAAAAATCTATATCTAAATAGATTAGAAATAATAATCTAAAGCCTACCTTCTATTGCTGCATTCATCTCCCTTATATGCTTTGTGAGCCTTCCATAGCACTAACCCACCTCATAACTGCGTTGCACATGTGGCCACTAGCCTCCATGAAGACTGTGATGTCTCTCCATGTTCTCCACCATCTCTAAATTTAATTCCCACCATCTCCAAAATGTGTGCATTAGATGCCAAACTTCCTTCACTCTCTCATCATTAGTGCTCTATGATCTTACTTTGAATGCACCATTATTTCACTTGACCTCCTCCAAGATCTCACACCATGATCTGACTTGACCTCCTCCAAGATCTCCATGATTTTACATTAATGATCCATGATCTCCACTCTTCCTTCCTTTAAGAAGCTCCTCCATTACTCCATAATGAATATTTAACTCTAAAATATCCACATACAGATATCAAAAGTGGATTTTGTTCATCTATGGGGTTTGTGGGTCCCTCCACCCTCTTATTTACTTAATTAATTAAGAAAATTAAGAACTCTAATATTCTAGTTATCTGATGGAAAATTGGGAATATTACAGTCCTCCCACGAAATTGTTGCTTGTCCTCAAGCAACTACAAAAGTGTATGCTACAGCAAAAATCCTCCCTGCAAATGGCATCCTCATATGGAATGCCTCCCCATCTTCCACAATGTGTAATGCATGCCTAGCTCTAAAGCTACCTCTCTAGAATGTCTAGAATGGCCTCCAACTGAAGAGTTAGATGCTTATCCTCATCAATGAATCTCCAAGTGGAACAAAATGATTTCCAAAGATATCCTCTATGCATGAGATACATGAAATGAAGTGGATTCTTCCCAAAGTTGAAAGTCCCAACTCATGAACTATCTCTCCAACCAATGTCACATAGAGTAGATTGCATATATCCATGCTCTCATCATTAGCCTTGTTGGCCTTATAGGATCCAAGAATCACATTAGCATAGTGAAAAACAAGAATTAGAGACATATGGATGGACATGTACAATGTCAAACCATATTCTCCCAATAACAACTGCCGCAGCAAAGCCTCCTACTACCATGCTAGATCATCATGAAAACAAGTAAGAGAGTCATACTCTCTCAATAGAAGCCACCACAACAATGCTTCTTACTGCCATGTCAAATCAGCATCAATATAGGTATGAGAGCCATACTCTCTCAAAAGAAGCCACCGCAACAATTCCTCTTGATGCCACACCACATCATCATTGTACCAAGTGTAGTGGCCATATTCTCTTAAGAGAATCCACTGCAGCAATTCATCTTGCTGCCCCATCACATCATCATTATACCAAGTAAAATGACCATAATCCCCCAACAAAAGCTAATGCAGTAAAGCCTCATGTTTACATCCTCCATCAGTGTCATGCAATTTATGGGGAGAAATCAACCCATACTCTCCCAAAAGTAACAAAAGCAGCAAGGATTCTTTCTGCCTCCTTACATCATCATCATGCAAGTCATGGAGCAACACCATATTGATTGGCATGTGGTATGTCACATCAGAACAATACAAATAGGCTCCCTTATGCCACATCATGTGAGGGTTATGCCTTGTCCCAAACCCAAGTACATACATGAACATGAGACACATCCCAAACATGAGTACATGTAAAGACATGAGACATATCCCAATCAAAAGAAAATACATGGACATAAGATACATCATGAGATGTCCAAACCCTCTCATCAATAACCAATGCAACGATGCCTCTTGCTGTTGCATGTCATCAATGATATACATGGCATGGATCCTGCAAATGTGAGATGTTGGGTAAAACCCATGCTCACCCAAAAGTAACCAATGCAGCCATGCTTCTTGTTGCTCAGTATCATAGATCTGCAAGAAGGTTGGCAACCTCCTGCTCCTCATCCGGATCCATTCATCCCAATGTGGATGACGAATCATGCCAAGCTCAATAATGGTATCCATCCACGCTATAATACCAATCTCCTCCATTTGAATATTTTTTCACTTCATGAAATGTTGAAGTACACCTCCATTGAGGTCTCTCCATGAGATCCTCTCATCAATGGCCCATTGGAACCCATAAGGCTCCATAGATGCTGTAGGTAGATATTCCTCTTTTAATTGTGAAATGCTCATCAAGGAAACTTCATATTGACAATGGAAAGTGCTCTCCATCACAAAATGTCTACCATCTATCATATTTCCCTCTAGTGCTTCGTGAGTGAAGCTATCTTCGAGATGCTCCAAGAATAATGGGGCCCTCATCTCATCACCGCTACTAAGTGACAATGCTATAGATAATCATGGTGATACATGTGTTGTCTCATGGCCACATACAATGCTAAACTCATAGTCTAGCAATGTACTCAATAAGACTATGCTCCTCCCATCTTTTGCAACTCCACACTTCAACAAAAAGTGTTGGGTGTAGCTCAACCATGAAAAAATATGATAGCAATACATATTCTCCTTGATTGAGTCAAGGGTCCTCTGTGCAGTGATAAATTTTTTTTCCAAATCAATAAGGTTCTCTAATCCTTGGTTATGCAAATTCTCTAGTGGCATGATCTCGCAAATCTCAATATGAGGTACTGAAATAATATGAGATGAAAGTATATGCAAACCTTGGATAAGCTGAATCTTGGGAACATATTTCACATCTACAATAGTTCTTCCAACCGGTGTAATGACCTCTCCAACTACTAGTAATGATGATGGTTGCATCTCATTTACTACACTAGACTGGTATCTGCCTCCTCCTCATGCATCTCATGAATCATGCATGGGGATTCGAATGCCAAGAGCTTAAGACCATCTTTTAAAGATTCAAGTGTTCCTCCTCCTGATGTAAGTACATCTGTAGCTGGTGGTAATGGTAGAGGCTCCTAATATTGAGTGATAATTAGGACATCTTCCTGGGGCTCTTATTGTGCTATATCCTTAATGATGGGAGATGTATCTATGTGAGATTCCTCTGGTTTCTTTCTACCAAACTTCTTCTTTAGTCTCTAAATGAAATCTTCATAAGCAGACACATTCATATGTGACAAATGACTGAACCACCAATAGCTTGCTTCACCTTCTATGTTGCAATTTCCACAGCCTCTCTTTCTACTACAAGATATTTTAAAACCAATGTAGCTAACTCTTCCCTCCAAGCCCTCAATGTGCTTGTGTAAGATCCACCAAATCTAGGAAATAAGAATCTATGCCTCTTTCTTCTATTTCTATTGCAGGATATCCTCTCTTCTTTGAGTTGTAAAAACTATTAGAGAGAGAGATTCTCCTTCAGTGCTCTAGTTTGTGCTTTGTCCTTGGAAATATATTTACTTAGGGTCTCATGCCCCAAGTCGCCTTCATATTCAAATAATTCCCTTTCCTTCTCAAAGAAAGTAGATATAGTAGAATGATGTGAAGCTCTTTGCTTCTCCTGTTGCTTCTTCTATTGATAGGAAGGGTTTGACCCTCCTCATCTAATCTTCTTCTTGGATCCTCCTTTTTCCTTCCTCTCTTCATTTTTTTGACCTCCTTGGAGAGATATTGCATGTATTTAAAGAGAAGAGTGGCAAAACTACAATCCTCCTTCATGATATATCTCTACTATCTGCTTCTTATTTTGATGCAAAAGATGAAGTGCCCACAAGCTGAGCCAAATATCATGCTCTGATAAAATTGTAATATACCAAAAGGGAGAATGCAATAATACTAAAACACAATATAAGAACTACAACAAAGTAAACAAAGATTCTAAAGACACCATAAAAATGTACATAATTGTTGAGCCATTTTATTAATAGGAGTTGGATTACAAGTACAACAGTGCTCAAAATATGAGACACGCAAGCTAAAGAGATGGCCTAGAATGACCCTGAAAAGATCCCACAAGAGGGTCTGCATAACAGCTAGACTGCTGGAAGGAATATTGCACTGTCTCTACTGCAAATGTTGGGACTGCAACTGCCAACAAAATATAGAAGTGTAGATCTAGCAGTTCAGCATCTCTGATGACGCTGAAAATATAGATCCGGGCTCTATGATGAATACCCAAGATAACCCAGAAATGAATTTCCAGACAAAAATCAATCAATCCCTTAGGCCCTACAACTATGATTGTTGGGAATGCAAATCTGAAGCATAATCTGATCAAAGGTGGCTGCAATATTATGTACATTCAGATCTATGATTGAAGGGTTGATCCTTGCGCTAAATCCTCAAGCTAGAAGCTCAAGATATAGATTTTGTTTCCTCCTCCACTTAATGTGGCTACTGATTACTCAACAACTTTAGAAAATTTCATTGCAAAGGAGGGAGAGTCTCAAGCCTACTGCTAAATATTAAAAATCAGCTCAAAAATAGTGGAAACAGTGAATACGAGGTGGGGATATGGTCCCTCATAGTATTTCCTACTCAAATACTAGAAACTTCCTTCCTCTTTTAGATCCGAAAGACTAGACTGCGCAATCCTTGAGGGGACTGCTACTTCATGGATGTATCAAATGGTGGCCTCAATGCCAGATATTGATCTGCTACTCCTAAAAGGCTGAACATGAAGCACAAGGTGAAAAGATGAATCCTCCGCCAATTTCCTAGTTGAGATGCTAGAAACAACGTCCACCTCTCAAAATCTCAAGTAGGAATGTGTTATTCCTGAGATTGAATGTGCATGTGAGAGTGGCTAAATGTGGCACCAATGCCTGATAATGTATGGAAGCTCAAAGAAACCTTCCCAGAGTAGGCACTATGTTAGGTCCCCATATTAATAGTATAGTCCCTTATTTTTGTTAGTGTAGCCCCCTTATTGTTATTGTTGTACCCCTGCAACCCCCATATTGTTATTATTATTATCTTAAATTATTATTGTTAGGTCGGTTAGGATTACATTGTGGCCCCATGGACTCCTATATATAGAAAGGAGGTTTTGTCATTTGTATCATCCAATAATTGTTCATTTATGTAATTTATTAGAGGCTTCCCCCTCAAAGTGGTTGATTTCTAAGGTGTTGATCTCTCTTTTCTTCTATTTTTGGAGTTGGTTTCACAACATTTGGTATCACAGCTTTGGATTCTAGGGTTTTTCTGCTCCAAATAGGTCATCATGGAATTTTCACTATAAATTTTGTTTTACGAAGCTTCAGAAGCTAAATTGTTTAGAGTGCGAAGCCGAACTCCTGAGGGACATCATCAAAAAATTTCAGAGCTTGGTTCGCAATATTTTTGGAGATATGATATGTGGAATTTAGGGCTTTTTCAGGCTTCTGAATTTCATCTCAAAGAGGTGATCGTAGGAAAAGCTTCATAACTCTCTCTATGAGCATCGGATTGGAATGTTGTCAAAGGTGGCCGCAAGAACACAGAATTTAGTTTCTTTTCTATCAATTTCAAAGCCAAAGGAGGAAACAATGACACGTGGCAAGTTATACAAGTTCGCTCTACTAAACTAGTCTAATATAGGTCATTTTGGGAGATTGGACATAACTTTGCCTTAAGAATCAAAATCAAGTCAGACTTGTGGCATTCAAAAGAGGATTTATAGGGCTACCTCGGGGCCAAATTTTAGATATTGAATATCCTAAATCACAGATATACTTCAGTTTCAATATCTATCTCCTCAAAAGCAAGAAAAATGTGTGTATTTGTTTCCAAAATGCATAAGTCTTGTGTAAAAAAATCAATTTGAAGTGATTCCAAGGGCCTATTGAGCATATATTTCAGTAATGGGTTTTGATATGCCTCATAAAAAGAATTAAACACCCATTAAGCCCTCAAAATACTCTACTGTGACTCATGAAGATGAATAATGGCAACATGATCTATCAAAATTACAAGAGCAAGTGCACCAAATTTCGCTCTCGCAAAGAGCAGCAAAAAATGAAATGGAAGTTTTGAAGAAAGGCGTGGAAGCGAAGATGGATGGTTTGAAGAAAGGCGTGGAAGCTAATATAGATGGCATGGAAGCTAAGATGTAGGGCATGGAAGAAAAAATTAAATACAACATGGAAAACATGAAGAATGATCTAAAAGTAGACATTGAAGGTTTGAAAAAGTTGATACACAAAATGATTCCTAATGGTGAAAAGATAGTAGAGGAAACTCATGATGAGAAGAAAATAAATGTTAATCGTGATTTCATAAACTCTAATGTTGGATTGAAGAACCACCATATTCCAAAGATGGATATGAGGAAGTTTGATGGCAAGGATCCCGTAACATGGAAACTACAGATGGAGCAATATTTTGATCCCAATAATGTGAAAAACACACAAAAGGTACACATTTCATCTTTACATTTAGAACAAAATACATTTGTATGGTATCGATGGCTTTTCTCCCATAAAAAAATTGTCACTTGGTCAATTTTTACGGAGGAAATGATAGCACATTATGAGGATACAAAGAGCAGCACCTTCTTTAGCCAATTTATAAATCTCAAACAAAAGGGTTTAGTGGCGGAGCACATTGAGGATTTCCAAAAATTGAATATAAGGGTAACTGATATTCCAGAGGAACACAGGATTGATGTCTTCACAAGGACTTTAAAGGATAACATCCAACATGAAGTTTTCGTTTTGGAACTTGATTCATTGGAGAAGGCATTCATGTTGGAAAGAAAAATTGAATGTAAAATTATGGCAACAAGGAAGCCTACCACTCACATCTATAAAGATGGAATTGTTGCTACTCCTAGACTTCCACAACCTACAAGGTTGACACCACAACAATTGGAAGAAAAAAGAGCAAAAGGGCTTTGCTACAATTGTGATAGAAAATACACTAAAGGCCATAAGTGTGCTAAGAAAAAATTATTTTACATAGACTATGAAGAGTAGGAAGAAAATGAAGAAGAAACTTCAAAAGTAGAGGATATACACCAGGAAGAAACCCTAGAAGAAGAAGAATAAATGAGTCTGACCATATCATGTAATGCATTGGCAGTAATTACCACTCCTCAAACACTCAA
The DNA here is from genome assembly GCA_034641835.2 of Pinus albicaulis. NCBI lineage: Eukaryota > Viridiplantae > Streptophyta > Pinopsida > Pinales > Pinaceae > Pinus > Pinus albicaulis. The sequence continues at coordinate 1,596,494,135 of CM076582.1, forward strand.
GATAAAAGGACATATCAAGAAGAAAAAGGTAATAGTGTTGATTGATTCAGGTAGTACCCATAATTTTATTCATTGTAAGGTAGCCAAGGAATTGAATTGTTTCCTATACCTAGCACTAGAATGTTAAGTGATGGTTTTAAATGGAGGAACTATAAATTGCTCTGGAAAATGCCATAATATCAAGCTATCCATGGGGGAATATATATTGAATAGTCCAATGCTTTCCATCCAAATGGGAGGTGCTGATGTTGTACTAGGAGTACAATGGTTACAATCTTTGGGGACGGTAGCTTTTAATTTTCAAGAAATTTTCTTGAAATTTGTTTCGAAAGGAAAGGAAATCAAATTACGGGGTATCGCAGGGAAGCCAAGAAATATAATAAGCTCTAATGTCATGAAAAATCTTCTGAAGAAGGAAAAATGGGGCGTAATTGCACAATTATGCTCACTAGAAGTTCCAACATCAAAATCATCTATTTCTCCATATCTCCAAAAAGTCTTGGACAATCATTCCAAGGTGTTTGATACTCTCAAAGGACTCCCACCTATTCGTGATCATGATCATGCTATTCATTTGATTCCAGGAAGTGTTCCTTCAAACATCAGGCCTTACAGATATCCTTATGTCCAAAAGAGCGAGATTGAACGTATGATTACAGAATTGTTAGAGGCTAGTATAATTCAACCTAGTCAAAGTTCTTTCTCTACTCTAGTAGTATTGGTGCACAAGAAAGATGCAGCATGGCGCATGTGTCCAGATTATAAGGAGCTCAATAAGCTCCCTATTAAGGATAAATTTCCCATTCATGTGATTGACGAATTATTGGATAAATTACATGGAGTAATTTATTTTACCAAGTTGGATCTTTGTTCAGGATATCATCAAATTAGAATGAAGACTGGGGATATTCCGAAAAAATCATTTCGAACTCATGGGGTCATTATGAATATTTGGTCATGCCTTTTGGACTTACCAATGCACCTTCTACATTTCAAGGGTTAATGAATTCCATTTTCAAACCCTTCGTTAGAAAATTTGTGCTAGTATTTTTTGATGATATACTAATCTACAACAGGTCTTGGAAGGATCATGTTCAACATGTTGACAGGGTGCTCCAACTATTGGAGGAGAAACAATTATATGAAAAAACATCCAAATATTTCTTTGGAGTACAAGAGGTGGAATATATGGGTCATATTGTATCTCACGAGGGTGTTAAGCTAGACCAAAACAAAATTAAATCCATTAAGGAATGGAAAGTCCCCACAACCATAAAGCAATTGTGCAGATTTCTTAGGTTAACAGGGTATTATCATAGGTTTGTTAGAAATTATGTGAGAATAGTAACACCTCCGACAACATTATTGAAGAAATATTCATTTTCATGGACTCCTGAAGCAACTAAGTCCTTTAAACATCTTAAAGAGGTAATGTGCCTAGCACCAGTCTTAGCTATGCTAGACTTCACAAAAACCTTTATTGTGGAATGTGATGCCTCAGGAAATGGAATTGGTGTTGTTTTAATGCAAGAAGGAAGACCCATTTCTTTTGAAAGTAAATCAATCAAAGGAAAGTATTTACAAAAGGCTATTTATGAGAAGGAAATATTGGCAATACTACATGCACTAAATAAATGGAGACCTTACCTAATGGGAAGACACTTCAAGGTAAAAACTGATCATGATAGTCTTAAACACTTTTTGGAACAAAGAATATCTTCAGAAGAGAAGCAAAAATGGGTCACAAAGATGTTGGGTTATGACTTTGAAATCATATACAAAAAATGGAAGCTAAATTTTGTTGCAGATGTACTCTCAAGAAAGGATGAAGAGGTGGAAGCATTGCTTTGTGCCATTTCAATTATCCAACAGGATTGGATAACCGAAGCAAGGGATGAATGGAAGAAGGATGAAGAAGTGTGGACTCTCATTCAAAAGTTGCAATGGTATCCTAGTACATATGATACATTTAGTTGGAAAAATGATTCCTTATGGTACAAAGATTGCTTATATATTTGCAAGAATTCCCAACTAAAACAAAATATTCTTATGGAATTGCACACTTCTCCTTTAAGAGGACACTCAGGATTTTTAAAACCTTACCATAGGGTGAAGAAAGATTTTTTTTGGGATGGCCTTAAATCTGATATTCAAAATTTTGTGGCGGAATTTTTGGTTTGCCAGCAAAATAAAGTTCAGACAATTAAGACCCCGGGTCTTCTACAACCTTTATCCATTCCAAGTCAACGTTGGGGGGAGATTTCAATGGATTTTATCACAGTTTTACCTAAGTCCGGAGGAAGGAGTGTCATCATGGTGGTAGTTGATAGACTTACCAAGTATGCACACTTTTGTGCATTATCTCATCCATTTAAAATGAGTATAGTTGCTACTGCATTTATGGAAAAAATTTAAAAGCTACATGGAAACCCGAAGATTATTGTAAGTGACAGAGATCCCATTTTTACAAGAAATTTTTGGACAGAATTATTTTCTTGTTTGGGTACTCAACTAGCTCATGGCTCATCTTATCATCCTCAATCCGATGGTCAAACATAGATAGTGAATAAATGTTTGGAAGGATATCTTCAGTTTTTTGTATCTAATAAGCAAGCACAATGGGTCAAGTGGTTACCTCTTGCTGAATGGTGGTATAACACTTCCTTCCATACTGCAGCAAAAATGACCCCATTTATGGCACTTTATGGATATCATCCACCATACATCACACCTTCTTTAAGGGAAAATGTTAGGGTTCAAGCAGTGGAGGATCACATTGAGCATCAACAAGAAGTTCTCCAACTCTTAAAGGATAACCTAAATTTGGCACAAAATCGAATGAAACAACAGGCATATCAACATCGCAGTGAGAGAAGTTTTGATGTGGGAGACTGGGTATTTTTATGGCTCCAACCATACAAACAAATGTCCCTCAAGTAAGCTAAGAAGTATAATAAATTATCGCCAAAGTACTATGGTCCTTACAAGGTTTTACAAAAGATTGGTACTATTGCATACAAATTGGAGCTTCCTTCTTCTTCGCGAGTCCATCCAGTTTTCCATGTTTCATGCTTAAAAAAGGTTATAGGGGACAAAATTCCAGTTCAAACAATATTGTTAGAACTTGATGAGGAAGGAAAAACCATATTGGTACGTGAAGCATTCATGGAAACAAGAACTCAACAACTATGAAATCGATCAATTTCAGAGTATTTCATAAAATGGAAGAACTTACGCACTGAAGATTCTACATGGGAGGATGAGAATTTTATACAAAAGCACCTGGAGCTACTCAAGCGTTGAGGCCAACACTTTTTTGAAGGACAGGAGCATGTTAGGTCCCTATATTACTATTATAATCCCTTATTGTTGTTAGTGTAACCCCCTTATTGTTATTGTTGTACCCTTATAACCCCCATATTGTTATTATTGTGCCCTTAAATTATTATTGTTAAGTCAGCTAGGATTACATTATGGCCCCACTAGGACTACATTTTGGCCCCACGGACTCCTATATATAGAAAGGAGGTTTTTTCATTTGTATCATCCAAGAATTGTTCATTTATGTAATGTATTGGAGGTTGCCCCCTCGAAGTGGCTGATTTCTAAGGCATTGATCTCTCTTTTCTTCTATTTTTGGAGTTGGTTTCAGAACACACTTGAAGTCCCCTATGCGTAAGGGTGGGATTTCCACTCGGAAACACCCGTGTGCTAAATAACACTACAGACTTAGCTAAACATCATAAGCACGCATAGAAATGTCACATGAAAAATATATATCTAAACAGATTAGAAAAAATTGTCTTAAGCATGCCTTCTATTGCTGCCTTCATCTCCCTTATATGCTTTTTGAGCCTTCCATATCCCTGACCCACCTCATCACTATGCTGCACATGTGGCCTTAGCCTCCATGAAGACTGTGTTCTCTCTCCATGTTCTCCACCATCTCTGCATTTAATTCCCACTCTCTCCAACATGTGTGCATCATATGCACAACTTCGTCCACTATGTCATCATTATTTCTCCATGATCTTACTTTAAATGCACCATGATCTCAGTTGACCTCCTCCAAGATCTCCATGATTTTACATTAATGATCCATGATCTCCACTCTTCATTCATTTAAGAAGCTACTCCACTACTCCATAATGCATATTTAACACTAAAATATCCACATACACATATCAAAAGTGGATTTTATTCATCTATGGGGTTTGTGGGTCCCTCCACCCTCTTATTTACTTAATTAATTAAGAAAAATAAGAAGTCTAGTATTCCAATTATCTAATAGAAAATTGGGAATATTACATGGGGTTTGAAGGTTTTGGCAGAGTTTATAAGGGGTTTATGCCCACCACTGGGTGGGAATTTTTACTGAAGTAGGTTTTGCATGAATCCAAGCAAGGGGTGATGGAATTCATTGCAGAGATTGCCATTGGACAGATTGGTCAGCTAAGGAATAGGAACATAGTTCAGCTTCAAGCTTGTTATAGGTATAAGGAAGAGCTTATGCTTGTCTATGATTAAATGCCAGATGGTAGCCTTGACAAACTCAACAACCTTGCCTCTTTTCTTTCATTACTATTTCTACCTGCCCTACAAATTATAAGCCTCATAGAGACAGACCATACGCCTTTCGGTTCTAACAATCTCAAAATATTTCATAGCTGATAAGAAATTTATTTTTAGAGCATCATTATATTGTTTAGAAGGAATTTAAAATTCCCATGGAAAGAAGATAAGGGGAACAATTGTTTCTATGATTGAATTGAAAGAGTATCGATGCCATTCCTTGAATTTGCAATTTCAAGAAAATCATTGATATATTTCATACATGAAATATTAGCCTTTTAGGAGTGATAGGAGGCAGGTAGTGAGTTCCCAATATGAGAATTAGTTGTTTAATATGTGGTATAGTGAAATAAAAAGCATTGCCTTCGCAAGAAAAAAAGGCTCAAAACCTAAAATGAAAGGAAAGAAACCTTAAAGAAACCCCAAAGCAACCCAAGATGAAAACCAAAAAAATCTTTCCAAATGTGATTAATAAAGCTTGACACATTATCTCATTTTTTAATAGTAATTTCCTTAACCTCAGACTCTTGGTCGCAAATTCTACTTAATCAGATGCATGAAATGTGACTTAAATTCAAGAGGTGGATTCTTTTGAAGTGTATGAAGAGGACATTAATCCATCTCCAACACATAGATGGAAATAAAGTTAGGAAGAAGAAATTTAGGAAGAAATAACATGTCCATTTCCAATGTAGAATCTGCCTACATTTAAACCTTGTTTCAATTTCTCTTCATTCACTTCATATTTTTTGTAATGAGAAAATCATTTGGTGTCATATGTTTATGATTTAACAAGGCATTCATTACCAAGGAAAACATATATATATATGGTATTAGAGAGCTTTCTTTCCTTCATAGAAAAAGAGAGTATAGAGCAACTCACCATGAGTTCGACAATGAGAATAAATTGCTTTATATAATATTTTTGAACATTTATGTATTGAAACTTGGTGATGTTCCTAAGGTTTTGTTAGACATAGCTAAATCAATGCAATGGCTTTAAAAAAAGTCCCAACAAACTCGTTCTAGAAATGAAAGCACTTGTTCCAGAATTGCAATTACATAATAACAATGAGATAGTTTCTGTGTTACATAAATGTCTTTTAATTGTGGTTAAAAAAAGAATGGGGTGGCGTATATTAATAAAGAGAGAGCCCAAGACAGAGTTACAGCTATTTCTATTCCATCATTAAGGTTGAGGGCTCCTAAATCACATCATTAACGAGATGATAAAAGTGGCTCACCTCGACTCTACTTTGATGCATGGAGTTATGATAAATTTGATTGAGCTAGACTCTACATTGATACATGGAGTGAGTGCTTGGAAGCCGAAGAAAAGCTACTCCTATATATTCCTTTCTTTTAGGCTGTGAACCTTGAGTACCCCAATCTTGATACTTTAATTCTTTCTTTCCTTATACTTGAATGCTAACTTTCTTTTAGGAGGCGGTGAACCTGAGCTACCCCAATCATGATACTTGAATGCTTTAGATGAGGATTGTGGAGAGAATCTTAGGCACCATCATCCTTCACCAACCCCACACCACCCTCCCACCAAAGAAACCAAGTCCCTAGATGCATGCATGCCTATATTGTGGGAGTCCCTAGATTCTCCCAAACGCACCCATGCCTATAATGTGGGAGCGCCCTAGGGTGAAATAGTCTAAAAGATCAACGGGACCCAAGCGCTAGTTACCTGAGTTTTTGGGATGGTTCCTAGGAGTCTTATTGATGATGTGGAAGGTATGTATGATGAGTTTCAATAAATTTCACTTCCTTAAGGTCACCTACAAGATCGAATCAAATAATAGTATCCTCTCGTCGCATGTTTACACTAGTTTCCTAGTGAATTGGGTAGATATGGGAAGAGGGTGTTCAAGAGTGGTGAGCATGGTTGCATTCTCCTTGGGCAGTGTCTAGTTTCCATTATTTTTAGGTTATTTCTAGTTATCATTCTTTTTGTGTCATATTTGATACTACAAAGTGGTATCAAAGCATGGTTCAACCCTTGGACTAGATGGGCGTTATTTGTTGGTCATGCATTCATGTCGGTTGTACATGTGCTAGTCATCCTTGTGGTATATATGCTTTTTGCATATGTATGGTGTTGGTAATGGTTGTAGTAATCGCACCATGTGAGAGAGGATTTCATTGTAGTGAACTGTGTTGTCATGAGTGTATGATTGGTTATGCATTTATATGTGCTTTTCATGCGTACATGTTAGTTTCATATGTGTTATGTATGTTTGTGGACTATGTGCGTGTTGTGTATGCATGGCAGTGGTCATTGTTGCAATGTGTCACCATGTGGATGTTGGCAGTGTTTGTTGATTAATGTGATCCTCATAAGTGCATGTTTCTTATGTATTTGTTATGTGTGTAAGTGTCTATATGCTTTATGCATGCATTGTTATGATTATGGTTGTTTTCCATGAGGTTATTTTATGCAATTAGGTCATCATGATGCTATTGTTATGTTATGATGCTAATGTGTTGGTTGAGATAAACCAAGAGATGTGGATCATCAAGTGAAGTTGCAACACTAGACTTTAGATAAGAGCAGATTTTCATGCAGATATTTTATATTTTGCATGCAAGTTTGTTAGTTAATGCTAATTATAAGCACTAGGGTTATGTACATGTTTTTTAATCTATTGTTGTTGTGTTTACATGTATGATAGATATTAGTGAACTAGTGTGGTCATATGCACATGTGTCGAACAACCATGAATGATAGTAACTTGTTGTTATATGCATTGTCGTTGTTTTATGTTAGTTAAAATAATGAATATGCTATATGTTGTTGATAAGTATAACTTGTTGATTGTTATATGCTATTTAACTTGACGATTAGGGTTATTGTATTAATATATTGATGTGATATGTATCATGTTAACCTATATTGAACTATCCAAATGGTTATGGTTATGATATTTAGGGATGATCCGACATATTTGTGATATTGTGTCCTGCTAATTTGGAATGACTTTGTAGATGTAATTGTTATGCATGAATGCCAATTGTTTTTGAGCTTATGAGGTGAAAATGTTAGCTAGTTACTGTTATGGATATCAGGACCTTATTTATGATTGATTTCATATGTTCTGAAGTTATATCGTAATAATTAGATTGATTGTGGAGACAAGATATCGTCCTCGAAGATACATTAAGGTATGAGTTTTCTTATATCGTCTATTTGGTGTTTGAGTGTTTGGTGTCTATTATGTTGTCTATTCTTTGTTTTAATTTTTGATTAATTTCACGATATGAGAATGTGTATTTAAGACTACATGAAGTTCTGATCTTGCTTTAATATGGTTGTACTAACACACTATGTGGTGATATAGTTTGTGTACTTGAGTATAAGTAGGTGATAGTTGTAGTATTATGATTTTGGCTATTAGTTGATTATGACATTATTGCTAGTCTTGGTAGAGGTTGAATTTAGCTAATAGATAGGATGTCTCGATATTTGGAACATGTGATTGACATGTGTGAACAATTTTAGGGCAACATGCTTGGTATTTGCATGAGAAAATAATAGTTTATGTGTTTTTATAACTAATAGTTGGGTGATGTGATATCATATAGTAAAACCTAATTGTAGCAAGGTAAATGTTGAAAGAAAGGAATTAGATAAGAATTCCTTTGGTTATGTTTGGAAACCGTAATTCCTAACGAATGAGTGATATTCATACAAAAAATATTCTTAACCTTGACTTTGTCTAACGTTATGTGGATATATTGTGATATTCATCTATGCACTGAAATTTATGTGTGTATGGCAGTATGATGCAAGGAATTTCATGGAAAGAGACTAGCATGAAATTTTGGAGAAGGCTTAGGTTGAGATTTCCTTTGGAAGTATTGGAACCATGGGGATTGAGTCATGGTATTTGTTGCTATCTTTGTGATTTTTATCCTTTGTTATTTGTTGTGCTTGATTTCTGCTCTTCATTGTGTCTAGTGCATAGCCATGCCACCTCTTTTGTAGTGTAGTATTATTATTGGTTTCCATGGTTTTAATTTATTTTCTTTTTGGTCTTTCCTTTTACTTTTTTAGATTCTTGGGAATTGTTTTGGAAAGAGGAAAGTTAATGGAGCTCAAGAAGAGTTGAATGAAACCTGACACGTAATGAAAGACCTCGATGAAGCCTAGTGCATGTAAGAATATGAGAACTAGTTCGATTGGTTGGATCCATTAAGGTAAATGGATGACGACCAAGCAGCCATGAGAAAGGTAATCAGGTAAGGTTAAGTAAAGGGATTTAAATCATTTGATGCCATGTTTAAGTTGGGAACCATGGTTCTCAATTTGGTGCATGTGCTGTGAAGATAAACAAATTTCTCTTAACCTTGACCTTATGATTTCTATAAATTGTGTTGTAATCATGATTATGTTGATGATTACATATGTATACATATATGTATGTATGTATGTCATTTCTCACACTGTCATCGAGATCATGATTTTTCATGCTAATGACTACATATGTATGTATGTAACTATCTATGTCACTTCCTTACAGGGTTTTCATGGATCATTCCTGTGGAGGAATGACTACTTATGTAGGTGAATGGCAAGAAGAGGTTCTTGGTATTATAAGGAATCAAGTGGGAAGAGTAACCCTCACAGATCTATGAGGTCAGTATCATGTGGACATGAATTGATGTTATATTATTCTACTATGTCTGTGTTTATGTTATGGAGAGGTAATGTTGAGGGGTACATCAACGAAATGAAATCATTTTCCTTTGTGGCATGTTGGGATGATCATGGATGGCGAAGAGACACTGGAAGAAAGGTTCCTTTGTGGAATCAGTGTGTGGTCTATGTATGTGCAATACTCTTGTTGTGTATACGTTGCGCATGTTGTCTATTCAATGATTGAACCTATGGTGATGTGTACATGCAACATATGTAGTAATGAGTACATATGATGTTGTATGCATGTTTTATATATGGTGTTCTGTGTATATTTTGTATGCATTGTTAGGTATAGATGGTTCTATGTACATGTTGGATATGCAAGGTTGTGTACATATCACACTATGTGCATGTTAGACATGCAGTGGTGTGTGCATATGGTGATGTTTGCATGTTGGATATGAGGTGTTGTGCACGTATGGTGCTATGTACATGTTTTATATGCAGTGTTATATACATATAGTGTTGTTTGCATGTTGTACATATGGTTCTATGTACATATGGTGTGGTGGGCATGATTGTACATGTGTTGATGTGTGCATATGGTGTTGTGTACATGTTGTACATGTGGTGATGTGTGAAAGTCGTGCCGTGTACATGTCGTTCTCGTGGCGTTGTGTACATATGGTGTCGTGTACATGTGGTGTTGTGTACATGTGGTATTACGTACATGTTGTATAGGTGTTGTAGTTTACATGTGGCATTGTGTACACATTGTGCATGTGGTGGCGTGTACATGTGATTTTGTGCATACGTTGTGCAGGTGCTGCAATGTAAAGGTGGTACTCTGTACATTTTGTGCATATGGTACTGGTATACATGTGGTACTGTGTGCATGTCATACATGTTGTGTTTCAGACATGCAATACTATGTATGTGCATGGTTAAGTCATGGTATCATGACATGTGTATTCATTGTGTTGTACTTTGTATGTGTATATGTATTATGTTATGTTTTACATGAGATGTATGTGTATGTATTATTTTTTATTGTACAGTGGGTGTAAATGTATGTATTATGTGGTGTTTTACATTTCTTTTGTATTTGTGTGTTGCGATGCACATTGTGTGTATGTGTATGTGATCGAAGAGAAGAAAGGGCACTAGGTGCTTATCGGGTGCAGCAACCGATCCTGTGTGTGTACAAAAGAATAAAGGAAGAAGTAAGGAAAGATGAAGGATAAGTATCATCATAATATTTTAGTTTTATTATGCATGTGATCTATGATTCTAACTTATGATGGTTACATGTGATTTACGATTATTTTTTATGGTGATTTCATATGATTCATGATTTCAACTTATCATGGTTATGTTTTGAGCTAACCAGATGCGATATATTTATATATGATGATTTGATCAAACAACTAGTTTGACTAGTTGTGAAAGGAAGTTAACATGATTGCAAGAGTACCTTTTTGATGATCTACTAATGATGTATGATTTTAGTTTGTTTCAATTTATTTTTCATCTAATGGCAGCTATGTGCTTGGTATAGGAAACAGATAAATTCTCGTTTGTGTGGTGGAAATAGATTGTAAGTACTAAGAATTAGTAACAACAACAAAAGAAATTGAAACATACAACAATATTTTGGTGAAGTACTTCAGGAGAAGGCCCATTGTGGGACAATGGTATCCAAGAGTTTCCATTGATTTCCATGAGCATTCTATGATACATATGATGGTTTTAAGGCATGTATATGCCTTTGTTTTTGTATCTTTTGATGCAAAGAAGCCTTGCAAAGGGATTGATCACCCAAGATAGGGGATGCTAGGGAATTTGGAAGTTGAGTCACTACACCAAAGGGGATTACCAGATTTCCTAGGGGTTTCGATAGTAGATAAGGGAAGATCGAGGATGGATTTTTTTTGGTCCTTAGCATTTTCACATTGGGAGTATAATATGGAATAATGAGTCGATAACTATTCACTAAGGGGACATGTAGCATGAGATTGTAGTGTTTGACATTGGAGACAACTTTGGCTCTCACAGTGGATTCTAGACTTCTTAGGAAGGAAGTGAATTTTGGTACTAATTTGAGGATGGAGGTGTGAGACTTTGTATTCCCTTGATGCCAATCCAGACATTATGTCCTTTTTTTTTGGTTGAGAAAATGTGTATGAATATATATGTGTATATTATTGTAAATAACGTAACGATTTTTGTTATAAAGATCTAGTAAATGGTATGTTTGTTATGTTTCCAACAGTGGTCGTTGTAAATATTGCAACAAGCTATGTTATAAATATCCATGGAAAGTATGTTTTATTTTGTGTGGTTTGCTAGTTTTTAGGTGTCATTGAAGACTAAGGATGGTGTTTTCCCAAGGGGGAGGGTTCTATAACAACCTTGGTGAAAATTCCATGTAATAAAAAATAATAAAGGAAAAAAAATAATCATGATTGATGGGACACTTATTCCAAGCTGAATGTTGGGAAAACATCCTAGTGGATGTGAATTTCAATTATTATGTCTAAGGAAACTAGAAAAGACAATGGTTAAGGATTTGGAAAGGAAATGTGCCATTAATTGGCATTTTATTTATGAAAATAAATGAAAATAGGATAAAAGGGAGGTGAAAGGTCACAGGTTGCAAGTGAAGAGGAAAATGAAGGAAAATAATGGGATTGATTTTAGCTCAAACCTTTTTTCAGTTCAGTTTTTGAGCTCTCTCGTCTCTCTCTCTCTCTCTCTCTCTCTCTCTCTCTCTCTCTCATAATCTTGGATACTTAAATTTTTCTTGGAGCACTTCAATATTGGATCAAGAAAATCAAAGAAGGAAAGAGCAGGAAAGGAGCAAGAAAGGAAAAGCAGGATCAAGAAGCTACAGTAAGATTCTTTGCAGATATCGATTTTCATGTGCAAATTCATTGATAGATTTGGCATGGATGGCATTCAATGTGGTTATTTTCTATCATGGCATGGGTTTTTCTAGGTGTGAAAATTTTTTCAGCCTAGACTTTCCATTTCTAGATAGCCATGGTGTAATGGGGTTCTCATGTTTTAGTTGAGTTGGATTTCCAGAGGGATTCAAATTTGAGTGAGGTAGATATTTCAATCATATAACACATGCCCTAGTAACCCTTGAGCGATATTGTGGGTTGCGGTAAAGTCGGATAATGTGTTTCCTTGGTTTAGGAACTAGTGATGTGGTTTATATTGCAATAAACAATGAGAGGTGTGCTCTTCATCGGGCCTATGAATATTGGGTTGGGATACATGGTAAATCCTGGAGAGTGGGTTTTGGTTTAGTGACTAGTGATCTGGTGTGGATTGTGGTTGATCCTGTGAGACTAGGAGGCAAGAAAATTCCTCATGATGTAGGTGTAGAAATCCAGTGGCATGGCATGGTTGTTTTGGCCTAGTGATATGGTGGAGAACATTGTAAATCTTGTTATTACATGTTTATTGTTTTGGGCTAGTGATCAGGGATCTATTGCGGTAAAGCATGGCTTCTATTGATGAGGTTAGGTGGTTTAGCCTCGTGATGGCCTAGGTGGTTCTTTCGGTCTGAGTCAGAAATTCGTGCTTGCAATTTGGCTCAGGAGTGATTGGGTGAAGAGAGTTTTTTCTCAACCAATCTATGTTTAGATGGAACGTGGTAGTCCCATCCCAGGTTGGTTTTTGCATTCATTAATAATAGGTTATCTCCTTGGCATCTTATGTGTAAATGTATTGGCTTATAAGTTGATTTTATAGATGATGTATCCTTGATATTTTTTTTGTTATTATGCTGGTTATAACCATGTATTATGATAGTTATGATGTATGGATCTCCTCATGTTTTTATTTCTAAATGAATGAGCAATGTATCTATGACCTAATACATGATAATGCATCTAATGACATAAGGGGACAATGATTTTTATCAATTATTAGATATGTATGAGACCCCTATGCTCATATCTTTTATTTAAACCTGCATATTACATATTTGTGACATGTTTGTCAAAACTCCTGTCATGACTAGTAGGGGTCCTGTCAAGTTATTTTTTGAATCTTTGCTTGTGAAAATTTTTTTCGCTGTTATATTTCATTTTTTAACTTGTCATTTAGTTCTGGGTAGTGAGCTAGGATTTCGGCTGGCTCAAATGTCAGGGATTCTGGAACATGTCTGTGGGAAATATTTCTTGGACGCACACATTCCTATGTTGTGGGAGCATCGAGAGCCTCCCACACGCACGCATGTTTATACTATGGGAGCGTTTGAGGGTCAAATAGTCTAAAATATCAATGGGGCCCATGGGCTAGTTACCTGAGTGGTTCAGATGGTTCCTAGGAGTCTTTTTGTTGATATGGAAGGCTTCTATCATGTGATTCTATTGATTCCACTTCCTTAAGGTTATCTATGAGGTTGAATCAGATCATAGTAGCCTCTCGTCACATGTTCACCCTGGTTGACCGATTACTTGGGTAGACATGGGAGTAGGTTGTTACAAGTAACTTCAAGTAATTAGGACACATGATCCATTCACTGTATTTATTTAGAACTATTAACACTAGAGATGAATAAGGGCTTGTGTTGCTATGGATAATACCGACTTCGAGGAGTTCCTTGATTATTTATTCAATTTGACTCTTTTGTTCAATAGGATATTGATAGGTGTGGACATTTGGCAGCTAGGTACCTCAAAGCAAAGGGATGTTATGATAATTTTCACCCATAAAGGGTGACACGTCCTTAGGTTTTTCAAAGACCCACTGGTGTCGATCTAATACATGTTTCATATTAGGATGAATAGGAGGAGGAGTGGATTCAATGGCATGAGTGCCATTAGATTATGCCAATATCCCAAGATGGACCTCTTTTAAAAGCTTCTCCATTAAATGTGATTTGATGATGATAGGAGCACCTTCTTGGAGTCCTCGTACTATATGAGTGTGGTCATTCTACTTTGTAATATTCCCAATTTTCCACAAGATAATTGGAATATTAGAGTTCTTAATTTTCATAATTAATTAAGTAAATAAGAGGGTGGAGGGACCCACAAACCCCATAGATAAATAAAATCCACTTTTTATGCGTGAATGTGGATATTTCAGATATAGATTTACATAATGGAGTAGTGGATCAACTACTTAATGGGAAAGCAATGGAGATCATGTCTCATTAATGATATAGATCATGGAGGGTTGAAGCAGTCAACTAAGATCATTAAAGGAATCAAATATAAGATCATAGAGCATTCATGATGAGATGATGGAGAGGGTGATCATCACATGCACACATGATGGAGATCATGGAGAGATAGCGCAGTCAACCTGGAGACCTACGTCCACATGTACAATGCAGTTATGAGGTGGGCCAATGCAGGAGAAGGCTAAAAAAATATATAATGAAGATGAAGTCAACATCAGAGGAATTCTTTAGATTATTATTGATGGAAGATATTTTTAGATCTTGATTTTTCATTTGACATTCCAAGCATGCTTGAGTTTTTTAGCTAAGTCAGCAGTGTTGTTTAGCACAGGGTGTTTACAAGCGGAAATCCCACCCTTACACATGGGAGACTTGTGTGCCTACTCTGGGATGTTTTTATATTGAGCTGAATTCATCATCAAGCATCAGCCCATCTATTATTCATCTCCCAACTGTTAGCCATCAGTATTTTTTACATGTTAGTGATGACTATATCTTCAGCTGAGTTTTCTAGAAACTGATTTCCTTACGTCAATATGTCATCCAGAAAACCCTCCCAAAACTTTTTTCGCCTTTCTACCTATTCAGTCCACCCCTGGCAACATCACAAAACCCCATATCACAATCCTATCTAGCTTCAGCCTTATTGACCTGCCCATCAGCCTTAAAAAGCAAATCCACATCTGTTTCAGAAATCTACCCTATGTTAGGAAGTGGCGTTTAGGACATTTCACCTTTGGCAATTATCAAAAAGCCAAAAAAGCCCCCATCTGCAGCAGACCATACCATGACTGATCCCTTAATTTGCAAATGAAATTGACAAACAGCCTTAAGTCGCGCCACTCATATTCTCTAGGTCTCAGCACTGCATAAAGCCCAATCTCAAGCTGACTAGTAGGTTTTTCACTGTGTTCTATGGTTCTACAAAGACAGGAAATATATTTCATCTCAGGAGGAATTGCTTGACCCACACTTAGAGGAACAGCTGCTTCTAAATGTATTGTGAGCCTGAGATGAAGCTGCGAAACAAAAGGCTCTCAATCAGGACCTTACAGCTCTTGTCAGCATGAAAATCACAGTAAGAAAGGGTCGCCACTGTCTCAGCAAAATGGTAAATTATCAAGGCCCAGAACCTCCTTCATTTACAAGCAGAGGGTTATGGCGCCTCCTTCATCCATAAGCAGAGGGCGCAGGCCAATGATTGACTCAGAAGGTTGAAAAAGTCCAGGTTTGCCTCTACTGAAACAATGAAACAGTATCTTCAGGTTTCATGAAGGTAATTGATGATTATAACAAGAATGGAGCTTGAAATATGCTGGCTCAAAAGAAAGGAAAGTCTGACTTGATAAAGGATATCATCTGAAACTTTCAAGTCAGGTGAATGGTTAAAAATTTAGAAGGCCCATCATCAGTGAACATTCCAAAGCATAAGGACCCTGTCTATCCACAAGATCAAATAGAACAGATGATAACCAATGCCATTACAAAGGCAGGAGAAAGTGCTTGGTATTTTCAAGAAAACACTGACCTTCATAGTCACGAAGTTTGTTTGTTAAAATAATCAATCATGAGATGCAACAAGCCAAATGTTTGAATTCACCCTTAGGACAACGCAGGGAGACAGTATTACTCTGGCTAGGTTTTCTTCTAAAAACACAGTGAGGCTTGCAAATGAAGATGCTTAGATTGGTGTTGTTCAAATGGTTTACTTATCACCACATCTGCCCGATGAGGAGCCTCCTCCATATATGAGTAGAGGGCCAAAACCACTGCAGGGTGCTGAAACTGATTGATACAAGAAAGCAGTGGAAGGATGCCAAAAAGGAAGAAAGGTCATTTCACAGATGAATGCTAGTGCTGGTAATGCAAATATTTTGGTACTCCTGTTTCAAAGAACTCTCTGTCTGACTATACTTACAGTAGGAAAGGGGCAATATTGAACATATGTGTGCCACTGATACCAAAAAAGAAAACTGTCTCTTTGAAGAAAGATCAAGCAACAAGACAATGTCAAATACCAAATCACAGCTTTCAAATGTTTTGGTGCATTATGAAATAGTCCTTCATTGCTAACAGTCACCAAGAGGAGAAGCAGTGAACATATTTCAGTTATGTAATGGTTCTGTGGGCAAAAAGAGGTAACACAATGATCAGAGCAAAATAATGACTATGTATGAAAAGAATCCTGTTTTCATATTACCCAAGCTTGTTTTTTCAGATGGAGGAGGCAGGTGGTATTCAATCTTATAAGTAGGCAGAGGAAGTTGGTTGTGATGAATCACCACTGTTCATATGTTTTAAAAGAAAACACCCTTGTTATCATTTCAAAGGACAGATTTAACACAGAGCTGCATGGAAAAGAGACCTGCAGGCAAGACCTTCTAAAATGTGTCACCAAGAAGATTTCCCCTTTAAAGTTATCATTCACTGCGTCCCAAAGATTTTTCAGCCTGTAATCATTATTGATATAGTTTAGAAAGAAGAATCCCAACCTTTATTTTGAAGGAGAAGAGGGCACTTTTTAATACACATACAAACAGAGATTTGAAGGTCCACTACAGGTAAAAGATGAAGGAATTATCAAAATAAAGTGACAAGTCACATGTGGTATTGAAACACCGTAGCAAAAGTGGTGGAGATGGTCGACTTAATCGATCGAAATTCAGAGCTCAGGGTCAGAATCAAAAGGCATATATATATATATTCAAATAACAAACCAAACGGAGTTAAAAATCAATTTTCAAATGACCGTTGGGATATTTTATAAGGTTGAGATGTGAGAGTGGAAATCCGTTTTCAAAAGTTAGAAACAAAGCCCGTGCCTCCACAGCATCAACAAGCAAGAAAAACCGGGCGAAGATTCACAAATCTGCAATCGGAGGCGGCGCGACGTGCCTGGAACTTGGCGTGACGTGCCTGGGCATCGTTTAACACAGGCTTTCAACGTCGGCGCGACGTGCCTGTAGGTGGGCGCGACGTGCCTGTAGGTGGTCGCCCGACCGCACGACAAGTCCACCCGACGGCCTTTTCTCCTGTGTGACGGGTTTGCTCCAAAGATTGCCGCGCCATTGTTGGAGCGTTCCGGTGCTTTCAAACTCTTTCCACGGGATTTCCTCTCAAGAACTCACAAGGTATTTCATCTCCTAACTTGAAAAACTCGGGAAATCAAGTTTAAAAACCTGCGTGCCTTGATTTGGAGCTGTGCCATGGTTAAAGGGGTTACAGAGTTGGTTGATAAGAAGTTGAAACCTTGGAGGCCGGGGTATAAAGTGTAATGGTGTACATCTCAAAACTCACAAACGAAGAATGTGTTGCCTAAACTACTGTGTGAAATGATTTTTTTTTTTTCAAGCTAGGTCTGTTTTCCCTTGCACTGTATTACATATTAAAAGGCAGAGTTATTGGTGTGTAAAATTAAGATTAAGACAGAGGTACAGGTTGAAGACTAATCGACAGAGAACTTCAAAAGATGACAGCATAGTAAAGGAGCAGAGATTGTTGATAGCTAGATTTTGACATTAAGGGCAGAAGTACCAAAGTGATTTTGAAATTCTCAAAACTTCACAAGTGAAAATGGCCACTGTCTAAAGGGCAGAGTGCTTGGTGTTTGCATTTGATATTAAAACAGAGATGTAGGTATTATGTTGATCTCTTAAGCTCACAAACAGAGAGTATAGTTCCTAAAAACCACTGTTGCACTTATTTTTCACCTAAACTAAGTCCGCTTGTTCATTACACTACATTGTCATTCTGAAGATTGTTGAACAGAGTAATTTTGAGGGTGAAATAAGGCCATGTTCTAGAAGGCATTTGTTGATGATCAAGTTTACATTAAGGGCAGAGTTATAAAGGCAGTGATTGACTTCTCAAAAAGTCACAAGTGAAAGGTTTTTCCCTTAACACAGTGGGCTAATTTTTCACCTAACCACAGGGTCTCTTTTCTTTTCCCACTGTGTGGTCTCCACAGAAATCTGCTAACAGAGGTAATTTTCAAGATAAATAATCTGAAGAACAGGGTTATTATTTTTGAAGTTTGGTATTGAAGACACAAATACAGGTAAAAGCTGGCCTCTAACAAAATCACAAGAAGGGGGTTTATTCAAGGAAGCCTTGTTGCATTCTATTCAAAACCACAGTGACCATATCTATCCAAACAGTCTGGTGGCCTGTTTCAAACCAGCCGAGCATTTCTCATATAGTGAAGGCAATTTGCCTCTTCCAAAGCTTGTTTCAAAGTCAGGATGCCTCCAAAACGAGATCACAAAGGTGGAAAACATAAGAGATATGAGCCTATCTCCATAGAAGAAATCAATGCTCATCCCTCAGTACTTTTCAATTTCCATGAAGTAGGCTGTCTTGATTTCTGTCAGAGGATAGAGGAAGTCAAGAGTTTCTCACCACTTACACATTTGTGCGCTTTGAGATTCAAGAACAAACGCTTCCAGCTTGCAGGTCTTGACTTCAAAATCGCCCCAAGGTATGTATCCAAGGCTACTAAGATCCCGTATCATGGTGAAAAGTGGTTTAAGCAAGCACATATTGATCTGGAGGATTATAAACCTTTCGTCAAGCCGGAACATAGGGAGACCATCACTGCTATTTTTCCTTTCTCTTATCTTCTTGACAGTTATGCTCCACTGATGAAGGCCATAATGAGATACTTCACTTGTGAAGGGAGGTTTAGCCAAATCTTTGCCTATCATGTTCGCTTGTTGATGCATTTTACCAGGAGCAGAAAATTAAACCTGCCATACTTTTTGTCCAAGAGCATAGAGAAAATGGCAGCTACTATCCAAAAGAAAGCTCCACCTTAGCAAATCCCTTCTCTCTTTCACCATTCCTTGATCAAAATCATTTTCTTGCACCAGCTGGAGAAGAAAGGAGTTTCATGGGAGTCATTCATTAGCCATGCCGATTTCGCCACTGTCCCTCCTTTTCATGTGTCTCCTACTCAGCCTGTCCATCGCCCAGTGCCTTTATCCAGTAGGCCTACCCCTAAAAAACTCAAGATGATCACTGGGCATCCAAGTACACAAGGAGAAGGAGAGGGCAGTGAGCCACAAGGAGAAAAGGACGATGATGAGCAGCAGCAGCCAAATTTTGAGGGACAGCAGCAGTTAGATATCATTGGACAGCAGCTAGAGGTTGATGAACAGCATCAAATTCAGGGAGAGGGACAGCAGCTAGAGGTTGATGAACAGCATCAAATTCAGGAAGAAGGACAGCAACAGATAGAGGTTGAAGAGCAGCAGGTTGAGCAAACACTTGAAACATCTTTTGAGCCACAAGCTGGACAGGATGTTGAGGGAGGACAGCAAGCTGAGGCTGCCTCCTTGACGGTGACTAAAGCTATTCCTAAGAAGAGGAAATTGCCTAAAAAGACAACTTCAAGCTTGCCAAGGAGAAAGAGCGCTAGATTGGCCTTCAAAGGCAAAAGTACAGTTGGAAAAAGTGCCAAGCTTAGAGGTAAATCAGCTGTCATCCCTATCCCAAGCAATGACAGCGACAATGAGGCACGCATCCTTGAAAATTTCCTCATTCACAAAGAAGGTCAAATTGAGGTGTTACAAGAAGATCTCCAAAAGGCAAGGAATTTCAATCATTTCTTGGAGGTTGAGAACAAACAAATGAAATTTCATGCAGCCATTCATGAGGCAAGGGCCATCAAGTACAAAAAGGAGGCAGAAAGGGCGCAAGTAAGAATTGAAGAGCTTATTGGCGAATTTGATGATGAAGAAGAGGAGGACCAGCCTAGGCGAAAGAGGCCTAGAACCGTCGGGCTTAGGAGAGCCTTGGAGAAACAGAAGGCTGAAGAACAAGCTCAATTCGAAGCTTTTCCTCTCACTACCCTCTTTGAGCGGGAAATTGAGGAAAACAAGGAAGCTTGGATTGAGAGGGCTAACCAGCATTTGGAGACCAAGCTTGAGAAGGAAAACAGGGATCTTGAGCTACAGAGAAAGAGAACTCTTCACTTTCAGAAGCTAAACCAATTCGCCAGGCGCAAATTGAAGGTGGCACAAGAAAAATTGAAGAAATTGAAGGAGAGGCACCTAGCACGGAAAGAGGCAAAAAGCATATCAGCCCTCGATATTCTAGCTTCAGCTTAGGAACATGTCTCTATGGACCCTTGAGGGTCATCCATGCCAATTTTGGGCCTGTTTCGAAAACTTTTTGTTTTTTGGCATTTTTGGGGTTTTCGCCAAAAACTCATAAATACGCCATTTCAGTTTGAAGAGTCGTCAAGGGAGGAGGGTGATACCAATGGATTCCATAATTTCATGAGCAGCTCTCCAGCGATTTTCAGGGCATTTGAAGATCATTCGCCCCTCCAAATTGGCAAAAAACAGCCTCATTTTGCACATTCTGCCCGCCCTATCAGCAGCCTGCTATTTTCTGGGTTTTTGCACACAGGTACAGTTTTGAGGGACTTTCAGAGATCAGATTGAGATGATTCCACTTGCATTGAAAAGCAGACACAGAGAGCTTTCCAACGAGCCATCATGAGCCTCATTTCGACATCAGGAAGCTTTCCATTTGCATCCAGCAAGTCAGAGGACCTTTTTCAGGCATAAATATGAAGTATTTTTGCAATTTTTGAACTCCAAAAATCTGCTTTTCCCAAATGTGCGTTAAGCTATTTTTATCATGGGAAAATCATGTAAAGTCAATATAATTTCCGTTTTTAGCGGTTTTTTAGATATTTTATGGGATATTTTGTGCCTTGGGCTTTGCAAAGCCTCAAGGACAAGTTTAGATATTTTGACTTGGCCAATGGGATAGCTAGTTGCTCCATGAGGTTTTCCTCCCTCAAGCCTATTTATTCCATGGTTCTCTTTGTAAAAGAGAGGCTGAACTTGAGAGAAGAATTAATGCATTGGTCATATGAGCTTTGAAGAATACACTTGAGTTATGATGTTTGGATTGCCTCTTGGATGCTTTTGAGGAATGTTGAAGACTTGTTGATGGATTCCTTGACATGGTAGAATGGTATAGTGCTTCTTAATGTTGTTTTGTCTTCTAGTTTTCACTCATATTTCATTTTTCTTGCTGCTATAGATCAGTAAAGATTGATTTTGAGATATGCCCATGGAGGCACCTCAAAATCCCTGAATCTTCATAGCTTGATGTTTTCTTCTCCCTTAATTATGCTAAAGAATTCTTAGCTGCTCTTTAGTAATCTAAGGTATTGTTGCTAAGTTTTATTCATCAGTTCCATGTATGTTGAGTAGGATGTATGGTTTTCCCTACCTACCTATCAGCTGCCCATAGTTCTGTCCATAAAACTTTCTCTTTGACTGATTTGTTGATCATTTTTGTTGAACCAAGGAGGCCTAGTCCCGATCTAGCCCTTTGCCTAAAACTATGAAAACTTATTTGTCCAAGTGCCCAATGACTTAGAGACTATGTTTAGGCATTCTGGCATAGTTTATGAGTTGTTAGTTTGTCTCATGTGTTTTCCCCAAAGTCTGATAGCCTTTTCCCGAAGTTAGAGGGTCATATACCTCTATGTATGGCTTGAATGTTTGATTTCTATGTATTGATTAGCTTATAGTTATTTCTAGCATGATTAATGGCTCGCTATTACATGTTTATGTCTGCTATTAACTAGTTTGCACTTGAAATCCCTTGTCTTTCACCAACTTATTGTTCATTTAATCCATTTTGCCCAGAGATCCCTTCTACTGTGAATCAAATCGGCCCTACAGCAGCTTTACATCATTACTTCATAGCTTCCTTGATCTGTTTGACCCCATAGCCCAATTTATCTACATCTTGTCATCCAGTTTATGTATTTGATCAGTTTCATCCCTCACAATCTTAAAAACTAAAAAAACCAAAAAAAACACACTTCATAACTAGCCTAATATCAGAACATCGCAAGTAAACACACCGACATCTTCTACACATATAGAGAGAGCCCTCTCTGAGTCCAGGAAGGCTAGGTCCTTGGGCTCCAAAGCTTGGTTTGATGTTACATCGTCATTTGGCTAGCCAATCGGCCAAATCACGGGACCCTAACATAATGGCGATCACGGTGGGACTTTGAGTCAAAACGTCCTAGGTAACCCTTAGGAACTCTCAAAATCTCAGTCAAACTTAGAAGAGTAGAATCTGGTTGTCTTACCATCCTAGCAAAATGATGAGTGAGTTATAGGAAACTCTTCCAAACCTTAGAACTACATAAAACTCAGAAAAACCCCAAAAAACTCCCTTAGATTGGTTTTTGATAGTATTGGTGGTGGACCATACAAAAATATCTCATAACAACCAATTTTCCACCTGGCGACTCCACTAACTTCTAGTAAGCCTTACTATTTCACCAAACTCTAGGCTACTATCCGATAGACCTATCCCATCACTCACCAACATAGCGGGAGATGGTAAGACACTGAGTACATAATATTCCAACAAACTCTTATAGACTCTTTGGTCCTTAGGTACCATAAACAAGCAAGCAGTCCATAGACTCATTTTTTAGAGTAAGCTCTTTTTGTTCTCATCACCCTAGCAAAGTGTTGAAACAAGTCTAGAATACTTTAACAAACCATAGGATGCACATATATTCAGAAAATCCAAAAAAAGCATTCTCAGATTAGTCTTGGTGGTGGACCATAGCTATCTTCACAACAGCAACCCATTTCCACCTGGCGACTCCACTAATCCATCCCTTTACTTTTGACCATCCTTCACCTTAGTAAAGCTTTAGAAAAACCACTCATCCAAAACATTCACCAATATCATTCTCTCTAAGCTCTGGATCTAAAATCTGGCTTCACGAAGAATCAATACCAGATCCCACCCAGACCCAAATCCCCCTATCATAGTAGATGACCCAGAAAAGATTCTGTGGCAAGCTTCTGAAACTGATCATCTAGCTACCGATAGATCCATCCGTAGAACAAGATCTGTACCTAAAACTCGCAATATCCTTCTAGGTCCACCTTCGGAACTAGAGTCATCACAAGCTTTTCCCCGAAGCAAATCATATAGTAGGATAAACTTCGACGATCTTGAACCCCTAAACCCACACCAGGGTCATATTAGAGAAACTTCACCCACCACTCCTCCTGATTTCCAGCTTCTTTATCAATTTGGCTCCTATCATCCTAGATCTGCTCAAAACCAGATCACTAGTCCAAGTTCATCCGCTACACCGGTGTAAACCACTTCATTTCAGCCTACTAGTCCCCATCTTGTACACCATCCATTAGCTCCAGTCATGGCAGCCTGGTACGCGCCTTTGGTGTTACCACCACCTTTAGCTCCTCTCCCAAACAAATATCAAGACAAGATCCCACACTTTACCGGAGAAGACACCACCACAGCTCAACAGCATGTAAGTAGGATTAGTGATGCTTTTGAATACATGGAAGTACACGACGAAACCGTCAGAATGAGAATATTCGCCCAAAGCCTGGGTGGAGAACCCAAAACATGGTTTAAAAGCTTGCCTCCAAACAGCATCCATGATATCCCCGAACTACATCAAGTCTTCAGAAATAGGTGGGAAATCCGAAGAAACCCCATTCAAATCCTGTCGGAATATAACAATCTAAAACGGGAAAATGGGGAAAGTGTCCAAGCTTACTGTACTAGGTTCAACAGTGTATATAACTCCCTCCCACCTCATTTCAAACCTCCACTTGGTTTAGCTTTGGCAAAATTTCCTGAGGGTTTTGATCCGGACATGACATATCATCTGAGGGATAAAGATCCACCTACCTTGGAGGAAATGCAACAAATAGCTATAAAAGCATATGCCAACTTAGCTGAAAAGAGAGCCAGGACTAGGTCAGAGAGGAAGGTCACATATAGAGATGAGGTCTCCACTTCGTCACCTTCCCTAGATCCCAGAATAGATGACTTAGTCAAATCCATGGCTAAAATGTGGGAAAAGATCAATGGAAAAGCTCCTGTTAGGGACAACCAGCCAAACCCTCCAATCAGAAACCGAAACCAAAAATTTAGGAGGGAACAGCCCCAAAATAGACCAAGGGATAATGACCAACAGATCAGGCCACCATTCAATGAAAACTATGTGGGAGAAGATGATAGAGAGACAGAACCTCTGGATGAAGGCCATCTAAATCTCGTAGGATCTGATAATGAAAGCGAGGTATACCTCACTGCAGAAGAACAAGAGCTATGTTCTCCTAATCAGGATGAGACCAACTATGAAGATCCCGACGATCCTGCCTTAGACTTTCAAAATGCCATTATAGAAGCTCACCGGCAGTATAATCTTAGAAGTAGAAAAAACCAAAACCATCCCAAAAAGAATAACCCTGACCATATCAAAATCCCTGATAAAAACCTAAATAAGACCATGAATAATAGCAAAATTAAGGCCCAAAGGGTTGACCAAAACAAAGGTAAAGCCATTCAGACAAGTATTAGCTCAGATATTCCTAGTACCTCTGCAGAAACCCCAAAGTTGGCTATATCAAAAGAAGTCCCGAGCCAAAGTCAGCAAATTAAGAACATAGAAAAGGTTATGTCTGAGAAAGCTGAAACAAATCTGCCCAAGCTACCCACTCCTTTTAGTTTCGAAGGGGAAATTTCCAAAATAAAAATTACCATACCCCTTATAGAGCTAGTAACTATAGATAGGTATAGATCTCAAATTTTCAAAGTATTTGACCTAGAGAACAGAGCTGATACCTTGAATCTAACTGACGACAAACCTGAGCTTTTATTTGGCCCTAAAATAGAAGGTGAATATCAAGAAGGATCTATTTCTCCTTTCTACATAAGTTTGAACATCCGGGACAAAATATTACATAATGCCATGTTAGATTCCGGCGCCTCCCATAACCTCATGCCTAAAGCAGTCATGGAAAACTTAGGACTGGAGGTGACCCAACCTTACAAAAACCTGTATTCTTTCGATTCAAGCCAGGTCAAATGTGTAGGTTTGATAAAGAATCTAGACTTTGCCCTAACACAACTACCAGCCAAAAACTTAGTCATGGATGTGGTAGTGGCTGACATCACACCCAAGTATGGAATGCTACTTTCAAGAGCCTGGTCTGCCAAAATACAAGGTAGCCTTCAAATGGACATGTCATTCGTTACTATTCCGGTTTTCAACCAAACTAGGAGACTATACCGAGAGGCTCGCATGAAATACATGGTTAGCAACAGAAATAAGCCAAACAATACCCCCATCTATTCCATTCATTCCAATTTAGATTCTTTTATCTTATACAGTGAAGGTGATATACACAAGCAGATAAAAGAAAATGAAGACATGTCCAAACCATTACGGAATAAAGAACTTGATGACCAAAGTCCCAAGAAACCTGAGAAACAGCTCAGTATCATGTATGAAAAGGAAACTCTTTGGAGTATAAGCTTTGATGGTTCTTGTGGCAAGACAAGTTCAGGAGCAGGCATCTGGATACACAATACTAAGGAAGGTCATTCTTTTAGATTAGAATTCCAATGTACAAATAACATTGCGGAATATGAAGCCCTTCTCATTGGTCTACACATGCTTAAAGACTTAGGCGCCAATAGAATAACAACTCAAGGGGACTCGGAACTTGTAATCAGGCAAATCAAAGGTGAATATTCAGCCAAGAACCCAAGACTGAGAGAATATAGGAATGCAGCTTTGGATATCCTTAAAACTTTCGAAAAATATGAACTCACCTATATCCCTAGGATTCAAAACAGTCTGGCAAATGAGCTTGCCTTCGCTGCAAGCACTAGCCAAATACCATGTATAAGTGAGCAATATGATATCCAAGTGAAACACCGCCCTACTATACTAGATAATCTTGACCATTGGCAAGTATTCCAAGATGATGATCAAATTGATGATTTCCTCCAATCTAGAAATGAGTTTGAGATAATCAAAACAGACTCAGAAGATGAAGAGAGGGAACCCAACCTAGGTCAAGACCAAGAGCTAAATCCACCTTTATGGACCAATCTAAACCTGGTAGACCATCCATATGATAGGGAGATAGAAGAAGACATTGACCAAAGAGAACTTGAAGTCTTACACTGCGAAAATGACACCATACCTAGAGGGCTCGCACCTTTAGAAGAATTGTTTGACTTTAATGATGTGGCCAAAAAGCCTAAAATGGAATCTACAGAGGATGACATAGAGGAATACAACATAGGAAATCCAGAAGAGCCTAAAAACATTAAACTATCCAAAACCCTCCCACCTGACATAAAACAAAGATACATAAATCTATTCAAAGAATTTAAAGATGTGTTTGCATGGGGGTACCAAGATTTAAAATCATATGATACCAGCATCATCCAACATAAAATTCCCCTCAAAGAAAATCAAAAACCTTTTAAACAGAAGTTAAGAAGGATAAACCCAGTATTATTACCATTGGTTGAAAAGGAAATTAAAAAGATGTATGATGCCAGGATAATAGTATCTCTCCGATATTCTGAGTGGGTCTCAAATTTAGTATCAGTTAGGAAAAAGACTGGTGAAATCAGACTCTGCATCGATTTCCGAAACTTGAATAGGGCATGTCTGAAAGATAACTACCCTCTGCCCAAAATGGACCACATACTTCAGAAGGTAGTAGGCGCTAAAAGAATCTCATTGCTTGATGGTTTTTCTGGTTATAACCAAGTATTGGTTTATCCTACCGATCAACATAAGATAGCTTTCACCACCCCTTGGGGCACTTTTATGTACGTTAAAATGCCTTTTGGACTGATGAATGTTGGCGCCACATTTCAAAGAGCCATGGACATAGCCTTCTCAGAAGACATAGGTGTTTTCATAGTCATATATCTTGACGATATAACAGT
This sequence comes from Pinus albicaulis, assembly GCA_034641835.2. Lineage (NCBI taxonomy): Eukaryota > Viridiplantae > Streptophyta > Pinopsida > Pinales > Pinaceae > Pinus > Pinus albicaulis. Next base: position 1,596,521,350 of record CM076582.1, read on the forward strand.
ATATTCTAAATCTAACGAAGAACACCTAGCACACTTAAGAAAGGTTTTCAACAAATGCAGAAAGTATGGTCTATCCCTAAACCCCAAGAAAACACTCTTCGGTCTGGAAGAAGGGAAACTCCTAGGTCACATTATTTCGGAAGAAGGAATCAAAATAGACCCCCAAAGAATCGAAGGAATCCTACAGATAAGTCACCCCCGAAACATTAAGGAGTTACAGTCCTTTATCGGCAAGATAAATTTCTTGAGAAGATTCATTCCCAACCTTGCTGAGCTCCTAAAAGCGATCACAAATATGTTAAGAAAGGAGGTCGGGGTTAAATGGACTATCGAAGCCAAAAAATCTTTTGAACTAATTAAAAGGGCTCTAACTGAAACACCAGTATTGATAAGCCCTGACTTCACCAAAGATTTTTACATCTTCTCATTTGCCTCAGAACATACAATAGCCGCGGTGTTGTTGCAGAAAAATGCAGCTGGGCAAGAGCAACCCATTGCCTTTTTAGCAAATCCCTAAGAGATGCCCCCTTGAAATATAACATCATGGAGAAACAGGCATTCGCATTGGTAAAAGCATTAAAGGATTTCCGAGTTTACATCTTGCATTCTCATATCATAGCTTTTGTTCCTAATACTGTTGTCAAGGACATTCTTAACCAAGATCCTGATGGTAAAAGGGGAAAGTGGATTGCTATCATCCTAGAATATGACTTAGAAATTAGGCCTACTAAACTAGTTAAAGGACAAGGACTCGTGAGATTAATGGCTGAAACCAACCTCCAAGCTTTAGATATAAATTTTGTCGATGCCTTAGAAGAACAAGAAGAATGCACACTTCCCCCTATCGATCAAATATTTTTGGATTCACCTTGGTATGCAGACATTCTCTATGTATTAACTTATATGAATGCTCCTCCGTCTTTATCAAAAACAAAGGAAAGATTCCTCAAACAAAAATCTTTAAAGTTTTGCATTATAGATGGTTCTCTGTATTGGAAGAATCCTACTGGTATGCTACTTAAATGTTTGCTCGAGTCTGATGCAGAAAGAATCATGCGGGAAATGCATGAAGGGGAATGTGGAGGTCATCTCTACTGGAAAACTACTGCAAACAAAATCCTTAGAGCCGGTTATTATTGGCCCACCTTGTTCCCTGATACTCACAAACTGGTCATGACCTGCCATAAATGTCAATTTTTTGATGGCAAGAAAAAGCTTCTACCTTTGCCTTTACACCCCATCATAGTTGAAGGACCCTTCCAGCAATGGGGTCTAGACTTCATTGGGGAAATTCACCCCTCCTCCTCTGCTCAACATAAATGGATCCTCACAGCCACTGATTACTTTACCAAATGGATAGAAGCCATACCATCTCGGAACGCCACCGATTCAGTCATCATCACGTTCCTAGAAACCAATATCCTATCCAGATTTGGCTGTCCCAGGAAAATCATTATAGATAACGCCGCTGCTTTCTCTTCCAAGAAAATGATAGACTTCTGTCACAAGTATCATATTTCATTAGGACATTCCACAGCCTACTACCCTCAAGGTAATGGCTTAGCCGAGTCTTCTAACAAAAGCCTAGTCAACATTATCAAAAAACTTCTGGAACAAAATCAAAAAGCATGGCATGGGAAACTAGTGCACGCCTTATGGGCTGATAGATTAACTACCAAGACGTCCATAGGTATGTCCCCTTACCAGCTAGTCTATGGTGTTGACGCCATTTTCCCAACCTCTCTAGGAGTTCCAGTAATGAAATTACTACAAGAAGTCTAAATAGAAGAAAATGATATACAAAGGAGAGTAAATCAGACTATCCATTTAGAACAAACCAGAGAAGAAGTTTACCAAAGGGCTCAGTTAGCACAAGACAAAATAAAACAGATTTTTGACAGAAGAACTAAGGAAAATGATTTTCAAATTGGAGATAAAGTTTTAAAATGGGATTCTAGAAGAGAAGATAAAGGTAAACATGGCAAGTTTGAAAATTTATGGAAAGGGCCTTACATCATCAGCTCAGTTAGTGGAAACAATGCTTTCTTCTTACAAGAACCTGATGGGACTGAAATTTTTGGGGGTCCTGTGAATGACAGGACATTAAAACACTATTTTTGTCAAGAACTCCATTTTTGAGTTTGAAACACTTTCAGTCATTGTGCATACCATTGTTTGAAATATTGAAAAAATAGAAAAGTCAAAAACAGTAAAAAGCAGAAAAAGAGGGCAAGTGAAGATAGAACCAAGGCCCCATGTTCCAAAAAATAGTCTTTCAGAAAGCGAGCAAGTCTAAATGCCGCTACTAGTACTTCAATGTCTTGTTCAGCTATCTAGCCTAATCATAGCTGAGCATGTTTAAATTTAATTGCTGATAAGTTAGTGAGTGTCAAGATAGTCAACATTGTGTAAGATTGACTTATCACGGAGCTTAGATTAGGGAGAGATTCTGGTTCCACATGCCTAAAACAGAACCAAAGAGAGAAGCGAGGGATGAAAAACACATTGTACATCTTAGCCCCGCTTGTCTAGTTTCCTTTTATTGCAGAATAACATTTGTGTGCATCTTGTCTTTTATGCCGCAAATGCATGACAAATCAGACTGCCTAATCCTGATTTGATCATTTTTGAATTTCATGTTGTAGATTAGAGAATGAAATCCTGTCAAACTGCTTAATCTTGACAGTCGATCTAGTTTAGGTAGAGAAATGAAGGAGTTCATCAGCTTAATCTGAACTCCCAGCAGATATAAGAGTAGAAATAGATAGTTTCATTTTGCAAAAAGAAAAATATGCATTGTCAAAAGGCTGCTAGTTCAAATGCGCCAAACAGAAGAAAAAATGTTAGGAAAGATAGTGGGGTAGGTAGAAGTATCATTGATGTTAAACATACTGACACTTTCAGAAATAACATCAAGAGAAGGGTAAATTTTGCGCCAATGGATAAGGCACTGGTCTTCATAAGCCAAAAATCTGAATTCTGGACACCTCCTGACGAGGAGCTGCCCTCCCCAAATGGAGCCATTGTTAGCCATCAGTATTTTTTACATGTTAGTGATGACTATATCTTCAGCTGAGTTTTCTAGAAACTGATTTCCTTATGTCAATATGTCATCCAGAAAACCCTCCCAAAACTTTTTTCGCCTTTCTACCTATTCAGTCCACCCCTGGCAACATCACAAAACCCCATATCACAATCCTATCTAGCTTCAGCCTTATTGACCTGCCCATCAGCCTTAAAAAGCAAATCCACATCTGTTTCAGAAATCTACCCTATGTTAGGAAGTGGCGTTTAGGACATTTCACCTTTGGCAATTATCAAAAAGCCAAAAAAGCCCCCATCTGCAGCAGACCATACCATGACTGATCCCTTAATTTGCAAATGAAATTGACAAACAGCCTTAAGTCGCGCCACTCATATTCTCTAGGTCTCAGCACTGCATAAAGCCCAATCTCAAGCTGACTAGTAGGTTTTTCACTGTGTTCTATGGTTCTACAAAGACAGGAAATATATTTCATCTCAGGAGGAATTGCTTGATCCACACTTAGAGGAACAGCTGCTTCTAAATGTATTGTGAGCCTGAGATGAAGCTGCAAAACAAAAGTCACTCATCAGGACCTTACAGCTCTTTCCAGCATGAAAATCACAGTAAGAAAGGGTCGCCACTGTCTCAGCAAAATGGTAAATTGTCAAGGCCCAGAACCTCCTTCATTTACAAGCAGAGGTTAAGGCGCCTCCTTCATCCACAAGCAGAGGGCGCAGGCCAGTTTTGACTCAGAAGGTTGCAAAAGTCCAGTTTTGCCTTTACTGAAACAATGAAACAATATCTTCAGGTTTCATAAATGTAATTGATGATCATAACAGGAATAGAGCTTGCGATATGCTAGCTCAAAAGAAAGGAAAGTCTGATTTGATAAAGGAGCTCATCTCAAACTTTCAGAATCATGTGAATTGATGAAATGAAGAAGGCCTGTCATCAGTGAACATTCCAAAGCATAAGGACCCTGTCTATCCACAAGATCAAATAGAACAGATGATAACCAATGCCATTACACAGGCAGGAGAAAGTTCTTGGTTTTTTCAAGGAAACACTGACCTTCATAGTCACAAAGTTTGTTTGTTAAAATAATCAATCATGAGATGCAACAAGCCAAATGTTTGAATTCACCCTTAGGACAACGCAGGGAGACAGTATTACTCTGGCTAGGTTTTCTTCTAAAAACACAGTGAGGCTTGCAAATGAAGATGCTTAGATTGGTGTTGTTCAAATGGTTTACTTATCACCACATCTGCCCGATGAGGAGCCTCCTCCATATATGAGTAGAGGGCCAAAACCACTGCAGGGTGCTGAAACTGATTGATACAAGAAAGCAGTGGAAGGATGCCAAAAAGGAAGAAAGGTCATTTCACAGATGAATGCTAGTGCTGGTAATGCAAATATTTTGGTACTCCTGTTTCAAAGAACTCTCTGTCTGACTATACTTACAGTAGGAAAGGGGCAATATTGAACATATGTGTGCCACTGATACCAAAAAAGAAAACTGTCTCTTTGAAGAAAGATCAAGCAACAAGACAATGTCAAATACCAAATCACAGCTTTCAAATGTTTTGGTGCATTATGAAATAGTCCTTCATTGCTAACAGTCACCAAAAGGAGAAGCAGTGAACATATTTCAGTTATGTAATGGTTCTGTGGGCAAAAAGAGGTAACACAATGATCAGAGCAAAATAATGACTATGTATCAAAAGAATCCTGTTTTCATATTACCCAAGCTTGTTTTTTCAGATGGAGGAGGCAGGTGGTATTCAATCTTATAAGTAGGCAGAGGAAGTTGGTTGTGATGAATCACCACTGTTCATATGTTTTAAAAGCAAACACCCTTGTTATCATTTCAAAGGACAGATTTAACACAGAGCTGCATGGAAAAGAGACCTGCAGGCAAGACCTTCTAAAATGTGTCACCAAGAATATTTCCCCTTTAAAGTTATCATTCACTACGTCCCAAAGATTTTTCAGCCTGTAATCATTATTGATATAGTTTAGAAAGAAGAATCCCAACCTTTATTTTGAAGGAGAAGAGGGCACTTTTTAATACACATACAAACAGAGATTTGAAGGTCCACTACAGGTAAAAGATGAAGGAATTGTCAAAATAAAGTGACAAGTCACATGTGGTATTGAAACACCGTAGCAAAAGTGGTGGAGATGGTTGACTTAATCGATCGAAATTCAGAGCTCAGGGTCAGAATCAAAAGGCATATATATATATATATATTCAAATAACAAACCAAACGGAGTTAAAAATCAATTTTCAAATGACCGTTGGGATATTTTATAAGGTTGAGATGTGAGAGTGGAAATCCGTTTTCAAAAGTTAGAAACAAAGCCCGTGCCTCCACAGCATCAACAAGCAAGAAAAACCGGGCGAAGATTCACAAATCTGCAATCGGAGGCGGCGCGACGTGCCTGGAACTTGGCGCGACGTGCCTGGGCATCGTTTAACACAGGCTTTCAATGTCGGCGCGACGTGCCTGTAGGTGGGCGCGACGTGCCTGTAGGTGGCCGCCCGACCGCACGACAAGTCCACCCGACGGCCTTTTCTCCTGTGCGACGGGTTTGCTCCAAAGATTGCCGCGCCATTGTTGGAGCGTTCCGGTGCTTTCAAACTCTTTCCACGGGATTTCCTCTCAAGAACTCACAAGGTATTTCATCTCCTAACTTGAAAAACTCGGGAAATCAAGTTTAAAAACCTGCGTGCCTTGATTTTGAGCTGTGCATGGTTAAAGGGGTTACAGAGTTGGTTGATAAGAAGTTGAAACCTTGGAGGCCGGGGTATAAAGTGTAATGGTGTACATCTCAAAACTCACAAACGAAGAATGTGTTGCCTAAACTACTGTGTGAAATGATTTTTTTTCAAGCTAGGTCTGTTTTCCCTTGCACTGTATTACATATTAAAAGGCAGAGTTATTGGTGTGTAAAATTAAGATGAAGACAGAGGTACAGGTTGAAGACTGATCGACAGAGAACTTCCAAAGATGACAGCATAGTAAAGGAGCAGAGATTGTTGATAGCTAGATTTTGACATTAAGGGCAGAAGTACCAAAGTGATTTTGAATTTCTCAAAACTTCACAAGTGAAAATGGCCACTGTCTAAAGGGCAGAGTGCTTGGTGTTTGCATTTGATATTAAAACAGAGATGTAGGTATTATGTTGATCTCTTAAGCTCACAAATAGAGAGTATAGTTCCTAAAAACCACTGTTGCACTTATTTTTCACCTAAACTAAGTCCGCTTGTTCATTACACTACATTGTCATTCTGAAGATTGTTGAACAGAGTAATTTTGAGGGTGAAATAAGGCCATGTTCTAGAAGGCATTTGTTGATGATCAAGTTTAAATTAAGGGCAGAGTTATAAAGGCAGTGATTGACTTCTCAAAAAGTCACAAGTGAAAGGTTTTTCCCTTAACACAGTGGGCTAATTTTTCACCTAACCACAGGGTCTCTTTTCTTTTCCCACTGTGTGGTCTCCACAAAAATCTGCTAACAGAGGTAATTTTCAAGATAAATAATCTGAAGAACAGGGTTATTATTTTTGAAGTTTGGCATTGAAGACACAAATACAGGTAAAAGCTGGCCTCTAACAAAATCACAAGAAGGGGGTTTATTCAAGGAAGCCTTGTTGCATTTCATTCAAAATCACAGGGTCCATAACTATCCAAGCAGAGTATTGGCCAGTTTCAATCCAGCGGAGCATTCTTCATACATTGAAGGCAGTGTGCCTCTTCCAAGCCTGTTTCAAGTCAGAATGCCTCCAAAACGAGATCACAAAGGCGGACAACACAAAAGATATGAGCCCATCTCCATAGAAGAAATAAATGCTCATCCCTCGGTGCTTTTCAATTTCCATGAAGTAGGCTGTCTTGATTTCTGTCAAAGGATAGAGGAAGTCAAGAGTTTCTCACCACTTACACATTTGTGCGCTTTGAGATTCAAAGACAAACACTTCCAGCTTGCAGGTCTTGACTTCAAAATCTCCCCAAGGTATATATCCAAGGCTACTAAGATCCCGTATCATGGTGAAAAGTGGTTTAAGCAAGCACATCTTGATCTGGAGGATTATAAACCTTTCATCAAGCCGGAAAATAGGGAGACCATCACTGCTATTTTTCCTTTCTCTTATCTTCTTGACAGTTATGCTCCACTGATGAAGGCCATAATGAGATACTTCACTTGTGAAGGGAGGTTTAGCCAAATCTTTTCCTATCATGTTCGCTTGTTGATGCATTTTACCAGGAGCAGACAATTAAACCTCCCATACTTTTTGTCCAAGAGCATAGAGAAAATGGCAGCTACTGTCCAAAAGAAAGCTCCACCTCAGCAAATCCTTTCTCTCTTTCACCATTCCTTGATCAAAATCATTTTCTTGCACCAGCTGGAGAAGAAAGGAGTTTCATGGGAGTCATTCATTAGCCATGCCGATTTCGCCACTGTCCCTCCTGCTCATGTGTCTCCTACTCAGCCTGTCCATCGCCCAGTGCCTTTATCTAGTAGGCCTACCCCTAAAAAACTCAAGATGATCACTGGGCAGCCAAGTACACAAGGAGAAGGAGAGGGCAGTGAGCCACAGGGAGAAAAGGAGGATGATGAACAGCAGCAGCCAGATTTAGAGGGACAGCAGCAGTTGGATATCATTGGACAGCAGCTAGAGGTTGATGAACAGCATCAAATTCAGGGAGAGGGACAGCAGCAGATAGAGGTTGAAGAGCAGCAGGTTGAGCAAACACTTGAAACATCTTTTGAGCCACAAGCTGGACAGGATGTTGAGGGAGGACAGCAAGCTGAGGCTGCCTCCTTGACGGTGACTAAAGCTATTCCTAAGAAGAGGAAATTGCCTAAAAAGACAACTTCAAGCTTGCCAAGGAGAAAGAGCGCTAGATTGGCCTTCAAAGGCAAAAGTACAGTTGGAAAAAGCGCCAAGCTTAGAGGTAAATCAGCTGTCATCCCTATCCCAAGCGATGACAGCGACAATGAGGCACGCATCCTTGAAAATTTCCTCATTCACAAAGAAGGTCAAATTGAGGTGTTACAAGAAGATCTCCAAAAGGCAAGGAATTTCAATCATTTCTTGGAGGTTGAGAACAAACAAATGAAATTTCATGCAGCCATTCATGAGGCAAGGGCCATCAAGTACAAAAAGGAGGCAGAAAAGGCGCAAGTAAGAATTGAAGAGCTTATTGGCGAATTTGATGATGAAGAAGAGGAGGACCAACCTAGGCGAAAGAGGCCTAGAACCATCGGGCTTAGGAGAGCCTTGGAGAAATAGAAGGCTGAAGAACAAGCTCAATTCGAAGCTTTTCCTCTCACCACCCTCTTTGAGCGGGAAATTGAGGAAAACAAGGAAGCTTGGCTTGAGAGGGCTAACCAGCATTTGGAGACCAAGCTTGAGAAGGAAAACAGGGATCTCGAGCTACAGAGAAAGAGAACACTTCACTTTTAGAAGCTAAACCAATTCGCCAGGCGCAAATTGAAGGTGGCACAAGGAAAATTGAAGAATTTGAAGGAGAGGCGCCTAGCACGGAAAGAGGCGAAAAGCATATCAGCCCTCGATATTTTAGGTTCAGCTTCGGAACATGTTTCTATGGACCCTTGAGGGTCATACACGCCAATTTTGGGCCTGTTTCGAAAACTTTTTGTTTTTTGGCATTTTTGGGGTTTTTCGCCAAAAACTCATAAATGCGCCATTTCAGCTTGAAGAGTCGTCAAGGGAGGAGGGTGATACCAATGGATTCCATACACTCATGAGCAGCTCTCTCCACTACTCTTTGTGGCATTTGAAGATGATTTAGTCCCCCAAAGTGGCGAAAAACAGTCACTTTTTCAACAATCTGCCCCGCATATCAGCAAAGGCTATTTTCTGGGTTTTTTCACACAGGTTAGATTTTCACAGGCTTCCAATGATCATTTTGGGAAAAGAAAAGAATTTTCACAAAATATACATCTAGAGCTTTCCAACGAGCCTTCATGAGCCTCATTTCGACATCTAGCTGGCCCCATTTGCATCCGCAAGTCGGGGGACCCTATTTTCGGTGTATAAATATGAGACATTTTTGCAATTTTTGAATTCCAAAAATCTGCTTTTCCCAAATGTGCGTTAGGCTATTTTTATCATGGGAAAATCATGTAAAGTCAATATAATTTCCGTTTTTAGCAGTTTTTTAGATATTTTATTAGATATTTTGTGCCTTGGGCTTTGCAAAGCCTCAAGGAAAAGTTTAGATATTTTGACTTGGCCAATGGGATAGCTAGTTGCTCCATGAGGTTTTCCTCCTTCTAGCCTATTTATCCCATGATTCTCATTGTAAATAAGGGGCTGAACTTGAGAGAAGAATTAATGCATTGGTCATATGAGCTTTGAAGAATACACTTGAGTTATGATTTTTGGACTGCCTCTTGGATGCTTTTGAGGAATGTTGAAGGCTTGTTGATGGATTCCTTGTGATGGATTCCTCGACATGGTAGAATGGTATAGTGCTTCTTAATGTGTTTTGTCTTCTAGTTTTCACTCATATTTCTTATTTTTCTTGCTGCTATAGATCGGTAAAGATTGATTTTGAGACATGCCCATGGAGGCACCTCAAAATCCCTGAATCTTCATAGCTTGATGTTTTCTTCTCCCTTAGTTATGCTAAAGAATTCTTAGCTGCTCTTTAGTAATCTAAGGTATTGTTGCTAAGTTTTATTCATCAGTTCCATGTATGTTGAGTAGGATGTATGGTTTGCCCTACCTACCTATCAGCTGCCCATAGTTCTGTCCATAAAACTTTCTCTTTGACAGATTTGTTGATCATTTTGTTGAACCAAGGAGGCCTAGTCCCGATCTAGCCCTTTGCCTAAAACTATGAAAACTTATTTGTCCAAGTGCCCAATGACTTAGAGACTATGTTTAGGCGTTCCGGCATAGTTTATGAGTTGTTAGTTTGTCTCATGTGTTTTCCCAAAAGTCTGATAGCCTTTTCCCGAAGTTAGAGGGTCATATACCTCTATGTATGGCTTGAATGTTTGATTTCTATGTATTGATTAGCTTATAGTTATTCCTAGCATGATTAATGGCTCGCTATTACATGTTTATGTCTGCTATTAACTAGTTTGCACTTGAAATCCCTTGTCTTTCACCAACTTATTGTTCATTTAATCCATTTTTCCCAGAGATCCCTTCTATTGTGAATCAAATCGGCCCTACAGCAGCTTTACATCATTACTTCATAGCTTCCTTGATCTGTTTGACCCCATAGCCCAATTTATCTACATCTTGTCATCCAGTTTATGTATTTGATCAGTTTCATCCCTCACAATCTTAAAAACTAAAAAAACCAAAAAAAACACACTTCATAACTAGCCTAATATCAGAACATCGCAAGTAAACACACCGACATCTTCTACACATATAGAGAGAGCCCTCTCTGAGTCCAGGAAGGCTAGGTCCTTGGGCTCCAAAGCTTGGTTTGATGTTACATCGTCATTTGGCTAGCCAATCGGCCAAATCACGGGACCCTAACACCAACAACAACATTTCCTTCAGGAATTGCGCAGTCCTTTCTTGTATATCCAAGGGGGAAGGGAAGTTGCTAGCATTTTAGCTAGTAATCTAGTGGAGGACCATTCCTTCACATTGTATTCATTACTTCCATCATTTTGGAGCTTATTTGCATATCTTAGAAATAGGCTAGAGAGCCTTCATCCTTTACAACACAGTTTTTGTGAGTAGTTTTGTAGTAGAAGGTACAATCTTCAGAGGAGGATTGAGGAACTACATCTTGAGCTTATAGCTTGAGGATCTAGTGAAGGTATCAACCCTTCAATCATAGATCTGATCTTGTGACATATTGCAGCCATATATTTGTCAGATCCAGCTTCAGATCTGCATGCCCAGCATTTGTATAATGAAACTCTAAGAGGGTAATTTTCTTAGATTGACAGATCTTAGAAATCCTTTCTAGGTTGTCTTGCTTTGACATCATAGTGCCCAGATCTAGAATCTTGGCATCATTAGAGCTCCAGATTTCCATAGATCTACATTTTCCTTTTAGTCAAGAGTCACATGTTTATTATCTGCTGAAGGTACGGCATAGTATTTTCTTCCAACATCTCTCCAATTACGCAGTTCTTTTCAGGGTCATTCTAGCCTATGTATTTTGCTTCAGTACATATATTTGAGCATTGTTGTATTGTTTGTCCATCTCCAATGATAATAAAAGGCTCACCTATTCTGTATATTCTGTGATTGTTGAATCCTTACATGTACATTTTATGTGTTACAAATATTGTGTTTGTGTATCAATGCATTATTCCATTCTGGAATATTACAGTGATACCAGAGCATGATCTTTGGCTCAAGTTGTGGACATTATTGACAACATATGAAAAGCAGATAGTAGAGATCTACTATAATGGAGGTATTGATTTTTGCCTCATCTTTCTTTAGATCTATGAAGGATCTCTCCAAATAGATCAATGAAATAAGAAGAGAGAGGCAAAGCAAAACCTCAAGAAGGTTTCAGGATGAAGGAGGTCCCAGTACTTCTTATCAGTATCAAAGAAGACCAGAGAAGAAAAGGGCTTCACATTATTCCACTAGATCCACTTTATGATGAGAAAGAGGGCTGGTTTGAATATGTAGAAGACTTGGGGCATGAAACCCTGATTAAATATCTATCTAAATACAAGTCACAACCAAGAGCATTGAAGGAGAATATGTCTCTCCAATAGTTTTTGCAATTCAAAGAAGAGAGGAGATTGAGAAGAAACAACAGGAGAAAGAGGCATAGATTCTTCTTTTCTACATTTGATTGATATCCCACAAGCACATTGAGTGCTTGGAGGGAAGAAATGGCTACCTTCTTTCTGAAATATCCTATATCATAAAGAGAGGCTGTGGAGTTTGCAATGCTGCAGCTAGATGGTGAAGCAAGAGATTGGTGGTTTAATCACTTGTCCCATATGAAAGTGTCTACTTATGTAGATTTTATTGTAATACTAAAGAAGGGGTATGGTAGAAATAAATCAGAGACATCTCACATAGTGACATCTCCTATCATCAAGGAGATAGTACTTGAAGATCCAAAAGAAGATTTCCACGTTATCACTCAAGAGGAGGAGCCTCTACCATGACCATTGGATGTAGATGTGCTTACATCAAGGGGAGAATCACTTTCATATTTGAAATATGGTCCTGAGTTCTTGATATTTGGAGCCCCATCCATGATTTATGAGATGCATGATGAGGAGGAGACATATACCATTTATGGTACAGTTGCAAAGATGCATCCATCATCACTACTAGCAGTTGGAGACACCATTGTCCCGGTTGGAGGAACTCTTGTGATCTTGCAAGAGGTTCCCACATATCAATTGATCCAAGGTAAGAATCCACTTTCATCTCATATTGTTTCAGTACCTATTATTGAAACTTATGGGGACATGCCATCATGTCTAGTGCATGACCAAGGGTTAGAACAACATGCTGATTTGGAGCAGCATCATATCACCATGCAAAGGACCCTTGAACTAATCAAGGAAGAAAGGAAGAACCATCCTTATTTTTCATTGGTGGGCTACATTGACACCTTTGAGTTGAAGTGTAGACTTTCCGAAAATGGGATGATTATGATCCTATGTACCATCTCTGGATATAGGTTTAGCATTATACCTTTCTTTGAGAAAACACATGTATCACCTTGCAGATCGACAACGTTGTTAATGAGCAGCAATGAGAAGAAGAGGACTCGTTCTTTATGCGAGAAATCAAATGGAAGCTTCACTCATGAAGAAATGAAGGTAAAGATGATAGATGGTAGACATCTTCAGATGAGGAATATTTTCTCCTTTCCAGATGATACTTTCTTAATGAGCATCTCACAGCTCAAAGAGAAACTTCTACCTACAACAGATCCATAACCTTATTGGTTTTGGAGGGCCATTGATGAGAAGAGGATTTCATGGAGAGACCTCAATGGAGGTGCACTTCAAGATTTCATGGAGTGCAAAGCTATTCACTTGGAAGATGTTGGTATTTTACAATGGGAGCATACCAATTTTTGGAAGGGGGCGCAATGGTGACAACACAAACACGACACAGGGGGAAGAAGAAAGATCAACAAAGGCAGGGAGGTGCAGAATCAAGAGAGTACAATGTCGAAACAAGGGCAGATAGGTGCAGTGTCAATTGATTTTAAAGTCTTTGCCTGGCGGTGTAAACCAGGCTCTTCTTCGCTTAGGGTGAGTGTGTGGCATGTGTTAATTTTAATTTTTAAACCCTTTTCATTTTGAGAGCAAGAGAAAAAGTGTGTTACGTAACTGAAAATAATGCTGCAGAGAACAGTATATAATGCTGGAATAACAGAAAATTAACAGCTAATCAATGCATCGATCTAACCCAAAAAGGTGGGGCTCTCAAAACTAGTCTAACAGAGGGAAAAAATCTAGTCAAAACACACTAAAAAGAGGCCAAAATATCTAGGGTCGAAAGGGACAAGGATCTAAAAAAGAAATCTGCTGAAAAGAGGGGCAGAACACAGCCAAGAGGCAGAGGCAAGGTGGCTGGAAAAAAGGAGGAAATCAGCAAAAAGCAGATGGGGCAAGCAGGAGCCCCTAATGGTAGATCCAAACAAATCTTCAGGAGGTGATTTGAAAGGGAGAAGAGCTGATTAAAAGAGATCTGAAAAGGAGGTATCAAATCTGGAAAAGGGGGAGCTGAAACTCTGAAAAAACAGACACCTGAAACAGATAAAAACTCTTCCACCAAAAGTGGAGGGTATTGAAGCCCTAGGGGGCTATGTTCCCACTTAGATGAGCAAAACAGATCAGAAACAGGTCGAAATGGGCTAAGACAGAGGCTGGAAAACCCTGACAGAAGCTTCAGAAAAACCCAGAAAAAGTGCAGAAAAATTGGTAGGTCGCAGGTTCTGACCTGTTTTCTGTGCAGGTCGCAGATAATGGGCTGAAAAGTGCGACCTGAAGCTCCGGGTGTCCCGACGGCAGATTTCCGGAAAATTTGCCATCTCAGTTGCGGTTGATGTCTGTCACCTGCGCAATAGGGCCAGAAACACGCAGAAGTTAGAAATTTTAATGTTTTAGGGTTTTATAGGTGAAAAACAACATGAAAATAGGAAAAACAAAAAGCTGAAAAGAAACCCTAGGGTCTGAAGTAGTTGGATATGCAGGAATATGAAAAACGACAGCGGTCGTAATTGAAAACCCGTGTGGAGTCGCCAGTTGTTAGTATGAATCTTTTGTCGAAGTGTATGAAAAAAGACCACTTTAGCTACGCATAACTTATAGCCCTAACATCAAATATGGCTGCCAATATCTTCAGATCTGCAGTTAGTTGATCAAGACAAATGCTGCAAAAATCCAGATCTATGCATAAAGAGACATTAAGCAGTAAAAGTAAGGTTTTGCTCCATACATCCAATAGACAAGACAAGAACAATGTTTTTGAAAGAATTTTTGTATTAAGGGCACCTGGGAGGAAAACAAGAAGGTGTTTCCAATTCTCCTCAATGGGATGGGTTCTTGGAAGTCCTCAGCACTTCAGATCTAGCATTTCTCTCTCTTGTTGGGGCAGAGACAGTTGACCGAGCGAAGGTCTCATAGGAGGCGTCAGGAGAGGAATAACCTAGATATATAAAAACCCAGAGCACTTACCTTAGCATCCTTCCCTGTACCGGCGTATTTCCCGGAATAAAGTAAACCTGTTCCGTCATCATATGCATGTGTTTCAGGGAGTAATGTTGCAGACAAAGATAGAACTCAAAGGGAGCTCACACAGCAAATAATGGAAAATATGACAATGATAATGGCTCAAAGTCAGACCAAGAGTCTAGATCCAGAGTGATCTAATAGGCAAAAAAAGGTGAAGAATGATAGGAAAAACCCTCCTATTTATAACAAAATATTGGGTCATTCTAGATCTTGGTGCATGATTAAAATAACATTAACCAAATCTAGATCCACCTTTTATGGAATATTTTATTATATTTGTTGGAGGGAAAAAGTATTTGACTTGGGTCAAATCCCTTTATTTGTGAATAATAAATAAATAAATGATTTATTTATCATTTAAAGGAAGTGGTTGAAAGATAATCAAATAAATAATGATTTATTTAATTATTTATGGGTGATTTAGTCATATTTAACAAGGAATATTATTTAAATAAGATTTAAATAATTATTCCTAGAAAATAATAAGATAAATAAAGATTTATCTAATTAATTTCTTTGTTTTGAGTTAAACATGACCAGGAAAATCAAACAAATATAGGTTTGTTTAATATTTCCTTTTGGGGTTTCCTGTTTAGACCATAAACAACCTAATAAATGTGTTTTATTAAGTTATTTTACATAGTGAAAGAAATTTTACTTAGGGTAAAATTGGTCTTACGTGGTGTACTTGGGTCCATCTAATTATAGTAGGTTAGATGACCAAAAATTGGTGTAACAACCACCACCTGAAGACAAGTTCTATAGCTCATTTAAATCATGGGACTAGTATTTAAAGTGTGAATTTTATTGAAAGAATTGTTGTGTAAAATCCAAATTTGTTTTTTTTACTCAAAACTTAGTTTTGTAAATCTGATTCAAACATCATAGAATTCATTTCTCAAATTCTCAAATATATTTAGTTTTGAATTTGTTTTGATTGCATATCCAATACAATAAGAGAAGGATTGAAACACAATGAGCATTACTATAAGTTTTCTAAGTTACAGTGATTGCATTGAGTTTTATGCGTTAAGTACATAATCAGATTTACATTTAACATTGAATTTTTTGTGTTAAGCACAAAATCAGATTTAAGATCTCCCATATGCATTTTTATTTATTGAGTCAAAAGTAGTGGATTTGTGAGACCTGGGATTTAGATCTAGTGTTCATATTTTTAATTAGAAAAGGATTCTTTGTTTCAATTAGAATCAAAGTGTGTTAAGTGAATTTCATTTTTATTTGACATGGTTTTAATCTTGTAAGTAGTTCATAAGAATTTCGTAATAGATATGTGACTGTGATTTCATTGTCAAGGAAGAATGATTGGTTATGTTTGGTTTTAAAGTTTTGGGTTTTAAAGTAACTTGTAGGAATTATATCACATTCATTTCTTTGTTGAAATAGTGATTTCGCATACATTTAAATGTAGTGATTAGTAATGAATGAGATGTTAGTTTAAGTTTTGTAGTGAGTGAGTTATTTAAGTTGATAGGTAGTGTTATTCTTTGGAAATAGGAACTCCGATATTTGTATTGGATTGTTTTTTAGTGGATTTTCAAAGTAGATAGATTATTATTTTGCGCAATAATTTCTTCTTTTTTTAAATTCCGATCAATAGGATTGATATCATAGTTGAGTTTGAAATATTGGTTATATTATTTGAATGTTGAATGATGTTCTTTTGCAATATAAATCTGTGTTTCTTGAGCATGTTATTTTTTCAATTGATTAATTTTAAACTATAAATAGCATTCCGTACTTAAACAGTAGTTTGATTTCTTACTCTAGTTTAGGTTAGATGCTTTGATCTTGCGTTACCTTCGGTTGTGCCTCTAAGTCTTACGATAATTTAATGTTGGAATTATAACACATATAATTCCCCAACATTTCTCTTGGTCCAAATAATGAGCTCCCACATGTAGTTTAGTTCCATATTCTTAGATATTGTTTAGGTAGAAATATTATTCCATTTGTGCCACCCATATTTTCAGGTTTCAACCATCAAATTTGTACATGTTTATCTTGGGTGTATGATGGCTCAATTATTGATGGTTGGATTCTCCTTCTATGTGTGCATCAACACTTTGTTATTCCTTCATGGATTCATGATACATATACACATCAGCCAATGTTTCTATGATTTTGTTGGTAATGGAGGCATGGAAGTCATTAAATGTTTCTCAAGGGCTTCCACCCTCTCTAGTACCATTCATACACTAGCCCCAGTAAAATTTTGAGCTTACTTAAGTGTAGTCTGGTTGGAAAGAGGGAAAGCTCAAGAGTCTAGTGATGTGGTTTGCTTGAAGTAGCGTCACGAAAAATTTGGGATGGCATCAAAATTGGTGGCTTGCGAGTGAATGGTACCACTAAAATTAGCTTGTGGTCCTGAATCTTATGGGATAGGTCTCTTGAAAGCATCCCATGATAGCCCCCAGATTTTGTTTTATCCCACCTCATAAATATTACAATGGAAAAAATATAAAATGCTTGATACTGTAAAATATCCTCAAAAATTTGGGGTTAGACTATAGTATAAGAAACCCTAAGGTCTTGGCACTCCAAAATGTGTTGCAATAATTTTATTTCGAATATGGCGACCAAAACGCGCACTGCAAAGAGAGTATAATTTGTGATGTGAAAAAAAACAACTACTGAATCTAATATTTGCTTCGATGGAAGAATCCAAACAACTAGATTTGATCTATACAATGGTGGTCAAACACAAATTGTTGGATTTGATATAGAATAAAATCCAGGGAACAAGATTTATATGGCCTTGGGAAAAATGGTAACGAAGGAGTTTAAGGTGCTACAGATCACAATATACATAGGGATTCAACAATGGTACTCCACCTAATATTTGAAAAAGCTAACTAAGGAGGATTGACCATACCCTTATCCGTACTACCTGACTACCCTATTTTATGTGTGAGTAATCTTCTTGAGTTATGTTCTCAATGTACTATAGCAGCAAGGTGATCGATGACTTATCGAAGCTTAGGTTTTAGTTTACCCTAGGGGGGCTTCTAATATGCCCAAGGGTACATGGAAGTGTAGTTCATGCACAATTTTGTATAACGGTGTACTACTCGAAGGGGTACCCACATGGCCTACAACAAATTCCAACAAGTGTGACTACCTCTTGTAGTTCCTTTGTGCATGCCTCCCCAAATCCATAGGTTTATTTGCTCAACCATGGATCTCATGGTTTAAAGATGCAAGAACACATCTCTATCCTAAAAACAAGTATAAAAAATTTGGAGGTACTGTTGACCATGGAAATTGATTTTTTACCAATTCTTATGCACTTGACCTGCAAGAATAACAAAATTCCAAAAGTAAGAAACAATATCTCTAGAAACGCATAAATATCACTTGAATTGAGACAAGTTGCAAATATGATTTATTTTTCAAAAGCACGATATAGTGTTCACTTTCCTCTTCGAGGGGGAACCTCCAATAGATAATATCTCAATTACAATAAGAATCATTGATTCTTCACTTTCTATCTAAGAATATTTATTGCTTGATGACCTCCAAAACCCCAACTACTAGTGGTCCATTTCATAATACGAGTTAACAAATTTATTAATTAACTATGGCACATTTATAACTGATTGTGGTCCCTTTTCTATAATGTGGGTCAACCACTTACAATTATTATTAATGCGGATGATCTGTATGGGGAATATTAGTTTTTCTATTCTAGGATCCTCATCAAAATATAAAAATGTGCTTGAGGTTTGTACTCTAAAATAATAAGTAAAAGCATGAGTTTTTGTGTGTGTGTGTGTGTGTGTTTTTACTTCATGAAAACTTTAAACATGAATTAAAAACACTGAATGGAAGTATGCATCAATAAGTAATACACCAACCATTGTTGAAGGAGTTCACCCCTCTTGGGCTACATCTCCTTAGATCAACTCTAATGGCATGACCTCGTTCCCATTATGCTCAATGTTTAGGAAAGAAGAGTACATAAAGTGTTGAGAAATGGAGTGCTTAGTTTCTCCTTCAAAGAAACAAAATTCGCCAAGAGTTATACACCAACATGCTGCAATTTCCCATAATTTAGAGAAGAACAAAATTTTCTTGAAGAAGAAAACTTGTTCCCACCTCGGTTGTCGATCAAAGGAAACTTGAATAACTTGAAAACTTGATCACCTCCAACATTGTCGATATGGTGATTTTTAGCTTGTCTTTCTTTGTACTTGGGTCAACCTTTGACCAAGTGTTTTTTCCATTTCCATGTACTATTTTGGAACCGTTTAATGAATTACTTTGGTTTGTCCATCTCTCCATCAAAAGCAACATCTTTCCTACGAAGATGACACAAGGAATTATGATGCAAAAGGTAAAAATATTCCACTACTTGGTTTAGTTGAATCAATCTTGAATGTACATCTTGAAAGTATTCATATTGATGAACATAAGTTTAATGTGAAACAATATGATGCTTGAGTACAATAATTACACAAACAATAGGCCTAGAAGGCATATTAACAAAAACTTGTCGCTTATACCTCTCTTATGCCTTTTGACCAAGTGGAGTTGTTGATGAACACCCATCAAATGAAAGTGCCTTAATCGCTGCAATTTAATCATTACACCATTAAAATTTTCTTAATGCAATGAAATGGTAGAGTCACATGCATCAACCTAAAACTGAATGACCTTTTAAAGTTTAAAATATCAAATAAAAGAGATGACGTGATCCTTTTCTTTGAAGCATCACATTCCTTTCTCTATTTTCCTCCCCACTCGAATACATCTTGCACACATGTCTATGCATGCCAAGGAGCTACAATAGAAGAAATATTAACAAATATTTTCCTCCAACATTGGGTTTCTCCCAAAAAAACCTCTTATCCAAATGACCATCTTGGGCATTGACCAATCCACAATGGTGTCAAACTTGGAGAGGCCTACCTTCAACTTACCTCCTCCAACATTATAGACAAAGTACATCAAATAAGTTTTACCCAACTCTTAATTTGACATTTTCACAAACAAATGTTCATGTCTTACGACATCAAGTATTTTTCTCTCATAAGTGACATGTTCATAGTGAGATTTTCTAAAAATGAGAATGTCATACAAGTGGATTATCACATCTAGAAATGGCTCCAATTCATCCTTCTTCATATGCATGAAAGTATTAGGGTTATGGAAAATACCATAAAACATAATAAGCCATTCAAACAATACTTGTTTAATGTGAAATGTCGTCTTCTAGATACCTCATTGAACAACTCTTATTTGACGAAATTCACTCCTTTTGTGCCTCACAATACAATGATTTCCATTGTTTTTGGGCACCAAAACCATAGGTGCACTTCATGGCGGAAGATATTGTCAAGTGATTCCCTTGTTCAAGAAATTTTGGCTTCATGTTGGTATTTATGCACTTTGCATTTTTGACATCCGATGTATGCCAATGTCACAAGCAAATATTCTTGCTACAAAATCTTTACCATGGATAACATCCAAAAAGACTTTGGAAAATAACCCAAACAAGTTTCACATATTGAATACTTGTGTAAATGAGTGCTTAACACATTTGTAACATATTGAATGTCCTGCAACTACTCATACAACAGTTTTAAAATGTTTTCTTAAAATATAAATAGAAATGAATTTTACAAGATGGAATAAACTTGACTCACAAATTTTCCATTCAAATTGACTACTAACAAGCCAAACTAGCATAAAAATTCTAAAGAAAACACAATTTCATGTAAGTGATTTATTTATGAACATCACTTTTACAAATTTCCCATCTATGGGGATATGAAACTAGTGAAAAAAAAGTATTTACAAACTTCAATTGGAAAAATAATCCACCCATTTCTTACCCAACCAAGTAAATCAAAACTCTATTTTAACTTTGTCTCCTTCTAAAGCTGCTTCAGGGAAGGTAACGTTTTGTGTCACTTTTTATTTTGTTGGTTCCTCTTCAGGTGCTTGCATGATTTTCTCTCCCTTGCCAGGATGAAGTTGTAGATGAAATTTCCAACACTTCTTGGCCCAATTCCCACTGGTATTGCAATGAGTGAAAAAAAAATTGTGAGCCTCTCTTTGCACTGTTGGAACACCTAATCCTCTATGGGTAGGTGTGGAATGTGAAAAGTCACAATGGAGTCCAAGTGACCTTGGAATGTCAAACCAAGAGTCACACCATTGTATTATAAATGTACATCATGTATAATGGAAAAATAAGAAAGCTACACACTTATCCTTCATTGTGTGTTGAGTCTCTTGTGTGTGTGTGTTTATTATTCTCATACACCATGTGTGTGTTTAACATGGTATCAGAGTTGATACGTTCATAACCAGCCCAACTTTGAGTGAGCCATTTGTGTTTATGGCCTGTGCATATCTGCAAAAATTCTTGGCATTTTTGCAGCACTCAGAGAGTTTCTGCAGCAGACATTTTTCCGCATTCAGAAAGTGGTTTTGGAGAAGGAGCAACATTCAGAAATTGGCAGCATTCCAGCATTAGTTTTGAAAGAAAAGCAGCACTACACATTCTGCAGGTTTTATCACTGCACATTATTCTACAATTTCTGCATTTTAATTTCTGCACCATTTTGGAGAGTTGCTGAAAATACTATTTATATTGGGTTTCTGAACAAATTTCTAGGTTTTCTGCTAAAATTTTCGAGAAGAATTCTGCATTTTTAAAGTCCATTTTTTGTTGCTGGGCTCCTGGAAAAATTTCTGAGTTTTTCCTGCTGAAAATTTCCGAAATCTACAATGACAGATTCTATGCTGCTGAGATATTTTATGTTCTAAAATTCTGCTATACATTTAAAAATTTATGCTCTCTGCTGCTCTCTGCTGTATTTTTAAAAAATAAAAAAATAAAAAAATTCTGCAACTCTCCTAGCACTCCACGACCTTTCGGCCCCCTTACCCAGCTCTCATCGCTTAAACCCTGTGCTCACTATCCAACTCAAACCCTATGCCTCACATAGTTTTCGACACTCACCTATCGACCCTGCATAGACCGCTCCCTACCCTTCTCCCCTACGCCGCTCTACCCTTCCCCTTATCTGTCCATGCTCCCACCAATCTCTCCCCATTCCTACCGCTCCAAACTCTGCGGCTCTCCCCTAAACCCGCCCCCTCACTCCACTCGACCTCACTCGACAGCCCCATAGACCACGCTCTTCACTCCCTAAACTCTACGTCCCTCTGATATCCACTCTCCTTTGCGGCTCCCATTCTTAACCCCGTCCCCTCTCCTTTACACCTCCGTCCTCCCTCAACTCACCGCCGCCTATCCCGCTCCCCCTACCCGGCTCCCTTACCATCCTCCCTCACCCTTATCGCTCCCCCTATCACCCTCCTTACCAGCCTATGATACCGCCTCCTCCTCCATGGCCTGCACAATCAGCATTTCCTCCCCATTTTAAAATAATTCCCTCCCCTCTCCATTCAATACCACCCCCCCACATAATCAATACCGCCCCATTTTGTTAAATTCAATCTTAATTTTTAAATTCTCCCATCCCTTCAAACTTGGCCTTTGGGCCTTCCTAATCTTGTTTTCAATTTTTTTTTCCAAAAATTCGTTTTTTATTTTTATTTTTATTTTTAAATCCCTTCTCCCCTTTTAAATAAATTTCCCTCTCCATTTTAAATTAATCCCAAATAATTTAAATTAAAAAAAAAAAACAAAAAATCCCCATCCCTCTCTCTTTTAATTATTTCCCATTTCAATTAGTCCATTTTTTTAATTTTTAATTAATTAATAAATTAAAATTAAAATTAAAAAAAAAAAAACAGCAGAGAGAGAGAGGAAAACAAAAAATGAACGGCGGAGAGGAAGAGGAAATGGCATGTGAAAAAATGGACTAAATACATAGTGAAAAGTGAGATTTGCATTGTGATTTGTGGCATTGGTTGAAGGGTGATTTTCTGCAAGAGATTTACATTTGAAGACAAATTGGTCCTCATTTTCAAAACAGCAGTGGCATTCATAGCTTGGGTACACAAAGTTTCTGATTTTTTGGAGTTTCTCTTGATATCCATTATGAAGCAGTACAACAAGGTCAAACATCAAAGTGTTTGAACCTCCTCCTTTTGTTGAGTTGAGTTGTTTTTGGCATCAAACAGCTCCTTGAAGAAGAAAAATTCAACTGTCTTAAAGGCCTCTTGCACAAGTGTTTTGTTGCACATTTTTGTTGAATATTGTATTGAACTGACATTATATTGCTTCTTCATAGTTTCAATCAGTACTTGAGTTGTTGAAAAATTGTTGATTTCCCTCCATCATTTGAGGAGCAGATTTTGTACTTTGAGATTTCCATAGTTGGAAATTCTTTGGAGTCATTTGTATTTCTTTAAATTGTTGAATCAGATTGAATCACATTGTAAACGGGTGCATTTTCGGTTGAAGCTGACACCCTTTTCATTTGTTGAGCCTAAGTTGTTGAAATGGCTAAAATAAATGAGGCATTAGAGTTGTTGAATAACCTCATTCATTCCAATGTTGATGATATGATAAAAATGAGCAACAATGCTCTTTGTAATATTCAAAGTTGTTTGCTAGATGCACAAGAAAAGATTGAGTTTTTGCAGTTGGAATCTCAGCTCCAACAAGATTAACTTCAACAAAAGAGTCACCATTTTGAACCTGTTTCTGTTCATAACATTGTGAAGGACTCTCATCAGAAGAAATAAGATAAAGATGGAGTTGATTCCCATTTAGTTCCTTGTACAAGAGCAGATTTACATGCAGATGCAGCAGCTCAGCCTACACTTCTCAAGCCCATCATTAGACCTTGGGAAGAGCTTGTCCACAACAAGCACCGAACTAGTCTTGGATATGACAAGGATGTGTCCTTTCATATTCCAGACTACACAAAGCCCATCATATTTTAGAGTGCCGGATCCCTGTATGACAGTTCACCTGCAGCTGTTCCAGTTCCTGCTCCACTTCCACAACAACAAATTGAAAAATTCCAACACTGTGAACGAGTTGGCCACATGAAAGATCAGTGTTTTGATCTTCATCCATTCAAGCACTGTGGTTGGCACACTCATTCGTCAGACAGATGCTTCAGACACAAGCCTCCTGCAAGAACGAAGATTCATCTTGGATGGATCACTTCTTGGCAATGGGCATCAACAACCAAGAAGATGTTTAAGACACATGTCAGAACTTGTTCATGCATATTGAACAAACTTGCAGTTGAGTTTTCACCATCATCTCACCTTTTCCCTGACAGGGGGGGGAAATGGTGGTCATGTACAAGCTTTGACGTCAGATCAAGCGAGCCTGAGCCACAATCTCTCATTCCATGTTCAGAGTTGTAGCCAGAGACACAACAATTCAAGCGAGCCTGAGCCACAATTCGTCATTCCATATTCAGAGATGTAGCCAGAGACACGGATGCCCATGAGCATGCCTTCGGTTGGTGGACAACCTTAAACCATCATCTTTGGTTGGTGGATAACCTAAAACCATCACAGGTAGTAGACCTCCCTTATTTTAGGTTGAAGGTCTCCCTTTCATATATGAGGGACACTTCCTCTAGTAGAAGCCTTCAGCTTCTTGCCAGCTTTGGTTGAGTTCCAGGAAATGCTTCAAGCATTCCAGAGTTGTTGGTAATCCTAAAACCATCATAGGTAGTAGACCTCCCTTCTTTTAGGTTGAAAGTCTCCCTTTTTTATGAGGGACAATTCCTCTAGCAGAAGCCTTCAGCTTCTTGCCAGTTTTGGAAGAGTTCCGGGAACTGCAACAAGTTTTGCGTTCCAATGTTGGTGGTCATCCTTAAACCACCTCTTTTTTCCAACATTTCAGAGAGTTGATTCAGCCCAAGTGCTGCCATGTATACTTTGCAGATTTGTATTACAACTCTTTTCTTGGACTCACACATACCCCTTCGGATTAAGGGGGATGTTGGAACACCTAATCCTACATGGGTAGGTGTGGAATGCGAAAAGTCACAATGGAGTCCAAGTGACCTTGGAATGTGAAACCAAGAGTCACACCATTGTATTATAAATGTACATCATGTATAATGGAAAAATAAGAAAGCTACACGCTTATCCTTCATTGTGTGTTGAGTCTCTTGTGCGTGTGAGTTTATTCTTCACATACACCATGTGTGTGTTTAACATGGTGTTTAACATGCACAAATTTCTTTAAAATTGGATGAGAATTTCCCTTCTTTGTCTCAATTCCAATCGACATTCATCTTCTTTACTAATTATTTCGTTTTGTGGCACTTATCTATGCAATGGTTAGGTGCATGACATACAATGGATGGAAAAACATTCCACAACATGTTATTCAAATCATCATGTGGTTTTTCATCATAAAAAGCCTTTGAATAATCAAAATGCTTATACCTCTCATGGTTGTCCTTTGGCTTATGTTTTTTATGCGAGAAACTTGAATGGCGAGAATAAATTTTCTTAGTCTCTTCTTCAAATTTCTAATCTCTCTTTGGAGATGTATTTCACTTCATGTCCTCCTTTTCATTTAGAAACCAAGCTGATACCAATTCCAGATGCAAATCTCAACATTTTTCCTCCTCATGTCCTCTCTTATGAAAAAAGGAACAAGATACCCAAGAGTTATCACTAGAATACCATTATTCCTTTTTGATATATCCTAAGACTTCATATATAGCCATCTCCTTTGCCTCAATTGGATTTTTAATGCCTTGATTTTTCACTCCAAGGCCTTCTCCTTTGTAACCAATCTTGGTTAAAAGCTTGGATCCAATCTGTTTACTATGTTTTTCAAAAGTTGAAAATGAATTTACATCAACACTTTCATGTAAAGAAGAACCATGTAAATTCTTACATTTTTCCTCATCATTTTATCGAGGTACAAAGATGTTTTTAAACTCTTTTTTTATTATGGATGTGTCCTCTTGGACTCTAGGGATCCCTTCTTTCAGATCCTTTCACTTGGGTGCTGATAGAACCTCATCCTCCACATCATATGGAAAAACGGTACAAACATGACCATATTCCTTATCTGAGGGAATTTCTACACTAGAATCTTGCATAAGAGTTGCAGAAAAGCATGAATATTTTGGAGAATATGGTGGTTTATCACCATTCTTGTTACGTCATTCGCTTGGATAAATTCTCCTCTTGGAGGTCTAGAGGTCTCAACTTGCAATTTGGTGTTCTTGTCTTCATAGAGGACTTTCACGATTTCTTCCATGTCTAGGAAAGCCTTTCTAAAATCCTTCACATCCTTTGACATATTTGTAGGCTCTCCTCTTTGGGAAATTATTTTCTTGAAAATTCAACTACAACTTAACTTATAATTGGTGGTAGATATTGTAACAATCTTGCTCTACTTTCCAAAACCTTCTGCTCACTTGAGATTTAAAACTTGTAGCTTCACATTCACTTGAAAACAACAGTCAAATACTCCTTGCACAAATCAAAGCTATGATCTGATAGAAACTTGATGTGTATGGGGAATATTAGTTTTCCTATGCTAAGATCCTCATAAGAACATAAAAATGTGCTTGATGTTTCTACTCCAAAATAAAAAGTAAAAACATGAGATTTTATGTGTGTGTGTGTGTGTGTGTGTTTTTTAACTTCATGAAAACTTTAAACAAGAATTAAATATATTGAATGGAAGTATGCATTAATTAGTAATACACCAGCCATTGTTGAAGGAGTTCACTCCTCCCAGGCTACATATCCTTGGATGAGCTCTAATGGCATGACCCCCTTCTCATTATTCTCAATGTTTAGGAAAATAAGAGTACATAAAGTGGTGATAAATAGAGTGGTTAGTTTCTCCTTCAAATAAACAAACTTCTGTAAGAGTTATCACTCCATACACATGTTAACCTACAGTCAAACATGTAAATGTTCAGCAAACAAAGGCATCTTGCACCAAGACCTGATACTCCAACCTCAAAGAGCATTAAGAGTACCACAATCCACTTGAAGTACATAAAAAAGTATCTCCTCTAAAAGGCTTAGAGGAAAGAGGAACATAGGCTACATCACTAATGTAGTAGCTATTGAAGAAAGCACATGGAGGCTAGAAAAACCCCTGCAAGGTCATCTCCATCTTCAAACTCCTCCATAAACTAATTTAACACTATGGTTGACCATGGAAACCATAGAATTTGTCCTACAAAAATCCTATGTAGAAGTGATCCATTGGTTGTTTAAATTACTGCAATGAGTCCAGAATCTCCAAAAAATCTTGTCTAGCCTCTTTCTGCATCAAATTTGGCCAAAAACTGGAGAAGTTATGATCTCCCCTAGTTTTGGCACTAACTACACCAAAATTTGCGCAAAATATGGGTTGGTCCAACAAATCTGCTCGATTTTCCACTAATTGGGTGACATTTTTCTCGTTAGCCACGAGAAATTGTCGCCACTTTAATTTTCCCTCTACGAGCTAAAGCGACGGAATATTTAAAAAAAAAAAAATTAATTGGCCATTTTCGGTTTTGCTAACCGCTGACATGTGCTCGCTCCCAATGGTCACCGTAGAATTATATAAGGGGAGTATTCAGGGCTAGCCTCTCGCCCGAGGTCTCGTCGATGGCAGTGACCAAGGGTTGGGGCTAGACCCCAATCCCCACCACAAAACCTCTGAACAATATACTTTAAATATAAATGACAAGTATATGATTTAAGTAATAACCCATGGTGTAGTGATAAGTGGTGGCGTTTTTTGCGTGCAGGTCGACTGTTCGACTCCCTCAGGGCTCGCTCAACCCTAACCAAAATTTGGTGGTGCCACATTCTGTAACATGGTGGCCCTTGTCTAGGCCATGTGTCATAACGTATTTGGCCTCAAAATTAACCAATACGAATCTGCCATAAAAACCTCTATAAATGTGCCACTTGGCACTTTGAGTTCCTCGAAGAAAAAGGATTGACCAGTACATGGTAGCCACATAGGCATGCTCTGTGTTATCACAGTTATTTTCCAATTAGTGAGTCTATTTTAAATTTTTTGTTCTTAGGATTAGACTTTGTAAATTTCAAAAAAATGTTGAACGCTACTGAAATTTCCAGTAGCGTCTGTTTTAGTCTTTTTCGAACAGTCTATTTAATTCAGTTTTGTGTTTGCTTTTGTTTAATCCGTTGCTACCAGAAATTCTATTAACTTCCCCCGTTTTTAGAAAAATAAAAGAAAAACACATCTGCTTTGTGTCAAGCAACGTGTTCTTGTTTTAAAATACGTTTTAAATATTTATTCATGATTTAAGTCACGTGATTGGAGTGGTAAGTAGTCATTCATTTTAATTTTCAGACATGGTTATACGTGTAGTGTCTAGGTGTCAATCTGTAGTTAACACAACTAGTTGTTATTTTGTCATGTCTATCAGCTGAGTCAGTTTATTCATATGTCAAAGTAAATTATTTTATTTTGAAAAGATCACGGATCCGCAATCTTAATGTGATTACCATTTAGTTGACAATGCATACACGTTGCCGAAAATTTAGGCCAATAATCAACATACAGTGGAGGTGACTCAGTCACATATGCACTCATCTCCAGCCATTTGTATCATGCCATCTAAAGCTACGCAACCAACTAAAGATCGTAATTTCTATAACATGGTGCATGATACAGTCCAGGATACTTACCATAATGAAAATCTCTTGCATGGGAGGTTGAACCTGTTAGGGTCCTATAATAATAGGATTCATAATTTTGAATTGAATATGATTAGTCTTGTAATATGTACATATTTTTCTTTCTACAAATTGATTTCCCATATTAAAAAATGTAAAGAGGGTAAAATTCCTAAAATAAAAATCAAGGAACTAAAAGAGAAAAGATAAAAAAATAAGAGATAAAATAGATCATGAAAGTGATGCAAATTCAAATGCCACTACGTTTTTCTTTACTTTGCAAAATAATATTGCGCGCAGCTTGTCAAAAATGCCACAATCCATGATAGTCAAATAGCTTAATCTTTGATTACTCATGCTTTAAATTTCATGCTGATAGATAGAGAATAAATATCTAGCCAAACTGTTTAATCTTGGCAGATCAATAGTTAGGTAGAGAATAATCATGAGCTCAATAGTTTAATCTAAGCCCTTTGAAGTAATAAGGTTAGAATTAGATAGTTTGTTGTTAAAATAAAAATAAAAAGGGTATGCAAGCTCAAATTCACCAAAAATAAATGAAGAAAAAATGTTAGGCTAGATGATGGGTAGGTAAAAGCAGTTTTCACAAGGCATGGATAGTAGAAATTGATTATTTCATATTACTAATTCCTTTCAAACTCATCTCCCTTGTAAAAATACCCTTTCTCCTTACTTCACTCGTTTTTGCTTACAAAAATCCCTTTTCCTTAGTTAAAAATAAATTTTCCCTTTGGAAAAGTAAAAACCTTTTATTAACTTCCCTTTTTCATTCAAAACACCTCAAAAATACATTTATCCTAAGTATTGATTTCAAATCATGCATCAGGTTCCACTATGAAACATCCCTCCCCGGTATTAGTTTTTACGTTAAAACTTAGTGTATAATTCCACATGATATTGATTTAACCCCCCATTCATATTAATCCCATGATTAATTTTATTATATTAAGTCCCATAAATACCTTTAACCCGTATCTATTAAATCCCGCTTAATTATATTTTCCCAAACCCTTATGATTAATTTAATATATATTTGTAACACCCCGCCAATATATATTTCTGAGCCCACTATACATATAACCCTACCATTTATAAAGTCCCAACCCCATGTAATATAAACCCTTTGCATATATCACATAACCCGCATCGACTTAAAAACCTGGGCCCCACCTATCAAAATCCACGATAGATCTCTGTTATTTGCCCAACTGTCAGATCAACATTGATCGGATTCAATGACCAATAGTCTCTATTGCATTCCCAAATGCCTGAATTTTAACAACTCCAATACCTCGTGAAATAAGTGGTTTTTGGAGCCCCTCTCCCTGCTACATGGCAGTCCCTTATTGCATCGCATCGTCCAAAACAATATTTCCCTCCCGCTTTTTCCAATGTGAAAACCACTCAAGCCTGTTTTCCGCTCGTTATCAATACCACTCCTCGTTTGAAATTAACCTGTGCATTTATGTTTAATCAATGCTGGTTAAAAGCACATAAAACTATCCTTTGCAGCCTTTTTTCACCATTTTATGTTACAGTTTGCAAATAAGAATATTGTCGACTTATTTCGAAGAAAGCATTACTCTACCAACCTATTATTTAGCCTTTTCACACCAGAATTCAACAATATTGCTGCTAAAGACACTGCAGAACTAATTCAAAGCATTATAAGGATTACCAAAGCCTCAAAAATTCTACGCAACCTCAGAACCCATTCTGCAAACTAAAATATTTGTTTTCCCCAGGTATTCCTGAAATACCAAATCTTGTTCTTAGTCAAAGAAAGTAATCAGTAATTGAACCAGTTTAGGAGTTTCACAGACCAAAAGAAAGCCCCTGTTTCTTCCCAAACCTTCTTTCTACAGAAGCTAGTTATCTTTTGATAGAATTACCAAGGCGTAAAACTATTCTTGATCACAAAGACTAATTATTTGATCAATTGAAGCATTGTAGACCAGAGGAAAAGCCACGTTTTCATTCCAAACCCTTCTGCAAACTGTAATAATATTTCACGGCATTCCTAAAGGTCCTGAGTCTATTTCCTGAATCAGAGAGTAATAAATTCAATAAAATTAACGACACAAATGGATTCTCAAAATATTGTATCAGTTAATCCCCTGCAACCTCCAGTGGTGGATGTAGAACACACTCCCTTGGCAGACACCTAGTGACCAAAGCAGGTTGCTTTCTGCATTTGATTACAAAACCAGAAATATGCAGATGAATTTGTTACATCCCACAGTGAAGAATCCTAAGTCATTAGCATATTATAAAAATACATCATATAAATTTCAAGCTAAAGATGTTCATCTTATAGACCAGATAGAATTTCATAAGAAAGCTGGTGAAATGTTGTATTCTACTATAACAAATAAATCTGTGAGTGTGAAAAGGCTGCAAAACACTCTAGAAAACATCAGAGGTAATCTAAAGTTAGAAAAGGCCTCTTCACAAGCCAAATATAAGTGAATCAAATCACTATAAGTTTTGGTTATTGAAGTAGGATATGATTCTAAAAATGTCAAAGTTGTAGAAGAACTCATAAAGAAAAAGAATGCAGACATTGATGCATTGAAGAAACAACTTAAATTTCCTCCTACTGAAAATCCACAAGAAAAGGAAATGTTAGACAATGAAGGAAAATATATGAGATGATGAACCTTATTCTTCAGTTAACTGCCCAATTGAAAAACATGGAAAATGAGATGGATAAGTTAGTGCAAGAGAAAAAGGCCAATTTGGAAGCAATCCATGTTACTGTTATTCCTACATTCACTACAACAATTCCTTCTACTATAGCAGAGGCATTGGCTGCAACAGTTCAATAAGCTACAACACTTCCCATTTCATCATCAACTACATCAGCTATAGAGTCATCTACTTCAACAGCACAGCCAAATGATGAAGCAGGTAAACTAGTTAAAGCAATGCAGGAAATGTCCATCCAAACTAATGAAATAAACAGACTTAAAGAACAATTAAAAATTATAAAGGATGAGAAGAAAATTTCTCAAATCATGCACAAGAATGAAGTACATAAAACAAACAGATTGAATGAGAAAGTCCAAAGGCTTGAAAAATAATTGACACACAGAACCACTTTCATAAGAAAAACACAGTTATGGGCCAATATCATTGACTCTGTCAATGATATTTGGCCATCCATTAAGGTTATTTATGAACAAAAGGATCTTGTTAAAACAAACACTGAAGCCATTCATAAAATAAAGGAAGGGCTTGGTAAGAAGCCAAAGGAGGCTAATGAAATCATTAAGTTTCTTAATTCAAAGAATAAATAGGAATTTGAAGATATTGGTATAGCTAACAGGACATAAACAATTCTTGAAGTTAGAAAATTAATTTCTAAAAGGAACTTAATGGTACAGCGGGAAGAAAAATGCCAGAACATGGAGCTTGCCATAACCAGGTGCATGGTGAAGTTTGATATTTTGAGGCAGAAAGGCCTACCAAATCCACTGTTTATTCATGACAGGTTAATTAAACATGAGGATTACAATAAGAAAATTAGAGAAGTGGCAAAGGAACAAGCCAACGTTCCTTCCTCAAAATGAATACCTATAGGGAAAGTCCTTTATCAAGGAAAGTATACATAAGCTGATGAAGTATTCAGAAGAATGGTAAAAATCAAGTTACCAGAAGGAGAGGAAGGAATTTATCCTTCTATGAATTTATGCTCGCTCCCCATCTGAGAAGACAAAAGAAATTTTGGCATCATTTGATCTGCTGCAAAGTGCCCAAGAACCCAATGAAGAAACCCCATCTCCAATGGAGGAATAAGAACTGCATGATCCATAGTTGCAAGCAATGATCCTCCATAAAATTGAAAAATATTGGCAACAAAGAGATATGGAATCCATACCAGAAGACAAGATCCAATTAGTGGTCAAGGCCTTCCTAAGGCAACAAAATTTGCAACTTCAGAAATCCAATGACACGAGTAATACTCCATGTTACACCATTTTTTTTTCATCCAACCTATTATTATTAGATGAACCCAAGTACACCATATAAGACCAATTTTACCCCAAGTAAAATTGCTTTCACTATGAAAATAACTTAGTAAACCACCTTTATTAAGTTGTTTATAGCCTAAATAGGAAACCCCATGAGGAAATATTAAATAAATCTATATTTGTTTGATTTTCCTCAAGGAATAATTAGTTAAACAACAGTTTAATTGATAGTCCTGGTTATATTTAATCCAAAACAAGGAAACTAATTAGATAAATCATTATTTATCTTATTATTTTCTAAAGAATAATTATTTAAACCTTATTTAAATAATATTCTTTGTTAAATATGACTAAATCACCCATAAATAATTTAATAAATCATTATTTATTTGATTATTACTCAATCACATCCTTAAAATGATAAATAAATCATTTATTTATTTATTATTTACAAATAAATGGATTTGACCCAAGTCAAATTCCTTTTCCCTCCAACAAATATAATAAAATATTCCATAAAAGTTGGATCTTGATTTGGTTAATAATATTTTAATTATGCACCAATGTCTAGACTAAATCAATATTTTGTTATAAATAGAAGGGTTTTCCCATTCATTTACCACCTTTTGTTGCCTAAAGATCACTCTGGATCTATACTTTTGGTCCGACTTTGATCCACCATCATAGTCATATTTTGCCACTATTTTTGTCTGGGTTTTCTACACCATCAAGCGAGAGGAATTTTAGATCTCAAGTGTTGAGGACTTACAAGAACCCATCCCATTAAGGAGAACTGGTAACACCCTTCTGTGTTTTCCTCCCAGGTGCCATTAATACAAAACTCATTCAACATATTCTTGTCTTGTATATTGGATGCATGGAGTAAATCTTGTTTTTCTACTGCTTAATGTCTTTTGATGCATAGATCTAGATTTTTGCAGAATTTATCTTGATCACCTAACTGCAGATCTGAGGATATTAGTAGCCATATTTACTGTTAGGGTTGTTTGTTATGCACAACTAAAGTGGTCATTTTTCGTATGCTTGGAATTAAGATTCATACTAACAATTGGCAAGTCCACACAGGTTTACGATTACGACCACTGTCGTTTTTCTGATCCTTTCATATCTAGCTACTTCAAACCCTAGGATTTCTCTTCAACCTTTTGTTTTTTATTTTCTTGATGTTTTTTTTAACCTATAAAACCCTAAAATGATAAAAATTCTAACTTTTGTGTGTTTTCGGACCTATTGCGCAGGTGACGAACATCAGTCACAACTAAGAGGACACTCTTTTCTAAAATCTGCCGTCGAAAGTGCCGGAAGTACAGGTCACACTTTTTGGCCCAAAACCTGTGACCTGGAGCTTCAGGAAGCGGGAATCATCCCAAAAACTACGACCTTTGCATAAAACAGGTCAGAAAATACGACCTGGATTTTTTTGCGGGAGTTTTTCTAAAAGTTTTCTAGGTTTTTCTGGGCCTCTATTCAGGGTTGTCTGACCTCCGTCTCTGCCAATTTTGGACCTTTACTTGTTCTTTTTTACTCAAATAAGTGGAAACCTAGCCCCCTAGGGCTTCAGTACCCTCTACACTTTTTGGAAGTGTTTTAGCTGCTGCAGGTTATCTAAAATTTTCAGAGTGTTCAACCATTTTTCAGATCTGATACCTCACCTTCAGATCCACTTCAGATTGGCTTGTTATCCATCCAAATAACCTCATTTATATTTGTTTTGGTTTTCCTCTAGGGTTCACTCTGTTTCCCTCCAGGAGATAGCCTTTTTCCACCTCATTTACAACAATTTTTCCTCTGATTTGTTGTTGTTTTCTACACCACTTTCCAGCACATTTTGACCTTTAGATCCCTGTCCCTTCCTGACCTTAGATCTATTGGCTATTTTAGTGTGTTTTGATTAGTTTTTTTACCCACCTACAGACTATTTATTGAGAGGCACGCCTAATTGGGTTTAGATTATTGCATTATTAGCTGTTTATTTTTCTGTTATTTCAATTTCATATATTGTTATCTGCAGGTTTATTTTTAGTTACACAGCACAATTTTTATTTTTCTCTACAAATGTCTGGGTTTAAAAATTAAAATTTACACACTTTGCACACATACCCTAAGTGAAAAAGGGCTTGGTTAACACTGCCAAACAAAGACTCTAAAACATTGAAATCAGTTGATCCTACACCTCTCTGCCCTTGTTTCGACATTGTAGTCAGTTGATCCTACACCTCCTTGCCCTTGTCAGTCTCTTTTTCCTTTGTGCCATGTTTGTGTCGTCATCATTGTGCCACCAAGGCATTTATCCTAGAGACTTCTTGGCCTTCATCCTCAGTTTCCAGTAGAGAGACTTACTCCTCCGCGTAGGATTCGAGTTAGTCCTCCACCGATTCTGCACTCCGACTCTTCTTCTGGTTCTTTGGGTTCTCCTTCTTGTTCCGCCTTCGGTTCTCCCCCTGTCACCTTCACCATGTCTGGTGCAGGACCTAATGTTTGTGGTAACCCTGGACCTCATGCTAGGAATACCACTAGTCGGACCTCAACAGACACTACCCCAGCTGCGCCCTTGCTCCCCTTCATGGCAGGCCTCAGCCTTCCCGATTTTGACCAGTTGATAAATGACCCTATACACCATGATGCTAGTTGTCCTACTATGCTAACTAAGCTCCCTTCTGATGTCCCCAAGTTTGAAGGCCTTGCTGGAGAAGATCCTACAAATCATGTTCGATCTTTCCACATGTGGTGTTCGTCTAACTCCATTACCGATGACTCTATCCGTCTTCGGTTGTTTCAACATATGCTTACTGGTGAAGCTTCTAAGTGGTATGTTAATCATGCCCCTTCCTCTCATACCACCTTTGTGACCCTTGCCTATGATTTTATGTCTTACTTCCAGCTTCCCCTTCGTTATGACAGTGGTACCGAACTCTTGACTTCTTTCCATCAATCGTCTGTGACACGCCTATCCGACCATGTCCAAGAATGGAGGAGAAGAAAGAGCCTATGTCGAGCCCCTACCTTCAAAGACCATGTCTACATGGACTGGTTCCTTAGATCTCTCTTTCCACCTATCGGGAAAGATGTCGTATCGTACTTTCCTCAAACCGAAGAAGCCACTCTCCAAATTTCATTAAAATATGACCTGATCTACGCTCAGTCGGGTTATCTTTATACCGTTCTACTTGATATTCCCAGACCCGGTGGTGCCAATGCATCAGGGGCATCTCACGCCACTGAAGGTATTGTTGGAGCTCTCTCTAATCCATATGCTCCACCTCCCATGGGCTATGGATTTCCTCAGGGGGGGCAGCACCTCCTTCACTTTCCCCCCTCCCTATAGCACATATCCAGGATACGACATGCCTCCTCTTTTTTCACAACCTCCTGTTTACCACACTCTTACCCAACCTCCTTATTATCCATATCCACATCCTGGTGCTCCAGCTCCTCCAGCATTAGCACCCCCGACTCCCTTGCCTTCTCAACCCCTGCAACAACAGCCACCGCCCCCTCACGAGCAGGTGTACGCACAGCAGGGCACGAATAATCCTCCTCCTTCCAAAAAGAAGTAGAAAAGCACTCAAAATCAATCTTCTCCCGGTAATCCTAGACCTAATCCTTAGAATAATGCTCCTAACATGACTAACTAGCAATAGGGCACTCAGCCTAAGCAGGACAGGCATGTTCGCACGAACAAGCCATGTTCTTGTTGTGGTGTTTATGGTCATTACACACATGATTGTCCTTTTTTACCACAGATGCGGCAGATGTGGGAGTCTCAAGCAACATTGTGAGGATAGCAAGCCTCCCCTTCCGTCCCTCCCAGTGTTACACCTAGTCAACCGGTTGTGCTTACTAATTGGCTACCCAACCACCCGAAGGTTAGGTGGCCACTCAACCTCTTCCATCTTCTACCTCCAATTGCCATATTATCATGATGAACTCTAATCAACCTCTAACCGTAGACATCAATCTTCAGACTTGGTCCCGTCAATACAACAAGCCTCTCGCTACGTATGTCCTCGAGCTGCCTCCTTTAGTCTCTACAGAGCCTCTTTCGACACCTAATGGTCCCTTGCAGATTCCTCAGCCTAAGGCGGAGATTCATACCAAAATCCCTAAGGGACCACTATGGCGAAATGCTACGTCTGGCAAAGCTGCCCATTCGTATAGCATAGTAGATGATTTGGTGCAATCTCCTACTGCCATTTCAATGCTGGAACTCCTCCAATCGTGCCCTTCACAATGAAAAGATCTACTATCTGCCATGGGCACTATATATCCTTCCAATGATCAATTGATTGTCTTTGATGTTGATCAGTCAGAACATCCTCCTCTCCCTACTTCCGCCGCTTTCCAAATTCCAGTCAAGATCCAGAACGCCAACATTTCCCGGTGCATCATTGATGAGGGGGCATCCACCTGTGTGATGTCTGATTCGGTTTGGAAGCAACTCGGATCACCTGAGTTGGCTCCTTCCATGATCACTTTCCGAGCATGGGATGGCCATGCCTCCCAGCCCATTGTCTTATTCCGCAATTATCCTATTACTCTTGTGGGAAAGATTGTTTATGTTGACATAGAAGTCATAGATGCCCCCTTAGATTACAACATTCTATCGAGTCATAGCTACACTTATGAGATTTCTATTGTCCCTTCCGCGGTTCACCGCAAGATGTCCTTCCCTCATAATGGAAAGATAGTCACCATTGACCAGTTGACATATTACGAACTGAAGTCTCAGACCTCCTCTGAGTCCACTATCTTTTCGGTGGCCAATAAGCAAACCGTCGATCCTTTGACTAGTGTCTCAGCCGGAGTCTACAAATATTCCTCATTTCTTGGTACATTTGCTGGTCTTCCTCCTCCTGTCTCTGATCCCAGCTCATCGAATTTTGCATGATGCAATCATCTCGAGCTGCCCTCAAGCGGGCCGCCTCGGCCAGTGAGCAGCCTCCTCGCCCTCCGCAGCCTACTCCTAGCCCTTCGATTCAGCCTTCTGGACCTCCTCCTCTTGGCCCTTCAGCTGGTATTCATGAGCCTCTTTAACCTCCTGGAATGGTTCCTCCAGGCCTTAACCATTTAGGAGTCGTCCCGCCTGGCCATTACCCCTATGGTTAGATATTGTTCTTAGCTCCCCCACCAGGAGTGTATATGGCACCTGTCATGGCCACCCTCTCTCTTTCTCGCCTGACCCTTGGGATTCTTGTCTAGTACCTTGATCCTCCAGCTGCTACCCCGCCTGGTCAACCCAAACCTTATCTTTCATTGACTCTGATTCAACTCGTCCCCATGAATTCTCTTGTTGCAACAGTGCCTCAACCACCTCAATTGGAACCACCTCCTGTTGTGACTGCTTCGGGTAAGAAGGGCAAAGCTCGCAAGAGGGCCTCAAAGGAAAAGGTTCCCCGACTGACCCTGCACCTCCCCCACCCACAAAAACCTGTGCTTTGTGTTATTTCGTTGGCCATTACACCCATAACTATCCTAAAATTCCTCGTATCAATCCCATGGTTAAATTTGTGTTCCCTGTGTTAGCCACCTATAAATTTTGTCATACCCAAGGGTGGCTAAACTTGTCTTTTAAGCCTTCAAGAGATAGTTCCCTTTGAAACCTTATCATCTTTTGAAGTTTTTATGATGATTATTACTCTTTGAGTTAATATTCATTTCTTTTTCCCTTTTATCCTAAAAAACCTGTTGTTCACCAATAGAAAAACTGCTTATGAAACCCCATTTTCCATCATTTTCATTCCTCCTTTCACTCATAAAACAATTCCATTGTTCATCCTTTTTCCTCCATAAAATCCTCTAAAAACCCTTCATCTAACCTCTAAATCATCCCAAAAACCCTTTAAAACCTTTTATTCCTCCTTATTTGGTTTTAAATCTCCTCATTTCACCTACTGGAACCTTATTTTGGCCTCAAAAACTCTGTTTTTGGCCTTCAAAGCACTCTTTTGCAATTTATAAAGATTTAAGCCCCCAAGGGCTTATGTCTGTTAGCCCTCCACCTCATGTGGCCCTAGCCCCGCAATCAGGCACTAAAAGGCTTAAAAATCCTTCCCAAACCTTTTTTTTTTCCTTTGTTTTTCATTACTCCGACGTTTTGGTCTGAGTTAAT
Source organism: Pinus albicaulis (assembly GCA_034641835.2). Lineage (NCBI taxonomy): Eukaryota > Viridiplantae > Streptophyta > Pinopsida > Pinales > Pinaceae > Pinus > Pinus albicaulis. The sequence goes on from CM076582.1 coordinate 1,596,559,829, forward strand.
CTAGACCGTTGATCTCTGCAGATCAATGGCCCTCGGTTTATCCACTCTCTACCCTTCCATCATGCCTTCCCTTTTCCCTTTTCATAACTCCACCCCTTTTTCAAATCTTGACCGTTCATTTTTAAGATCAGATGATCGGGATTAAACTCGATAAGCCAACACCATGGACCCCGCAAAAGCATAAACTTCTGTGTAAAAACTTTTCCCTTTGTTATTTTTCATTTCCCCAAAGTTTTGAGTTAAAATAATATAGACCATTTATCTGCATAGATCAATGGTCATCAGGCCATCGGGTCTCCTATCCTCCGCCCATTCACCTGCCTTTCACTTTCAAAACCTCTAATCCAATTTTTAATCTTAACTGTCCATCCAGAAAGATCTGAAGATCAGGACTAAAACCTGACAAACAAATAAACCCATCCGCGACACGAAAAAATCATCGGTCCCACCATCCATTGTCTGCAGAGCTTGCCCTCCATCGCGCGCTTTTCGCACCGTCGGATCTGGAGCCTCTGATCCGACGATGGATGATGTGTTTCATGTTTTTTTTGCGCCCGCGAGTTAACACAGAAAAAAACGTGAAATGGGTGGTATTGGGAGGGACAGGTGTCAAGCGATGTATTGTATCGCGTTATTTTTGTGAATACTGCCCACCCCCATCAACGCCATGCAAAAACCATTAATTCTTTTCTGCCAAACCATTGTCCTCTGCAATGTTCTTTTCGGCTTTAATTCTGGCCGTCAATCTCTGAGATCAGACGGTCCTATTTTAATCTCGCTCCCATTTCACTTTCCACCCTAACTTTCCCCCATCATTCTCACATTTAATCTTGGCTGTCGATCTTTGAGATCGAACGGCCCACGTTATATCGTGACCCCAAAGTCATTTGCCTTCATCTTTTCTCCAAGTGCTCCATCGTGAGATCTCATCCATTGATTGTTCTAATCCAACAGTCTGCATTCCTCCTCGCACTCAAACCCCATCAAACCTGGTTAGCTGCTCTGCCAAGGATTTTTTTTTTCTGATTTTATTCTGCATTGGCTTGTTCGCACAGCTCCAAATCTCCTCCATAAGCCCTCCAAAGTAGTTTAAACCAATAAAACGTAGGATTTAACTAATGTTTGTGTGTTTTTGTGCAGGTTTAATGAAGTTCAAAGATAAATCCCTCCCACAAGAAAATTATAGTGTTATGGGTGAGGATGACGATCCTCATAGCCCTGAATTCCAATTGAGGAGATCAGGGGGTTAAATTTCATGGTTTGGAAGGGTCGATGAGTCATGATCATCGACTTTTCGGACAAAAAAATTCACAAAACCCCCTGCGCACCTGAAAGTAACAGAACATAGTGAGCATCAACCAAATTGAATGATTAGAGCATAACCAAAAGATTAAAGGCTCTAAACAGAGTTTAAAGAAATCAAAGGCCTAGAATCCAAAAATAAAACAGATAAGCATAGTCAGCAGTTCGAAGATGGTTAAAGATAAAGTCTTTAGGCCTAATTAAGCCTAAACACAGACCAAAAGAAAATCAAAGGTGTTTTAAGGTAAAAAAGAGGAAAATATCAGCAAAAGGACCTCCACTGCCACATCAGAGGCTAATTGAATCCTCTTCAGCTACCAAAGTGCCACCTGCAGCCTCAATGAATCAAAATAAGGCATAGTTATTGCCTAGTCAGTGATATTTTGCATAAAGACAGCTGAACAGTTATTTCAAACAAAGAAAGATATTTCAAACTGTCAGTAAAGTTATTGTAAAGGATAAATAGGGCTTAAAGTCAATCTTTTTACCCATTAAGCCTAAAAAATCAGAAATAGAGTAAATGAAACAGAGTTGTAATTCAATGTTTTCCTGCCTTATGCCTTGCATGGTTTTCAAGGCTAAGAGTTGCTTTTAGTATAGAATTAATTACACTTCAATCCTAAAAAATATTCCACCTCCTCATTTCTTCTATAAATACTTCTGAAGAAGATGAGAATTTGGTTGGTTGGTCACTAGTTGTAACACTGAAACTCTCTGAAATAATACATAGTCTGTCTGAAGTTGAAGAAGAAATAGAAGTCTTGGAAGATGGATTATGTTTTTGATATGCTTGTTCTTGAGAAGGCTCTATCATTGGATTCATGAGCTTGGTTGCTGGTAATGTATTCTGAAATGTCTACCGTTTTTCGTATTTAAATTATGTTTCATAAATTCTTACTACAGTAAGATGAAAAATTTAGGCTAAGAAATGACTCCTGGAAGCACGTTAGACCTGTTTATCCTTCACTATTTTATTTTTTCTTCTGCTGAAGTATTTTAGAGTCTTTAATCTTTCTCTTTAATCCTCATGCTTTTTTATTTCTCTAATAGTTCAAATAGTTGGTTCCAGCATGATTTATGGTTTTCCCTGCTTGTCTGCTACCACTTAAAAACTATTTTTGAAGTCTCCCTTTGAAGTACCATTGTTTACAGTTAGCCAAGGAGGTCTATTTTGATCATACCCTTTGTCCCTACTTGAAAAATTGTTTTAAATGTCTTTATAGTTGTGATCATAGATGTGTTAGGTGTTCCCTCTTCTATGAATGCAATTATCAGTGAATCTTTCATGTTTTCTAAGTCCTTTGAAATAAAATCTTTGAGGAAATAGGATGTGCTCCCGAATCTTAGATTTCATTTTGAAAGTTGTCTTGAAATGATTATTTGCTTAAAGTGTGGTTTGTAGAATTCATGGTTAGACCTATCTATCAAATACCTCTTTATTGTTCAATTTATGTTTTATGTTCCCTTTGTTGAGAATTCAACTTCTCTTTCCAAATCATTAATGTCCATCTCATTCACAAAACTAAAGGATCCTATGGCCAAGTTATATTTTCCCTTTGATATCCCATATCCATTGATGAGTTTTTCATAAACCTCTTTTTGAATCCATTTCCCACTGAATTTGACACTTTTTCTTTCTATCTATACTACCTATACCTTTCATGTCTGTCATACCAATTCAACCAAACAAACAAACAAACACTTGCACTTAATAACTAGTCTAAAACCAATACTTAAAAGCAAACAAGATAAATCTTTGCAAACAAGTAAATTTGCGAGATCCCTCTCTGAGAACAGGAGGACTAGATCCTATAACTCTAAAGATTGGTTCTAATGTTGCCTTGTATTTTGGTAAGCCAATCTATGAAAACACAGGCCTGCAACATAATGGTGATCACGGTGGGACATATTGATTCTATGATAGCCTAGAAAACTATTATAAATTCATTAGTCCTTCAATTTCCTAAATAAAATCAGTCACCAAGCCATAAGAGTGAGCTCTGTTTGTTTTAAGCACCTTAGCTAAGGGTTGAATCAAATTTGAGACACTCTCATAACCCATAGGACTGAAAAAACTCAGAAAATCCAAAAATATTTCAGATTGGCTTCATAATAAACATGGTGGTGGAACCATCCAATATTTTACCTTCTCAAAAGCTAAAAAGTTTCCACCTGGTGACTCCACTAGCCCCAGTAGGTCTATTACCCATCTAGCTCTCCAAATTTCTTTAATATTGTGTTAACCAGCCTTGAGGAAGTTTAGAGGCCTGATCCCATACTATATAAGACATTGTGAGAGGCAATACTTTCAAAACAATCCTAAAAAGCTTCAGCCTCTCTCATTTTTGAAAAGGCAGTCTGGCTTCACATAGGATCAACATTAGATCTCATCTAGACCCTAATCCTCCTATAATAGTTGACAATCCAGAGAATATTTTGTGGTAGACTTCTAAGTCTGGAAAATTAGCTGCTAATAGGAGCCTCTTAAGAACAAAATTTGTCCCTGAAAACCTTACTGTCTTAGAATATTTACACTTTGACATACATCATTCAAATAATATCTTGAGAACTAGATCTCAAGGTGATTTAAACCAAGCTGATTTTGAAACTGCAGATTTGCAGCAGAGCTTTAGTAGAGAAGCCTAACCTTCTACTCCTCCTGATTCCCAGCCTCTTCACCACTTTAGCCTTTTCCATAACAAATCTTCTCAAAACCATTTTGTTGGCCCAAGTGTTTCTTCCACTCCAATCCATACTACCACTGTTCAAAACACTCCATTTCAGCCCACTTTCCCTCTTGTAAATCCACCTTTCCTTCCAGCCATGGTAACATGGTATGTCCCATTAGTGTTACCATAACTTATGCTTCCCTTACCAAATTATTACCAATCCAAAATTCCTCATTTCACTGGAAATGAACCTACTACTACCCAACAGCACGTAGATAAGATGAATAGATGCCTTTTATTACATGGAGATAGAAGAAGAGACCATTAAGATGAGAATATTTGCCCAAAGTTTAGGAGGAGAAGTAAAAAATGGTTTGAAATCTTAACTCCTAACAGCATCAATGATCTCCCTTCTTTGCATCAAACATTCATAAACAGATGGGAAATCAAAAATAACCCTCTCCAAATATTAGCAAAGTATAGTAGTCTTAAAATAAATCAAGGGGAGAGTGTTCATGACTACTCCATTAGGTTTAACAGTGTTTACAATGCTCTTCCACCTCACATGAAACCTCCCCAAGGCATGGCCTTAGTAAGATATCCTGAAGTTTTTGATGCTGAAATGGCCTATCAACTAAGAGAGAGAGAGATATTACTTAACTCTAGAAGACGTGCAGAAGGGGGCTGTGAGTGTAGAAGCAAACATAATTGAGAAAAGAGCTAGGTTAAGATCAAATAAGAGTGTAACTTATAAAGATGATATTGCATCCTCAACCTCATATTATGACACCAAAATTGAAAACCTAGTGAAGGTAATGGAGAGGATGCTTGAAAAGATCAACTTGAATGATAGAGTGCCACCGAGAGAAAATCAAATCAACCCCCAAAACAAAAATAGAAATCAGAATTTTAGAAGAGAAAATAATCAATATAGGCAAAGAGACAATGACCAACAAATTAGACCTCCCTTCCAACAAAACTATGTAGATCAAGATGAGGAAGAAAGGGAGATTGAAAGGTTGGGAGAAGATCATGTAAACTTGATTGGATCAGAAAGTGGGGATGATGTTTTCCTCACTGAAGAAGAACAAGGTTTCTTCTCCTCAAATCAAAATGAAAACACCTATGAGGATTTTGATGATTATATATTGGGGTTTGAAAATGCAATCATGGAGGTGCACAAACAATATGATCTTAGAAGCAAAGGGAACATAGATAATTCAAAAGATAAAAACACTAGTACTGCTGTTAAGAAAAATGCAGAAAATCAGCTTAAGAAAATAGCAGAGAAACCCAACATTTTGGCTAAGAAAATAGATTTAAACAAAGAGAAGAGTAGCTAGCCAAATGTTGAGCAAAGCCCCCCTAGCACTTTAGCTAGTGGACCTAACAAAATTGTCCCAAATAGTAGTCCAAACAAAGTTCAGCAAATCAGAATTGCTGAAAGGGATTCAATTGAAAAAACAGATGTAAATATGACAAAATCCATAGTTCCTTTCAGCCTTGAGGGAGAGATTGCAAAGATAAAAATTACCATACCTCTAGCTGAACTAGTAACCCAAGAAGTGTACAAAAACCAAGTTTTGAAAGCTTTGAACTTAGGAAGTGATACTGACACTTTAAATTTGACAGATGACAAACCTGAGTTTTTGTTTGGTCCAGAAGTTGAAGGAAAATACCAAGAAGGAGTTGTCCCTCCCTTCTATGTCAGTTTGAAGATACATGATAGGATATTACACAATGCAATGTTAGACTTTAGAGCTTCACATAATCTTATGCCCAAAGTAGTAATGGAAATCTTAGGCTTAGAAATTACTAAACCATACAAGGATTTGTATTCCTTTGATTCAAGCAGATTCAAATGCTTGGGTTTAATCAAAGATTTATGTGTTAACTTATCTCAAATCCCTGATAAGAGTCTAGTAATGGACATAGTAGTAGCTGGCATTCCCCCAATGTATGGCGTGCTTTTATTAAGATCATGGGGAGCCAAACTTCAGGGAAGCCTTCAAATGGACATGTCTTATGCCACCATCCCAGTTTTTAACCAAAATAGAAGATTATACAGGGAATCCCACATGAAATACATGGTGAGCAACATAGATAAACCAAACAACTGTCCAATCTATTCCATTCAATCAAGTCTAGATTCCTTTATCTTGTACAATGAAGACCAAATCACTCAACAAGAAAAGGAAAACAAAGAGGAAATCAGTTTACCAGAACAATCAGAACTTCCCTCAAATCAAATATAAAACATTGGCAATCAACAACAACAAGAAAATGAAAATGAGGTAGATATAATTTAGACAATAAACTTCGATGGATCTTGTAATAAAACAAGTGCAGGGGTAAAATCAGAGTTATTCATATAAACTATACTTTCCATGCACAAATAATATTGTTGAATATGAAGCTCTTATCCTTAGCTTATAGTTGCTTAAACAATTAGAAGCCTAGAAAATATCAATCTGAGGAGATTCTGAACTTATCATAAGACAAATCAAAGGATAATATTCAGCTAAAAACCCAAGACTTAGAGAATATCGAAATGCTGCTCTTGATTTATTAAAGAAATTTTAGAAATACGAACTCATTTTCATTCCAAGAGCACAAAATCATCTAGAAAAAGAACTTGCTTTCACTGCCAACAATTGCCAAATACCTCAGATAAATGAACATCTCAACATAAAGGTCAAAAATAGGCATGCAGTGCCTAACAATGAGGACCATTGGCAAGTATTTGACTCTGACAAACACATAGATGATTTCCTAAAATTAGAAAATGATTTTTCCATACCAACATTAGAAACCAGCCATGAAGAAAATTGTTTAGATAATGAACAAATCCCAGAAACAGAAATGGCATATTCTGCTGACATAAATCACTGTGAAAATATTTTTGAAGCAGAATTGATTGACAACACAGACCAGAAAGACTTGGAATTTTTACAATGTAAGAATGATACAATTCCAAGAGGTCTCGCACCTTTAGAACATCTTTTTTATTTTAATGATGTAGCCAAAGAACCAAGAATGGAGCCTGTGGAAACAGATGTAGAAGAACATAACATAGGCAGCCTAGTAGAACCCAAAATGATCAAATTGTCTAACACTCTCCTAGCTCACGTAAAATTGCAATACATAGAGTTGTTCAAAGAATTTAGAGATGTTTTTACGTGGGGATACAAATATCTGAAATCTTATGACACTAGCATCATTCAGCACAAAATTCCTCTTATGGAAAATCAAAAACCTTTCAAACAAAAACTAAGGAGGATAAACCCTATTTTATTGCCTTTAGTCAAGAAATAAATTGAAAAGATGTATGATGTTGGGATTATAGTACCCATTAGACATTCAGAGTGGGTGTCAAAATTAGTTTCTGTTAGGAAGAAAACAGGGGAAATCAGGCTCTGCATTGACTTCGTAAATCTAAATAGATCCTCCCTAAAATACAACTACCCTTTGCCCAAAATGGACCATATACTTCAAAGTGTAGTTGGGTCTAAAAGAATATCACTGTTGGATGGGTTCTCAGGTTACAATCAGGTGTTAGTGCTCCCAAGTGACCAACACAAAACTTCTTTTACTACACCTTGGGGCACCTTTATGTATGCCAAAATGCCACTTGGTTTGATGAATGCAGGGGCCACCTTCCAAAGGGCCATGGACATAGCCTTCTCAGAAGATATTAGCTATTTTGTAATCATTTACCTTGATGACATAACTATTTTCTCAAAAACTAAAGAAGAACATTTGATTCACTTGAGAAAAATTTTTGAGAAGTGTAGGAGATTTGGCTTATCTTTGAATCCCAAAAAGACACTCTTTGGTCTCCAAGAAGGCAAGCTTCTTGGTCACATAATTTTAGAAGAGGGAATCAAAGTGGACCCTAAAAGGATTGATGGCATATTGAAAATCAGCCATCTAAGAAGCCTCATATAATTACAATCTTTCATTGGGAAGATAAATTTATTGAGGAGGTTTATCCCCAATCTTGCTGAGTTATTAAGAAACATTACAAACATGCTTAAGAAAGAGGTAGGTGTTAAATGGACAATACAAGCTAAACAATCATTTGAACTGGTTAAACAAACTCTCACTCAAACACCAGTCTTGATTAGTCCAGACTTCACCAAAGAATTTTATATCTTTTCTTTTGCATCTGAACATACAATAGCTGCAGTTTTACTTCAAAAGAATGACTTGGGGCAAGAACAACCAATATATTTTTTTAGTAGGGCCTTAAGATATGCTCCTCTCAAATATAAAATCATGGAGAAGCAAGCCTTAGAATTAGTGAAAGCATTAAAGGAATTTAGAGTCTATATTTTACACTCTCACATAATTTCTTTTGTTCCACATACTATTGTCAAGGATATTCTAACTCAAGACCCTAATGGTAAAAGGGGAAAATGGATTGCTACTATTCTTGAATATGACTTAGAAATCAGGCCCACCAAATTGATTAAATGGCAGGGATTAGCATATTCATGGCTGAGTCAAACTTCCAAGCATTAGATATGAATATGGTGGATGTGTGGGAAGAAATAGAAGAATTCACTGTTCCTTTCATTGAAGAAACATTTTTGAATTCTCCTTGGTATGATGACATCATTTATGTACTTTTATATTTGAATGCCCATCCTTCTTTGTCTAAAACTAAAGCTAGATTTTTGAAACAGAAGGCTTTGAATTATTTCATATTAGATGGGGTATTATATTGGAAAAATGTTGTTGGAATTTTGCTTAAATGTTTGCTTGAGGATGATGCAGGAAAAATCATGCATGAGCTGCATGAAGGAGAATGTGGAGGACACCTCTACTGGAAGACCACAGCAAACAAAATCCTCAGATCTGGTCACTATTGGCCCACCCTTTTCCCAGACACTCAAAATTTAGTCATGTCTTGCCATAAGTGTCAATTTTTTTATGGCAAAAGAAAACTCCTTCCCTTACCTTTACATCCCATCAGTGTTGAGGCACCTTTTCAAAAATGGGGCTTGGACTTCATTGGGGAAATTCACCCATCTTCATCAGCCCAGCATAAGTGGATCCTCACTGCCACTAATTATTTTACCAAGTGTATAGAAGCTATACCATCTAGGAATGCTACTGACTCTGTCATTATCAATTTCCTTGAAACAAATATCCTATCCATATTTGGTTGTCCTAGAAAAATCATCGCAGACAATGTTGTTGCCTTCAATTCTAAAAGAATGGTTGATTTCTATTACAAATACCACATCACCTTGGGCCATTCTACTACCTATTATCCTCAAGGGAATGGATTAGCTGAATCCTCCAACAAAAGCCTCATCAATATCATCAAAAAGCTGTTGGAGCAGAATCCAAAATCATGGCACAGTAAGTTGGTTCATGCCTTATAGGCTGATAGATTAACTACAAATAAGTCAACAAACATGTCCCCCTGTCAGTTGGTCTATGGCATGGATGCAGTCTTCCCAACCTCATTAGGAGTTCCAGTCATGAAACTCCTCTAATAAGTGCAAACTGAGGAAAATGATATGCATAGAAGAATCAACCAAACAATTCATTTACAACAGTCTAGAGAATAAGCCTATGAAAGAACACAACTAGTCCAAGAAAATATCAAGAAATTATTTGATAAAAGGACTAAGGAAAACAATTTCCAAGTTGGAAATTTGTTTCTTAAATGGGATTCAAGAAGGGAAGAGAAGGGAAAACATGGCAAGTTTGAGAACTTGTGGAAAGGACCCTATATTATTCATGCTGAGAGGGGTCACAATGCATTTTTTTTTAAAGAATTGAATGGATAAGATCTATATGGAGGTCATGTCAATGGCAGGATGCTCAAGCATTACTTCTGTCAAGAATCATGAGTTTCAAAGCATTTTTTTTTCCATTGTAAATATCATTGTTTAAACATTGCATTAAAAGTTAGAAAAAGAAATATACAAAAACAATAGAAAATAAAAGAGGGAAGATTGTAAAATAAGAAAGGTACAACCCCATACCAAAAAAGAGAAATAATGTCTGAAAGTGTGCAAGATTAAATTCCACTACCACAAGAAACACTTTCTATTCAATCATACAGTCTAATCATGATTGGATAATGTTTAAATTTACTGTTGATAGGTTAGTGAATCAGATTTGCTAAACATCTTAATCTTGGCTTATCAGTAAGGTAGATTAGGATAGAAGAAAGAAGGTTCAAACATGCTCAAACCTTGAACCTTTGAAATAGAAAACAAGTGGGTTCCAATATGCTCAAAACTTGAACCAGATGAGAGAGAAAAGATAGCTCAAATAAATTCAAAACTAGAGCTGAAGAGTAATGAAGGATGTTTTTGACTTTCAGATCTTAAGCCTTCACAATTTTGTTTTAATTTTCTGCAAATAATAGTCTATGTGCAGCTTATTTTTATGCCATAGATCTACAGCAAGTCAAACTGCTTAATCCTAGCTTGGCTGCTTTTAAATTTCTTGTCTTCGAATTTAGAGAATAAAGTTTTGTCAGACAGTCTAATCCTAACAGATAATAGTCTAGGTAGAGAAACTTATGAACTCAACTGTTTAAACTGAGTTCATGGAGGAATAAGAGTAGAAATAGATTAGTTTCTTGTTTTCAATAAAAGAATAAAATGCTGATAAAGAGAGTTTTCTAGTTCAAATGCACTCTAAAAGAAGAAAAAATGTTAGAATCATAGGAGTGGGTAGGTAGAGATTTTGTTTTGATAGGATTCCACTGTTTCAGATTGCTGCAAAGATCATCGAATCAGAGAAAAGTCATCCAAAAGAAAAGAAAGGTTGTTTCCCAATGGATTAAGGCACTATTTTAATGAAAGCCGAATATTTACAGCTGAGGTTCTAGACACCTAAAGAACCAGTTGTCTTCCCCAAGTGAAGCCACTGTTAGCCACTTATAAAAAATTTCATACCCAAGGGTGGCTATACTTGTCTTTTAAACCTTCAAGAGATAGTTCCCTTTGAAAATTTATCATATTTTGAATTTTTTATGATGATTATTACTCTTTGAGTTAATCTTCACTGATGCTTCCCTTTTATCCTAAAAAAACTGTTGTTCACCAAGAGAAAAACTACTTATGAAACCCCATTTTCCATCATTTTCACTCTTCCTTTCACTCATAAAAAAATTCCATTGTTCATCCTTTTTCCTCCATAAAATCCTCTAAAAACCCTTCATCTAACCTCTAAATCATCCCAAAAACCCTTTAAAACCTTTTATTCCCCCTTATTTTGTTTTAAGTCTCCTCATTTCACCTATCAGAACCTTATTTTGGCCTCAAAAACCCTATTTTTGGCCTTAAAAACACTCTTTTGCAATTTATAAAGAGTTAAGCCCCTAAGGGCTTATGTCCGTTAGCCCTCCACCTCATGTGGCCCTAGCCCCAAAATCGGGTGCTAAAAGGCTTAAAAAATCCTTCCCAAACCCTTTTTTTTCCTTTGTTTTTCATTACTCCGACGTTTTGGTCTAAGTCAATCTAGACCGTTGATCTCTGCAGATCAACGGCCCTCGGTTTATCCACTCTCTGCCCTTCCATCATGCCTTCCATTTTCCCTTTTCATAACTCCACCCATTTATCAAATCTTGACCGTTCATTTTTAAGATAGGATGATCGGGATTAAACCCGATAAGCCAACACCATGGACCCCACCAAAGCATAAACTTCTGTGTAAAAACATTTCCCTTTGTTATTTTTCATTTCCCCAAAGTTTTGAGTTAAAATAATATAGACCGTTGATCTGCATAGATCAACGGCCATCAGGACATCGGGTCTCCTCTCCTCCGCCCATTCACCTGCCTTTCACTTTCAAAACCTCCAATCCAATTTTTAATCCTAACCGTCCATCAAGAAAGATCCAACGATCAGGACTAAAACCCAAAAAACCAATAAACCCATCTGCTACACGACAAAATCATCGGTCCCACCATCCCTCATCCGCGCAGCTTGCCCTCCATCGTGCGCTTTCCGCACCGTCGGATCTGGAGCCATTGATCCGATGGCGGACGATGTGTTTCGTGTTTTTTTGCACCTATGACTTAACACCGAAAAAAACACGAAATGGGTGGTATTTGGAGGGACAGGTGTCAAGCGACGTACTATATCGCATTATTTTTGTGAATACCGCCCACCCCCCTCAACGCTGCGCGAAAACCATTAATGGTTTTCATCCAAACCACTATCCTCTGCAATGTTCTTTTCGGCTTTAATCCTAGCCATCGATCTCTGAGATTGGACGGTCCTGTTTTAATCCCGCTCCCATTTCAATTTCCACCCTAACTTGCCCACATCATTCTCACATTTAATCTTCGCTGTCGATCTTTGAGATCGAACGACCCACATTATATCGCGACCCGAAAGTCATTTGCCTTCATCTTTTCTGCTCCATCGTGAGATCTCAACCATTGATTGTTCTAATCCAACGATCCACATGCGTCCTCGTGCTCAAACCCCATCAGACCTAGTTAGCTGCTCTACCAGGTATTTTTTTTTATTTTCCGCTGCATTGGCTCGTTCACACAACTCCAAATAGCCTCCATAAGCCCTCCAAAGTAGTTTAAACCAATAAAACGAAGGATTTAACTAATGTTTGTGTGTTTTTGTGCAGGTTTAATGAAGTTCAAAGATAAATCCCTCCCACAGGAAAATTACAGTGTTATGGGTGAGGATGACGATCCTCATAGCTCTGAATGCCAATTGAGGAGATCAGGGGGTTAAATATCATGGTTTGGAAGGGTTGATGAATCATGATCATCAACTTTTCGGACAAAAAACTCCACAAAACCCCCTGCGCACTTGCAAGTAACAGAACACAGTGAGCATCAACCAAATTGAATGATCAGAGCATAACTAGAAGATTAAACGCTCTAAACAGAGTTTAAAGGAATCAAAGGCCTAAAATCCACAAATAAAACATATAAGCATAGTCAGCAGTTCGAAGATGGTTAAAGATAAATTCTTTAGGCCTAATTAAGCCTAAACACAGACCAAAAGAAAATCAAAGGTGTTTTAAGGTAAAATAGAGGAAAATATCAGCAAAAGGACCTCCACTACCACATCAGAGGCTAATGGAATCCTCTTCAGCTACAAAAGTTCCACTTGCAGCCTCAATGAATCAAAAGAAGGCATAGTTATTGCCTAGTTAGTGATATTTTGCCTAAAGATAGTTGAACAGTTATTTCAAACAAAGCAAGATATTTCAAACTGTCAGTAAATTTATTGTAAAGGATAAATAGGCCTTAAAGTCAATATTTTTACCCATTAAGCCTAAAAAAGAAGAAACAGAGTAAATGAAACAGAGTTGTAATTTGATGTTTTCATGCCTTATGCCTTGCATGGTTTTCAAGGCTAGGAGTTGCATTTATTATAGAGTTAATTACACTTCAATCCTAAAAACTCTTCCACCTCCTCATTTATTCTATAAATACTTCTGAAGAAGATGATAATTTGGTTGGTTGGTCACTAGTTGTAACATTGAAACTCTCTGAAATAATACAAAGTCTGTCTGAAGTTGAAGAAGAAATTGAAGTCTTGGAAGCTGGATTATGTTTTTGATATGCTTGTTCTTGAGAAGGTTCTATCATTGGATTCATGAGCTTGGTTGTTGGTGATGTATTCTGAATTGTCTATTGTTTTTCCTGTTTACATTATGTTTCATAAATTCTTACTACAGTAAGATGAAACGTTTAGGCTAAGAAATGACTCCTAGAAGCACCTTAGACCCGTTTATCCTTCATTGTTTTATGTTTTCTTCTACTGAGGTATTTTAGACTCTTTAATCTTTCTCTTTAGTCCTCATGCTTGTTTATTTCTCTAATAGTTCAAATAGTTGGTTCCAGCATGATTTATGGTTTTCCCTGCTTGTCTGCTGCCACTTAAAAACTGTTTTTGAAGTCTCCCTTTGAAGTACCATTGTTTAAAGTTAGCCAAGGAGGTTTGTTTTGATCATACCCTTTGTCCCTGCTTGAACAAGTGTTTTAAAGGTCTTTATAGCTGTGATCATAGATGTGTTAGGTGTTCCCTCTTCTATGACTGCAATTATCAGTGAATCTTTCATGTTTTCTAAGTCCTTTGAAATAAAATCTTTGAGGAAATAGGATGTGCTCCCGAATCTTAGATTTCATTTTGAAAGTTGTCCTGAAATGATTATTTTCTTAAAGTGTGGTTTGTAGAATTCATGGTTAGCCCTGTTTATCACATACCTCTTTATTGTTCAAGTTATGTTTTAATTTCCCTTTTTGAGAATTCAACTTCTCTTTCCAAATCATTAATGTTCATCTCATTCACAAAACTAAAGGATCCTGTGGCCAAGTTAGATTTTCCCTTTGATATCCCATATCCATTGATGAGTTTGTCATAAACCTCTTTTTGACTCCATTTCCTAATTAATTTGACACTTCTTATTTCTATCTATACTACCTATACCTTTCATGTCTGTTGTGCCAATTCAACCAAACAAACAAACAAACACTTTCACTTAATAACTATTCTAAAACCAATACTTAAAAGAAAAAAAGATAAATCTTTGCAAAAAAATAAAATTGAGAGATCCCTTTCTGAGAACAGGAGGACTAGATCCTGGAACTCTAAAGCTTGGTTTTGATGTTGCCTTGTCTTTTGGTAAGCCAATCTATCAAAACACAGGACCACAACACCCTGAGTCTACGGTCCTTGAAGCCTCTATTTCTTCCTCGACTATTGCCAAGAATCCTAAAACTATTCACACCAACCAACCCTATGCTTTGTGTGATCTCCATGGCCAGTATTCCCACCATTTTCCCCACCTTACGTATTACCGCGCCTCTTTAGAGGCAGTTCAGGAGTACGAGGCTAAACAAAACCAATCCACATCTCTCGTACTTGTGTAGTATGTTGCAGGCCAGACTAAGGATTTACCCGCTCCTATTGAAATTCCCCCTCCTGATGTCGAGATGACAAAGCCTGTGGCCACCATCCTCTACCTATCATCATCCATGAGACCCTCGGTGGAAGCTCCCTCTGAATCTTCCCCTGTTGTTTCACTTAACCTCCCTTCAGGGATCACCCTGGGCTCAACATCAGTAGATCCCTTATCTTCTTGTTGTTATGTCATCCCCCGTGACGATGCGCATGTCAACCTTTCTTCTCATGATGATGAGTCAGGTATCTTCACCGTAGCTTTTCCGTGTCATGTGGTCTCCCTTCCTCCAGTCACTCCATCTTCTATTATTATGACGAAATCCTAGAAGCCATGTCCACCCCTGACTTCATCTTCCCCCCCATAAACGGGATGGCACCATCGGTGCCTATGATGACTTTCGCAGCCTCAGTACAAGCTACACCCCCGGTAGCTCCCACACTCCACCTCACCGTCGACGTGTGAGTAGTAGAAATCCTACCCAGATCTCTCCCTTCCGGGAGTGTGTTCAATTTCTACTTTGCACTCAGGTTTCCAACATTGTTCATCATCCTCCCAATTATTGTCTTATGGCACCTTTCAGATGGACCTCCCATCCACACCTTATATGAGTTTTGCTGATGGTGCAAGTCGCTACTCCAGAAATCTAGCCTCGGAAGGTTGGGCCATCTTTACCCCCTTGCACTCCCCTTTTATCTTGAACGGTGTATGCATTGGTACTACTACCAATAATCAGGCTGAATATGATGCAGTGCAAGGTTTATTAGCTGATTCCATTTCGCATCGCATCCTCAACCTTCATGTTCGTTTAGATTCCCTAATTCTTGTCATGCAATTGAATGGTGCCTATCGTGTGCATAATCCTATCCTTTTTAGAAGATATTTACGAGTGAAGATTTTGGTGCGTGAATTTGAAATCATTACATTCATTCATGTACCTAGAGCACAAAATCACTATGTAGATAGCATTGCAAACCATATTCTAGATTGGAATTTAGCACACGCATTTAACACAAGACAATAACATAAAAATATCAAAACGATGCATATCCATAATATGCGTCATATAAAATGTTTTAGAGTCCATCAACTCTGATACATATGGCATGCCCATAGCATGTTACAAAAACTCAAAAATGGGGGGCACCACCTGCCCCTACACACTAATCACTATCTAGAGGATCCCAAGCCAATGGCTCTGCTCCCGCAACTTGTAGATCACACATCCCCTGTCCGACCATTGCCATGCGCCGCATGACCCCTCACCACTCTGAGGATAGACCAATACATGAATCTATGTACTGGTCCTCTAAGTCTTGCCAGCCGCACTCTAAAACACCGGTGAGAAGCCTCTCACACCTACGACGGATGTCCTCCAAGAGGGCTACTGCATCCTCATTTTGTTGCGCCCTCGATCCACTAGGTCCTGCAGCTCCTGATACTGCAGGCCGGCCCATATATCTGGTCAGTTTTACCGGTGTTGTATCTGCATACCAAAAGTGGAAGAATCAATACCATATACAATATTCTAAAACTTTACAATGCACATAACAAGATTAGCTATTTGTCACTTACCATCGGGCCCCCATACTCTACCAGGAGGCAGTGGCAAATCTGAGTCCCCAAAATAACTCATCCCACTATAGGGATAGTCGTCTATGTACAATGGCATATGATCCCAATGCACAAAGAAATCGGGTTGGAACACCCGTCCGACTGCCCCACCTCCTCCTCTACATAGTATTCACCCCCACCGGTGCATCCTGGGCAATCTCCGGCCCCCATCCTGGAGCTGTATACGAGGTTGAAGTGTATGGGTCTTCTCAAAGAAGAGCGAGCACAAAATTGTACCATATGCACAGTCATGGTTCACTTTCCGCTTGCATAGCGACAACTGTCATTTCAACAACGACAAGATCATCTGGGCCCACCCATAGTAGGTCCCACTCAACACACTCTCCACAAGCATCATCTGCCCTCCAATGATGTGGTGGAGTGCTTGGTTTCCTAGGATCCACAGCACCACTACGGCCACAGCACGGGTCTTTAACCTCTCTAGATCCTCGATAGGTATCCGAGTCCCCTTGACTTGGAGACCTGGTCGAAAATGGCGCTCTACAAACTCCATGATGTTCTGCCCCTGCAGTAACACTGGCTGAGTATTCCCGACCATCCCAAGTGGTGGGAGACCAGTCAGGAAATATATATCCTCGACTTTCAACTCGATCCAATGCCCCTGCACTATAAATACCTCACTTTCTGGATCCCAATAGCTAACAATTCATGCCAATAAGGGCTCTCTGGCTCTCATCAGATGGTTCTCCACAAACTTCAGAACCCCAAACCTGGCCAATGCACTGTGGACACCCTAATCCTCCCAAATCTCCGACCGTAATATGCCCAGGTCCCTCTCTCTCCAGTCGATCCATAATTCTGCCATATCTGCACAAAACCATCATATTTTTCAATGTAAAGATAGGAAAGAATATATCTCAACATAAAAACCCAGTGCTCAGCCAAAAAACAGCACAGAAAAACCCCTCCCTGACAGGTCGCACTTTTCAGGCCCAAACCTAGGACAGGTTGTAGTTTTTAGCCCAAAACCTGCTACCCAGGTCGCACTTTTTTCCCCAAAAAGTGTGACCCGACCGTGAAGAGGAGTAGGGGTCTGTTTCTGAGCCCTGGGGACCCAAACAGAACTTTCAATCCACTAAAATGAAAGAGTAGGGTTAGGCCTCTTACCTGTGACTGATAGATCTTGATTCTAATAGTCGTTTTGTCCGCCACGATTGCCGCAAGGTTTAGGGCCTTCTCTTCTCTTTACATTCGCCACATCTCCACATGCAAATGAGTGAATTTGGAGGGAAAACACCTTATTAAAAGAGAAACCCCTGATTTTTCTATCGTCGGTTGCGGCCAAACCGTAGCTTAGTTTGATGAACCGTCTGTACCGTTGGAAATCTCTCACCGAGCCCTCAAATGGGTATCTATTATTTTTTAGTGATTTGATACTTCACTAGGGCACATTTTTTCCAAGAAGCGTCACTTCACCCCTCCTCAAAATCAAATTTCTTCACTTGCAACACTCGTACTGGGGGCACCACTTTGCCTCCATACTTGTCCACGCTCGTGTCGAATTTCGTCATGAGTTACCATCTTGTACTCATGTTTTTATGGTCCCCATTGGACCTTTTCTGTGTGGCAGCACCATCGAGTCGCCCTTGTTTAGAGCATCCGAGTTGAGTCATCATTGCATTCATGGAGTCTATCCCAAGTCCCTTTGCATCCCTCTATAGTCCTCCATTCTTCATTTCTTGGTCCCTCTCTCGTGTCGCACATTATGACCATCAATCCCATTGTCTCCTATCCCTCATGATATTGTGTCAGTCGCTGCTAGTTCATCCATGCCCTTTATTCTCTAACAAGGGAAGTCGTCCATCCGCTACTCAGTACCCCCCATTTCACCATCATCACTAGTGTCAGTATGTTAGCGCTCTACTATTTTCTCGAGTGCCTTAGTTGAAGATCCCTTATTTCCTCACCTATGGCAAACCTCCTTCTTTCAACATCAGCTCATTCATTCCAGAAGACAGGTCTAGAGGGAGGTGTACCTTGGTTCCAACTTCCACTCTTTTTTGGTGCCTTGGATCAGGCAAAGGGACTCCTTATATCCCTTTGACTTGATTGTTTCTCATCTCTAGCTCCTTTCAACATGATCAAGATCCGTATACTTGATAGTCCACTGATGCAGCAGCTGATATTAGTGATTCTTGGGTGTGTGTGAGATGTCTCAGCCCTCATGAGGGGGTGGCCCTACAGCTAGCCCCCCACATGCCCGAATGACCTCTTCGTTTCATCCTTTGATGCAGCTCCATAGATTTTATGATGTCGGCCTCAGCTACTTGCAGTGCCTATTTGATTGCATGTATCAGTCAGGTTTTCAGAGCCCTTTCCTATTTACAGGGGATTCTTGGTTGTTTTTTGTATCTCATGTACTCAGAAATTATTGTACAAGTTCTGGTTGTTGTCCCAGGCACAGTATGTATGTGGGATTCATTATCATGTTGTTTATTTGGCTCATGTTTATGCCAGCATGTACTATTTTTTTTCAGTCCTTTGTTTACTGGACACATTATTCTTTGTACTTTGTCTCGACGGGCATAGGTATGCCTCCCCCGTCGCCTATAGCATAGGTACTCACTCATAAAAGAGACTTGTTTCACCTGTAAGTCTCGCCTCCTCAGGGTCTAGTTCTCTCATCACTTTAGTCTACCTTATATTTCTCTCTCTCCCTTCCCCTTCGGTGTCTATCGATTGAGTTCTTACAATGTAGTTCGGTCATACGATTAGCTCCTAACGCTCGCACGATGGGGGGCAATCTGTTACACCATTTTTTGGTCATCTAACCTATTATTATTAGATAGACCCAAGTACACCATATAAGACCAATTTTACCCTAAGTAAAATTTCTTTCACTATGAAAATAACTTAGTAAACCACCTTTATTAAGTTGTTTATGGCCTAAACAGGAAACCCCATGAGGAAATATTAAATAAATCTATATTTGTTTGATTTTCCTCAAGGAATAATTAGTTAAACAACATTTTAATTAATATTCCTGGTTATATTTAACCCAAAACAAGGAAATTAATTAGATAAATCATTATTTATCTTATTATTTTCTAAAGAATAATTATTTAAACCTTATTTAAATAATATTCTTTGTTAAATATGACTAAATCACCCTTAAATAATTAAATAAATTGTTATTTATTTGATTATTACTCAACCACATCCTTAAAATGATAAATAAATCATTTATTTATTTATTATTTACAAATAAAGGGATTTGACCCAAGTCAAATTTCTTTTCCCTCCAACAAATATAATAAAATATTCCATAAAATTTGGATCTTGATTTGGTTAATAATATTTTAACTATGCACCAATATCTAGACTAACTCAATATTTTGTTATAAATAGAAGGGTTTTCCCATTCATTTACCACCTTTTGTTACCTAAAGATCACTCTGGATCTATACTTTTGGTATGACTTCGATCCACTATCATAGTCATATTTTGCTACTATTTTTGTCTGGGTTTTCTACACCATCAAGAGAGAGGAATTTTAGATCTGAAGTGCGGAGGACTTACAAGAACCCATCCCATTGAGGAGAACTGGTAACACCCTTCTGTGTTTTCCTCCCAGGTGCCATTAATACAAAATTCATTCAACATATTCTTGTCTTGTCTATTGGATGCATGGAGTAAATCTTGTTTTTCTACTGCTTAATGTCTTTTGATGCATAGATCTAGATTTTTGTAGCATTTATCCTAATCACCTAACTGTAGATATGAGGATATTGGCAGCCATATTTTTTTTTAGGGTTGTTTTTTATGCACAGATAAAGTGGTATTTTTTCATACGCTTGGAATTAAGATTCATACTAACACTCCGTCACCATAATATTCCTTTTCAATGCAAGGAATAAAGTGAAATTCCATGCATTATTTTTCCTCAACTCTCAAGGAACCCAAAAACAAGGGTAGGAAATCCAAAATTCATATTTTACAATATCTAGGAGAATTTATAGTTAATTCAAGTCTATTTTCCCTAATGATAACCCTCTTTCCCCCTCAACTACCTTCTCAATGATCAAGATCATCACATGGAATGTAAGAGGATTAAATGGAAAATCCAAACATCGAATCCTCTAAAATCAAATCTCCATGAATAATCCAAACATTCTTCTCCTGCAAGAAACCAAATGTTCCCAGCAATATCTATCCCATATCATCTCTTCCATCTATAAAACATGTGAATTTCTATCCCAATGTGCCTCATGCACATCTAGGGGCTTTGTGAGTCTTTGGAATCCTAAAACTATCATGATTCATTCTCCCTCCCTAGAATCCTCACGGTCATCTTCCAACCTATTGGCTCATCCCACGTTAGTTACCTTTCAAATGTATATGGCCCAAGTCTCCCTCTAGAAAAAAACCCTTCATCTCTAACCTTCACAAGGTCCATCATCCAGCTTCTCTTATACTTTGGATTCTAGCAGGTGATTTCAATATCATTCTTTCCCTCTAGGAGAAGAAGGGCTAAATTAGGAAACTAGAGGAGGTTGCAAAAATTTTCAACTCCTTCATTGATGCATAGAAATAGGTGGATGTTCCAACCACAAATGGCACCCACAGGGGGAATACACTAAGTTGCTTCATGATTGGATAGATTCTTAATCTTAGAAGAAATTATCATCTAGCCTCAAGGTTGATGCTACTATCCTTCTAAGCTTTGGTTCAGATCACTGACCCATCTTTTTGCAATTAGACTGATCGGCCTCACCAAGAAACAAGTCATTCCATTTTGAGGTGTTATGGTTTCAACATCCTAATATCCTTTCCAACATGACCTCTTGGTGTTTGGAATTGGCCTCTATGTCATCAAGGGTACTGTATCCCTTTCAGCGGTGACTAAAATTTATAAAGAAAAAAATCAGAGATTGGAAAAATAAATAATTTGGTGATATATTTCATTGAAAGGTAACACTAGAAGCTCAAATGGAAAATGTCCAACAACAAATAATATTAGAAGGAAAAAACTCTCATATAAAATAATAGGAAAGAAACCTTCGATAACAACTACAAGAAAGACTAGCACAAGAAGAGATTCTATATAAGCAAAAATCCATAATTAAATGGTTAAAGGAAGGAGACCATAACAAAAAAAAATTCTACAAATCAATGACTAACTATAGACAAAAAAAAAATCCATAGGCTCTATGGGCAGAATAATGAATGGGTGGAGGATCACAATGAAATGACTAGTCTCCTATCTGATCACTTTAGCAATATATTTTTTGAGCCCATTCGAGGAAAAATTGCTACAATTCGGAAAATAACATCACATTCCAAAACTAATCACTGAGGAGTAGAACATTTCTCTTTTGAAACCTTTCTCCCTTCAAGAATTAGAGGTCGTAGTCATGGGTATGTCAAGCAATAAATCTCACGACCCAGATGAATTCAAAGTGGAATTATACCAATCTTGTTGGTATGAAATAGGTAATGATATTTTTAAATTTTTTGAGGACTCAAGGGTCTTTGCTTCTCTTTTTTCTACTTTTGATTCCACATGTATCTCGCTTATGCCCAAATCATATCAAGCCTCTACTCCTTCAAACTTTTTTCCCGTTTATATTTATAACGTGATCTACAAAATAGTTTCCAAAATAGTGGCCAATCACCTTAAGCCTCTTCTTCCTAGCATAATCTCTCCAGAATAGACAGGATATGTCAAAGGAAGGAAAATTCTGGACAATATCATCCTCATCCAAGAGAAATTTCACTCCCTCCATTCAACCAAGAGGCCAGGTATGATCCTCAAAATTCCCATGTCAAAGTATTTTGAAAAATTCAATTGGAAATATATATATATATATCACACTCTTGACGCTTTCAGTTTTCATGAAATTTGGATCTCTTGGGTCATGTCCCTCATTTCGAAAGCCTTTTTCTCCATTCTTTTGAATGACTCTCCATCTCCAACTTTCGTTTCCTTTGGAGGAATCAGGAAAGGGGGCCCTATTTCCCCCTATATCTTCCTCCCTATTGTTGAGGGCCTTAGTCGAGCAATCACCCATGCCCTTTCAAATCACCAGATCAAAGGTCTCCCTCTAGGTTCTCAATATCAAAACACTGCTCGTCACTGATTTTGCGGATGACAAACTTTTAATGGGAAATCATTTTGTAAATGAAGAAAAATATTTCAAGGAAATTATGGAAACTTTCGCCTCTACCTTGGGTACTGAAAATAAAAAATGCAACTATCAAATATTTTTCTTCAATATCGATCTTGTTGTTCAAATAAATATTGTCTGCTTCTTAGGATTCCAACGGAGCTCCCTTCCTACCAAATTCCTAGGAACCCATCTTACTCTCAATCCTCTGAGATGTTCAATATGGGAGAACCTAATTCTGAAAATTGAAACCAAACTATCAAATTGCACTTTTCAATCTATGAACATCACAGGTTGCTTCACTCTACTAAATTATTTCTTGGAATCCATGCCCTCTTATCTACTTTCCACTCTTGTCGCTCCAAAATATATTCTTAGCAAAATCAGAAACCTTCAACTTGAATTTTTTTGGGGGGGAGCCTCTCCTAAAAAAAATGGGCCTTAGTAGCATGGGATACTCTTTGTTTGCCAAAGACTCAAGGAGGGCTCAGTCTTCAGGACCCTTGTCTTCTTAGTAAATATTTAAACAAAAAAATATGGTGGCGATGGCTAAAGCACACTACTACTTTGGGGGGGGGGAATGTGTAAAAAAAAATATTTTCTTGGGGTCCCATACATCCAACGTTTTCAAATGGTAGATTCTTTGTAGTGATGTGTTTGTTGCCATGGAGTAAAAAAGACACCTTTACATTTGGTTTTTGATCCCTAGAAAGAAAATAAAAATAATTGGTTTTTGTTAGTGGAAAAACATGAGTAAAAAACATTGTAAATGGTGAAAATAATGCATACATAAACATAAACTAAAAGTAAGAAATAAAAACATAAACAATGCTTAATGAAGCAAATAGATCAACAAATTAATGGAAAATGGCTCCCTTTATTAATTTTTGAATTTAGAAGAGATACAATAGATGAATACTAAAACACTTGGAGAGAATTATTTGAGAAATGGTGCTAAAAAATCCTCAACTAGGAGTTTCATTTCATTAATATCCTTGCAAGATTATTCTCTCTCTCAATGGTGAAATCCTCTTCCCACTAGAATGCTAGATTACTGAGGAGTAATTTTTCCACCATAATAATGTTTTATGTCTTCTTCTTTTTTTGTTCTCCAATGACCTATTTATATATAATTTTGAATTCCTCTTCCTTCTCTTGGTTCATTAATGAGAAAATGACTTATGAGTAGGACAAGAGGACACCTTGGGGGGTGCATATCTCCAGGTCGACTTGAAATTAGTTGTCCTTGACTGGTACATGTAGGTAATCCCATATTCCAAGTGTGTGAATTAGTCTCGGACGGCTTACTTGGACTATTGTTTGATCATGCGGTTATCGAAGAGACAGTCGTGTGGTTTCTAATTTCTTCCTTTGGATGAGCCGCGTGGGTAGAATTTATAATTAGAACCTTTGGAAACTTTTTTATTTTTGTATTTCATGATGCTTTTGGTTGGAAATTATTCACCTGTACATTTTATTGGATGACTTTGGGTTTCATATGGATTATAGAAATGTGTGTAAAAAATTTGTGTTAACAGTTTCCCCGTGATGTATGAGGTTAGGAGAAAATGTATAACTGAAATAAATACATTTTTCTGTTTTGACGGAGTCTGATCAAATTCTTGAGAGACAAACTAACTTATTGTGGAGATGAATAGGGAAAAACCTTGACTGAGGATGAAATTTAACCATGATATGAAGTAATGTTGATAAAAAAGTGTCCATACAAGCCAAGAATATCCCATGCTAATTATGATGACTAGTGACTAACTATTACAATCATACAGGAAATATTCATGTCAAGTAAGTGTTTGGATGGTTGACATGCTGATGGTTGATGATGATAACTACTTACACCCTCAAGGGAGCTTATGAAAAATATACTGAATGAGGTGCCCTTGTGCATCAAAATTGAAGCATTTTTTAGTGAGTTTCTCATTGATGCATGGGTCTTCAACTGTGGGTACCTCCCATGCATGAGGTGCTAAGTGACGCATGTCTCTTCAACTAAATGAGAGAACTTCAATAGTCACAATGTATGATAATACTCTAACATGAACATATTATGTTGGTGTCTAATTTCAGGGAGACTGATGACATCAATAGTCGATAGCGATTCCCACTGTGCCACCCGAGGATGTCCCATAAGGGGGGGAGCACCCAAGGTACTACTTCGATCTTGGAATATGGGTGTTGAAGCAAAAAAAAAACAAGTGTCAAACGCCTAAAATTTTGATTTGAGGAATCAAGATGAAGAATGAAAATGATTTTAATATGGTGGGTAAAAAAGGCATGATAATGAGAGCTAACAATATGGATGGACACAGAAAACTTCCCAAGATTGGAGTTATAATGCGAGTAGCGATAGTCAAAATAATTATTATAGGGGGGAATGTCCCTCGAGTTGGTAGGACATCCAGGGTATGTATGAACATGTTTTGACTGGAGTAATGAATGAGAAATGAATGGTGTGGTGATCAATGAGTTCCAACCAAGGGTGACTAGGAACTGTCATCGAGTACGAGATATGAAAATATGGGTGGGAAGCCTTTTCCTAAAAAATAATTTTTACACTTTCCAAAAGAATATAAATTTTGTTTGGGATGTACATTCATGGAGACGGTTGCCCCAAATGAAAATGGCGACCTACATGATAATGTATATAATGTTTTTACTGAGGGAAGGGTTCAGATTGGTTAGTCTCAGTGTGATGTTAATGAGACGGATGAGGTCACAAAATATAGAGGGATGATAGGCTAAATGTAGAATGCAAGAGTGCATTCAACTTGATCCGGAAAAAAAAAAATGTGTTCGGGAGTAGGTGTTGTGCAAGAAAGTCCCCTCTGCGGATAGATGTGATCCCTCTAGCCCTAGGGTGGGTCTAGAAACAATGGAACATGTTGGTTCCTAAATTCCTAGTTCATAAAAAAAATGCGGATCGGAATCGTTGTCCTACCTCAATCAAATGCTCTTGACATAGTATGTTGTAGTGACCTCTTGATATTTTTTCTTCAAGACTTGTGCTCCATTGGTAGTGATATTCACACACCTACACAATGATCAAGAAAACACTAAAAGCATAGGAGAATACATATTCATTTATGACTATCCAACTAGTCAAGGGGAGTCAGAAACTTTGAATATTAACATAGACAAAGATGGAACTATAAATCAGTCATGTCTTATTAATGTATAAAATGGATTTTACAACCTATGCCTTGACACTGTAGACCTCCTTTGACGGGTTCAATCAGGCACGTCTCCAAAGCATTCATTTGTTGATTCGGCTCAAAGAGGTGAAAGGCTCAAACTCTCTCTCACATCTATGGACTATTCTCTGCTATAAAATCTTGGTCTATTCTAGCTAGCAAAATCATTGGGATGAAGAGGATTATATGAGTTGAGGAAGAGATTTGGGATCCACTTATGATGGAGGAAAGTTCTATCCCTTTGGGAAGTTTCATTTTTGTAGGAACTAGAAATCCAAAGGGACAAAATCGACCATATCTAGTCGAAAAAACACCCATGATTCCGCTCATTGTCAGCCCCCTAAATTTCTCTCTTTTTGCCATTTTTTCCCTTCCTAAACCATAATCATTTACCTCTGTTTTACGCTCTTTATGCACCCTCATCCTGCACTAGTCCAAGCACGGTGACATATTTTGCACAAACCTTTATTCTTCATATTTTAATTCAATTTAGCATTTATTAAATATTTATTTCATGATTTATTACTTTTAAATTATTCTTTGTAACTTATCAATATATCCAATGTTATTTGGTGGTTAGAATGCTTATCATGATTGTTGATCCTAGTGTAGGATTGGATCCTGTACCATTGCCAACACAGCAGATATTCACGGCAGATCCGAACCCTCTCGATCACCACCTTAACTCAAGTAGTTTCCACCACAACAGCACATAATCCAAAGGCAACCAAAGATTAGATCTGCGAAGGGTGGAAGTTGAAGATTGGCTATGTCCAGTTTTGCAAAACCATCTTATTTTAAAGACTGAACAATCTAAATTCTGCATTTTGTTATGAATCAGTTGAATGATCTGTTTTCGGCCTTCGGCCAACAGATCTATATAATGTAATTTGAAAATAGGACTTAGGAGCGAAATTTTTAGAGAATAGAGAAGAACAGAGAGGCGATAGAAGGTTATTTTTTTATCGCCCGAATCTGAGCTAAACGTGTATTCATGCATGTATTTTCCTCAACGATCTAATAAAGAAGGAATTTCGCCTCGGTTTCATGAATTGTGTTTTTATGGTTTGGTGATTAATTAAATCAAGTGCTGAGTAGCGTTTTCGCTTAAGAGGGAAATGTGCTGGCTGGATAGGGCCTAGCCAACCCAACATGTTTACCCCATTCTCTTTTTCTTGTAATTTTTGTTTTATTGTCAGAGTGTGATTTAACTTTTAGCGCATAAATTCCTGTCTGTGTGAAAACAGATCTGTTGCGTGAAGCAAATAGAATTTCTTTTCCTACAAATTTACTTTCTTGCAAATTTACTTTCCTGCACTTGATTTCGGATTGGCTTTCTGCACCTGTTCCAAGCAGGATAAATCATCCTGCACCAGTGCACGTTGTTGTGACATTTCTTTTATGCAATTTTGGTTGATTGGCTTTCCCTGCCTGGTCCAAGCAAGAGAAATCCACCTGCACCAGCGCACGTTGGTGTGTTATAGCAAGTCTTCATTTACTTCCCGCAACTTTCTTTCATTGAATGATTATGACAGGATAGATGTTTATGTTTCTTTATTTCTGCAATTCGTTAAATTCAGAAACATTTACTTTTCATATATGCAATCTGGTTTTATAGCAAAGTAGCACTTGCGACAATTAAACAATTATTTCAAGAATTAGAAGCTAAGTGTAGGAAGCTCTGATTTGGTGCAAGAACCAGCTTCTTGTCACAGGATCTAAGTGCTTTTAACCTTGAACAGTTCGAGCCCTTGCATGAAGTAGAAAAACCTTCAGTAAAGACACAATTTATACCTTCTACATAAAACTCTAATCCTGC
The DNA here is from genome assembly GCA_034641835.2 of Pinus albicaulis. Lineage (NCBI taxonomy): Eukaryota > Viridiplantae > Streptophyta > Pinopsida > Pinales > Pinaceae > Pinus > Pinus albicaulis. Next base: position 1,596,587,478 of record CM076582.1, read on the forward strand.
ACTAGTGCAGGACAAATTAATGCAAGAAGGAAATATCTAAGGAAGTAGATTTAAGGGCCCATATAATGAGACTGCTAAAATGCCTCTTCTGAGGAAAAACACACTCTTAGTAGTTAAGCATAATCAGCTAGAGTGATTGCCTTTTTATTTTTGATCTCCTTTTTGCAAATGCATTCTTTCTCGTTTCAGTCTTAGATTATTTTGATGACTCAAGTTATCTTTTTCTCGTCTTGATTTGATTCTGCAATATTTCCTTCAAAGAAAGTAGGGATTTATATCAGAAGATTCATACCATCTCTAGCATTCCCTGTGCTTTGTCTCTAAGTTTACGAATCCCCCGGGTTGACAATTAAGTGTTGAGGAGTTTGCTTAAGTGTAATTCCTGCACTCAACATTTTGGCACCATTGTCGAGGAGGCGATTTGATTTGGTAAGAATTTTCTGATTAGACAAATAGAGGTAATTTTTTCCTTATTTCTATAGCATTGTTCGGAAAAAAATTTTGAAGGAATTTTACTGGTGTTAATTGATTTTTGACAGCATTTTTTAGAAGTTGTCTGTTATTTTTCTTTCTTTTTTTCTTTTTGAAATGAATGCCTAGGAAAGGTAATGGTTCGAAGCCAACCAAGGGCCAAAATCAATTTTCTCATATTGGGTATCCTTCTGCAAGTAGGAAGCCCAATCCAATTCAAGCCCATTATGCAGGAACAATCCACCTAGATTCTGGTGTCAATAGCTCAGGTGTGGAATAGCTTGTTGAGAGCGGTACAAGTAAAAGGGGAACAATGGTGGACCAAGAAGATCATTTGGAAGGGAATGGTGAGAACCAGATATATAGAGAACAATCCACTTTTGTGTTTCCAATTGTGGATCCTGATACTGTGGCGCAAATGAAGAATATTCCACCATCAGATTTCCCTCATTTCCATGGTAAAGTTCTTGAAGATCCTGACTCTTTTCTATTTGAGTTTGATATTCTATGTAGAAGTTATGATTATGCAACTAAGGCTCAGAAGTTAATATTACTTCATGTTACCCTCAAGGACTTAGCTCTTCGCTATTTTATGGGGTTAGGAGGAAACTCCATAACCTCTTGGGATCATATGAAGAGAGTATTTTTGTCTAAATATCAAGAATATTGCAAAACTTGGGACATGCAGGATGAAATTTTTACAATCATACATGATGATAATGAAACTCTTGAAGGTTACCTGGAAATATTTCTGTATATTTTACAAAGGTTGAAACTTAAGTTTGATCCCAATACTATTAGAACCTTGTTCTTAAGAGGACTTACTGATAATGCTAGAAACAATTTAAATCTGTTAGGACAAGGTGATATTTCTCAGCCAACTTTTGAAAAAAATTGTGAATTATGTCGGAAATTTTCAAGAAACCAGTACAGATCCGGTAGAGGAACTCGAAATATAAATAGAAAAACTGAATCTAATGATGCTATGATTATTGGACTAGAGAATAAAATGGAAAACATGAAAATTGATATAATGAACATTGTTACCAAATAGTTAGACTCCTTAAAATTTCAGCAGAAACTTATGAGGGAACAAGAGTCACTATGTATTTTCTGTCCTAAATGTAGAGATAAGCACCCCCCTAAAGAATGTCCTCTCAATTTGAAAGAAACTAATAAGTGTGCTATTTTTGCAGAATACCATATCACAGAAAAATGTCCCTCTATACCAGGACTTAAAGCTGTATTTATAGGGCGACAGCCTAAAGTTGAATACTTAAATGCTATGGGAGCGAGAAGGAATTTACCTCAGGTAGGTATAGGTATGGCTCCTGAATTTTCTCCACACTATTTTGGTTATAATTCACATGCATATTATTATCCTAACTCTCATCAGCAGTGGCAGTGTGCGAATCAATATCAGCATGGGTAACCTTCTCAACCATGGAAACAAGGTTGGAAAGGACCGACTCATTTGCCATATTCCCACCAGCCACCTATGCAGTCATATCCATCTAGGCATGCACCTTATACAATGCCTCAACTTCTGAGTTAGTCCACTCCACCATTGCCTTTACCTCCACTCTTTCGACCTCCTCAGTTGCATGCTCAACCTATGCCCAATCCTAATAATAATAAAGCAATGCAAATGATCCATATAACAAGCCCACCTTTACCATTCGAATACTAGTCTATTCCAGTTTGGGTTCATGATATTCAATTAAGATCAGGAAGGACTGTAACATCAGAAAATCAGAAGAAACCTATGGTGATCGTTGAAGAGAAAGGAGAAGAGAGTTAGTATGAATCTTGATTCGAGGTGTACGAAAAAAGACCACTTTAGCTGTGCATAAAAAATAACCCTAACAGCAGAAATGACTGTTAATATCTTCAGATCTGCAATTAGATGATCAAGACAAATGCTGCAAAAATATAGATCTATGCATTAGAAGACATTAAACAGTAGAAAAATAATATTTACTCCATAGATCCAATAGACAAGACAAGAATATATCCAATGAAATTTTTATTAGTGGCACCTGGGAGGAAAACACAAGAGGGTGTTCCCTATTCTCCTCAATGGGATGGGTTCTTGTAAGTCCTTAGCACTTCAGATTTAGAATTCCTCTCTCTTGATGGTGTAGAAAACTCAGACAAAAATGGAAAAATATGGCTATGATAATGGATCAATAGCCAGACCAAGAGTTGAGATCCAAAGTGATCTTTAGGCAACAAAAGGTGACAAATGAATGGGAAAACCCTTCTATTTACAACAAAATATTGAGTTAGTCTAGAGATTGATGCATAATTAAAATATTATTAACCAAATCTAGATCCAGCTTTTATGGAATATTTTATTATATTTGTTGGAGGGAAAATGAATTTGACTTGAGTCAAATCCCCTTATTTGTAGATAATAAATAAATAAATGATTTATTTATCATTTTAAGGATGTGATTAAGTAATAATAAATAAATAAATTATTTATTTATCATTTTAAGGATATGGTTGAGTAATAATCAAATAAATAATGATTTATTTAATTATTTAAGGGTGAATTAGTCATATTTAACAAAGAATATTATTTAAATAAGATTTAAACAATTATTCTTTATAAAATAATAAGATAAATAATGATTTATCTAATTAATTTCTTTGTTTTGGGTTAAATATAACCAGAAATATTAATTGCACTACTATTTAACTAATTATTTCTTGAGGAAAATCAAACAAATATATATTTATTTAATATTTCCTTATGGGGTTTCCTGTTTAGACCATAAACAACTTAATAAAGGTGATTTACTAAGTTATTTTCATACTGAAAGCAATTTTAATTGGATTAAAATTGGTCTTACATGATGTACTTGGGTCCATCTAATGATAATAGGTTAGATGACCAAAAAATGGTGTAACAGATTTCCCCCCAGCGTGCGAGCATTAGGATCTAATCGTATGACCGAAGTACGTTGTAAGAACTCAATCACTAGACATCGAAGGGGAAGTCAAAGAGAGAGAAGTATAAGGTAAACCAAAGTGCTGAAAGAACTAGACCCTGAGGAGGCAACTTGTAGGTGCAACAAGTCTTTTTGATGAGTGAGTACCTGATATAGGTGGCGGGGGAGGCATACCTATGCCCGCCGAGGCAATAGTACAAACAATAACGTGCTCGGAAAACCATGGAACGCAATAATAAAACATATTCTAGCCTAAACATGAGCCAAATAAATAACACAATAATGAATCCCACATACATATTGTGCCTGGGATAACAGCCGGGACTTTGTACAATAATATCTGAGTACATGAGATATAAATACAACCCAGATGCCCCTGAAAACAGGAAAGGGCTCTAAAAATTTGGCTGATACATGCAAACAAAAAGGTGCAGCAAGCGGCTGAGGCCAACATCATCAAATGTATGGAGCTACATAGAAGGCTGTAATGAATATGTCATCTGAGTGTTTGGGGGGCTACCTGTAGGGCCACCCGCTCATGACGACTGAGACATCTCACACACACTCGAGAATCGTCGATGTCAGCTACTACATCACTGAACCATCAAGTATACAGATCTTTATCACGCTGAAAGGAGCTGGAGCTGAGAAGCAATCAATTCAAAGGGAAATAAGGAGTCCCTTTTCCTGATCCGAGGTACCGAACAAAAGTGGAAGCTAGAACCAAGGTACAGTGCCCTCTAGACCTGTCTTCTGGAATGAATGAGCTAATGTCGACAGAAGGAGTTCTGCCATAGGTGAGGCAATAAGGGATCCTCAACTAAGGCACGAGAGAAAATAGTAGAGCGACTGACAGACTGACATCAATGATGATGATGAAATGAGGGGAAATGAGTAGTGAACGGACGACTTCCCTTGTTAGAGCATAAATAGCATGGATGACCTGGCAGCGACTGACACAATATCATGGGGGATAGGGGATAGTGGGACTGAAGGCCATAATGAGTGACACGAGAGAGAAACCATGCAATGAAGGATGGAGGACTATATTCGGGTGCGAAGGAAGTCGGGATAGACTCCATGAAAGCAATGATGACTCAACTCGGATGCTCTAAACAAGGGTGACTCGATGGTGCTGCCAGACAGGAAAAGGGTTCAATGGGGACCATAAAGGCATGAGTACAAGATGGTAACTCATGACGAAAGTAAACACAAGTGTGGAAAAGTATGGAGGCAACATGGTGCCCCCAGTACGAGTGTTGCAAGTGAAGAAATTTGATTTTGAGGAAGGCTGAAGTGGCGCTTCATGGGAAAAATGTGTCCCAGTGAAGTATAAAATCACTAAAAACTAATAGATACCCATTTGATGGCTCGGTGAGAGCTTTCTAAGATGCGGACAGTTTGGTAAACGAAGCTACAGTTGGATCGCAGCAGGCGAAAGAAAAAACATGGTTTTCTCTTTTAATAAGGCATTTTCCCTCCAAAATCATTCATTTGCATGTGGAGCTGTGGTGAATGTAGAGAGGAGAGAAGGCCCTAAATCTTGCGACAATTGTAGCAGAGAAATCGACCGTTGGAATCGAGATCCGTCAGTTGCAGGTAAGAGGCCTAACCATACTCTTTATTTTCAGTGGATTAAAAGTTCAGATTAGGTCCCTAAGGCTTAGTAACATCTCTCTACTCCTCTTCACGGCTGGGTAGCAGGTTTTGGCTAGAAAAGTATGACCTATCCCAGGTTTAGGCCTGAAAAGTGTGACCTATCTAGGAGGGGTGCTTCTATGCTATTTTTGGCTGAGTACTAGGGTTTTTTGATGGGAAACAATCTTTCCTATCTTTATATTGATAAATATGATGGTTTTGTGCAGGTATGGCAGAATTACGGATCAACTGGAGAGAGAGAGACCTAGGCGCATTACGGTCAGAGATCCGGGAGGATCAGGGTGTCCGCAGTGCTTTGGCCAGGTTTTGGGTTCTAAATTTTTTGGAGAACCCTTTGATGAGAGCTGGGGAGCCCTTATTGGCCCGGATTGTCAGCTATTGGGAACTGAACCCTGAGGTATTTATAGTGCAGGGGCACTAGATTGAGTTGACGGTCCAGGATATATATTTCCTGACTAGTCTTCCACCACTTGATATGGTAGGGAATACTCAGTCAGTATTACCATGTGGGTGGAACATCATAGAGTTTGTAGAGTGCCATTGTCGGCTAGGTCTCCAAGTCAAGGGGTCTCGGATACCCATCGGGGATTTGGAGAGGTTAGAGACCTGTGTTGTGGCCGCAGCGATGCTGTAGATCCTGGGAAACCAGGCACTCCATCACATCACAGGGGGTCAAATGATGCTTGTGGAGAGTGTTTTGAGTGGGATCTACTATGGGTGGGCCCAGATGATTCTTTCATCATTGAAACAATAGTTGTTGCTATGTAAGCGGCAAGTGAGCCATGACTGTGCATATGGTACAGTTTTGTGCTCTTTCTTCTTTGAGAAGATCCCAACACTTTGACCTCGCATACAACTCCTAGATGGAGGCCCAAAAGAACCTAGGATGCACTGGTGGGGGCAACTATTGTGCAGAGGAAGAGGTGGAGTAGTTGGATGGGTGTTCCATGCTAATTTCTTTGTTCATTGGGATCAGATGCCGCTATATATAGACGACTATCCCTATAGTGGGATGAGTTATTGTGGGGACCCGGATCTGCCACTTCTGCCTGGTCGTATATGGGGACCCGATGGTGAGTGAAAAATCACTAATATTTTATGTGCATGTAAATTTTCTAGAATATTATATGTGATACTGATTCTTTTATTTTTGGTATGCAGATACAGCACCGGTAAAACCGGTCGGGTACATGGAACGACCTGCAGTATCAAGAGCCGCAGGGTCTAGTGGATCAAGGGCGTAGCATAATGAGGATGTAGCAACCCTTCTAGAGGATATCTGTCATAGATGTGAGAGGCTTCTGACCAGTGTTTCGGAATGCAGTTGGTAGGACTTAGATGACCAGTACATAGAGCCATGTATTGGTTTACCCTCGGAATGGCGAGGGGTCATGCGGCGTATGGAAATGGCCGGATAGGGCATGCATGATCTACAAGCAACGGGGGTAGAGCCATTGGCTTGGGATCCTCCAAATAGTGATTAGTGTGTAGGGGAAGGTGGTGCCCCTAGTTTTTAGGTTTTGTAACATGTTATGGGCATGTCATATGTATCAAAGTTAATGAACTCTAAAACATTTTATACGACAAATACTATGGAGATGCATCTTTTTGATATTTTTATGTTATTTTCTTGTGTTAAATGTGTGTGTTAAATGCCAATCCAGAATATGGTTTTCAATGCTATCTACGTAGTGATTTTGTGCTCTAGGCACATGACTGAAAGTAATGATTTCAAATTCACGCATCAAAAGCTTCACTCATAAATATCTTCTGAAAAGGATAGGATTATGCACATGATATACACCATTCAATTCCATGACATGAAGCAGGGAATCTAAATGAACATGAAGGTGGAGGATGCGATGTGAAATGGAATCGGCTAATAAACCTCGCACAACAGCATATTCGGCCTAATTATTGGTAGCAGTGCCAATACATACACCGCTTGAAAGAACAAGCACCTGCAAAGGGGTAAAAATGGACCAACCTGCCGAGGCTAAATTCCGGGGGTAGCGACTTGCACCATCGGCAAAACCGATATAAGGTGTTGACGGGGGGTCCCTCTAAAAGGTGCCACAAGACAATAAATGGGAGGATAAAGAACAATGCTAGAAACCTGAGCGCATATTAGAAATCAAATGCACTCTGCGGAAGGGAGTGATCTGGGTAGGATGTCTACTTCCCACATGCTGCAAGTGAGGGGAAGTGTGGGAGCTACTGGAGGCGTAGCTTGAGCTCAGGCTACATAAGTCACCAAAGGTATGGATGATGGCATCCTATTTATGGGCGGGAAAGATGAAGTCAGGGGTGGACGTAGCTTCCATGATGTCGTTGTCACAACAGGAGGTGGAAGGATAGGAGGAAGGGAGACCACATGATGCAGCGAGGCTACCTAAATAATCATCATGAGAAGAAAGACTCACATGCGCATCGTCACTGGGGATGATGTAAGAACAAGAAGATAAAGGATCTACTGATGTTGAAAGGTAGAGGATGGTGGCCACATGCTCTGTCACTTTGACGTCAAGGGGGGAATGTCAATAGGAGCGGGTAAATCCTTAGTCTAACCTACAGCATATTGTGCAAGCACAAGAGAAGCGGATTGATTCTGTTCAATCTCGTACTCCTGAAATACCTTCAAAGAGGCACGATAATGTGTAAGGCAGGGAAAATGATGGGAGTAATGGCCACAGAGACCACACAAAGCACAAGGGTTCTTAGTGTGAATAGTCTTGGTGTTCTTGGTTGCGGTTGATGAAGAAGCAGAGGTTTCAGGGATCATAGACTCAGGGAATGTGACATTAACCATGGGCTTGATGTGGGGCAACTCAGGACAAGTATGGGTTGCATGACCGACGGCAACACACAAAGCGCAGGGCTTTGGAGGTGGAGGAGGTGCAAGGTCAGTCGGGGCATCTTTGTCCTTTGAGGCCTTTTTGCGAGCTCTTCCCTTCTTACCTGAAGCGGTCGAAACAGGGGGTAGATCTTGTTGAGATGGCTGAGGCACTATGACAATGGGAGAAGTCAGGGGGACCGGTTGAACCGGGGTCAGAGCAATATAAGGTTTAGGTTGACCTGGTAGGGTGGCGGTTGGAGAATCAAGATACCAAATCGGGAGCCCAATGGTCAAGTTAGGGAGAGAGAGGGTGGCCATGAAAGGTGACGTATAGATGCCTGGTGGAGGGACTAGGAACGGTATCTGACCAGAGGGGTAATGGCCAGGTGGGACGGCTCCTAAATGGTTAAGGCCTAGAGGAACCGACCTAGGAGGATAAATAGGCTCATGAGTACCAGCTGAAGGGCCAGGAGGAGGAGTTCCAAGAGACTGCATCGAAGGGCTAGGAGATGGCTGCGGAGGGTGAGAGGGCTGCTGACTAGCTGAGGCGAGCCTCTTAAGAGAAGCCCGAGATGATTACATCATGAAAACATTCAATTAGCTGGGATCTGAGATAAGAGGAGGAAGACCAGGGAATGTGCCAAGTAAGGAGGAGTCCTTGTAGATGTCAGGTGAGACACTAGTCAAAGGGTCGACAGTTTGCTTATTGGCCACCGAAGAGATAGTGGACTCAGGGGAGGTCTGAGACTTTGGCTCATAATATGTCAACTGGTCAATGGTGACTATATTTCCATTATGGGGGAAGGATATCTTGCAGTGAACCGCGGAAGGGACAACAGACATCGCATAAGTGTAGCCACAACCCAATAGAATGTTTTAATCCAAGGGGGCATCTATGACTTCTATGTCAACGCAAACCGTATTTCCCGCAAGAGTGATAGGACAATTGTGGAATAAGCCAATGGGCTTAGAAGCATGGCTATCCCATGCTTGGAGAGTGATCGTGGACGGAGCCAACTCAAGAGATCCGAGTTGTTTCCAAACCAAAGTATACATCACATAGGTGGATCCCCCTCATCAATAATGCACCGAGAAACGTTGTCGTTCCGGATCTTGACTGGGATTTCGAAAGCGACAAAAGCAGGGAAAGGAGGATGTTTTGACCAATCAACATCAAAGACAATCAATCGATCATTGGAAGGGTCTACAGTGCCCACGGTAGAAAGAAGATCTTTTCTTTGTGAAGGGCACAACTGGAGGAGTTCCAGCATTGAAATGGCAGCAGGGGATTGTGCCAAATCATCGACTATGCTATACGAATGGGCAACTTTGTGAGAAGCAGAATTTCGGCGTAGTGGACCCTTAGGGATCTTGGTATGAACCTCCGCCCTAGGCTGAGGGATCTTCAAGGGGAAATTAAGTGTCGAAAGAGGCTCTGTAAAGACCGAAGGAGGTGGCTCGGGGACATACGTAGCGGGAGGCTTGTTGTACTAACGGGACCAAGTCTAAATATTGATGTCTACGATTGAAGGTTGATCGGATTTCATCATGAGAATCTGGTCATCGGGGGTACCAGATAGAAGATGTCGGGTAACAATGTGGTATACAGGAGGTTGGGCAAAGAGAGGAGGCATGCTGCACCCTGAATACGTGCTACCAAGAGGGGAAGATGTGCAGGAGGTGCTGGCCCCCCCCTGAGGAAAATCAGAGCCCATGGGAGGTTGAAAAATGATGACACACACATAGCACCAAGGAAAAAAAGACCGACAAGGGTAGGGAGGTGCAAGATCAACCGATTACAATGTTGAAACAAGGGCAGAGAGGTGTAGGATCAATTGATTTCAATATTTTAGAGTCTTTGCTTGGAGGTGTTAACCAAGCCCTTTTTCGCTTAGGGTGTGTGTGTAAAAGTGTGAAAATTTTAATTTTTAAACCCAGACATTTGTAGAGAAAAAGAAAAAGTGTTGTTGTATAGCTGTAAATAAACCTGCAAATGACAGTATATAGGCCTGCAAAATAGAAAATAAACATCTAATAATGCAATAATCTAAACCCAAGAAGGTGGGCCTCTCAAAAACTAGTCTACAGGTGAGTAAAAAACTAATCTAAACACACTAAAAAAGGCTAATAGAAATTGGGTCAAGAGGGACAGAGATCTAAAAGACAAAATCTACTGGAAAGTGATGCAGAAAATAGTAACAAATCAGAGGAAAATTGCTGTAAAAAAAAAGTGGCGAAAGGTTATCTCCAGGAGGGAAGTGGAGTGCCCCCTAATGGAAAACCCAAAAAAAGATAAATGGGAATATTTGGATGGATAACAAGCCGATATGAAGTGGATCTGAAAATGATGTATCAAATCTAAAAAATGGCTGAAGACTCTGAAATTTCAGACAACCTGCAACAGCAAACACTCTTCCACAAAAAGTGGAGGGTATTGAAGCCCTAGGGGGCTAGGTTCCCACTTATTTGAGAAAATCAGAAAAATTACAGGTCCAAAATAGGCGGAGACGGAGGTCAGAAAACCCTGAACAGAGGCTCAGCAAAACCCATAAAACTTTCAGAAAAATCCCTGCAGAAAGTCCAGGACACAGCTTTTGGCCTTTTTTCAGTAGAGGTCGCACTTTTTGGGCTGTAAAGTGCGCCCTGGAGGTCCAGGTCACAGGTTTTGGGAAGAAAAGTGTGACCTGCACTTCTGGCACTCTTAGCAGCAGGTTTCAGAAAAATTTGTCATCTCAGCTGCGGTTGATGTCTTTCACCTGCGCAATGGTTCTGAAAACACGCGGAAGTTAGAATTGTTATCGTTTTAGGGTTTTATGGGTTAAAAAAAACATCAAGAATAAGCAAAACAAGGGGTAAAGATAAATCCTAGGGTTTGAAGAAGCTGGATACGCAAGGATTAGAAAAATGATAGCAGTCGTAATGGTAAACCCGTGTGGAGTTGCCAGTTGTTAGTATGAATCTTGATTTGAGGTGTATGAAAAAAGACCACTTTAGCTGTGCATAACAAACAGCCCTAACAACAGAAATGACTGCTAATATCTTCAAATCTGCAGTTAGATGATCAATAAAAATGCTGAAAAAATCTAGATCTATGCATTACAAGACATTAAACAGTAGAAAAATAAGATTTACTCCGTAGATCCAATAGACAAGACAAGAATATATCCAATGAAATTTTTATTAGTGGCACTTGGAAGGAAAACACAAGAGGTTGTTCCCTATTCTCCTCAATGGGATGGGTTCTTGTAAGTCCTCAGCACTTCAGATTTAGAATTTCTCTCTCTTGATGATGTAGAAAACCCAAACAAAAATGGAAAAATATGGCTATGATAATGGATCAATAGCTAGACCAAGAGTTGAGATCCAAAGTGATCTTTTGGCAAAAAAAGGTGACAAATGAATGGGAAAATTGTTTGGTCAATTTAGTGTGTCCTAAATTGCTGCATTTAATTTGTCAATCCAGGATTCGTAAGCTGATGAAGTGCGGCGCACTATATGTGCAAGATAACCTATTTCTTAACTTTTTGTCGTTTTTGGTTTTCTGAGATGAAATGGAAATTCTAAAATGAAAACAAGTGTGGTTATGTTTGTTCAAGGAAATGATAGAATCCTCTATAATGATTTACCAACTTGAAACTTGAAAAGGAATTTGAAACATACAATGACAAAACTTGAAAGGAAATGAAAATGTGTTGCTGAAATGAAAAGGTGCTACTAGTCTAATAAATCAAAACAGTGAACTATTGAGCATGAAAACCAAACTATTCTTGTTGTTGTCTAAACACAAAAGAAACTATGCTGAAAGAAATCCAAAAGTTGCAATAAATTAAATCTAAATCAAATTACATCAACTTGTCTTCTGATCCCTCATCATTAGTCCAATTATGATTTTCGGAAGTAACCATAAACAACTTGAGTAACTGATATTTAACTTGCAGAAAGTAAACTAATATCAAACCACACATTCATAATTCAATCCTACCATCACTCCAAATTTATGGCTTTCCGGAGGTAACTGAAGATGTCATGCACAATTTAATATATCTAAATTTGCAGAAAGGAAACTAATACCAAACTACACATTTCATAATACAATCCCTCACCATCAGTCCAGTTGTGGCTTTCGGAGGCAACTGAAGATGTTATGAGCAGTTTAATATATCTAAATTTTAACTACTGAAGCAAATGAGCAAAACTAAATTAAACAAAGCAATACTGAAATTAAACAGAAGCTAAGAAAAACAAATTAGCAGCAGAACAATGTTAATTCCAAGTCATTAGTCAAAAAGTTATGCAAATGCCCAGGCTGCCTATCTATAACCTGAAACAAGAACACAGATCAGTAATCAATAACATAAAACATGAAAGACAGAAGTGAAATGGAAAGCATGAAAGTTTATAAATAGAAATGAAGCATATATACTATGAAAGATGCAATGTATAAACATGTGAATGGATTATGGCACAATGAGCTTTAAAGAAATAAAATAAGAACTATACAATAATGCATGTAACCTTGGCAAGTGCAGGGCCCTCTACAGAGCAGGGCCCTCTACACTAGCCTTGGAAACAATCTTCAAATACGAATTACGTTGGAAAACAAAGTCTTCTTATATTAAAATGCAGTCATAACAGTAAGGTAGTATTACGGCACAAGTGTAGCGTAATTACATTACAGAGAAGACTTAATAAAAGATAACAGAGACTAATCGAGACTAACTCTATATGCGTATGCAAACGCGTTATTTATAACAAAAGAAACATAACTGATTCCTAAAGTTTATGCTGATGGAGAACACGTAGACCATTACTTCCACACATCTAGGATCATGGCCGTATTGAAGAGTAAATCTATGAGGAGTGGATGTTTGAATTTGGCTATGGAGCCATGTACAGATGTTGATTTGTCCCCCACAACTCAGAAACGGCCATATGAATCTTCACGTGACACGAAACAGAGTCCTGTCACCGTGGGACTCTACGGTTGACTTCCATTTGGACAATTTTCGACCGTTAGTTTTCTTTAGATGAGTTTGCTCGAGCCAATAGGACACGAACCATGTCCACATCATTTCTGACTGGCCCATGTGGCTCGTTTTTCCTGTATACACCTGTAACATAGAGTTTCAAAAAATGGTCATGAATATAATTTCGCGAAAGTGGCAAGATTCAGCTCAGATGAACAAAATCTAAATCAAATAGCAAACACAAAAATATAATTAAAAACCATGTTAGATGCTCGTTTGCAATTGATATACAATGATATTTGACAACTTGGGAGGTTCAGGTGAGTGAAAAAGGTATAGAAAAGTGTATGGAAAAGATGCAAAATTGAGACTCAACATAACCCCACTGTGAAGGTGTTGCATGTCCTCATGCAACCAAAATTTTGATATTCCTTCCTTAGTTCATATGCTTTGACACTTCAGCCAGCACATCCAATCCTCTCCTCCTCTTCTTTGGTGCTGCCAACATTCTGGGTTTATTCATTAAGCACCTAAATTTGATATTAACCAGTGCTTTGCTTAACTTCTGGCATTTCCTTTTTAATTTCTTGTTCTTCTTCTTCCATATTCCCAGATGTAGCATGGTATTATCATGAATGATTTTGTCCAATTTACCTTGTTCCTTCAATGTATCATTTTCATTTTTGATGTGCCTATTTAAAAGCTCTAGCTCAAAGACTTCATGTTTTAGTGATTGGACTAAATCATCCTGTACTGTATGAGGCTGAATGGACGAAGTACAGGGACTTGTAGCTGCTTTTTCCAAAGATTCTATATGGTCATATACTTCTTACTGCTTGGGGTCTATTTCAGGTGTCATTTTTATTGGGCTGTCCCCAAAATGTCGTGAAGGAGAGTTATCTTCAAAATTTGGCTGAGAAGGGCTCACATCAACATCTGGCCGAGAATGGGATGGGACTATGGTCAATGTCCGACTGAGAAGAAATGAACCGTGTTCACTCACCGACCGAGATGGACTATGGTCGGGGCTCGGGACCGTTCGTATGTTCCTCTCCTAAATCAATGAAATGAGGACCCTTAATTTGCGTTTTCCTTAATTTCCCCTTAAGTCCGTCGCTTCTTCTGCCATCGTGGTACACTATCCTTTTGTTTTTGTTTTTCTCTCGTCTTCTAATTGCTGCATGACCGTTTTCAAGACAACTAATCTTTCAGATAACACTTGATGATCTTCTTCTTCAGAAGAAGGGGTTTGATGTATGGCCTCAATAGTTTTTCTCTCTTTTGGTGTTATTGGCTTCTTACCCTTGATTTCTTTCTTCTTCCTCTTTGATAGTCTCTCTTCCCTATTAGTTCTTTCAATTGTAGTAGTAGGAGTATTTTGAATTTCATCAATTGTTCTTTTTCTCCTACTTCTTCTTGTTGTGCTACCTTCGGGAATTTCTTGAGTAGGAGTAATTTGAGTTTCATCATTTATTCTTTTTCTTCTACTCCTTCTTGTTGTACTACCTTCAGGAATTTCCTGAGGTTCCTCAAAGAAATTTCTAACCAAAAATTGTTCTCATGTGTCTTTCTTCTCCTTTAACTCTTTTTCAATCAAAATTTTTACAAGACCGTGGTGATATAGATGTGGTTCTACATCTCCTAAATGTTTCGACTGTACTACGTACATTTTCTTCAAACTATCAATAGAAAATATGGGAGATTGAGAGCTTGATTATCTAGAAAATTCATCAGCAACCTGGTATGGTACATATACATGGACCCAAAATGGCCTTCACATGTAATGAATTTCTGAACAACTAGCAGCAAAGTAGCCCATTCCTCTTTCAATGCATGAAAAGGAATTCCTCTTTTAAAAACAGTTATGTCCATACCTTGGTTTTGTAAGATTTTTCTCCAGGCTTCATCATTGATGCTTTTATTCTTAAACCAACGCTCACTCTCTTGAAGAAGTTCCGTGGCTGTTGCTATAGATGCTTCATTGACTGCAAACTTAAGGTCTCCAATCTCTACTTCCAAGCCATTAAACGACCTTGTGAATGCCTTTGTCACTTCTTTATGATAACCTCTGAATTTCTGGATACACCGCAGCCAATTTGCTTTCTTCAATATATCCCTTACTTGCGGATATCCTTCCATAAACTTAGGTCCTTCCGGTTCTGCTCTTAGCAATTTACCCATTTTTTCTTCTTTTCTTCTCTTCAAAGAATTGCCTGCATGGAGGAGGGTTCAATAGAAATAGAACGGCTGAATGCACAGAGATGAGCACAATGACTGTGGGTAAATGTCAGAGAGTGCTATACAGACTATAGCATAGTAGAGAATGAAATGGAGTGAATAGAACAGAGAGGGGTTTTCGTGAGCACAACAGAGATACGGTTGTGAGGTTAACAGAGTATAACACATCCGGCAATGTTTTGAAATGGTGGCTGTGAAATAAATGTGAGCACGTTTAAACAACGGCTATGGGTTTATGGGACTGTAAGAGTCCGTGGTCAAATCAAATACGTCTCATTGTCACCGGTGGAATATTGGAACATGAGTGAAGATCGGGGGTTTAATGATGGAACTGTTTGAGAATGAATGCGAGAGGATAATATGGAGATCGTGAAAGGGTTACGGAATTATCAATATAATCATTACACATAATGGATAGAGCTCATGGTTCATAACTACATAAAAATGTGTTTTTCAATGCTATTTGAAATAAATTTTATTCATACCTTTGGAATCTTTGCCTTTTTCTTAGTCTTCAACTAATTGCTCTTCATTGGTGTCTTGAATGCTCCATGTCTTCATTTTTGATCCTCTCACCTGCATTTTATTTCATGATTATGAAAATAACATCTGGCTGTACATTATTTTGAAAACAGAGTTGTAGCTGCGGAATCGTTCGGGCCGCGAACCGGAGTCACCGAAGTAAATGAGGTCACCGAAACCGACACAACTATTATTTGGATTAATGGAAATGAACAAATGACAAATGACCAGATGGAAATGGTCATGAAAAAGAATTTTATTGATGAAATGAAATGAAATGGATGAAATGAAGTGGAATGGAGTGAAATGAAGTGAAATGAAATGGAATGAAGTGGAATGGAATGGAGTGGGTGGTCACAAAACTTGTGAAATGAAAGAGATTTTTTTTTGTAAAATATAGAGTGTCAGGTGTTCCTGATTTTCACCCTATATTTTCTGTATAAGACTGCCAATCAGTGATTGGTTTTCAGGCTTATACAAAAAAAAATTATATTTTTTATTTTTATTTTTTTTTATTTATTTATTTTTTTTTTTTTTTTTTTTTTTTTTTAACTCGAAAGAACAAAAAGCTAGGGCTTCAGGGCTGTGGAGAAGAAGAATTTTCCGCACTGTACTCGATTGCGTAATCCTTTCTTGAAACATTTGGACAAAATCCTCTTTTGAGAGTGGCTTATGATAAACTTTCAATCTATGGCCATTCACAATAAGAGGAGTTTGAAACTCATCAATGGTCTTGATTTCATCGCCTATCATAAAAGATCTTGTCAATCTCCATATGGCCCAAGCCAGAGTCTCGAAATTTTCCTTGAAAATCTTTAAACCTTGAATCAAATAACAATGCCCGATCTCCTCTTTGAAACTTCTTCTCTTTCGATGTAATTTCTTTTTCATGCCATTTAGCTCTTTGATATTGAACTAGATCAGTTCTTAGAATTGCCTCTTGTCTGATCTCATCTAGCTCATTCAACCGCTCCATTCTATGCTTTTGAGCTTCTGATAAATCCATCCCCAACTGAACTGCTATCTTGAAGGTCTTGACTTGGAACTCAATGGGGAGCAGGACTTCTTTCCCATAAACAAGTTCATAGGGAGAATGTCCCGTTGTATTTCTCCATGTAGTTCTATACGCCCATAAGGCTTCAGGAAGCCTTTCTGCCCAATCTTTTCTATGTAGATGAACAGTTTTGGTGATGATACTTTCAAGAACTTTATTTGTGGACTCCACTTGACCATTTGCTTGCGGATGGTAAGGATTAGATCTTATGTGCTTGATTTTGTATTCTTCCATCAACTTCTCCACCAAATTGGATGTGAATTGGCTCCCCATTGCTTTGTCACAATTTCTCTGGAACACCAAAGCGAAAAAAAATATCCCTACAAAGAAAATGAACAACCGAATTCTTCGCAGGCAAATACTAATGCTTTGGCTTCTACCCATTTAGTAACATAATCAAAAGACAAACCAATATATACTTCTTTTGCTTAGATGGTGGATTAATAGGTCCAATGAAATCTAAAGCCCATTTTTCAAAGGGTTCAATGAGTACCCGTGTTTGCAATGGCATTTCATTTGAAAGGGTAGGTTTCCCTACTCTTTGGCAGTTGTCACATCTTTTGACATATTTTTTCGCATCTTTGAAGAGGGAAGGCCAATAATATCCTAAACAGAGGATTTTATAGGTCGTCCTTTTGTTTGCAAAGTGTCCGCCGCATGGTTCATCATGACATGCCTTAAGAATATCAGGCATTTCATCTTCCCTGATACATCTTCTGATCACAAGATCTGGCCCTGTTTTAAACAATTCGTTAGAACCATGAATATTTTGAACTCTCGAATAATTTTTCGTTTTTTCACTTGGAAATAAATGTGAAGCAGTTTCCTCGTAACCAAATAGTTAGCAACAATCCGCATACCAAGGAGTCTTAATAGTTACTCTGTAAACAAATATTCATCAAAGAAACTTATCCTCTGTGAGAATCTTCTTTAGTATTTTGAATTCTAGACAAGAAATCACCATCGTATTCTCGGTTTCCTCGGTCTATCCAACACAAGAATATTGAATTCTTGAAAAGTAAGAGCTATCTTGTCACTCTCGCCATTAGTAATAGGTTTGTTCATTAAATATCTAATTGCGTAATTGCAGACTGGTCCGCATGAATAAAAGTTTCATAGCCTGGTTATATAATGTCTAAACTTATTAATTGCATGAACAACAGCCTCTTAAAAACTCTTTTCATCAAGGTGGGTGTTCATCTCTATGGGAGTCAAATTTTTACTGGTGTAATAAATGGCATAAGGAATTAAATATTTTTGACCCACCACAGCTCCAAGAGCTGTATCTGAAGCATCTGTAGAAATATGGAAAGGAAGTTTCCAATTTGGTCCTCTTAAGATAGGTGTTTTATATTCTTGTTTTCAAAGTTTCAAAGCCGATTGACAATCAGATCCTATTTGAATTCACAAATTTTTGTAAGCACTAAGAGTGTCTAGGGCAATTTAAAAGTTTTTATAAATTCTATAGTAACCAAGAACTAAGAAAATCTCTAACATCTCTTTGACAATTTGGAATAGGCAACTTGGAGATGACTTCAACTTTTGATCTATCAACCTTAATCCATCCTTCGAAATATGATGTCCTAAAACAATCCCTTTAGTAAACATCATAAAGCATTTTTCATGGCTTAATGAAAGGTTTGCTTCTTTACATCTTATAAAAACTTTTTCCAAATTTTCTAATGCCTCTTCAAATGAATTACCATAAACTGTAAAATCATCCATATAAGCCTCTACACAATCATGGATTAGATCGGAAAATTCCTAGCATCGCTTCGAATGTTGCAGTATTACATAACCCAAAAGGAAGTACCTGTAGGCAAAAGTTCCCCATGGACAAGTAAAATGTGGTCTTATTCGATCTTCGTGTGCTACTCGATCTATTTATAGCCACTAAAAACCATCCAAAAATGAAAAGTACTTTTACCCGCTACTGTGTCTAATACCCGATCGATAAAAGGCAAAGGAAAGTGATCCTTCAAAGTCGCTTTTGTTCAATTTCGTAATCAATGTATACCCTCCATTTACCATTCTTTTTAGTACTATAACCAAAGGAGAAACCCATCGGCTATCCGAAATTGGATAAATGAAGTTTACATCGAGAAGTTTTTGGAGCTCTTTCTTTCACTATCTCCTCAAGATTTGGATTCATCCTTCTTTGAGGTTGTCTGATTGGTCTACTGTTTTCCTCAATATAGATATGATGGATGCAAGTCTTAGGATCAACACCTTTCATGTCAGTATACTCCCATGCAAATGTAGTGGAATGTTTTTGCAAGATTTTGATTAGTTCTTCTTGTTGTGAATTCTCCAAATGTTTGTTGATATTCAATGTTTTTCCTGGAAAAATCTCAATAGTAGAACTACCAAATTCTTCCATAGAGCAAAGAGACATTTTTCTTGATGATAAATATTCTATGTCAGATATTCTATGTCAGATTCCAACTGAAATTGTGTGGGGTCATATTCTGAAGATGTCTCAAAATTTTCTAATGTGTTCAGAATTTGACTATCCTCACTGATTTCAGAAATGGTAAAGACAAGTTGTATAATGTCCTCATCATCGACCCATTCATTGTCTCCTACTTCTGTGATTGCTCTTGCTGGAGGATACAAATTGAATTTCTTTGTCGAATTACCATTAGAAATGTACATGTCTCCAGATCTACAACTAATAAAAGCATCAGCCGTGGCTAGCCAAGGTCTTCCTAAGATAAGTGGGTGCCCTCCTAGATTACTCTTGGGAGTCAAAATCATAAAATCTACCGGATATTCCCAAGAATCTAAGGAGACTGAAATATCTTCTAATACACCATATGGTTTAATAATTGATCGATCTGCAAGTTGCAGTAAAGTAGGTGTAAAAAGAAGGTTAGGAAGTTTTAGCTGGTCCATAGTCTGTCTACTCATAATGCTGATAGCAGCCCCTAAGTCAATCAATGTGTTTGGAATTTCTATCCCATTTATATGTGTCTTGACAATTGGACTTCCTGGATCTACATACTTCTGCATGGTAATTTTTCCCATCATAATATCTGCAATCTTTCCTACCATGTGGATTCTTCTTGTGTCTTTTAGTTTCCTTCCCGGTCTTTTGAAACTCAAATCCTTTATGGTTTTTGCTAGAATAGGAATTTCTCGAATGGCTTGTAGCAAGGGAATCTTGATACAAACATTCTTCAATTCATCTAGAAAGTCATAGTTAGGCAACAAGATTTTTTTTTCCACCCCCTTGTCAATTTGTAGTCTTTCAGGAAAAGGAGGTGTAGATAAAGATGCAGGTTGCTCAACTATAGGAGTTGTGGGTGTTGACTTTTCTTTTTCTTTTTGAATGTTTTAATTTTGAAGAGATTCTTCCTCAGAACCCTTATTGACTTGAAGAGAATCCTCCTCAGAGGTATCTTGCTCTTGAATATCTATAGAAGGTTTTTCTAAAACTCTACTAGATCTGAGTTGTACATCGTTGAGAGGAACAATCATATAGGTAGGAAATTGTTGCCCTTCTACCATGTAAGTATTCTGAGGATTCTTATTGTTAGGATTTGGCAATGGCTGAGCTGGAAGTTGACTTGTCTTTTGTTGGTATGGGAGCATGAGTTGAGGATTTGGATTTTGTTGAGAAGGTTGTTGTTGTGGAAATGGCAATGAAAGTTGTGAATTTGAATTTGGAAGTTGTGGAGCTTGTTTATTTTGAAAAGATGGAGGATATTGATAAAATTGAGCAAATCTCCCATAAGGATTTTGCATCCCTTGTACCCATGGTTGATATGGATTCTGATGTTGGGGCCAAGGTTGTTGCCAAGGATTCCAATTTGGTGGGGTTTGAAGATTCATAGGGTTGTTAAACCCTTGAGTTTGTTGTCCCTACCAAGGTCTCCTTGCAACAAAACAGAGAGATTCCACTGAATTTGGGTCTTCTTGAAAGACAGCTCTGAGTCTAGGAATTGAAGGACAATCCTTGATCTCATGATTCTCTGAGAAAATCATACATGTTTCTACAACTTTTGCATCCAAGGGACATTCCCTTAAAGCATGTTTCTTCCTACATTTCGGACAAAAGATGGCTAAGGCATATGTTTCTGCTTTCTGCTTGTTTTGGATCTTAAGGGTGTCTAGTTGTTCACTAAGGCTCCCTAAGATATCATTTTTGAACTCATCAAACATATTACCAATCTCTGCCCTACTTACTGATCCAGTTGCAGATTTGTTAGCCCTAATAAGAGAAGGATCCCTAGGCCCTTTTCCTGTTTTATATTTTCCTCTTGAGAGATGAACACATAGTTCTGTTATGTCACGAAGTGGAAGTTGAGAAATATCTCCTTTCCCCATCATGTTTAAAATATCTATCCATTCATCTCTAATGGCTTTTAATATGAGGGCTTTCAAAGTTTCATCATCTAAGTTGCTCATCTTTGCTCTTTTCAAGTTGTATTGAAATCTTTCAAGTAAATCTTCCAAATTTTCATCTTCTTTTTGTATCATTTTGAATACCTCATCCTTGTGATTGGTGGGCATACAATAGTCCAAGTATCTATCCAAAAATGTTTGTTTCATATCATTCCAAGTCCTAATAGATTAAGTAGCTAATCCCATGAACCATTTCAAAGCAGCTCCCTTCAAAGTTGAAGGAAACAGTTTGAGTTTTTGAGAGTCTTCCATATAGTCATAGGTTCGGCACACGACTTCAAACTAAAACAAAAATGTTTCAGGATCCTCACTTCGCAATCCATAAAAGTTGGGGAGGAAAGATGGTGAGATATTTTTCATTGTTGTATGAGTTTCCTCATCAACTATAGGGAACCCAAACAAGTTATCTCCTTCCCTATTTCTTCCATTATTATCTTCACCATTGTTGTCTCCATTGTTTCCTCCTCCTCTACCTCTACCTCTACCTCCAAATCCATCTATTATTTCCTCTGCCATGATAGTTTCTTTAGATTCCTTAAAGTCCTCTGGTTCTTCTATCAAGGGAGGATGAGAGGGAGTCTCTTCCTTTTCTAAATGAGATTTAGTAGGTGGTATAGGAGAATCCTCTAATTCAGCTGCTCCTTGAATTCCAAAAATCTTAAGGCTAGGGGTAGATGGTGGTGAATCTGGTCTATGCCTTGAAGAATATGGAGTTGTGAAAATCGAACTCTTAGCTTTAGCTATAAACCTTCCCCTAGAATCTCTTGCTCTATGCATGTCATTTTTTATTTTTTATTTTTAAAAATTGGGCTAATAATTCTCTTTCTGATCTTCCAGGTCAAACTAAGTGCAAGAAGAGAGCATACTTAAGAAATTACTGAACCAATAACTCTCTTTTCTGATCCTCCAGATCACACTAGGTGCAAGAGGAGAGCATACTTCAAGAAGTTATCAAGTTTTCCCTTCTTTTATGATTTTGTGTTTTTTTTTTTTTTAAAGAAATTGGCTACCTAGTTACACTTCCCCGGCAACGGTGCCAAAATGTTTGGTCAATTTAGTGTGTCCTAAATTGCTGCATTTAATTTTTCAATCCAGGATTCGTAAGTTGATGAAGTGCGGCGCACTATATGTGCAAGATAACCTATTTCTTAACTTTTTGTCGTTTTTGGTTTTCTGAGATGAAATGTAAATTCTAAAATGAAAACAAGTGTGGTTATGTTTGTTCAAGGAAATGATATCCTCTATAATGATTTACCAACTTGAAACTTAAAAAGGAATTTGAAACATACAATGACAAAACTTGAAAGGAAATGAAAATGTGCTGCTGAAATGAAAAGGTGCTGCTAGTCTAATAAATCAAAATAGTGAACTAGTGAGCATGAAACCAAACTATTATTGCTGCTGTCTAAACACAAAAGAAACTATGCTGAAAGAAATCCAAAATTTGCAATAAAGTAAATCTAAATCAAATTACATCAACTTGTCTTCTGATCCCTCATCATTAGTCCAGCTATGATTTTCGGAAGTAACCATAAACAACTTAAGTAACTGATATCTAACTTGCAGAAAGTAAACTAATATCAAACCATACATTCATAATTCAATCCCTCACCATCAGTCCAGCTGTGGCTTTCGGAGGTAACTGAAGATGTCATGCACAATTTAATATATCTAAATTTGTAGAAATGAAACTAATACCAAACTACACATTTCATAATACAATCCCTCACCATCAGTCCAGCTGTGGCTTTCGGAGGCAACTGAAGATGTTATGAGCAGTTTAATATATCTAAATTTAACTACTGAAGCAAATGAGCAAAACTGAATTAAACAAAGCAGTACTGAAATTAAACAAAAGCTACAAATTAGCAGCAGAACAATGTTAATTCCAAGTCATTAGTCAAAAAGTTATGCAAATGCCTGGGCTGCCTATCTATAACCTGAAACAAGAACACTGATCAGTAATCTATAACATAAAACATGAAAGACAGAAGTGACATAGAAAGCATGAAAGTTTATAAACAGAAATGAAGCATATATACCATGAAAAATGCAATGTATAAACATGTGAATGGATTATGGCACAATGAGCTTTAAAGAAATAAAATAAGAACTATACAATAATGCACAGAACCTTGGCAAGTGTAGGGGCCCTCTACACCAGCCTTGGCAACAATCTTCAAGTACGAATTACGTTGGAAAACATAATCTTCTTATATTAAAATGCAGTCATAACAGTAAGGTAGTAGTACGGCACAAAGGCAGCGTAATTACATTACAGAGCAGACTAACAAAAGATAACAGAGACTAATCGAGACTAACTCTATATGCGTATGCAAACGCGTTATTTATAACAAAAGAAACATAACTAATTCCTAAATTTTATGCTGGTGGAGAACACGTAGACCATTACGTCCACGGATCTAGGATCATGGCCGTATTGAAAAGTAAATCTATGAGGAGTGGATGTTTGAATTCGGCTAAGGAGCCATGTACAGATGTTGATTTATCCTCTGCAACTCAGAAACGGCCATATGAACCTTCACATGACACGAAACAGAGTCCTGTCACCGTGGGACTCTACGGTTGACTTCCATTTGGATGCCTTTGACCGCAGCTTCTTTAGATGAGTTTGCTCGAGCCAATAGGACACGAACCATGTCCACATCATTTCTGACTTGCCCATGTGGCTCGTTTTTCCTGTAGACACCTGTAACATAGAGTTTCACAAAATGGTTGTGGAAACTTGCAGTAGCTGCGGAAAGTGGCAAGATTCCGCAGCTAGATGAACAAAATCTAAATCAAACAGCAGACACAAAAATATAGTTAAAAACCATGTTAGATGCTCTTTTGCAATTAATATACAATGATATTGACAACTTGGGAGGTTCAGGTGGATGAAAAAGGTATAGAAAAGTGTATGGAAAAGATGAAGATTTGAGACTCAACAAAAACCCTTCTATTTATAACAAAATATTGAGTTAGTCTAGAGATTGGTGCATAATTAAAATATTATTAACCAAATCTAGATCCAACTTTTATGGAATATTTTATTATATTTGTTGGAGGGAAAAGGAATTTGACTTGAGTCAAATCCCCCTATTTGTAAATAATAAATAAATAAATGATTTATTTATCATTTTAAGGATGTGATTAAGTAATAATAAATAAATAAATGATTTATTTATCATTTTAAGGATATGGTTGAGTAATAATCAAATAAATAATGATTTATTTAACTATTTAAGGGTGAATTAGTCATATTTAACAAAGAATATTATTTAAATAAGATTTAAACAATTATTCTTTAGAAAATAATAAGATAAATAATGATTTATATAATTAATTTCTTTGTTTTGGGTTAAATATAACCAGAAATATTAATTAAACTACTGTTTAACTAATTATTTCTTGAGGAAAATCAAACAAATATATATTTATTTAATATTTCGTTATGGGGTTTCGTGTTTAGACCACAAACAACTTAATAAAGGTGATTTACTAAGTTATTTTCACAGTGAAAGCAATTTTACTTGGAGTAAAATTGGTCTTACATTATGTACTTGGGTCCATCTAATGATAATAGGTTAGATGACCAAAAAATGGTGTAACAAAGAGGAAACTCTCAACAATTCTCCGAAAGCTGTCACTAAGCAGCCCTTACCCTCTAAATCCTTGCCATATTCTTCCAACCAGCCTCCCTTCCCATAGAGGCTAGTAATGGAAAGGAGTGAGCCTATTTCTGAGACTAGTTTGGCATCTGAGCTTAGGAATCTTTTCATTAAGATATCTTTGCTTCAAGAAATCAAAGAGATCCCAATTTGTACCAAGATTATTAAGGAACTCTATCTCAAGAAACCCGGGAGGAAGAGATTGGAACCTTGAAACATTCAATTTGTTGGTAGGGCAGCAGAGTTGATGACGGGATGTGTGTCTATGGAAAAATATATTGATCCCGAAAACCCTGTTGTCTCAGTTCAGATTGGTAATGTCCTTGTCTCTAATGTTCTTATAGACCTGGGGGCAGCCATTAATGTCATGACTAAGCAAACCATGGATCAACTTCGGTTATCTCATCTTCGCCCTACTCCCACTGTGCTTGAATTAGCAGATAGATCTAAAATTAAGCCAGAAGGAGCATTGGACAATGTGATCATCTCATTAGATTCTTGGGAATATCCTGTTGATTTCATTGTGCTTGAGCCAAAAAATCCAGTAGGAGGACATCCCTTGATCTTGGGTTGACCATGGCTTGCTACGGTCGATGCATATATTGGATGTTGTTCCAGTGATATGTATATTTCACATGGAGATTCTAGGAAGAAAGTTACCTTATACCCCCCTACCAGATCCATTCAGGACTTTCGAGATACTTTATGGTTGGATCAAATTAGTGATGAGGAGACTTAGTCTATTTCCCTTATCCATCATTATATTGGGTCTTCACCAGAAGATGAGATTCAGGATTTTCTGAATAATCTAGACACTATGCCTAATTATGAGCCTTTGAGCCAAATTTTCAGCCTAGATTTTCAAGATAATCATGATTCTCATTCTTCTGTACCGCTGCATTTGACCACTCCCTTGAGTGCTCGTGAGCCTGATACCACTCTTTTTTAGATTAGCCCTAGTAAATCCTTGCATATCAGTTCAGATTTGGACTTATCTCAGCAGGTGCAGCTTGTGAATTTGTTGCAAAACCATCTTAGTGCCTTTGCTTGGGGCTATGAAGATATGAAGGGTATCCCTCCTGAAACTTGTACACACCATATTTATATTCAGGAAGGTACCCGACCTGTCCGACAACCCCAAAGGAAAATGAACCCAGCTCTAAGAGATATTGTGAAGGAAGAAGTACAGAAACTCTTGGATGTTGGTTTTATTTATCATATTTCCGACAGTCAGTGGGTCTCTCCATTAGTGATTGTACCTAAGAAATATGGAAGATGGCGTATTTGTATTGATTATCGAGAATTGAATAAATCCACTCTTAAAGATTACTTCCCTCTCCTTTTTGGATGGCTTCAGTGGTTATAACCAGATACAGATTGCACTCGAAGATCAGGATAAAACTAATTTTACATTTCCATGGGGTACCTTTGCTTATAAATTGCTTCCCTTTGGTTTATGTAATGCCTTAACTACCTTTCAAAGGGCAGTCCTAGCCATTTTTGCTAATATAGAATTTGTAGAAATTTATATGGATGAATTTTCTGTGTTTGGTGATTCTTTTCAGGAAGCTCTCAAAACTCTGGAGAAAGTACGTCTTCGTTGTTAGGAATCCCATCTCGCTTTGAGTGACAAGAAATGTAGATTAATGTGCAAAGCAGGAGTGGTGCTTGGCCATTTGATTTCTGACAAAGGTATCCAGGTTGATCTGGCAAAGATTGAAATCATTTTGCATCTTCCTGCACCCAAAACTCAAAGGGAAGTAAGATGTTTTTTAGGACATGCTAGTTACTATAGAAGATTCATTGAAATTTTTTCAAAGATAGCTACTCCTCTTTTATGACTTCTAGCTAAGGATAGTGAATTTTCTTGGTCCACGACTTGCCAACAGTCTTTTGAAACATTGAAGGAAAAGTTGGTGCAGGCACCAATTTTGCGAGGTCCAAATTGGTCCCTACCTTTTCATATTTCTTCTGATGCTTCAGATTTTGCTATTGGCGCAACTTTAGGGCAAGAGAAAAATAAGCAATCCTATGCTATATATTATATTAGTAAGAATTTGTCTTCTGCTGAATTGAATTATACAGTTACAGAGAAAGATTTTTTAGCTGTGATTTTTGCAATTAATAAGCTTAGGCACTATATTATAGGATATGAAGTATTTGTACATACTGATCATTCCGCGATTAAATATTTGATAAACAAACCACTGACAAGTGGTAGAGTGACTATATGGTTACTATTGTTGTAGGAGTTTAATATTACTATTGTTGATAGACCAGGGAAATCTAATGTCGTAGCATATTTTCTTTCTAGATTAGATAATCCTGGTGAAGTAACTCCTGTTAATGATGATTTTCCAGATGAACATATTTTTTTTATGTCTACAGATTCTCTGTGGTTTTCTAACATTGCTAATTACTTGGTTACTGGGAAGACACCGCCTCACTTGTCCACTTGTGAAAAGCATAATACTATTCAGAAAAGTGTTGCATATTCTTGGATTCAAGGAGATCTCTTTTACACTAGTCCAGATTTGATTAGTCATAGATGTGTAAGAGAGGAAGAAGTGTTTGACATATTGAAATCTACTCATGATGAACCTTGTGGAGGCCACTACGCTGATAAGCGGACTACATATAAAGTATTATGTTCTAGTTACTTTTGGCCCTCCTTGTTTAAGTATGCCAAACAGTATGTCAGGCGATGTGATAGTTGTCAACGAATGGGCCAGCCTAATAAAACCAATGAAATGCCTTTATGCCCTCAAGTTATTATTGAGCCATTTTAAAAATGGGCTATTAATTTTATAGGGCCAATAAATCCAACATCCTTAAGTAAAAAGCATATTTTGGTTTGTACAGATTTTGTTACAAAATGTGTAGAAGCTAAAGCTATTTCTTTTGCTATAGAAAAAGTTGTTGTTTATTTTATTTTTTCTGAAATATTTACTAGATTTGCTGTGCCTAGAGAAATACAAGATCTGGCACAAGAAAGCCACACCGTGTCACCCGCAGGAAAATGGCCATGTGGAATACAAAAACAAAGTGATCGAGTCCATTCTTACAAAGACAGTGAATATGCATCAGAAAGACTGGGCAGAAAGATTACCAGAAGCTTTGTGGGCATACAGAACCACTTGGAGAAATAGCACAGGACATACACCATATGAGTTGGTATATGGCAAACAGGTTCTGTTAGGACTAGATCTCTTTCAGGCACAACAACAGCGTCTTCTTCAATTAAATAAGTTAGATGAACTTCTTAGAGATGATGTTCAGCAAAACATATTAATTCAGCAGCAATGAAAAAGGTGGCATTACAAGTCTATTAAGAAAAAGCAGTTCCAACCAGATGATTGGGTGCTCCTTTATGATTCTAGATTTAAAATTTTTAAAGGGAAATTCCATACGCGCTGGATGCGACCATATGAAGTGATCCGCATATTTGAGAATGGAGCAGTAGAATTCAAAACCATTGATGGACAAGATTCAATATTCTTGGTAAATGGGCATAGATTAAAGAAGTATTTTCAGCCGCTTGCCAAGAAATATTTTACACAGTAAGTCCAATAGAAATTTGGGATGGTAGTGGTAAACAGTAAAACCAACCTTTTGAAAACATGAACTCTTCTTCTTCTCAAAAGAAAAAATAAATCTAATAAAAAATAAATAAATAAAAGTAAAGAAAAAACATTTTCCTATAACTGTGAAAATCAGTTCGCTGACATGATTGCAAAAGGGTCAACCTGAAAACCAGCTTGCTGGCGGGAAGATCAAAAATTTATAATAAAAAAAGAATTTTTCTTGATGTTTAGATATGCTAGTAACCACCAAAGTAAAAGCAGGTTCAGCAGAGCCAACCTTTATACAATTGGGGTAATTAGCATGGATATTTTTTATTTCAAGTAATGCTTAATTCTCACTGCATTTATTTTCTTGCACCAGTGCAGGCAAACCTTCCAGAATTTTTTTTGCCTTTCTTCATATCCCATTTCGTAATTATCCCTCATTTTTCTTCTTGAAATCCCAGTATAATTTACTTTCCCATATTCTTCTAAATTTACCCTATCCGCTTCGTAAAAATCCCACTTACCCCTGAATTTTTTTTCCCTATCCCACTTCTGTTTATTCCCTCTATGGTACTATTCCTGGAATCCCTATAATGAAATATCTTTCCATTCTAAAAATTCCCCTTTCCCACTTATTTTTTCCCTCATGAATTTATTGCAAAATCTTATACATAGAGCAAAAGGATATGCTCTGAAGCATCAAGAAAGGGCAAAGCAAAATTCCAAAATTGAGGAAACTGTCGGAAGTTCAACCTATATTTTATTTAAATTCTCTTTTTTTTTTCAGATATTATGCTTGCACCAGTGCAAGCATGTTGTCCTATATAATGATGTAAATAGATACCAGCAGAACATCTTGGTCAAGCAGTGTAAGCATAACAGTGCCAGCATGCACCTCATTCGAAGAATAACATCTCTTCTTTTTAGAAGTGTAATGTTTAGTCAATTTAGTGTCCTAAATTGTTAACATAAATTATCGACCAAGGCTAGTAAACTGATGAAGTGTAATGCACTGTATGTGCCTAAGTATCCCTTTTCTTACTTCGTTGTTTTAGTGTTTTGTTGATGTTTTTGGGGTTTTTATGTTTTGGTTCTTAGTATTCTGTTTTATCCTAGAAAGGTGAAGTTAAATCTATATAAGAAGGAAAAAAAGGAAAAGGTTAATGAATAAATGAAAACAGAGTTTATTTGCAAGTTCTGTTCTTAACTAGAAAATGATGAAAACAAGGATTCATAATCCATGGATATTACAGCTTCTAAATGAAAATTCATGGAATGAATAGTAACTCAAAACACTACAACTTAATCAGATTCATTTAGTTAGAGATTTTTTGGAAGAGCTTGTGAAAAAGATTAATTCTAATGCAGTTAGGATCTCCTAAAACATAAAAGGAAATGTTGAAACAAACAATAACTTAGAACATTACAATGAAATCTCATTCATTTGATAGAGGTTTATTGGAAGAGCTTGAGAAAAAGATTACTATAATGTAGTAAAGATCTCCTATGAAATGTTGAAACAACTTATAACATTACAACTAAATCTCATTCATGAGTTAGAGGTTTATTGGAAGAGCTTTTGAAAGATATTAATCATAATGTGATAAGGATCTTCTATGAAGCAAAACAATCAATAACTCACAATATTACAACTAAGTCTCATTTGTAAATTAGAGGTTTATTGGAAAGGCTTTTGAAAGAGACTAACTGTAGCATAATGAGGATCTTCTTTTTAACTAAATATCAGAAAATGAAATGATAATAACTCAGAATATTACAATTGAATCCCATTCATTTAATAGAGATGTATTGGAAGAGCTTGAGAAAGATACTAACTGCAATATCATGAGGATCCTTTATCTAAGAAAATGACAGAAACATAATGCAAAAAGCTATGATTTCAGAAAGCAGTCTAAGTAAGGAAATATGACAAAATAGAATTGAAAATGACTTATCTAGAAAACATGTAAAACCTCCTCAAATAGCAAGGGCCCTCTGCCATCAATTTGGCATTAATCCTTTAACTCCTCAAGGTTGTAATCAAAACAACATCAAAGGACTGATCTTCTTTATTAAAACAGAGTATTCACTACAAATTTGAACTATACTGTACTTTTTCTGAACTATCTTTTTGGTCTTGTACAACCAATATTTAAAGGGAAATTACATAACTGATTATGAGATATACTTGCTACAGGTGGATTATTCAAATTAGACTTGCAATAGGATTGTTGGACTCTTGCTAATTCGAATTTAGACTTTTAATAGGATTGTTGGACTCAAATCAAGAGTCTTGTTGCATTTGGATAACATAGTTTGACTCCACCTTTGACCATGAGTTTAGGCACGGTTTTCTGTTGATCTAGACTGAGTGAGTAGGATAGAATCCATGTAGACATCATTCTAGAAACACCCATGTGGCCCAATCCTCCAACTGACACCTAGAACCTATTCAACCACAAGAATAGTTGTGGAACGCCTGATCGGCTACGGAACGTCTGTATTTTGTAGCTATACTGCACAAAATTATTAAAACACCAAAAACCATGAAAATACAATATGTTAATCAATTGCATGTATCCTTGAGACAATCCTAAACATTCTTCATTGATTGGGGCTTATGAATTGATGAAATAAATGATGAAATGAGATGAAAGTTGGCAAAAGAGAATACAATTTCAGGGCTCAACATACCCCCACTGCAAAACTATTGCATGTCCTCATAAAATTTACTAAAATTTCAAGTTCTTCTTCCTTATTGCATGTGCTCTATTTCTTGAAAATGATTTCTTACAAGAAATCCTTCCCAACTGGATTTTTCAGTATCTCCTTCCAAGACTCATTATGAAATTCGTTGTTCTTGAACCACGATTCTCCTTGCCTTGGGAGTCATGTTGCCTCAGCCAAAAATGATTCTGTTATTGTGAATTTGAAGTCTCCAATCTCTACTTCTGCTCCATCAAAAGATCTAGAAAATGATTTTGTAATCTCCTAATGGAAGCCATCAAATTTTTCTATAAAATTCAACCATCCCGCTTGCTGTAGTAGCTCCCTGACTTGTGGATATCTCTCTAGATACTTGACTCCTATCGGCTCTGTTATGACAATTAGACCCATTCTTTACCTGTGTAGATTATCTTCCCCTTCATATTTATTTTCCTATGCTTAAAGATAAAGTGGCTGCAAAGTGTAATGGAGTTGAATGGATGGAGGTAATTAAGCTATGAGGGAAAATGAAGTGGCTACGGATCTAATGGAGAATTTATGATGAACTTGTGGTGAAATAAGTGAATGATACAATCTTAAGGAGACGTGGACTAGTAGGTTACGTTTGTGATTATGACCGTTAGTCATTAATCAAGGTTTTAATGAGGACCGTTATGGAATGTTGGATAAGGGATATGGCCAAGATATGTTAATCAATTCAAATGATAGGTTGTTCAGGAAACATATGATTATACACATTGTATCTATTTCATGTTTTTACTTTTTGCTATTAAAATCATTTTCACAATTTACCTCAGAATTTTGACCTTGTTAATTGTTGTGCTTGATGTTGTTCCTTTGGTCCTCTTTTAGCATGTTGGTCTTCAAAACAGAATCCTTCAATTTCCTGTAATCATCATCTCTTTGTAGGTTGTACAATTGTGTCAGAACTACTGAATAAGATGTGGCTTCAGCATGCAATCTGTAAAAAGAAATGAAGTATGGCTATGTAATATGGATGTGAAATGAAATGGAGTGAAAGTGGAATATGACTTGTGAAATGGAATGAAAGTGGAGTGAGATGGAGTGAAAGTGGAGTGAGATGGAGTGGAATTGTAAAATAAAATGAATTTTGCAATTTCTCTCAAATGGTACAGCAGACTTCCCTAAAATTTTCTGAGGTTGTTACCATTATTATTATGCATATTCCGACAAAAAAACTCAGCCATTGGTTGCATGGATCTCCTAAAAAATGAGAAATGGCTGTAGGTGAAAGTGGCCAATTTCTTGAAGAATTCACACTGAAATTTTCTGAATTTTTTTTTTGTTTATTTACCCTACCTCAATGCATTTACTATAAAAATTTCAGGACCAACGGATGCATGGTTTGAAAGTTATGATGAAATCAATTTCTGCCCTATTTCACCCTTCATGCTGCCCAATGTTGCAACAACAAAAAAAATACGCTAAAAACTCATTTTAAGGCCGAATTGAGTGATTCAAAAGGGAAACTGTGTATTTTTACCTTTTCTACTACCGCATGCTTTTAGAATTTCATTTTGATGAAGAAAAGGCGTTTTTGTGCAAAAATACCAAAATCTGTACTAATCTGTCCATAATGCTGAAAAATGAAAATCTGCCTTAGAAACCCATCTGAAATGTCCTTCAAAGTTTCTTATTTTTTAATTATGTCCACATGTTACTCAATTTATCATATTCTGAGAAAACCCAGAAGCTCGGAATTTTTTATATCTGCTCCAATCTCTTGCAATATTTGCGCCAAAACTGCCTCTGGAAAAACTTGCAAAAACAAAAACAGGCTGCTACAGCAATAGCTGCAGAAACTGCCACTTTCCGCGACTATTGTTGAATTGACAAAAATATGAACATGCTGCTACAAGAAAATAATAAAATGTACTGC
The DNA here is from genome assembly GCA_034641835.2 of Pinus albicaulis. Lineage (NCBI taxonomy): Eukaryota > Viridiplantae > Streptophyta > Pinopsida > Pinales > Pinaceae > Pinus > Pinus albicaulis. Next base: position 1,596,620,456 of record CM076582.1, read on the forward strand.
TGCAAGTTGTTGTTGATTCCATAAAACCATTAGTCTTCATCGAAGCCAAAATTCATCGTACAATTCTTACCATGTGAATGAATGTGTTGAAGTCGAGCATGAAAAGAAACCATTGGATTACCGATCAATGATGAAAATAATTAACCAATGCGAGACAACTCACCGATAATGTAAATGAGTGTCAAGGTACCTGAGTGCATCTTGACAGGGACGAATGAATATGTCGAAGTCGAATCGCCTGCAAGGTTTGACAATCAAGAGACATTGTTGTATTCTCATTGTTATCAACGAGGAGGCTTTCCATTGATGTATGCAAGTTCCAAGGCACTCCAAATAACCTCTAATATTGATCCCAGATAAAGTGTTGAGGTCAATGGGACAAGATTTGTTGGAAGGTGGACCTTAAGGAATTCCACATCATCCAACTCAAGCGTAGAACCAAAAATGATTAGAAGAACCATAAAATAATGAAACCATCATGAAATTGCAGAACTTATTGTGAACTTTTCTCGCCAGTTTCCCGGTTTTCAAGCACAACTCATGTCCAATTGTGCCAGCAAGCTGCTTTTCACAATAGGACTTTATTTTCTCTTTACTTTTTTTTTTATATGTCCTACTCTACTTGACAAAGAAATCTTATTCAAGTATATGAATACTTCCAATGGAACCATGTCTGTAATAAGATGATAGATAAACTCATATGCAGGTTTGAAATATACTCTTTGATATGTACCCATATATGAGAGACCAATTGCCTTGATTGAGATGATATCAGAAGATACTGAAGAATTGAGCATTGGGATCCGATGACTCTACTGAACCAAGATTCAATGTAATCTTGTATTACTTGGCTTCCTGCTATCATGTCATGCAAGTCTTCAGAGATGTGATCTTCATTTATAGAATCTATTGATAGGCAGGCATGAAACTTTTCAATATCTGGTTCCAATAACTTCTCTTTATCAACATACATCCATGATTCTTGGACCTTATCTGAGTCTTCTTCTTCTGGTTGTTATTCTTCAATGATAGCTGGTGAGTCATTTTGCAATACCTCAAAATTGTAAGTTGATTGAGGTGTTTTATTGTTGGGGATATGAAATGGTTGTGCATGTAGTGGAATGGGAATGGATATTTGGGGCGCTTGTGTGGATGATAATGGGAAAGGTTGAATTGAGGTCAAATGAGGGTGATATTGATGTTGTGGTGGAGGTAAATGGTATGGATAACATTGATGATGGTATTAAGGATAGAGAGGGAAAGATTGAGGATATGGTGGATTTCCTTTGTAGGGCCTTCGCCAAATTTGTTGCCAAGATTGATTTTGAAGTTGGGATTGAGATGGCCAAGCTTTCCAAGGTTGGTTTTGAGGTTGGGATTGAGACGCTCAAGGTTGCCAAGGCAAGGGTGTTTCCCAATTACCTTGAGATTGTTGTGCATAACCTTGAAACTATGCATAAGGATATTGCATCATATTGGGTTGATGAGGCTTCCATAGTCCTCTTGGAGCTACATAACAAAGTTGCTCTTGTGCTTGATTTGCTCCATTATCATTCTAGTAAACTGCCTTCAACCTCGGAAATGATGGGCAATCTTCAGTAGTATGTAATCCGACACAAATTTTACACATTTTAATGTTATCGAGTGGACATTCATGCAAAGCAAGTTTCTTTCTACATTTAGGGAAAAATATAAATAAAGCAACTTTTTGCTTGTTTTGCATTCTTAGCATGTCAATTTGTTCATTTAAATTACCAAGAATGTTAGGTTCAGTTTGACTTACCAATCCTGATGCTGACTTACTTACTCTTGCCATGAATGGATCTTGAGGGGATCTTACATACTTTTCTTTTCCTCTTGATATGTTCTTGCATAGTTCACAAATTTCTTGAAATGAAAATTGATAGACATCTCCTTTTCCCACAAGATTAAGAAGATCAATCCATTCATCCTTTATAGCATTTAGTAGGAGAGTTTTTAATGCATCTGATCCTAAATTATGAATTTAGACCTTTTGATATTATAGGTAAATCTCTCCACTAAATCTTCTAGGTTTTCATCATCTTTTTGGTTCATCTTAAAGACTTCATTTCTAAGGTCATGGTGCATGAAATAATCTTTATATTTTTCCAAAAATACTCTTTCCATATCATCCCATGTCCTTATAGAATTTGTTCGTAAAGTCATGAACCATCTAAGAGCTCTATCCTTCAATGTTGTTGGAAACAAATTCAATTTTTGAATGTGCAATGAGTAGCCATAAGATCTACAAATTATTTCAAATTCAAAAAGAAAGGTTTTCGAGTCTTCTAATCTCATACCTTTGAAGTTAGGAAGTACAGATGGATGGATGTTCTTCATTTTAACGTTGATATCAGTTTCTTGAATGGGAAATCCAAAATGATCTTCCTCATTCTCATCATCTCCATCCATTTCTTCAACCTCCTTTGTCACCTCTTATTCTACCTGCAAAAATATGAATTCATGATGTGGATGTGTGGCTCTTACTGCACCACATGATATAGTGGGTGTGGTAGGTGATTGAAGTTTTTCTTTTTGTTTTTGTGGATGTAGGAAATCAGGATACCTAGTTACACCTCTCCCCCGTAATACGCCTAAATGTTTCGACAATTTAGTTTCCTAAATTGTTAACATAAATTATTGACCAGGGCTAGTAAACTGATGAAGTGTAATGCACTGTATGTGCCTAAGTATCCCTTTTCTTACTTCATTGTTTTAGTGTTTTGTTGATTTTTTTGGGGTTTTTATGTTTTGGTTCTTAGTATTCTGTTTTATACTAGAAAGATGAAGTTAAATCTATGTAAAGAGAAAAAAACAAGAAAATTTTAATGAATAAATGAAAACAAAGTTTATTTGCAAGTTCTGTTCTTAACTAGAAAATGATGAAAACAAGGAGTCCTAATCCATGGATATTACAGCTTCTAAATGAAAATTCATGGAATGAAAAGTAACTCAAAACACTACAACTTAATTTGATTCATTTATTTTGAGATTTGTTGGAAGAGCTTGTGAAAAATATTAATTCTAATGTAATGAGGATCTCCTAAAACATAAAAGGAAATGCTGAAACAAACAGTAACTTAGAACATTACAGTGAAATCTCATTCATTTGATAGAGGTTTATTGGAAGAGCTTGAGAAGAAGATTACTATAACGTAGTAAGGATCTCCTATGAAATGCTGAAACAACTTATAACATTACAACTGAATCTCATTCATGAGTTAGAGGTTTATTGGAAGATCTTTTGAAATAGATTAATCATAATGTGATAAGGATCTTCTATGAAACAAAACAATCAATAACTTACAATATTACAACTAAGTCTCATTCTTAAATTAGAGGTTTATTGGAAAAGCTTTTGAAAGAGACTAACTGTAGTATAATGAAGATCTTCTTTTTAACTAAATATCATAAAATGAAATGCTAATAACTCAGAATATTACATTGAATCCCATTCATTTAATAGAGATGTATTGGAAGAGCTTGAGAGAGAGACTAACTACAATATCATGAGGATCCTTTATCTAAGCAAATTACATGAAACATAATGAAAAAAGCTATGATTTCATAAAGCAGTCTAAGTAAGGAAATATTACAAAAGAGAATTCAAAACGACTTATCTAGAAAACATATAAAAGCTCCTCGAATAACAAGGTCCCTCTACTATCAATTCGGAATTAATCCTTTAACTCCTCAAGGTTGTAATCAAAACAACATCAAAGGACTGGTCTTCTTTATTAAAACAGAGTATTCACTGCAAATCTGAATTGTACTGTACTTTTTCTGAACTGTCTTTTTGGTCTTGTACAACCAATATTTAAAGGGAAATTACATAGCTGATTATGAGATATACTTACTACATGTGGATAATTCGAATTAGACTTGCAATAGGATTGTTGGACTCTTGCTAATTCGAATTTAGACTTGTAATAGGACTGTTGGACTCAAATCAAGAATCCTACTGCATTTGGATAACATAGTTTGACTCCACCTTTGACCATGAGTTTAGGCACGTTTTTCTATTGATCTGAACTGAATGAGTAGGATAGAATCCATGTAGGAATCATTCTAGAAACACCCATGTGGCCCAATCCTCCAACTGACACTTGGAACCTATTCAACCACAAGAATAGTTGTAGAATGCCTGATCAGCTACGGGACGTCTGTATTCTGTAGCTATACTACACAAAATTATTAAAACAGCAAAAACCATGAAAATACAATATGTTAACCTATTGCATGTATCCTTGGGACAATCCTAAACATTCTTCATTGATTGGGGCTTATGAATTGATGAAACAAATGATGAAATGAGGTGAAAGTTGGAAAAAGAGAATACAATTTTAGGGCTCAACATGTATGCCATAGGAAAGTGGTCATCATAGAAGTTATGAGAAATTCTTTCATTTAGTGATAAGTACTTATGCTATCATATCAACTAGGAGAAATATTTTAAAAGTACAAAGTTTTTTTTTTAATTTAAGAGTCATAATTATTTTTAATGAATGCTAAAGATCTTTTTTTGAATTATGAAGGAATGTGCGAATATTTAACCGTTGCTTAGACATAATTACTCCTCATTCCACCATAACCTTAATGTCCTTTCACTCATATCATTCCCTCACCTAGCCATTAAAACCACTGCTGCCAGTACCAATCCGACACGATTCAAAGATGTTGTGCAGCTATGGCTATTTCGGTGGAAGGAATTAGTGATGAAACAGAAGGGATGGGAGACAGTTGGATCCCTATTTATAAAAATCTCAATTTTCCAATGTTGCATGTACTTTTTGTTGGACTGTTCATAACTGTTAGCAGCAATGCCGCCTGTTCGTTGTGAACAGTCGTCCCTCAGCGATGTAGATCAGACTGCTGATTTTCACAATAGTCTTGCACTGTTGCGAGACTCAGGCTTTCTTTCGTTCCTGCAGAAATTTAATGGGCACAACAGGGAGGTGGCCCTACAGTTTTCAAAAATCTTTGGAAACAGCCGATTGAAAATTGGGCCCCTGAAATTTAAATTCATAGAGAAACTGATAGCAGCAGCAACAGGTTTGAGCAGCATTGGAGAGTAATGGTTTAAGAAACAAAAGTTGGAAAGAAAGCACTGGAAGCGCTTTGTTGTTGATAAAAATATGAAGGTAAATTGGAAGAAGGGAGTTCCGCGTAGTGCCCTGTTGGGACAGTGGCGGGACCTCCTCTTTATCCTCCAGAAGTTCGTGACTTGCGAAGGGAGGTACTCCCTCACCTTTGTATATCCTTTCAGGATGATCCAACACTTTGAAGTCGGCTGTCACATTCGATGGAGGATTGATTTCCCCCATTTCTTGCTCAAAATCTTAGAGAATATAGCCAAGGGTCTACAGGACGCGCGGGCAAACCAGGCCGATAAGAAATTGTATCATCACGGCCTGATCAAGATCTTGGTCCAGAAAAAATTGAAGACTAAAAGCATGACCTGGGAGACGTTGTTGGAACAGCTAAAGGAAACGGAGGACCCCAGCCGTACGAGAAAAGGACCGAGTAAGAGTACGAAGAGAAGTCCTTCCTACATGAGTGCAAGAAGGAAATGAACTGAGAAATTAGCAAAAGAAAAGGGCCCATCTCCAAAGAAATAGAAGACAGCGGGTGCACCTGTCGACGAAACTCCTCTAACGCCACCAGCGCATGAATAGACCCCTGTAGAAGATGATTTGTTTCAATCCTTGCGGATGTAGCAGAATATGTGAAAATTGAATATGACACCCTATTGGCTGACTTTATTAAGGTTCGGAAAAATAATGAAGAACCTGGTGCAGAACCGCACTCCCCATAGAATGTTGAATCCCCAACTGCACCAGTGCAAGACGAAACAAAAATAGAAGAACCGGCATAGGAAGAAAAAGAACCAGCACAGGAATAAGAAGAACCAGAAGTGCAAGAAGACGAAGAAGAACCAGAAGCGATAGAAGAGCAAGAACTGGAAGAAGAAGAACAGGTAGAAGAAGAGGAACCCGAGGAAGAAGAAGAACAGGAAGAAGAGGTAGAAGAAGAAGAACAAGAAGAAGAAGAACCTAAGGAAGAGGAAGAACCCAAGGAAGAATAGGAAAAGGAAGAAGTGCTCGCCGAAAAAACAAGGGATACTGAAGTCCTTGAAGTTCCTATCGCGACGGAAGAGGAAGAAGACTCGATAGCTCCTACTGCTCGGATAGTCGAGCTTGAGCTTCAAGTACAGAATTTAGAGCAGCTCATAGCCAAAACACAGGAGGAAAAAGAACAAAATAAGGAAGAGTTCACGGTGGAGATCCAAAAGAAGAAAGGAGAAGTCAAGGTATGGAAGTACCATGCTTCAAAATGTTTTAGATGGCTTAAAAAGGTGACGAAGAAATTGAAGAGCAGCAAAAAGATGAAATCTGAAACACTGCAAAATGACGATAGTATGTCGGGGCAGGATTGAGCTGGAATGCTCAAATTTTGAAGGCTTTTTGCAAAGGTAAAAAAAATTTGTGAGGACACATAACAGCTTAGGGATGGGAGGATGTTAGCCCCCTAAATTTCTCTCTTTTTTCCATTTTTTCCCTCCCTAAACCATAATGATTTACCTCTGTTTTGCCCTCTTTATGCACCCTCATCCTGCACTAGTCCAAGCATGGTGACATATTTTGTACAAAACTTTATTCTTCATATTTTAATTCAATTTAGAATTTATTAAATATTTATTACATGATTTCTTACTTTTAAATTATTCTTTGTAACTTATCGATATCTCCAATGTTGTTTGGTGGTTAGAATGCTTATCGTGATTGTTGATCCTAGTGCATGATCGGATCCTGTACTGTTGCGAGCACATCAGATCTTCACAGCGGATCTGAACCCTCTCGATCACCGCCTTGACTCAAGCAGTTTCTGCCACGACAGCACGTAATCCAAAGGCAGCCAAATATTATATTCGAAAAGGGTGGAAGCTGAAGATTGATTACGGCCAGTTTTGCAAAACCGTCTTATTTTGAAGACAAAACAATCTAAATTCTGCATTTTGTTATGAAGCAATTGAACGATCTGTTTTCGGCCTTTGGCCAACAAATATATATAATGTAATTTGAAAATAGGAATTAGGAGTGAAAGTTTTAGAGAATAGAGAAGAACAGAGAGGCGATAGCAAGTTATTTTTTTAATGCCCGAATCTAGGTTGAACGTGTATTCACGCATGTATTTTCCTCAATGATTTAATAAAAAGGAATTTCGCCTCAGTTTCATGAATTGTGTTTTTATGGTTTGGTGATTAATTAAATCAAGTGCTGAGTAGCGTTTTCGCTTAAGAGGGAAACGTGTTGGTTGGCTAGGGCCCAGCCAACCAGCACGTTTACCCCATTCCATTTTTCTTGTAATTTGTGTTTTATTGTCAAAGTGTGATTTAACTTTTAGTGCATAAATTCCTGTCTTTGTGAAAACGGATCCGTTGCGTGAAGCAAATAGAATTTATTTTCCTGCAAATTTACTTTCCTGCACTTTATTTCGGATTGTCTTTCTCCGCCTAGTCCAAGCAGGAGAAATCATCCTGCACCAGTGCATGTTGGTGTGACATTTATTTTCTGCAATTTTGGTTGATTAGCTTTCCCCGCCTGGTCCAAGCAGGAGAAATACACCTGCACCAGTGCACGTTGGTGTGTTACAGCAAGTCTTCATTTACTTTCTGCAACTTTATTTAATTGAATGATTATGAAAGGATATATGTTTATGTTTCTTTATTTCTGCACTTCGTTAAATTTAGAAACATTTACTTTTCATATATGTAATATGGTTTTACAACAAAGTAGCACTTGCGACAATTAAACAATTATTTCAAGAATTAAAAGCTAAGTGCAAGAAGCTCTGATTTGGTGCAAGAACCAGCTTCTTGTCATAAGATCTGAGTGCTTTGAACCTTGAACAGTTCGAGCCCTTGCATGAAGTAGAAAAACCTTCAGTAAAGACACAGTTTATACCTTCTACATAAAACTTTGATCCAGCACTAGTTCAGGACAGATTAATGCAAGAAGGATATCTCTAAGGAAGCAGATTTAAGGGCCCATCTAACGAGACTGCTAAAATGCCTCTGCTGAAGAAAAACACACTCTTAGTAGTTAAGCATAATCAGCTAGAGTGATTGCCTTTTTTTTTAATCTCTTTTTCGGAAATGCATTCTTTCTCGTTTCAGTCTTAGATTATTTTGATGACTCAAGTTATCTTTTTCTTGTCTTGATTTGATTCTGCAATATTTCCTTCAAAGAAAGTAGGGATTTATATCAGAAATATTCATACCATCTCTGGCATTTCCTATGCTTCGTCTCTAAGTTTACGAATCCCCCAGGTTGACAATTAAGTGTTGAGGAGTTTGCTTAAGTGTAATTCCTACACCCAACACTCACGAAGCTGTTAGATCTTAGAAACTTCATTTCCATTTAAAAAAACTTCTAAAAGTAACTCAGCGCGGGGCTCCTTTAGATATAGAGCGACCATGGTGTGAGGGCTAGTTTAAATCTAACAATGGGCGCGAGGACATAACTACTCCCTAGCACCGACCCAAAATTACATGTTTTTAAGGATCTACTTCAGGAATGGTCCACAGCTACTTTGTTCCTGGCATGTTAACTGATTCAATGACATTCATTATGATGTGTGACAATACACAGAGGTCACTATGATGGTCCTCCAGTATTGAGAATGGGGAATGTAGGGACGGTGACAAAATTATGTAACAGATGCCCCCTAAAGCATGAAGTCCGAGATAGGGGGATGGGTTAAATTATTTACAAGAACATGCCCAAACCAAAACGTTGTCATTGAAGGACCTGCAAAATCAAGTATGATTGATATCTTTGATACATGAGTACTAGGTATTGTAATATTTCCATTTAGCCCAAGCTAATGGGAATATTCTATTTTTCCTTGTTTTTTTTTGCATTTCATGTGAAGGAGGATATGTAAAACTCTTGAAAATAACAAAATAAATCAATGCCCATTGTGAACATGGCTAAATCTGGGCCATTTTATAAAACACACTTGAGTGTGAAAGAGGTTGATCACTTGACCAAGTCAACCATAACCATATCTATAGCACATTCTAGATGCATTGAACCTCCTTGAGGGACAGCGCAGTTATAGAAGGAGATTCTACATGTGAAAGGAGCTGAATTGATGAAGTGGTTTAGGGTTTGACAAAAGCACCTCAACTATATAATGGAAGAGATGGAAAGAAAATGGGTTAGATTGGAGACTATATTTTTCTTGGTATATTTAGACTTCTGCATAATTTGGTTGTTTAGCTAAGTTTTTTGCACTGCTTAGTGCAAGGGTTTTCCCGGGTGGGGATTCCCTACTCTTTCTTGGAGATCTTGTCTAAGGGATCTAAAAGGAGATTTCTAAGCTGCATTTTCCACTACCTAGACTTGGGCCAAGCACTTACCTTCAGCAAAAATTCAGTCCCTTCATAAAACTACTTTATTTCTTAAGGTGTGCAGTGGGAGGGGTCAAAACCCCACTTTTATGAGCTAGTTTCCCAAGAGGAGGATCAGCCTTTCTTTGGGAGAGCTAGAGGAAGATTCTATAGCCATTTCTTTTCATGTTTAGCCATTATTATGTAGATCTTCATCTATACAGTTTGATTCAGCCACATATCTGCAGCAGCTCTCTCTTGTAAATCTTTCTTGTTAAGAAACCTTTGCCGGGTCTTCTTAGATCTGTATAAGAGAGATTAGATCTCTGTTTTTATGCCTCATTGATTAATCTAATAGAATATCTGACTTCTCTTTCCATTTTCTAAGTTTTGTCTCCATTAGACTACGCAGTCTCTTATGCAGCAATTTATGTGTGTTGCAGTCTTGGGGTTTCATTGATTTTAAGTTGTTTTGAGCATGGGAGGCATGTTTAACTAGGCTAAATGAATTTGTTTCTAAAAATATTTTTCATGCATGTCCTATATTACCTATAATAAGAGACACAACCGTTATTTTCCACTTTTATAACGCTATCTCCCAAAAATAACGTTTTTGGGGCCAATATTGCTACTTTTCCCCAATTAATGACATTGTATGAAGACATAGTTTGTCGCTGTGATTTTTATTTGATATTTATGTGTTTTAATAAAATATATAAGTTGTTTTCTTGCTGCTCTCCAACTTTGGAATACCTTAGGGTATTCTTATTGTTGTATAATTTCCCTATTTTGGGATATTACAGTGGTATCAGAGCATATTTCTTGGCTTAGCCTGTGTTCTTCATTATGGAGACTTCTCATGGGGAGGAGAAGACAAGCAACAGAAATCAGAAAAAATCCTTGTTTTCTAGAGAAAATAGGTTCTCAAAACTTCTCTTTCCAGATCTACAGGGCAAAAGCAAGGGCATGAAAGAAATGAGGAGGGAAAAACATGAAGATCCCTCAACAAGATCTATTCGAGAGGAAGGTGCTAAGTCCTCATCTTATGGATATGAGCACTCAACCATATCATCATATCTACCATGTTCTATCAGCAACTTCTTCATGAAGAGGAAGAAAGGATAAGTGCTAAAGAAAGAGACTCTTGGAGAGTATTTGCGGGAATATGAAGCTCAATCTAAGGAGTTCAAAGATAACTTGAACTTCCAAGGGTTTTGCAAGATAAATGAGGAAATAAGCACAAGGAGCAATCAAAATGGTGTAGGTAGATTTTTCCTATATACATTCAATGGATTACCTAAATGTCCAGCTAAATTTTGGGTGGAGGAGCCAGACAACTTTGTGCAACAACATCAAGTTTCGGAAATTGAAACCATCAAAGTAGCAGCACTGAATTTTGAGGGTAAGGCCTATGCTTGGTGGTTGTTTGAAAATTTTTTCTTAAAAAATGCAAATACATCTACTTATGCAAGGTTCATTGAAATATTAGTAGATAGGTTTGATTAAACTTCATGTGAAACATCTTCTATTGAAACTATCAAACCATATCAAACAGAGCTTTTGCATGAGTTGGGAGGGTCTATAAATCCAACTCCATTTCTGAAAACCATTGAAGGGGAGGTGAGCTTGTTTGATACTTTTCCAAGGGAAAGATCTCCTTTGGATGGAATACTTTCTTCTCGAAAGGGAGACATGGATATTCCTTCTTCAAAAGAATACCAAGATCTAAGGTCTCTTATTGAAGATAAGGCAACTTCAATTGTTGAAGAGGAGAAAGGGAAGGAAGGGGTTGATAACACAGTCATGACAAGAGCGTCTCAAGCACTTAATGAAGAGGAGGGTGGAGCACTTGCCCCAAGAAGAGAAACTTTTGCACTCTTGCAAGGAGTTCCAAAAGGTCTCACACATAGAGCTCTTGACACAACACATGAGCAGCATGTACCATCATTGTCAAATGATGATATTTTGAGGATAGGAGGAAAAGAGGAGGAAGAGAATCACAAGATGAAGGGCATATGTCCTTCTCTATTTCAAGTTTTGAAAGAAAAAAGAAGGCAAGAGGACCTAGGCCATAAAGGTAGGGGAAAATATGTCCACCTACATCCACATCCTACTCTATACCTTGATGCCTCTTTGCAAGGAGGCATTCCACCAGGAAGACATCCTGATTGGAGGAAAACTAAAGTTTTCTCTCAACTATGGGTAGCATTTGCATACTTCGCTAAGAAAGGAGCCTTGGGAGAAACTAGCACAGCGCAGAGAATCTCTCATGAATTCAGGAGAGAGGTAAGCAATTTTCTGAAAAAGATATTGCAATCTCCCACTCAGTTATCTACGCTAAGAAAACAGAAATCTTAAATCTATGATGGCATGGACATGAGGACACATAACAACTCCATATTTTTTGGGAAGCCCATGGTATATTCACTCACAAAAGAGATTTCTGAACATGACAAGGGGATGTTAACACTCTTGCATGCATGGGCCAAATTAAGGAAGTATTGGAAGACAAATACTTTCCAAGGGGAGGTTGATTTCCATCTACTTCAATCTTGTCTTGAGCAAGATCAGTAGCAAAAGGGAGTTTATAATTCTCTAGCATGTGATTTTGACATCAAGCATGTCAAAGAGGAGTAACATAGCTCTTGGGAAGAGTTATCATTCACACATCCTTACGCATTGAATGTGGAAGGGAACTCATCCATGAGTTACCTCACTAATGGAAAACAAGTGTATGAAAGGAGTTGGATTTCAGAATATTATGATGTATTTCCTATATGCTTGTATTTTCCTAACACTCATTTGTAGGACATTGCTCCAAGAGGGGGCACTATTTATGATGGGTTTCATGGGCCACTCAAGGCCATGAACTATGTTGATGCAGGTCGTTCCTTGGAGGATCTTGGAGAGTTATTATATCCTTCATGGTGTGATTATTTTACACCCACTATGATGCACCTTATCCAAGCATGCAAGAAGGATGGGGCAGCAAACAAGTGTTGGGGGAGGCACTTGTCATCTTCTATTCTATGGCAGCTAAGAGTGAAATTGTGCTGGTTGCACATGAGAAATCATTTTCCTTCTCCTTTATTATGTATGGAAGCTAGCATGATTCTAATCATGATACCATATGCTAGAAATGTTCTTTCTTTTTGGGACATGATTGGAGGAGATACATTTGTGGAATGTGTCCTTGGGGAAAGAGGTTTCCCACTTTGGTTGCACTACATGTTCTAAAAGGAGCATGGGAGACTATATGGCCACTATAGTATATCATTTATTTCCTCATGATGTGGACCGTATGATTGGGTGGAGCACTTGGGACATGCCTCTCATGAGCTATTGGGAGGAGCTTTACTATGAATTACCAAGCTGGAAGGTAGTTCATTTCATTTGGATGATAGCATGGGGGTGGAAGTCCTTCATTGATGGTGAACTTCCCTATTATGACCATCACCTCTATCTTGAGGAGGCCATGAATCAGCAAGAAGGTTTCCCTACATACCTTCCTTTCTTTCATAATGAGAGCCATCTGGTTTATACACCAAAGGCCAACTTGCACACTTGGGAGGAACCATTGAGAAATGAAATTTTTGCAGAAAATTTGAAGCAATGGTGGAGACTATTGGATGAGGAGGCCACAAGAGAAGGAGGGGAGATTTTTCATCACTCACCTTGTCAGTTGCTTGAGGACAAGCAACATTTTGGAGGGGAGGGCTATAATATTCCCATTTAGCCCAAGCTAATGGAAATATTCTATTTTTCCTTGTTTTGTTTTTCATTTCATGTTGATGAATAAAATGTGAAGGAGGACATGTAAAACTCATAAAAATAACAAAATAAATCAATGCCCATTGTGAACATGGCTAAATCTGGGCCATTTTATAAAACACACTTGAGTGTGAAAGAGGTTGATCACTTGACCAAGTCAACCATAACCATCTCTACAGCGTAGTCTAGATGCATTGAACCTCCTTGAGGGACAGCATAGCTCTAGAAGGAGATTCTACATGTGAAAGGAGTTGAATTGATGAAGTGGTTTAGGCTTTGACAAAAGCTCCTCAACTATGTAATGGAAGAGATGGAAAGAAAAGGGGTTAGATTAGAGACTATATTTTTCTTGGTCTATTTAGACTTCTGCATACTTTGGTTGTTTAGCTAAGTTTGTTGCACTGCTTAGTGCAAGGGTTTTCTCGGGTGTGGATTCCTTACTCTTTCTTGGAGATCTTGTCTAAGGGATCTAATAGGAGATTTTTGAGCTAAATTTTCCACTACTTGGACTAGGGCCAAGCACTTACCTTCAGAAAAAACACATTCCCTTCAGAAAACTGCGTTATTTCTTAAGGTGTGCAGTGGGAGGGGTCAAAACCCCACTTTTATGAGCTATTTTCCCAAGAGGAGGATCAGCCTTTATTTGGGAGAGAAAGAGGAAGAGTATACATCCATTTCTTTGCATGTTTAGCCATTATTATGCATAGCTTCAGCTATACAGCATGATTCATCCATAGATCTGTAGCAACTCTCTCTTGTAAATCTTTCCTGTCAAGAAACCTTTGTTGGGTCTTCTTGGATCTGTATAAGAGAGATTAGATCTTTGTTTTTATGCCTCACTGATTAATATAATAGAATATCTGACTTATCTTTCCATTTTCTTAGTTTGGTCTCCATTAGACTGTGTAGTCTCTTATGTAGCAATTTCTGTGTGTTGCAATCTTAGGGTTTCATTGATTTTAAGATGTTTTGAGCATGGGCGTCCTATTTAACTAGGCTAAATGAATTTTTTTCTGAAACTATTTTGCATGCATGTCCTATATTACCTATAATAATGGACACAACCATTATTTTCCACTGTTATAACGCTATCTTCAGAAAATAAATTTTTTGGGGCCAATATTGCTGCTTTTCCCCACTTAATGACATTGTATCAAGACATAGTTTTCTATTGTGATTGTTATTTGATGGTTATGTGATTTAATACACTATATAATTTGGTTTCTTGCTGCTCTCCAACTTTGGAATACCTTAGGGTATTCTATGTTTGTATAATTTTCCTATTTTTTGGATATTACAGGAATGGGCACAACCATCCATAATAGAGAACATGTAATAAGATCCATGGTATGGACACAGCCATCTAGTGAGAAGGATCATAAAAGAGACTCAGGTATGGCTACATCCATCCAATCAGAAGAGTCAGGTATATAGTCATGACAAACCAAATCGTCTCACAGCCTGGATTTCATCAGACAAAACCCAGGGTCTTGTGCTCCATCCCAACCCAAAAAAGTACAAATTCAGGCATGTGAATGAATGAGCTAAAGTCGAACATGCAACAAAGTCGCCTGATTACCAACTGATGATGGAATTTTTTAACAAGTGCGAGAGAAACCACCAATAATGACAATGGTTCTCAAGGTACTGCTAGTACAATCCATGGAATGTGAACAATGAACTAGAGTCCTACATCCACGAAATAACCCGATCGAAGGCTAATTATGATAGCATGTCATCGAATGTGAAGAAATTTCCATTGAGGCATGCAAGCTCTAAGGTACTAGAAGGGAGTCTCTTGATCAGCTTCCTTGATAACTAGCTGAAGTCGACGGGAAGTGATCGGTTGAAGGAGGGCCATAATGTTTCCCACATCATCAACATGAGACATAGGAACAAGATCATAGTGAATCAAGACTGAACAGGGGATCAGGAGTTGAAAACTGCATAAGGGACTTCTCTTATACATATTGGTAACACGACTCAAGAGTTTGGCAGTATTTGACATCAAGGGATCTGAGGTCATGGTGATGAGGCAAAGAGCAGATAAGAGGTCAAAATGGATAACCCAGACCCATGGAGGAAAAATGATGAATGTGGGATGTCCCCAACCTAACACGAACTGCAAACAAGTGTCATGTTCAAGAGTGACATACTTCCGACACAACTGACAACTAGTTCCATTTTCCCCCATCATTTATGGCGAGTACCCCAATTATTTTTGGAAACAAGCTTTAAGGGGATAACATATGCTTTTCATGTAAGTTTTTCCTTCGGAAAAATCCATCCTAGTACATTTTACAAGCCCTAGGAAGGAGGAACTCGGTAACATCATGGTGACGGCTTCCAATGTCATTTAGATTTAACGAGTCTGACAAAGGGAAAAATTGGCATCTTTTCATGTTAAGAGAGTTTGAAAGAGGTAGAAAATAAAACTCCAGAAGGTCCCTTTTCGTAGGTCATCTCTCAGATCCAAAAAGGTAGAAAACATCATCTCAGAGAACCTCTTAGCCATGTTCGACTAAGGTATTCTTTTTTCGTAAATAATTTGTCCCAGCTTGAAAAAGGGGTAAACGTATACTGGGTAGATGAGGTTTCACAACCTTTAGCGAGTTCAAAATGACAAGAGCTAGGCAATATTTTCATATTTTGAGAGTCAGAAAAGAGCTGAAAGATGAATTCAGGGGGTGAATTTTTCATGTTTTTACCAAGTCCGAAAAAGTAATAAAATACAACTTGTTTCCTCATTGTTTCCAGTTTTAGGACCTGCTACTGCACAAGAAGCAAACATAAAACCCATTTTCGTGAAAAAATAATAAAAAATAATTGAAAATGTGTCAAAAAACCTAATTAGGGTTAGAAAAGGCTATAAAATAATTCAATAGTAAAAAACAATTTACTTTTACCTTTTTACTTTCTTGTGAGCAATTTCACCGATTTTCACTGTGAATTTTGGAAGCTGACTATAGGCAATCTAAGAGGCCATTGACAAACCCACTTCTTACAAGTAAGAGCCATGAACTTCCCCTGCAATTTCATCCATTTTTTGTATGTTTTCATGTTTTTATGCCTTTCGTGGAAGAGTTTTAAAAACTCATACCCGCGGCGGTCGATGTCGGTTCCCGACACAAAGCTGTGCCAATCTCCATGATTTTTACATAGGAAAGCACCGCTTGATGAAACTATTTGAAAAATAGCATCGCAGAAAGCCGTGCATAAATTTTTTCAATTTTTTTCCAAAAACACTTATAAGAATCGATTCAATTTTAACCATATGGCTTATAGAATCATGTCTATTGTTTCGCAAGAATAATCAGTAATTACAATGGAAATATAGTGGAAAGAGCGAGAGCATGGGGAAAAAGATGCACAGGCGATGGAGGACGATGCATGTTTATATGCTCTGAGGAACTGTGGGCTCCTTAAGTTTTTCATGACCTCATGTCTGAGAGCTCAATTAGAGCTACTGCAATACTTGATTATTGTATGGGACATTGAACAAGAAAAATTCATCATCCATGACCAGGAATTGGAGATAGAAGTCTCTGATATCTACTTCTTGATAGGATTGTCGTGGAGGGGAGAGTGAGCATGAATGACAGGTACTCAGATCCTTGGAGAGAGCATGGGCATGTTGATAGAGAGAGATTGTCCTGGAGCAAGGAAAGCACACAAGGGCGGTAAACTAGAAATCCAGATAGTGCCCGAATTACCTTTGAGGGTGTTGCATACCATTACTCGGGCTACCAGATATTAGGCTCCCCACGAAGCCACAAAGACTCAACTCCAACTAGCCATAGATTGCATTTCTCTAACAACATTCAATTGGGTAGAAGCAGTGACAATCAACATGAAACTTCAGCTGACCAAGTGTAAATACGGTAAGCTAAAGCAGTCTGGGTATGGGTCCATTTTGATATCGTTCATCCTAGAACGGTTACTGATATTCCAACATCAGGAGGTAATTGTACCTATGCCACTAGCACGAGAGCCATGGATGGTCCGTTGGGCTAAGTTTATGACTCGATCAGGGGGTGGGTAGCATATATCATGGAGACCAGAATTCTTTGAATGGTTGAGCCGAAAAATCATCGTGGTGGAGGACTGGCCATATACTGGTACCGATTTCAAGGGTGATCCAAATCTTCCACTTCCAGAAGGGGAAAAATAGGATGAGGACAAAGGTAAAGACTCTTTTTTTGGATTTTTATGAGTATTACGATTTTGTTTTTGGTTTTTATATATATGTGTGTTCTAATATTTTCTCATGTGTTGCAGATGTTGGACTAGAGAGACCCGCAGGGATGCCTCTGATAGCTCATAGGGTCCCAAGAGAGTTCGAAGTGGACCCTCATGGCGAGGGAGGTGATGACGAGGAATAAATTTCACATTACCTGGAGGGACTCACGATCGGATCCTGGAGTACGTGAGATTTGAGGATATTCCTTGTGCTTACTAGCGGAAAACTGTGGGGGTTTCTAACCGCATCCATCGACTACTGATATGTGTCATATGGGAAGTGACGTGCTATCATGAGCACCATTCTGATTAGACTCCTAGGTTTTATTTCTGCATTTTTTGAGAAACATGGTGTCTCAAGAGACATGGTGTCTCAAGATGTAATTGAAACACACACACACACACATATATCGGCTTGTGTTGTCGTGACGCAAACCCAACTGAGTAGTCATCTCAGCCATCATCTAATGGCAAAAATGAGAGCCATGGTCAATGACAATGTCTTGAGAGACTCCAAACTTGGCAATCACATGATTGAAGAGAAATTGGGCAGCCTTCTTACTGTCAGTTGTGAGTGTGGGCATTGCTTCAGCCCATTTGGTGAAGTAGTCTATGGCTACAATAATATAAGCATGCCCCCGGTTGAGCGAGGGTTGAATGTCATAAAATAGATACCCCACTTCGCAAAAGAACCAATGGTAATGATGGGATGGAGGTGACTGGGTGGTGCGCGCATCTTGCACTGGTAGATCTGGCAGTCGTGACATTTACAGACAACGAGGATACAATCTTTGAAAATGGTAGGCACGAAATAACTGGCACGAAGAATTTTTTGAGCAGTAGCATACCCATACATGTGACTGCCACACGCGCTAGAATGGCACTCATTAAGGAATTTTTTAGCTTCCTCGAGGGTCAAACACTGATGGAGGATGGAATCAACTCTGATGCGGTATAAAATATATTTGACTATGCGATAGGGTTGCGAATGATAGCAGATACATCAACAAGCATATTTCGTCAACTCGGATCGGAAAGTATAAGTCTAGAGATAAACGATAATATCACTGTACCATGGATCGAGGGTGCTAATTATAAAAAGAGTATCATCTGGAATGCGTTCCTAAGAACTGGAAGGAGTAGAGGCAAATGGTAAGGATCAGATCAATTCATCAAAAACCAACGTTTATTTGATTTGGTGGTAGTGAACTCCAAATATAACTCTTGGATGATAATTATCAACTTAGATTACTTACCCCCCAGCAACTGTCGAGTTAAAATATAGGTCATGGGGTTGTAGTCAGAAATCACGGTCGTGGTGCAGAGTAAAATATAATGGTTGAAACGTCGTACGGCTTGAACAACTACCAACGCCAATCTTCTCGACATTGAAACGTGTTACACTCATGTCGAAAAATTAGCATTAGCAGTTGTTCAAGCCGTACAAATTTCTGCCATTACATTTTACTCCCCACCACGACTGTGATTTCTGATTGCAACCCCATGACCTATATTTTAACTTGACAGTTGTTGGGGTGCAAATAGTCTAAGTGGATAGTTATCCTCCAAGAGTTCAATTTGGAGTTCACTTTCGCCTCCCTAACCTCTGCCTCTACTCATTCCAGTTCTGAGGAACACATTCTAGACAATACTCTTTTTTTCATTAGCACCCTCGATCCATGGTACAGTGATATCATCGTTTATCTCCAGACTTCTACTTTCCGGTCCGAGTTGAAGAAATATGCGCATCGATGTATCCGTCATCATTCGCAACCCTATCGCATAGTCAAAGATACTTTATACTACATCGGAGCTGATTTTGTCCTCCGTCAGTGTTTGAACCTCGAGGAAGCTGAAAATTTCCTTAATGAATGCTACTCTGGCGCATGTGACAGTCACATCTCCGAGTATGCTACTACTAAAAAAAAATTTCATGTTGGTTATTTATGGCCTACCATCTTCAAATATTGTATCCTTGCTATCCGTAAATGTCATGAGTGTCAGATCTACTAACGCATGATACACGTGCCACCCGCTCACCTCCATCCCTTCATTACCATTGGTCCTATTGTGAAGTGGGGTATCGATTTTATGACATGTAACCTTCACTCAGCCACGGACCATGCTTATATTATTGTAGCCATAGACTACCTCACCAAATGGGTTGAAGCAATTCCTGCACTCACAGCTAACGTTAAGACGGCTGCCCAATTTCTCTTCAAACACGTGATTTCCAGGTTTGGAGTCCCTCAAGCCATTTTCACTGACCATGGCTTCCATTTTCACCATTATATGATGGTTGAGCTCGCTATTTAGTTGGGTCTGCGTCACGACAACTCAAAGCCATACTACCCCTGGTCCAATGCTCAGGTCGAAGCCATGAACAAAGTATGGTTACCAACTTGTTGTGCAATAAAATACCCTCTGCAAACACTAAAATCATATGAGCACACATATTCATTTACGACTATCCAACTAGTCAAGGAGAGTCAAAAACTTTGAATATTAACATAGACAAAGATGGAACTAGAAATCATTCATGTCATATTAATGTATGAAAGGGAGTTTAAAAATTACACCTTGATGTTGTAGACCTCCTTTGACAAGCTCATTCAGGCGTGTCTCCAAATAATTCATTCATTGTTTCGTCTCAAAGAGGCAAAAGGCTCAAACTCTCTCTCACAACTATGGACAATTCTCTGCTTTCAGATCTTGGTCTATTCTAGCTATAAAAATCAATGGGATGAAAAGGAATTTATAGGAGTGGAGGAAGAGCTTTGGGATACACTTATGGTGGAGTAAAGGTCTATCCCTTTGGGAATTGTCATTTTTGTAAGCACTAGAAATCCAAAGGGACAAACTTGACCACATCCAGTCGAACAAACACCCATGATTCCGCTCATGAAGCTGTTAGATATTAGAATATTTGTTTCCATATTAAAAAACCTTCCAAAAGTAGCTCGGCATGGGGGTCCTTCTGAGACAGAGTGATGATCCAAGTGGATATTGGTGGCCACCCGCCTATTCCACTTGGGGCCCCACCATTGTCTCTTTCAGTTTTTTTTTTCACAACTTACTATTTTTAGTAGTTTTTCGGGTCCTAAACTTCCGGAGCCATTTTGAGGCCCCAAACGGAGATAGTATGCTGAAGTTAATCCCCAAGAAGTTGAAACACCAATTTACCCAAATGGGGCCCATAGTTTTGGCACTTCATCTCCTAGGGTTAGGTTTTGGACGTTTATAGTTCTCCATTGTTTCTCCATAATAAATAGGCTTTCGAGCCTCATTATAACACAGTTCAAAGGTTTGTAGCTGAGACATCTCTTCTTAGAGATTCGCTACCAACACCCTAGCTATTTTATTTCTATCATGTTTGCAAGCATATTTATGTGATTTGATATTAATGAAATGAAGCCTTATTTCCGCTGTATTTATATGTTTATGATTATTTCTGTATTTTTTTGCGTTCCTGCATAAATCCAGATCAATGGTATCAGAGTGGTTTGATTTTTCTTGATCCTTCTTGGCATGTCCCCAACGAGGTCAAGGTATAAGGAGTTAGGGCTCGATCTGGCGAAACCTTTGCAAGATCAGCCTTTCAAACCCCGAAAAATGCCCATGGGGGACGAAAATAAAGATGAGGGATCAAGAGATCCTATCAAAATATTTCTCAAGGAGGCCCTCAAAAAACAAAGGAACATGATAATGGATAAATTTTCCCAGATCCTTCAACGACTGCCCACCGGCGGTGCATCTGCATCCAGCAGCCACTCTGGAAGTGCAACTAATTTTAAGGTACAAGTAAACTTTGACATTCCCATATTTGAGGGTCAAATAGATGCAGATGCCATAGATACAATCTATTAGAATAATATTTCTTGGTTCATGACTTTTCTGACCGAGAGAATATTATTTTTTCACTCCTCAAAGCTACCCATGTCAAGGACTGGTGGGAAATCTATTTTGAGAAAAAAGACGAGACAGAACCCTCTTTGTTCACAATCATACCCACTTGGAATTATTTTTGAGATTCCATCAAGGAACAATACTATCCTGTGGGGAGCTATGAGGAAAATTACATACAATGGACCATGTTGCGGCAGCAAAGGGATCAAGATGTGCATGAGCTAACGAATTTTTTCCATACCCTATGCACAAAGTTGGGTATCACAGATTCAGAGAAAAATTTGTGCTAAAATATCGCGGTTTTCTGCACATATACATTCAGGAGGAAATGGAGTTCCTTGACATCTCCTCACTTGGTACGGCATACCAGTATGCTGCCAAGATTGACCATAAATTCAAACAGAAGAAGCGAGACTTTGGAACTGCGAATCAAAAGTAAGGGAAAGGTGCCCCCAACTCGCAAAACAAAGGGAAAAGCCAAGGCATGGTGGGCCAAGACAACCTCCCAAAGACCCAAGCAAAGAACAACACCACGAAGCCAAAGAAGGACACGAGAAAGTGGTGTGAGTTCCATAAGGGCTCTACTCACAACACAAGTGAGTGTCGGGCCAAGCAATCGCTAGTGGCCGAGATGAGGGCTTCTGAATCATATGGATGCTCCAACTCTGAATCAGAACCTGACAAGGAGGATGACAAAGGGAAGTGAAGTATTGATGCGGAGCCCAACACCATTGTTTCCACTGCGAAGATCCATAAGGAGGAACCAAAAGATCCATAGGAGGCAGAGTGTCTCTTCCACTTCCAAATGTGGTAAAGGGTTCCTCGCTACAGTTCATTGTCGACAATGGGAGCCAAAAGAACCTCATTTCAGAAGATGTCGTGAAGTGGTTGGGCTTGTCGACCACAACGCACCCGCAACCATACACCATTGGGTGGTTTCACCAAGGATGGGATCTCCGCATCAGCCAGCAGTGCCGCCTTCCCTATAGCATCAAGCCCTTCACGGATGAGGTATTGTGTGTCATTTCTCCTATTGATGTTTCTGATGTATTATTAGTCCAACCATACTTGTGGAAGCGACATGCTGTGTATGAGTCCCGGCCTCACGCTGTTATTCTTACTTTGGGAAATAAATTGTACAGAATACTAGAGGTACCACCGCCTCCCACTATCTCTTTGGTTACTACAAAACAATGCAGCAAGCTAATTTCCCAAACTAGGAAATTTGTTTTCCTGATGATCTAGCCCTAGGGCAAGAAGAAGAATGTGGCCACGACCTCCAGACATGGCTCCTCTGCACGACAACAACAAATGGACAAGGTTGTCGAGAAGTACGGGGACATCTTCACCTCTCCCACAAGGGTGCCTCTACACTGTCAAGTCAAGCACCCCATTGACCTGACCCCAAGTGTGCCACTACCCAATGGACCGATCTATATGCGCTCTATTCTGGAGAATGATGAAATCAAGAGGCAGATTTAGGAGCTACTGCAGAAAGGTCACATCTGACCAAGTTCATCGCCCTGTGGGAGCCCGATCATGTTGGTACAGAAGAAGGATGGGACTTGGAGACTCTGTATTGACTATCAGGCACTGAACAAGATCACTATCCATAATAGGTACCCGATCCCATGGATTGATGACCTTCTGGACCAACTCAAAGGGGAAAAATATTTCAGCAAGATCGACTTGAAGTCTGGGTATCACCAGGTACCAATCGAACGCTCTGATGTGTGAAAGACTTCCTTCAAAGCCAAGGAGGTCCTTTTCAAATGGCTCGTCATGCCTTTCAGATTGACAAATTCTCCTACAGCCTTCATGAGGTTGATGGATGACATATTGCGTCCATTCACCAACTCATTTGTAGTGGTATACTTGGATGACATTCTTATCATCATCTAGGCTTGGGAAGAGCACCTCCACCACATCCGAGAAGTCCTCCAAACACTGCGGAAACACAAGTTATGTGCCAATTTGGAGAAGTGCACTTTTGGCATGACCGAGTTTCAATATATGGGATACATTATTGATGAAAGGGGTGTGCATGTGGATCCAGCCAAGATCCAAGTCATTCGGGATTGGCTAGCCCCAACCAACCTAACAGAGCTTCACATCTTTCTGGGTCCTGCTAATTTCTATCGCAGGTTCATGTTGGGATTCTCTCATATCACTTGGCCCTTGAGTCAAGTCACCAAGGGAGCAGCGAAAGCAAAAACTTTTTGGTCGAAATCTCAACAGAAGGCATTCATAGAATTGAAACATCACCTCCGTTTTGGCCCAGTGCTCACATTACTAGACTTGCAACAACCATTTGAGATCGAGACAGATGCCTCTGACTATGCTATTGGGGCAGTTATTACTCAACAAGGGAATCCAGTGGCATATCACAGTGAGACATTGTCCAACACAATTCAAAAGTATCCCACTTATGATAAAGAAATGTATTCCATTGTGTTGGCTTGTCGACAATGGAAGCATTACATTTTGGGGAAGGAGACAATCATCCACATAGACCACCGACCCCTGCAGTTCATACAGACACAAGGGAAGTTGCAGAACGATCTCCATTAGAAATGGTCCACATATCTACAACAATTTCATTTGAACATCAAGCATAAGAAGGCTAGCACCAATAATGTTACAGACTGCCTCAGCCGACCACCGATCGTGGCCATAACCACCGTTCTCAACTCTTGTGGGCATGAGACTTATGATTGACCACTTCTCTACAAGAGTGATCCAGAATTCAGCTACACATACAAGGCACTCTTGGGGGGTATGCAAGTTCCAAATTTTCACCTCTAAGATGCACTATTATGTCACCTGGGACACTTTTGTGTTCCTTCAAGCGAGCGTGCCAAGATGATATGGGAAGTGCACTACAATCGAGTTGATGGGAATTTTGGGGTCGAGAAAATAGTGGCAGTACTACAGAATTATTTCTATTGGCCTAACCTTTGACAGGATGTCGAGAAGTACATCAAATCCTGAACTACTTGCACCATTTCCAAACCGACCATCAAGAAGCAAGGGCTCTATACTCCACTACCTACCCCTAGTCGACCTTGGGAATCCATCTCCATGGATTACATATCTAGCCTCTGGTCAATGTTGGACACCATGTTCACCAAGTCCATAGCTTTCCATCCCCAAACTAATGGCCAAACAGCAATCGTCAACAGGATGATTGTACACATTCTGCGCATGTACAATTCAAAGCATCCATGCACATGGGATGAGAGCCTTCCCTATGTACAACACAGTTATAACCGGGCTCTCCACAGCTCAACCAACCATAGCCCCTTTCAGGTGGGCTTGGGATTCCAATCGCTATGCCCCACTGACGTAGCCATGCCATTTGCAGCTACTCAGGCTGATTCGGCTCATGTCAAGTCTAAAGTTGAAAAAGTAAACAAATTCATTGAGCACATTCAGCACATCCGCCAACAAGTTCATGACATATTGGATAGAGCCAATGCTAAGTACAAGAAACGACATGATCAACATCGGGTGCCACACAACTTCCAGGTGGGCGAAAAAGTGTGGCTAAATTTGCAGAAGGAGCGCCTCACTAGACCCCACCGCAAGATTCTCCCGCTTCGATATGGGCAGTACACCATCACCAAGTTTGTAGGGAACAATGCCTTTGAGCTCAGTATTCCACCATTCCTTGGTCTACACCCAGTATTCAATGTAGACCGCCTTCGTCCCTACTTCCCAATGCTATTGGACACCTCTGACATTGCAGAAGAACTCACACCAAAAGAGTTAAACCCATACTGCATGGAACAGGCCACCACAGACTGTATCATGGACATGCAAATCAAGAACACTCGCCGACAGAAGATCCAACTGTATCGGGTTGTCAAAGTTGGCCAACTCCTGCACCAAGGCAAGTGGTTCACCAGGGACCCAGTTCAACAAAAGTTTCCTCATCTCATGGAGGAACTCAATGCAATGGGGACCATTGCTTCCTAAGGGGGGAGGAATGATCCAGGTGGATATTGGTGGCCACCCGCCTATTCCATTTAGGGTCCCACCATTGTCTCTTTCAGTTTTATTTTTCACAACTTACTATTTTTAGCATTTTTTCAGGTCCTAAACTTCTGAAGCCATTTTGAGGCCCCAAATGGAGATAGTATGTCGAAGTTACATCCCCGGGAAGTTGAAACACCAGTTTACCCAAACGGGGCCCATAGTTTTGGCGCTTCATCTCCTAGGGTTAGGTTTTGGACATGTAGATTTCTCCGTTGTTTCTCCATAATGAATAGGCCCTTGAGCCTCATTGTAACATAGTTCGAAGGCCTGTAGCCGCCACATCTCTTCTCAAAGATTCGCTACTAGGACCCTAGCTATTTTATTTCTATCATTTTTGTAAGCATATTTCTGTGATTTGATATTAATGAATGAAGCCTTATTTCCACTGTATTTATATGTTTATGGTTATTTCTATATTCTGTTGCATTCCTGCATAAATTTGGATCAAGCGACTATGGCATGAGGGCTAGTGTAAATCTAGCCATGGGCTCAAGGACATAGCTACACCCTAAAATCAACCCAAAAGTGTTGAGATTGCAACAAGATGATGAGCTTAGTGGAAAGGAGTCGCCTTCACTATGTGGTCCCACAGGGTATTTTTGGCGCAAAGTCTATTTTTAGACTATGTCTATTTTTTAGACATATGGATCATGTTCTATGAGTTGCAGGATGCTATTTGTGGATGGTTGGCCAAGTCGGAAAAAATATATGGACTTCTATTTTTAGACATATTGGGCGGAATCTATTTTTAGATTGCCAGTCTAAAAATAGATATGTCAAATATTATTAGCTCTTAATAATATTTAGACTCTAAACATTATCTTATTCTCTTGGAGCACTTCAGTTAAGTGCACAGATGTGACACAGGAGCTTATAGAAGGAATTACGCTATTCCCGAGGGTTAAGTGGAGCTATTACATGGATAATTCAGTTAGAACTCATGTGACAGAGTTTGGTGGAGTTGATTGAGGATGTTAATGGAGTTGTGTTCAATTTAACTAATATAAACATAGTTGAGCTATTTGTATCTAGTTTAACTGATTGATACAATTAGTGAGAGTGGTGTGGAATAATTATTAATTAATTCACTAATTATAAAATCATAAATCAACTAAATAATGCATCAGTTAACTTCAGTGCATGGACAGTTTCAGTGGAGACCAGTGCAGAGATAGGTGAAAGAGTAGGTTAACTATTAGTTGTGACTATACTGTTGCTATTTGCAACACATAGATAGGTGGAGTAGCCCATGAGGATTGCGCAGTTCAAGCCAGGTGATTTATCTATTTAATGAAGCCATCCCGTAGCATTGAAAATGCAATAGAGGCTAGCTATCAAGTGGCAAAAGATTGGAGAATGTGTTTTGCTAGATCTAGCTTGATAGTGTGTAGCAATTGGAGGTAGTGCTGAGAGCTTGTGAGGAGTTTTTTACTATGATTGTTACATGATCTCCATGAAATATAATATATAGATTGTTGGGGTTTTCAGCTTTAAGATTTCCCATTAATATTGTGTTCATATGTGTGATTGTTTGTGGTTTTAATGTATGCATGCAATTGATTTTATTTCCGCATGTGATGATCAATGGTAGAAGAGATTATGTATTATGCATGAAGCTAAAATAGTGTGTGATCAGGAGAATCTCGGTGAATAATATATTAGTTATTCAAATTTCTACAAGGTATCAGAGCGTTATTGATCATTGGAGCAATTTCAAAACATTGAAGCGGTTGAGTTTTGTGCTGGTGAAATTCGAATTTGCAGCAGTGTTTTCTTAGTGTCGAAGTTGATATGTCTTTCAACGGATTGCGATTGGAGTATGCCCTTGACGGTAGCTCGAATTATATTGCATGGACGGACAGGATGGAGGTGGTGCTAGATGACAATGGGTTGAAGGAGTTCATAGATGCTGAAGTCCCAAAGCCTACTTCTACTGATGCTGCCGTACTTGACACATGGAAAAATAAGACAGCAAAGTGTCGAAGGATTCTATTGGAGGGTGTGAAGGATCACATAGTGTCCAGCCTTCATGGAAAGGCTTATCCATTATTGATGTGGAAAGCCTTGACAGATTTATTCCAAAGCAAGAGCGACCAGAGGAAGTTGGCGCTCAAGGATAGACTCAGAAACATAAAGATGGAGAAAGGCGACAATATGCCCAAGTACCTCATGAAGTTCATCCAATGTAGGGATGAGCTGGTAATGTGGGGGTTATTGTTGATGATGAGGACTTGGTGAGCTTGGCTCTCCTAGGGCTTCCGAAGAGTTGGCACTCCTATCAGGACTCTGTCAATGGTCAGGAGAAATTGCCAGGATGGGAGCAACTTGGGTCGGATCTTGTGCAAGAGGAGATAAGGCGAAGTACCAGGGACGGATCTTCATCAAAGAACTCTGATGAAGAGAATTGCACTTTGGCTGCAAAAGCAAAGAAGGGAAAGAGAAAGAAATCTTCTCATTCCGGTGCAAAAGGCAAGAAGAAGGACATGTCCAAGGTGAAGTGCTTTCATTGTCACCAACACGGACATTACGCCACTAATTGTCCACAGAAGAAGAAAAATAAGCAGGCTGATGGAACTGCAGCTGGAGTGGCCTTAGCCTCGCATTTTGAGCTGGATTTTTCACTGATCACATGCTTGGTTTCAAATGTGATGGGTTTAGTGTGGTTTCTGGACAATGGTGCATCTTTTCACATGACAGTAGATCGAGATTTGTTTACTGATCTAGATGAGAAAGATCTTGGAGTGCACATCGAGATGGGAGATGATGGTAGATACAGTGCGACTGGTATGGTACCATTTCCTTTGAGAGGGAGTCCGGTAAACCCTTCATATTTAAGGAAGTGATGCATGTTCCAGGATTGAAGAATAATCTTATCTCTGTGGCGATGTTAGAAGACAAGGGATATGATGTTGTCTTTAGCGAGGGAAAGGCTTTCCTGTGCATTAAGGCAATTGGTGAGACCCAGAGGATAAGGGTTCGAGTTAAGAACCTTTATCAATTGCAGGTAGATGGTTGCGCAGCAATGGAAGGCAAGGCAGAAGGAGTGGTGAGCCGGGATGATGGCAAGTTGTGGCACCGGAGATTGGGCCACCTTCACCATGGAGCTTTGAAGATACTATAGCAGATTTCTACTGGGCTTCCTAAAGGCACTCTTGCACAGTCAGATCAGTGCAAGGGGTGTACCTTGGGAAAAATTGTGAAAGCCACCTTTCACGAGAGGGATAGTCGTGCCACGACGATCCTTGAGAGAATTCACTCAGACGTGTGTGGACCTTTCTCAGTAGCTTTGACAGCAAAGCACAGGTATTATGTGATATTTGTTGATGATTTTTCTCGTAATTGTTGGATCTTCTTCATGTAGAAGAAGAGCGAGACATACTCAAAGTTCTGTGAGTTCAAGGCACTGGTTGAGAAAGAATTGGGGAAGCAGGTGAAGGCTCTTAGGAGCAAAAATGGTGGTGAATTCATCTCTGGAGAATTCAAGGACTTTTGCAGCACAGAAGGAATTCGAAGAGAGCTCATAGCACCTCATAACCCACAGCAGAACGGGGTTACTAAGCGGAAGAACAGAATGATCGTGGGTGTCGCACGGGCGATGTTGCATGATCAATGCCTACCCATTCACTTGTGGGCAGAGGCATGCAATGCTGTAGTATATGTGCAGAACCGTTGTCCTCACAAGATACTTGGCATGAGTACACCCGAGGAGGTGTTTTCTGGTAAGAAGCCTGATATTTCCCATTTGAGGATTTTTGGTTCACATGTTTACATTCATGTGACGAAGGATGCAGGGAAGAAGCTGGAGCCGACTGCAGAGGTTGGGATATTTGTGGGGTACACTGATATGCCCCACAACTATCGTGTGTATTTTCTAGACAGTCGCAAGACTGTTGTGCGACGGGATATCAAATTTCAGGAGGAGAAATCCATGAAGTGTTCGCTTGAGAGGGATCCACACTTGCATGCAGACAAGGAGCTATTATTTCCTAAGGATGAGCCTCAGGATGTGGATCAGCCATAAGAGGAGGTTCATGGAGTGGAAGAGACCACTCAAGCAACGCCAACCATCAGAGGGCGGAAGCGCACTACAGAAGCTGAGCGACTGGCTCAAGATACAGAGAAGGTTGTAGGAGCACCTACATCACAGCGCAGACAGAGACAGTCACCTGACCGGTATACTAGATACATGGCTCTTATGAGCAAGAGTATCGTGACAGAGCCATCCTCTTTAGAGGAAGCTGTGGAGGACCCCGCATGGGTAGATTCCATGGTGGAAGAGTATGATTCGATTGTCAGAAACAGTGCATGGGAGATTTTCCCGAGACCGGAGGGGAAATCAGTGGTGGGTTCGAGATGGATCTACAAAGTGAAGCAGGTAGCTGACAGGAGTGTGGAGAAGTACAAGGCAAGATTTGTTGCTCGAGGCTTTTCACAGATAAAGGGGATCGATTATGAGGAGACCTTTGCACCTATCGCAAGGTATTCTTCCATACGAACGATTCTTTCTCTCTCAGCGCAGATGGGGTGGCACATTCATCAGATGGATGTGAAGACTGTGTTCCTCAACGGAGTCATTGAGGAGGAGGTGTACATAAAGCAGCCCGAAGGTTTCGAGATCTTCAGCAGCGATTCGCATGTGTGCAGGCTCAAGAGAGCTCTGTATGGGTTGAAACAAGCACCTCGTGCTTGGTACACACAGATAGACAGTTATTTCACCAGACTTGGATTCTCCAAGAGTGAGGCGGATCCGAACCTATACCAGATTGTGGTGGAGGGTAAGTTGCTAATCATTGTACTTTATTTAGATGATTTTATTTTGACAGGTGATGAGCTGTTGATACTCTCATGCAAGGAGGATCTTTCAAAAGAGTTTGAGATGAAGGACTTGGGCCTCCTTCATTATTTCCTGGGATTTGAAATTTGGCAGCGCAGTGGTGGACTATTTTTTTATCAGGGTAAGTATGCCTAGGAGATACTGGAGAAGTTCAACATGCATGGCTGCAAGCCTGTTGATACTCCTCTTTCTGGTGGATGGAGGAAGGAGGATGCTACTTCAGCGGAGGTACTGGATGCCACTGTTTATCAATAGTTGGTGGGGTCACTTATGTATCTGGTCAATACATGACCTGACATATGCTATGCTGTTAACCAGTTTTCACAAGCTATGGTTAAGCCTACCAAGCTCTTTTGGAAGGCAGGGAAGCATGTATGGATATATCTCAGAGGCACACCGGGATATGGATTGTGGTACAGACAGTCGAATGAGGTGAAGCTATGTGGCTTCACGGATGCAGATTGTGCAGGGAGCCCAACGGACAGAAAGAGCACATCTGGAGGGATTTTCAGCATCGGGTCGACAGCAGTTTCTTGGTACAGCAGGAAGCAGAGATCCGTGGCACTCAGTTCAGCAAAGGCCGAGTATATGGCAGTGAGTTTGGCTGCATGCGAGGCTATATGGATGAGGAAGATCCTGGTCGGGTTTTTCGGTTCACACTTGGATCCTACTGTGATTTATTGTGATAATCAGAGTTGCATCAAACTCTCGGTTAATCCAGTATTTCATTATAGATCTAAACACATTGACATCCGGTATTATCATATCAGAGATTGTGTGCAGCAGAAGGTCATGTTACTTTCATACATTTCTACGGAGGATCAAGATGCTGATATCTTGACGAAGGCGCTCACCAGGAGAAAATTCTAATACCACAGGGGCAGGATAGGGGTTGCAGATAATCCATATCTTGTTGAGGGGAGTTTTGAGATTGCAACAAGATGATGAGCTTAGTGGAAAGGAGTGGTCTTCACTAAGTGGGCCCGCAGGGTATTTTTGGCGCAAATTCTATTTTTAGACTATGTCTATTTTTTAGACATATGGATCATGTTCTATGAGTTGCAGGATGCTATTTGTGGATAGTTGTTCAAGTCGAAAAAAATATATGGACTTCTATTCTTATACATATTGGGTGGAATATATTTTTAGATTTCCAGTCTAAAAATAGATATGTCAAATATTATTAGCTCTTAATAATATTTAGACTCTAAACATTATCTTATTCTCTTGGAGCACTTCAGTTAAGTGCACAGATGTGGCACAGGAGCTGACAGAAGGAATTACGCTATTCCTGAGGGTTAAGTGGAGCTATTGCATGGATACTTAAGTTAGAACTCATGTGACAGAGTTTGGTGGAGTTGATTGAGGAAGTTAGTGGAGTTGTATTCAGTTTAACTAATCTAAACATAGTTGAGCTATTTGTATTCAGTTTAACTAATTGATACAATTAGTGAGAGTGGTGTGGATTAATTATTAATTAATTCACTAATTATAAACTCATAAATCAACTAAAGAATGCATCAGTTAACTTCAGTGCATGGACAGTTTCAGTGGAGACCAGTGCAGAAATAGGTGAAAGAGCAGGTTAACTATCAATTGTGACTATACTGTTGCTATTTTCAACACACAGATAGGTGGAGTAGCCCATGAGGATTGCGCAGTTCAAGCCAGGTGGTTTATCTATTTAATGAAGCCATCCCATAGCATTAATTACGCAATAGAGGCTGGCTATCAAGTGGCTAAATATTGGAGCATGTGTTTTGCTAGATCTAGCCTGATAGTGTGTAGCAATTAAGGGTGTGCATGAGAGCTTGTGAGGATATTTTGTACTATGATTGTTACATGATCTCCATGACATATAATATACAGATAGTTGGGGTTTTCAGCTTTAAGCTTTCCCATTAAATATTGTGTTCATATGTGTGATTGTTTGTGGTTTTAATGTATACATGCAATTGATTTTATTTCTGCATGTGATGATCAATGGTAGAAGAGATTATGTATTATGCATGAAGCTAAAATAGTGTGTGATCAGGAGAATCTCGGTGAATAATATATCATTTATTCAAATTTCTACAAAAAGTACATGTATTTAAGGGTCTACTTCAGGAATAGTCCACAGATATTTTTTTCCTGGCATGTTAAGGGATGCAATGAAATTCATTATGATGTGTGACAGTACACAGGAGTCACTATGATGGTCCTCCAGTATTCAGAATGGGTAATGTAGGGATTGTGACAAAATGTTATGTAATAGTAGGGTTGGTAAGAAATTAGTAAATAAGAGGAGAATGAGGTTGATCTTCAAGACATGCAAATGATATGGATCTCGGGCCTAAGTGGATGTATGTGGATCCCAATAGTGTCTGGGGATGTAAAAAATGGGGTGATCCATGAATAGGAAGGTACTATCAATCTGTAATATTCCTAAATTAGCATGCAGCTAATAGGAATATAAATTTTTGCTTTTGACACCTAGTAGAATAATAAATGGGTAAGGAGGCCCATACATATCTAAAACAGGAATAAAATCCCTCATTATGTGAAAAGGGATCATAATAATAGCTGGATCTTACACCCTCATGTGTGAATAGGGGAAAGTACATGTGGACAAGGTCAAGTTTGACCAAGTCAACAACGCTGGAGCGTACGGTGGAGATCATCTATGGAGACAACGCAGTGATAGTGTGAGGAAGATTCCTTGGTGGAGGAAACCCTAATGAGTGAGACCCAAGGTGAGAATTCTCACACTTGTTTATAAGGAGGGCAAGGCAGCCATAGTGGGACATATTATGGATTATTGAATTTGTGGTCTGCATGACTATTGTGCATTCTTCAACTATTTAGTTGAGATTGTTGTGCTGCTTAGCACAAGGCATTCCTATTTAAGAATTCCTTCTTCCTTCTAGAGAGGCCTCTTGAGGGAGCTTTTACTTAATTTCTCCACATCCAAGCTTGAGGCCAAGCTACCTCCTTCAGCTACAGTGCAGTTTATGTTTAGAGTTGAGTTGTGTTGTAGGGTGTTGTAGTGGAGGGTTGAGAACACCACTTCCAGAGCTAGTTTTTCAGAGGAGGAAGCTTTCTTTCCTTTGGGAGATCAATGAGGAAGATTATGGAGCTGATTTCACATCTTGGCACTTGGCCAACATATTTTCCATCACCTACAGTGCAGTACCTCTCCTTGACTGCGTTATTTCAGTGAGCATTTACAATGAGGGGTTTCATTGCTTGATTGGAGGGTGAGATCTTCAGTGATTGGATCAGAATTTCACCTGAAGGATCCATTGGATGAGATTCATTCATCACATATACCATCTACAGCTATCTTCATCTAGTTCTTGAGTTACATCTACTACTCAACCCTAGAGCTGCATTTCGTCATTTTGTACTTGTTGCATATTTCAGGAAATCCTTCTCGAGTTGTCTTGAAAATGTGTTTGGGAGCTTAGATCTTTACTCCCGACATTATATGAGCCCTATATTTGTAGATCTATGTATATAAATTCTCCAACAACAGTTGTATCTAATAAAACTGCACTGTCATAGCCTTGGGCATTATTTTTGTAGCAGTGATCTTCATATTCCATGTACATGTTCTCTTGAGGCTTGGGTTGCCTAACTTGAGTGATTATTTCCTCAAGATATTGTATACATTTTTTGCTATAATACTAACATGATGGCTATATGTACTTCTCACATTTTATGAGTTTATTTATCACTACTATTTCCATTATTGTGTTTATATATTGTTGCTTCCCCATTTTGGGATATTACAGTGGTATCGGAGCATAATCTTGGCTTAGCCTGTGGATCTCAACCATTATGCTATCAGGAGAATAAGAAGAAGAAGGAAAAGGTTAGAATGGTGGAAATAATGAGCTTTGTCTCATCATTTTTCAGATCCATGAAGAACCTCTCCAAGGAGGTTAAGAAAATGAAGAAGGGAAGTTGCAGTGAGACCTCTAGAAGGTTTCAAGAGGAGGAAGGCCCATGTACTTCCTATGATCAGAAAAGAGGACCAGTGTTTCAGAGAGCTCCAAAGCACTTCACTATGCCCTTTCCTTTTGAGGAAGAAGACAATAAGCATGGATATGGAGGGCACTTGGAACATAAGATCCTAAGTGGATACCTGGTAGAATATAAGTCTCAACCTAGGGCTTTCAAGGATACTCTAACTCTTCCACAGTTTATTCATCTTGAAGAGGAAAGGAGACCTTGCAGCAATATGAGGATAAAGGGTAATATATTTCTATTTTCTAATTTTGATGGATCATCCACATGTACAGCAAAGGCTTGGGCAAGGAAGCTAGATGCATTCTTCCTACTACATCCAGTAGTGGAAAGAGAGGCTGTTGAGATTGTAGCGCTGCACCTAGAGGGTGGAGAAAACATTTGGTGGTTCAGCAATTTGAGTCATGCAAGAGTGAATGCTTTTGCAGATTTCACTCAAAGTTTGATCAGAAATTTTGACAACAAGAAATCAACGCAGGAAAGGCCTTCAGCACCACTTGAGGAGACTTGTACTAGCACTGATACAACTATGGAGGAGTAGCCATCATCATCAGTAGTTGGGGAAGCCAACACATTGGAGGGAGGAACTCTTGCAGCCATACAAGATGTTCCCAAGTTCCACCAAGGTATGCCTAAATTTCCACTTTCTATTATTTCAGTAAATCTTATGGAGGGTTGTGGAAATATACCTTTGCATGACCAAGGGTCAACACATACTGGTGATTTGGAGCAACAGAATTTCACTGCGCTGTGTAACATTAAATTTTTCAAGGAAGGGATGAACCCTCATCCTAATGTGCCATTGTTGAGCTGCACACCACACTTGAGGTTGGAGTATGGATTTTTGAAAGATAGGATGAGCTTTGTCCTAAACAATCCAATGCAGAACTCTACGTTCATCCTTGAGTTGGAGCATGAGACAAAAAATACACCATCGAGGAGATTAATAGCATTGTCATTAAGAAAAAATGATGATTTTGGAGCTCAACTATTGGTGGAGAATTCTGATGGCCATTGCACTTGTGTGACATGGGAGGAGCAGATGATTGATGAGATTCCTCTCATTTTCTAGCATTGTGATGGGTCTTACTTGTTTAGCATTGTACAGCTCTATGAGGAGACTTTACTTTCAGCATACCTAGATCCCTATGGATTCAAGATGGTCATTGGTGTGGGATAGTCTCTAGGAGATTTCCAATGGAGGAGTACAAAGATGGATCATGGTGGGAGGCACCCACATTTGGATGAATGGATATGGATGGTAAGCAAGAGGTTGGTGAGCCACTTGCATATTTATGACACCGGGAAACAGGAGGTATGGCTGCGTTGGCTACTCTTAAAATATTTTGGCCATCATATGACATGCTCTTTGGAAAAAGGTATGTTAGGATGGAGGCATTGCATGACACCCATATGTTGTGGCAGCAGAATATTTGGTTGTATGGATAATTCTACAAGTCAACCATCATGACATCACTCCATGACTTGTATGAGGGAGAGATAAGGGAGCAACAAGAGATTTTGATACCTTGGGTTTTCTTGAGAGGATATGGGTTGATCCTCTCCCCTGTTTGGCATGATGTTGCAGGAGTAGGTGATGGCACTATCATGGTGCAAAGGGGCTACTCCTTAGCCTTGGATGATCAGGAGGTACTTCCACTTTGGAAGGAATTTCCTATATACAGCAACATTATGGGAGATGAATTTGACAATGGAAATGTCAAAGAATGGAGCTATGAGCTAGCAGGAGACTATTTACAAAGGCCAACAATGTTGGCACTTGGGAGCTTGGGTTTATTGATGGATTATTCCCAGGATCACTTCACATATGATGCACTTGATGGAAAAGGAGGAGGTGAGAGTGATGGAGTAGTGGATGGAGACATATGTTACATTGATATGATCTTCTTGACTTGGATTTCCAAGCATAAGAATGAAGATCTTCATGCAGCATATGGTTCATTCCTCTTCATGGGAGTATGTCATATCACTATGGAGGACTTATTCATGGATCTATGTATCATCTTACTTCCAGTACATGGTAAGAATTTTTTTTCTGCATTTATTTATTATCTAACACAGTATTTGCATACTTGTACCATTTCTATACAGTACATTGCTCCACAAGAGGGCAAGCCTCTCATTGGGCTTCATGGTCAATTTTGGGCCAACTTCTCTGATGGAGATAGCCATCTCTTTTATGGCCTTGGGCAAGTTTTTTATTATTTTATGTATGCTCAGTTGATATACCAAGCCATTTACTATTCAGTAGTAGATGTGATGACATACACAACTAGCAATTTGTCAAGAAATAGCTTGCCATGTTATTTTTTGAAACAACTGTTAGGAAAACTGCACTGTAACCACTTGGGAAATTGTTGGTACCTTCCAGCACTACATGAAACCTTTAGTATTCCTCTCATTTGCATGCCATATGGTGGTGATTTCATATTCATCATATATGGGATGGTTTGGGCCAGCATGATTCATAACGTTGGAGAGAATATATTTGGAGATACAGTATTCTTCTTGCCACTTGAGGGCAACATTATTGCAGCCCAAGATCAGTAGCTACTCTACACTTATCATAAGTGGAGAGAGGTATAGCATGGGTTAGGCTATTTTTTCTACCATGTTCTTTTATTCAACTCACCTACATTGCAGGAACCAAAGGTGGAGGAGAATTTTCAAGAGTTACTATTTTGGAGGGTGGCTCATTTTGTATGGATCATAGCTTGGGGAT
The DNA here is from genome assembly GCA_034641835.2 of Pinus albicaulis. Classification (NCBI taxonomy): domain Eukaryota; kingdom Viridiplantae; phylum Streptophyta; class Pinopsida; order Pinales; family Pinaceae; genus Pinus; species Pinus albicaulis. The sequence continues at coordinate 1,596,657,413 of CM076582.1, forward strand.
GGAGGATCCACATGGGAATGATGGTTCCCAATGCATTTCATATCCCATGCCTCAAAAGACCTCTAGACATCACCTTGTTTCCTCCTTGAGTATTCCACTTCTTCATTATGAGAGCTCTTTAGCTAGCTTGCATGCTTGGGAGGAGCAATATGGAGATTTATTGATGAGACATCATCTTATTCCTTGGAGGATTTTATCATATGTGGATGCTACATGAGGAGGAGGGGAGACTTCTCAGTTCTATCCTTGCAGTTGCTTGAGGACAAGCAACATTTGGGAGGGGAGGACTGTCATATTCCTAAATTAGCATGTAGCTAATCGAAATATATTTTTTTGCTTTTGACACCTAGTAGATGAATAAATGGGTAAGGAGGACCATACATATCTAAAACAGGAATAAAATCCCTCATTATGTGAAAAGGGATCATAATATTAGTTGGATATTACACCCTCATGTGTGAACAAGGGCAATTACATGTGGACAAGGTCAATTTTGGCCAAGTCAACAACGTTGGGGTATATAGTGGAGATCATCTATGGAGACAACGTAGGGATAGTGAGAGGAAGATTCCTTGGTGGAGGAAACCCTAATGAGTGGAACCCAAGGTGAGAAGGCTCACACTTGATTATAAGGAGGGCAAGGCAGCCATAGTGGGACATATTATGGATTATTGAATTTGTGGTCTGCATGACTATTGTGAATTATTCAGTTGTTTAGTTGAGATTGTTGTGCTTCTTAGCACAAGGCATTCCTATTTAGGGAGCTTGTACTTAATTTCTCCACCTCCAGGCTGGAGGCCAAGCTACCTCCTTCAGCTATAGTGCAGTTTTTTTTTAGATCTAGGTTGTGTTGCAGGGTGTTGCAGTGAAGGGTTGAGAACACCACTTCCGGAGCTAGTTTTTTAGAGGAGGAAGCTTTCTTTCCTTTGGGAGATCAGTGAGGAAGATTTCAGAGCTGATTTCACATATTGGCACTTGGCCAACATATTTTCCATCACCTACAGTGTATTACCTCTCCTTGACTACGTTATTTCAGTGAGCATTTGTAGTGAGGGGTTTCATTGCTTGATTGGAGGGTGAGATCTTCAGTGATTGGATCATCCTTTCACTTGAAGGATCCATTAGATGAGATTCATTCATCACATGTATCATCTATAGCCATATTCATCCATTTCTTGAGTTGCAGTTGCGACTCAGCCCTAGGGCCGCATTCCAGCATTTTGTACTTTTTGCATATTTCAGGAAATCCTTCCTGGGTTGTCTTGAAAATGTGTATGGGAGATTAGAAATTTACTCCCGGCATTGTATGAGCCCTATATTTGTAGATCTATGTATTAAAATTCTCCAGCAGTAGTTGTATATAATAAAACTGCATTGTCATAGCCTTGGGCATTATTTTTGTAGCAGTGATCTTCATATTCCATGTACATGTTCTCTTGAGGCTTGTGTTGCCTAACTTGAGTGATTATTTCCTCAATATTTTGTATAAATTTGCTGCTATAATACTAATATTATGGCTATATTTACTTCTCACATTTTATGAGTTGATATACACTATTATTTCCATTATTATTTTCATATATTGTTGCTTCCCCATTTTGGGATATTACATGATCGGAATGGATGTTTACCATGTGCAAGGGAAGGTGGTGGTAAATATGGTCGAGATGATGGACCCTATGGTGAATTTCATAGAAATGATGTCAGAATATGCAAATATTTGTAATAATCCTATCATGATGGGTGGATATTGATACATTAACTGTCGAAAACCACCGGGGGACTGATTCTAATCAGAACTTTTTGGTATATATGCAACTTTGACAACCAATAACCCAAGTGCAAATATCTTGATGAAAACATATATAATATTAAATCTGCTAAAATAGATGTATCAAAGAACATGGGAAGGTGAACCTGAAGGGGTACTCTGAACATGAGATGGGCCCAGAAGTGAGTCTGAAGTCAAAATGCAATAGGGTACCATGATGAAGATGATTTCTTCCTTATCCTTGTGATCTAGGTGGCTCCAGAGACACACACAGGATAAAGAGGGTTTATGAAAGCTCAAAAATTAAAGTGATCATAATGCTTTCCAACAAGGACTAGAGTGTATATCTCGTCGTGTTGATCGCAACAGTGTGAACAGTTCGTGAAACCGAGCTTATATGTGAAAGTTAGAAGCAGTCAAAGTTCTAGATTGACTTGATGAGGTGGCAGGCTTAAGGAGGACATGAATTGGAAGAAACCCAGACACCGGATTCCAGAGAACTCTGGCCAGATTCTGGGAAAAATTTTGGGACCGTTAAAATCACTCCTACGGTCAAAATAGAAATTTTTAAAAATGATTCGGTTTGTTATAAGAATAAAAAATGATTAAAAAAAGGGGTGGCAGGCCACCAACCCCGCCACCCCACCGCACGGTAATAACAAAAAATATATATATTTAAGGTCGGTGGGCCATGACCCCTACTAGCCCCCATGCACCCAACCGCATATAAACATATTATACGGTGGGGTGGTCAGCGGTCAACCCCGCCACCCCAACCGTAACCCAACCCTCTATAGATATATATATAATGCGACGATGGAGGTGGCTGGGGGAGGGCCGCCTAATGCATGTCCAACCCCCCAATTAAATGCAATGTTTCGTTTAAAAAAAAAAAAAATCCACCAATAAAATATGTGTTGCGGATTTTGTGGGGAGACGGGATTTGATCCCCCGACCTCCCCTTAACCATTTTCCTATTTTTCCACTACACCAACAGGCTCCCTTCTAAACTCCACCCCACGAGATTTTATATAAACTCATTTTTGCACAGTGTGCCTAGGGTAAGGCAGCCAAGTAAGGGAATGATTTTTGAGGCAGGGGTAGAGGAAGAAAAATGATGGTTGTAAAGGCAGAATATTGCTTGATGCCCATGAAGATTCCTTTAAAGGTAAAATTTTCCTATGTCAGAATGTATCAAAATTTATATGCATTTTACCTATAATTTTGTAGGGAGCACGATGGTGCACCAAGATTTTCCATTTGAGCAGTGGTTTTGCAAATTCCCTATGGAGGAGAACCTTCAGGAATCTTAAGGGAATCTTTTAGATTCCTTGGAGGCCGAAATTCGTCAGTGTCAGAATGAGGTCAACCTTATACTCATTCTTCTCAAAATTTTGCAAGGATCTCAATGGTAAGATCAGATTCCTATTTTGAGTTGAATATTTCTAGATTCCCTGTGGAGCAGCATATTTGAGGAATCTAGGGGGAATCTAAAATATTCCCTAAGGCCCATATTTTGACAGTGTAATAATTTAGCAAATCGATAGTCGATCCTACACCTCTCGGTGACACGAGTTCAGCAGTGCAGTCATATTTTCCATATGATCCTTATGTTTTTCAGCCACTTTTCAAAGTGGAGTTTCAAGTGTCAGCATTCAGTGAGTGAGAATTCAATTTCATGTCTTTCGGCGCCATGATTGCGATGGTGGTTTCAGATCCAGCAGTAGAGCAACCTATTCTTCATTCATCTTCAATGTGAGGTATATGAAGTGTTGATTTCATGTACTTTTTTGTCTCTTTTCTATGAGATGAATTGTGTTGTATAGATCCCTACTTGATGTTGATGCGGGATCTTGTTTTTGTTGTTGATTGATATGTACTTTCTATCATGGATTATCATTTGTGTTTGAGATCCCTTTGTTTCCATGTTGGCGGGATACTCATTTGCATTATGTATGAGTTTATGTCAATATGATATGAGGTTTGTTATGAGTGAGAGTTCCTTGCATAGGAACATCTCGTGGAGAATTTGCTACTCATGTTGAGGGTTGGTTTCCTTGTATAATAAGAAAATATCATCCGTATACATATTCACATTTACATCACTGAATGAAGCAACCAACACCATCAAGACACCGAAGCCCGGATACGTAGTCCACACTGGACAAACTCCGTTATTTAACCTTTTGCATCTTTTTCATATGATTGTTGACATGTGTTCCTCTTGATTATATTTGCATGTGTTCATTAATTAATTTGATAAATTGTAATCCTAACACATCAGCCGAAGTAAAAGTTATTGGTTACAAGGGTATCAAAAATTTACCTGGATCAAGTGGTATCAGAGCGGTCTTCTTGCTGATTTGGATTGCAGACGTGAACCATTGAATGTTTGCTAAGTTGAGTAATGGAGGATTTCAAATACATGTACAAGACCATGCTCAGGGTGTTTGAGAAATAAAACATGTTGTATTAAGCTTATGAGAAAAAAGCAACAGATAACGATGAGTTGAAAACGATTCTACAAGAGGAGAAGGAGGAAAAACATTGATTGCAGCTTCAGTTGCAAGCCACAACAGAGGCATTGGAAGAATTGAAGTGCAACAACCAAAGTCTCCAAATTGATATTGATGCATTAAAGACACTTCTACAAGAATAGAAGGAGGAGAAGCAATGATTTCAGCTTCAGCTACAAGCCACGATAGAGTCCTTGGAGGAAGTGAAGCGCAAGGAAGGCTCAGAGAAGCTCTCTTCACCTGTTTCAAAATCGACAATTGAGGTAAATAGTGTTGATTTCTCTTTAGTTTCATCTTCACATGATATCATTTTTGTTGGAAGTGTGGAGATACCCATTACAGGAACCAGCATGAGACTCCTTACTGGGATGGGATACAAAGGAGGAGGACCTGGAATTTATGGCTAAGGCATAACTTAGCCATTGGAGGTTGTGTACATACCTCGCTACGCAGGTTTAGGATACACTGAAGGGGAATGTTCAAAGGTGTATGAATCCTCCACGAGATTGTGGAAGTCGTTGGGGAGAGAGAATGATGGGAGCACTTCACCATCATATTTTATAGCACATATTGCAGAGAGAAGGCTAAGGCAAGCTCTCATCGCAATAATGACATCAGAGGCAAACATAAATTGTTTAACTCATCAGGAGAAAGGATTGTTGGGAATGTTGGAAATATTTTCATTGATGGCAAAGAAGGTAGCAGATGCAGAGATAGGAAAAGAACAGCAGCAGAAGACAACAGGTAAAATTTACAGAGAGCAGCAGAGGCAGAGGTCGAGCAGCAGAGGTACAGCGAAGGCAAAGGCAGAGGTCGAGCAGTAGAGGTACAGCAAAATTAGAGGCAGAAGCAGAAAGGCAAAGGTAGAGGCAGAGGTAGAGCCGTTATTCCGAGAATCACTACCCCAGCTGGTAGATACACTAAACATAAATTCCGGGAACTGTTACCCAAGCCGGAGGATATATATATAAAATTCCGAGAATCGTGAACCAAGTGGCAATGTATACATATATAAATCTTATTCCGAGAATCATTACCCAGCTGGAGGTTACACTAAAGGCGGAAGTGGAAGCTTATATATATGCAGTAAGATACATATGATGTGCCTTATATATATAAATTTCCAAAGCATATACATTTATATGTGGCACGAGATCTAAAGAACCAAAGGTTCTATCAAAAGAAAAGCCTTATATGGTGGACCCTCATCAATCGCATCAGAAAAAGTTTGCAACGGAGCACATGCAACTAAAACTTGCGATTGCAATTGAAGCCTGGACCTGATGGGCATATAAACTGCAATTCATATATATTTGAGTTCCGGTCAACAATGATTAATCGCATCGGAGAATGTAAGGGCAGCGGAACAGGTTAACAACAGAAAGTTGCGATTGCGATTGAAGCCCGGACCCGATGGGCATATAAACTGCAATTCATATATATTTGAGTTCTGGTAAACAGTGATTGATCGCATCAGAGAATGTAAGGGCAACGGAACAGGTTAACAACATAAATTTGTGATTGTGATTGAGTTTCGGACCCGATGGGCGTATAAACTGTGACTTGATAGGTTTGAGTTCCGGCCTAATCGCATTGGCATTTCAAGGTGAACAGTGATTAATCGCATCGGAGAAAGAGAAAAGTATATGTATATGCGCAACACACTATATACGAAGTACCATAAGGTGGGACCCCTCTACAGAAAATTTCGAGAATCATTATCCCGGCTAAAGGTTACATTAAAGTGGAAGCATAAGCTTATATATACAGCACGGCACACATGTTGTGCTTTATATTCAAAGGTTCAAAGCTTATATATATATATATATATTTATATGGAGCATTTTATGGACAAGGGACCAAAGGTATAATCCAAAGCATATGTATTATATCTTTTGGCACAAGATCAAAAGAACCAAAGGTTTTAACGCTTGGTTTTAAAACAAACAAAGTTCTATATGATGGGACCCTCACCCAATCGCATCGGAGAAAGTTCGCAAGCGGAACATGTCAACAAAGAATTGCGATTGCGATGAAAGACCAGACCCGATGGGTTTATAAACCATGACTGATATATGTTTGAGTTTCGTCATAACAGTGAATCATCGGAATCGGAGCATCGGAGCATTGAGATATCGGTACATTCAAATGGAAATTGCGATTGCGATTAATCGCAATTGGAAGAAGTCGACGAGTGATACATCACTTCGGAAAGATCGGTGAGTGGGCCCGTAAGGGAATTTTATGTATTAAAATGATCTCTCAGCAGTACATCACCGGAAGTTACATATGTTATATAAAACAACAGTCTATATGGTAAAATCAATTCTTATCGTGCCGAGAGTTAAATTGTGATGTATGAAAAGGGTAGTTACATAGGTATGGAAGTTACACTGCGACAGTAAGCAGGAAATCAATCAGAACCGAAAGGGCCAAACACAGTCGCAGAAAAGCCAAATACAGTCACAGAAAAGCCAAACACAGTCACAGAAAAGACAAGCGCAGTGAACCAAGAGGCTGAATGAGTGAGCTGAAGTTTTCATTATAATTGAACGTAAATGTTTTTAATTGATTTATATTGTTGTGATGCATTGGCAAGTCTCCGGAAGAGAACAAAATTCCCACTGTAATATTAAAGTTATCACCTACAGTTATATTTTTCTGAGTGAGCTGAAAAGAAATGAGAAGGTAGAAAATCAAGAGGTATGACTATCCATTTCGAATTCCTAGAGGAAAACAAACAGTCATCAGGAAATCTCTATAAGTAATATCACCTTGATATGCATAGAGATAAGGTTAGAGAGAGTAAGAATAGAGAATTAAAAGTATAGAAAATTGAGGCAGAGAAAATAAGGAAGAGAGGAGTAGAAAGAGATGCTACATAACAGAGCTGATATCTGAGGTAAATCAGCAAACACTTCTTGTGATAAATTGAGGAAGTTGGAGCTTCCCTATCAAGTTGAAGCTTGATAGCTGTCAGTTGTAGCTGACTGAGGTTGGAGCCTCCTGTAGGTTGGTGCCTGCAGAAAATTGAAGGGAGTTGGAGCTTCCTTGCAAGTTGTAGCTTGCAGAATTGAGGTTGGAGCCTCCTATAGGTTGGTGCCTGTAGAAAAATAGTGGTGAGAGGGAGTTGGAGCTTGCCTTTGCATCACAACAATAATAAGATGTGGTTTTCTCCCTTTATGGGTTTCCACTTATATCTGTTGTCTCTATCTATGTTGCCTGTTTGCTGAGATGATTTATCAAATCTTCTTTATGTTTACTTCTCTCATAATAAGTCTAACGTCACATTAATTTAATACTTGTTGCAACATATTAAGATTGTTCATATACTAAGGTTGAATACAAAAGTAAGCTGTAAATAAGCTGATGAAAATTTAAAAAGCTCATGTATGTATTGAACTGAAACACACACCCCCCCCCTCTCAGTTCGACTAAGAATTCAACAGGGAACACTTTACCATCATCCCATGGAATTTAATGTAACAAAACTGCATAATTTTCACAATGCGCAGATCTGTGAGTTATGGGACCACAAAATCTTCCAAAGTGAAAAAACAGATTACAATATTAAGTTTCATCACACATCGCATTTCCAAGACATTGCAATTTCGCTAGTTTCCAAACTTCGTAGTTCACAACACATATCATTTTGCATATCGAAATGGATATCCTTTAACCAAATGCAATATGCGATGACTATATCACATCACAACTTTAGGCTTCATCGGCACTTCGTGGATTTATATTTATCGCATTTCTCAAGGTTTAACATACAACTCGTAATACTTAACCAATAAATAAAAACAATGCCCATGTGAAATTTTTGAGGCTCCAGCCGGTTACGCAACCATCAACATTTCCACGGTTGTGAAATCACTGATTCAATACATAGAGTATCAAGACTCCATGATAGCCACCAATTCGGATCCCACTCTGCTAGTTGATCCGGCTCTGAAACTTCAACAGCAATTCCACTTAAACAATATGGCACACTACAATTCACGCAATCACACAGGATTTATAAACCATGGTTAAAACAAGTCATAATAAATACTGAGTTACCCAATTTTCATTATAATCGAATTCGATTACAGCACTACGGCCTTTGTGGGCCTGAACACACACTCGCCCTAGTATTACATTGCATCGAGCCTCTCCTTCTAAGCACTCACACTTACAATTAAATAGAATAATACAATATGGATCGGATCAAGTGATATCCAATCAATCCCTAACTTCACTCACAGTCTCTTAAAATAATAATTTCATTTATAAACAATTAACAAACTCAAAGGAACGTGAGTAATGTTGGAAATACTGAGAGGGGGTGAATCAGTATTTCTTTTCAATTGTTATTTATTTCTAGTTAGATTCTTCACAATTAAAGACAGAGAGGTGTATAATAATAATATTAAGGATTAATAAGAACTTCAATCCCATTTTTAAATAATAGTGTATAATAGATGAGTGAGGGCACCAACCCTTTTAATGAAATAGGCACCAACCTGTTGCCAAGCACCAACTTGGACTTTGATGAGGCTCTGACCTCTAGGGCTTTGACCCTATCTTCTCAAGGCACCAACCTTGTGTTTAGGGGCACCTACCCCAAGGACACCAATCCCTTAGTCTCTTTTAATAGAAAATGTGTGATATACTTACTTGACTGTCATCTACAAAAATTCTTCACTGTTCAATACTTATTGATTTTGACTTCACTATTTCTTCACTGTACTTTTTCCACCATTTGACTCTGCTACTAATGCTTCACTTCTCACTGATTTTCATTCACTTTTCTTGGTTCCAAAACTCAAATCTTCATGCTTAAGACAAGTGATCAAGAAGGCTTCTTTTGTTCTATTCTACAATGTTTCTATTATGCAATCCTTGTCATAATTCAAATGATATTGTGACTTCCTACTATTGCTTATTGTTTGAAGACTTCTTTACATGATTTTTCAACTCCACAACAAGGTTACTCTAGAATATTATGAAGGTCCGACACAAGAGATCACTGCAATATTTAGGTTACTACAATTCTGAGCCAAGAGATCATTGTACTGCAATTTTCAAGATATCTGAGCTACTTCAATACTGAACCAAGAGATCTTTGTAATATTTAGGTCACTGCAATGTTCAAGAGATTCGAACCACTGTGGTTTTATATAATTCCGAGTTGTTGTGGTTTAGATAAATCCGAGCTATTGTGATTTAGAGAAGTCTAAGTTGCAATATTATTTAGGAGGTCCAAACCACTGATTTATGGATCTGACCTTCTCAAATGTGACACTCACAGGAATCCAAATCTCTGCAATTTAGATGAGACCTTTTTAACCCCAAATAGAATATCTTCTTCTTTATATATTAAGTTCACGAGATGTGAACTGAATCTCTTCTGTGAGTGCTTGATGACCGAATTTTTCTTGTGTGCTGGAGAAATGAGTTAGGAATTGTGTATATATAGCCTTCTTTGCAATAACAAATGAAAATACACGTCCCTGTTTGGAGGACGACTTGTGTCCTTGACCATAGGTCGGCTCAATATTAGAAATATATTTTTTAACTTGAAAATTTGATATCTCAAAAACTACTAGGATTTTTGGGACAAATAAGGGCTCATTGGAAAGGAAAAATTATGCTCTAAAAGATAGTATAGGAGTCAATTTGGAAGGATGCCTCTAAGGATGTAAAAACAATTTTTCTTTGTGACTGTCCTTAATTTTTGTGTACAGAAAGTGCATAGGACAGAATGCCTTCTCCATTGCTTGGCTTCTCCTTCATTTGTCTTCTCCATTGTTTGGCTTATCAATTATAGGTTCATAGAGTCATCATTTAGGACATCTATGTCATCATGATAGTACCTAGAAAGGTCATGAAGGTATAGCATCATGTATTCAATAATAGTGTAGTAATATGTCATAGTGTAGCATCATTAGGAGAACTTCAAAGGATATCTTCCATGTTATCATCTAGTCTTTCAACCTTCATCAAGTGTGTTCATTCATTCAACTTGTTGCCATCAATGAAAACTTGGATTAACAATATCCCCCTTTGTCATTGGATGGCAATATTTTTCTTCTCTCCCCCTTTGAAATCAATGGAAATGGGGTGCCAAAGTGCTCCCCCTATCATGTTGCTCCCCCTAACATACTGTACCCCTAACATGTTGCTTGATTTAATGTGATGCAAGAGCAATGACCCCCATCTTTTGGCAAAGATACTCAAATGCTTCTCGTGGAAGGGGTTTTGTAAAGATATCTACAATTTTCTTTTTTGTATTGGCGTATTCCAACCTAATATTGTGTTCAGCAACTTGTTCCCGAAGAAAGTGGTATTTGATTGGAATATGTTTGGTCCTTGAGTGCATCACCAGATTCTTTGAAATACTGATGGCACTAGTATTGTCACAAAAAATAGTAATTGTTTGCTTAGTTTCTATGTTGACGTCCTTCAAGGCTTCCTTCATCCATATAATTTGCATACAACAAATAGTAGCAGATCTCTATTCGACTTCAGCTATAGAAAGGGATATAGATGATTTGTTTTTGTTGAGCCAAGATACAAGACAATCTCCCATAAAGAATGCATTTCCACTGGTGCTTTTTTTATCATCCACTCTTCCGGCCCATTCAGCATCAGAGTAAGCTGTCACAATAAGAGTTGAACTCTTAGGATACCAAAGACCGAAATCAATCGTTTCTTTCAAATATCTGAGAATTATCTTCACAGCTGCTAGATGGGGTTTTTTAGGACTTGACTGAAATATTTCTACCATTCCTACTTCTTTCATAATATCTCATCTTGTAGCAGTTAAGTATAGGAGAGCTCCAATTATTGACTTGTAAAGAGTTACATCTATGAGAGGGGTATCATCATCTTTGCTTAATTTACAATCTGTGGTCATCGGTGTGCTCATAGGTGCACAAATTTCCATCCCATATCTTTTGAGCATGTCTTTAAGATATTTTTCTTGAGATATAAACATGCCTGTAGAGGTTTGAGATATTTGTAGCCCAAGAAAGTAAGACAACTCACCAATCATTGACATCTCAAATTTTTTTGACATATTTAGAGAAAATTCATGGCTCATTTCTTCATCATTGCTAGCAAAGATTAGATCATCAACGTAAACAAGAGTGATTAGAAGTCTTTCCTTGTCCATATTCATGTAGAGATTGCTACCTTCCAATCCATTTTTGAAACCTTCTTGTTGTAGATAGTGATCCAAATTTGCATACCATGCTCTAGGGGCTTGTTTTAATCCATACAAGGCCGTTTTTAGTTTGCATACAAATTCTTTTCCTTCAGCAAGATTAAATCATTCTGGTTGCTCCATGTAAACTTCTTCCTTGAGATCTTCATTCAAGAATGTTGAGTTTACATCCATTTGATAAAAATTGAATCCTTTTGAGCAAGTAAACGCTAAAAACATTCTTATGGCTTTTATTCGAGCTACTAGTGCAAAGGTTTCTTCGAAGTCAATTCCTTCGATTTGCGAGTATCCTTTGCAGACAAGTCTGGCTTTATTTCTGATGATTTTTCCATATTCATTCATCTTGTTTTTTAATACCCATTTTGTTCCAATTATATTTTTATCTTTTGGGTGAGGTACCAGTTCCCAAGTCTCCTTTCTTTCGATTTGAGACATTTCTTCTTCCATGACCTTTATCCAATAACGATCCTTGCTTGCTTGAGAAAAATTTTCAGGTTCTATTAAAGATAATAGAGCCATGTCATCTTTTCTTGGGGTGCTTATCATCCTTCTTTGAGTTTGAATTCTTTCATCTATATTTCTTATGACCTATTCTTTCGGATGATGTCTTTGAATAAACTTGATCTTAGAGGGATTTTGTGAAGATTCACTTTGAGGTTCTCCATTCTCCTCTTCTTTTCCAGGTTCTTCTTCTTCACTTTGTTCAAAGAAAGGCTCAACTTCATGATCTTAAATTCTCTTTTCTAGAAGGCCTTCATCAATCTTCACATCAATGCTTTCCACTATTATTCGTAGACGATCGTTGTAACATTTGTAAACTTTGCTCCTAGTGGAGTATCCAAGAAATATTCCTTTGTCAACTCTAGAATCAAATTTACCTGGTGAGTCATCATTTATTTTTATGAAGCATTTGCTTCCAAAAACCCTGAAATATTTTACTAAAGCAGGTCTTCCTTTCCATAATTCATAAGGATTCTTTTCATTATTTATTCTTAGTTGAGTTCGATTTAAGGTATATACTGCGGTTCCAACTGCTTCTCTCCAAAATTTTGGTTGCAAATCAGCTGCTAGTATCATTGTCCTTGCCATTTCTTGAATGGTTTAGTTCCTTCTTTCAACTACTCCATTTTGTTGGGGTGTCCTAGCAGTAGAGAGTTCTCTTTCGATTCCATGCTCTTTACAGAATTCATCAAATTGTTTTGAGGTGAATTCTCCTCCTCTATCCATTATAAGACATTTAATATTAGAATATTTCTCATTCTCAATGAGATCCTTAAGATTCTTAAAACATTCAAATGCTTTGGATTTATATTTTATGAAATATATCCACATCATTCTAGTATAGTCATCAAAAAATAGAGAAAATTACCTTTCACCTTGAAGAGCTGGAGTTCTAGTTGGCCCACACAAATTTGCATGAATGTTTTCCAAAGGTTTTGATGTTGAGAACTCCTTATTTTTGTGGCTATTTCTGGTTTGCTTTCCACGTTGGCATGTGTTGCATACAACTTGATTTGGCTTGCACATTTTAGGAATGTCCCTTACTGCTTTAATTTTGTTGATGTTGACTAGGTTATCAAAACTTATTTGCCCCAATCGCTTGTGCCATAGCCAACTTTCATCTATTTGACTTAAGTAACATTTATCTTCTCGGATTCTACTGAGAATGTAAACATTATCTAGTGTTATTACTCCTTTCGCCACAAGTTCTCCTGAGGATGAGTCCCTTATTTCACAATTTTTTGTACTAAAGACAACATTATGTCCTTGGTCACAAATCTGGCTAACACTTAAGAAATTGTGTTTGAGCCCTTCTACCAGCAAGGTATTTTGAGCATTTCCTTGTCCATTAACAAGGGTAGCAGTTCCTTTTCCAGTGATTTTAGCGGATCCACTTCCAAAGGATACATTTCCATTTTTCTTGTTCAATGAGATAAACTTCTTTTGGTCACCTATCATATGTCTTGAGCATCCACTATCCACGAACAAGTGAATTTCTTCGCTATGAGCACACAGAGCTAGGCCACATTTATCAGTTTCGAGATTTATGCTTTTAGTTTTTTCCTTTTTTAGAGGGAAATTTTGTTCATTATGATCATAATTATCACATAATGAGCAAGAGGGATCAAACTTAGCCAAAGGATCAAAGGAATTGTAATTTTTTATTTTTCCTTGATCTTTAGGACCACGTAGTTGGTTTGTTTGATTGTTCAATCTTGGTGCTTCATTCTTATGAGCCTTGCAATGCTTTTCTTGATGCCCAAAGTTTTTACAATAGTAACAATACCCAAGAAAAATAGTTTGATACCTATTGTAGTATCCATAGCTTGAACCAACATTCTTCCTTGGATTTTCTCTTTCTTCAATTCTTGGTTTTGAGATGGGACTTTGTTCCTAACGAGATGACTTTTCTTATTTTGGATGGCAGGAGAGTACGTCAACATAACTTTTAGCATTATTCTTTGTACTTAATGATTCTCCTATGAAAACAATTCCAAACTTATCATGTTGAGGTTTTTGAGTATTAAGAATGTTGTCAAGAGATAGAGAGTTTTGCCAACTCCTTTTGACTTGCTCTAATTCCTCTCTTAGAGATACTATTTCAACGTCACGTTTTTCACAGATATCATCCTTCTCCTTTAGCTTAATGTTCAAGAAGTCTTCCCTTATTTTTGCTTCCTCTCTTTCTATTTTGAGGAAAATTATCTTCTTTTGTAGATTCTCATTTTCTTCAATGGCACTCATTAGCAAACTATCCATGTTTCTTTCATATTCCAGTTTTGAGTCATCATCATTTGTAAATGCCATGAATAACTTTTCTTTCTTCCAACATAATTACTTTCCTTATCTGATTCATCATCACTTTCTTTGTGATGACACATATTTCTAGTTGATTTCTTTTTTATGACCACAAATTCATCTTCATCAGGCTCATCTTGTTTGGAGAAGAAGTTATTCTTATTAAACCCTTTATTTTTATACATCATCCTTTTAGAGTCCTTTTCATCATCACTATCATGTTTATGAGAACATTTTGCAGCGTAATGACCTATTCATCCACAATTGAAACAAATAAGAGGGTACTTACCTTTTAGCTTAGATCCCCTTTTTAGTCTTTGTACAAATTGAGCTAATTCATTTTCAGTATCAAATTCATCATTGTTGCAATTCCATCATTTTTCTTCTTTTGTAGATCTTGAGGCTTTGAAGGCTTCTTCTTTGAAATTTGAACTCCCTTTCCTCATCTCATAGGAATTGAGAATTCCATGAAGTTCATCCATCTTGAGAGTATCTAGGTCCTTCATTTATTCTATGGCACTTAATTTGGAGTCAAATCTATCAGGAAGTGATCACAAGATTTTTTGAACAATGGTGCTTTCTTAAACATTTTCTCCTAGTCCTTTAAGAGAGTTAACCACTTCAGATACTTGGAGGAAGTATGATGCAATATCTTCTTCATCATCCATTTTTAGACTCTCGGATTATCTTCTATAGGTTTGAAGCTTTGCCTTCTTAAATTTGGAATCCCCATCATATAGAGAAACCAACTTATCCCATACTTCTTTGGTTGAGTCACAATTCATGACTTTCGTAAATTCAAAATCGGTAATTCCACTAGTGATGGAATTTAAAGCTTTGGCATTAGCAATGTAGGCTTTTCTTTCATCTGGATCAGTTGGAATATCGTAGGGAGCTTTGTACCCATCCAAAATAGAGTGCCATACTTTAGGGCCAAGAGACATTAGATAGTAGGACATCCTCTTTTTCCAAAAACTAAAATGTGTTCCATCAAAGATAGGCAGTTTCCCTGTTGCTTCCATGTTCTTCATTGTGCATAAGAATCCTTCTTCCAGCTGTTAGACTGATAATGAAGAAGTTGGCACTGAAACCAATTGTTGGAAATACTAAGAGGGGGTGAATCAATATCTCTTTTCAATTTTTATTTATTGCCAGTTAGATTATTCACAATTAAAGACAGAGAGGTGTATAATAATAATATTAAGGATTAATAAGAACTTCAATCCCATTTTTAAATAATAGTAAACAATAGATGAGTGAGGGCACCAACCCTTTTAATGAAACAAGCACCAACCTGTTGTCAAGCATCAACTTGGACTTTGATGAGGCTCCGACCTCTAGGTCTTTGACCCTATATTCTCAAGGAACCAACCTTGTGTTTAGGGGTACCTACCCCAAGGACACAAATCCCTCAGTATCTTTTAATAGAAAATATGTGATATACTTACTTGACTGTCATCTACAAAAATTCTTCATTGTTCAATACTTCTTGATTTTGACTTCACTATTTCTTCACTGTACTTTGTCCACCATTTGACTTCGCTACTAATGCTTCACTGCTTACTGATTTTCATTCAATGTTCTTGGTTCCAAAACTCAAATCTTCATGCTCAGGACACGTGATCAAGAAGGCTTCTTTCATTATGTTCCATAATATTTCTATTATGTAATCCTTGTCATAATTCAAATGCTAGTGTGACTTCCTATTATTGCTTATTGTTTGAAGACTTATTTACACAATTTTTCAACTCCACAGTAAGGTTACTCTGGAATATTAAGAAGGTCCGACACAAGAGATCACTGCAATATTTAGGTTACTGCAATTCCGAGCCAAGAGATCAGTGTACTACAATTTTCAAGAGATCCGAGCTATTTCAATACTGAGCCAAGAGATCTCTCTAATTTTTAGGTCACTGCAATGTTCAAGGGATTCGAACCACTGTGGTTTTAGATAATTCCGAGCTAATGTGGTTTAGATAAATCCGAGCTGTTGTGATTTAGAGAATTCTGAGTTGCAATATTATTTAGGAGTTTTGAACCACTAAGCTATGGATCTGACCTTCTGAAATGTGACACTCATAGAAATCCAAATCTCTGCAATTTAGATGATACCTTTTCAACCTCAAATATAATATCTTCTCATTTATATATTAAGTTCATGATATGTGATCTGAATCTCTTCTGTGTGTGCTTAATGACCGAATTGTTTTTGTGTGATGGAGAAATGAGTTACGGATTGTATATATATACCTTTATTTGCAATAACAAATGAAAATACACTTCCCTATTTGGAGGCCGACTTGTGTCCCTGACCATAGGTCGGCTCAATATCAGAAATATATTTTTTAACTTAAAAATTTGATATATCAAAAAATACTAGGATTTTTGGGACAAATAAGGGCTCATTGGAAATGAAAAAATATGCTCTAAAAGATGGTATAGGATTCAATTTGGAAGGATGCCTCTAAGGAGGTAAAAACAATTTTTATGTGTGGCTGTCCTTAATTTTTGTGTGTAGAAAGTGCATAGGACAGAATGCCTTCTCCATTGCTTGGCTTCTCCTTCATTTTTCTTCTCCATTGTTTTGCTTATCAATTATAGGGTCCTAGCGTCATCATGTAGGACATCTATGTCATCATGATAGTACCCAGCAAGGTCATGAAGGTATAGCATCATGTATTCAATAATAGTGTACTAATATGTCACAGTGCAGCATCATTAGGAGAAATTCAAATGATATCTTTCATGTTATCATCTAGTCTTTCAACCTTCATCAAGTGTGTTCATTCATTCAACCTGTTTCCATCAACAAAAACTTTGATTAACAATAAATTTAACGTTTGCATGTGAGATTTACTTTCTATCATGGATTATCATTTATGTTTGAGATCCCTTTGTTGCCTTGTTGGCGGGATAATTTTTTTCGTTATGTGTGAGTTTATGTCAAGATGATAGGAGGTTTGTTATGAGTGAGAGTTCCTTGCATAGGAACATATTGTGGAGAGACTTACCTACTCAGGTTGAGGGTTGGTTTCCTTGTATAATAAGCTAATAGCATCTTTATGCATATTCACATTTACATCACTGAATGAAGCGACCAACACCATCAAGACATTGAAGCTTGGATACGTAGTCCACGCTGGAAGAACTTCGTTATTAAACCTCTTGCATCTTTGTCATATGATTGTTGACATGCTTCCTCTTGATTATATATGCATGTGTTCATTAATTCTTTTGATAAATTGTAATCCTAACACATCAGCCGAAGTAAAAGTTCTTGGTTAAAAGGGTATCAAAAATTTACCTGGATCAAGTGGTATCAGAGTGGTCTTCTTGCTGATTTGGATTGCAGACGTGAACCATTGAACATTTGCTAAGTTGAGTAATGGAGGATGTCAAATACATGTACGAGACCATTATCAGGGTGTTCGAGAAAGAAAACATGTTGTATTAAGCTTATGAGAAACAAGCAGCAGATAACGATGAGTTGAAATCGATTCTACAAGAGGAGAAGGAGGAAAAAGATCGATTGCAGCTTCATTTGCAAGCCACGAAAGAGGCATTGGAAGAATTGAAGTACAACGATCAAAGTCTCCAAATTTATATTGATGCATTAAAGACACTTCTACAAGAATAGAAGGAGGAGAATTATCAATTGCAGCTTCAGCTACAAGCCACAATAGAGGCCTTAGAGGAAGTGAAGTGCAAGGAAGGCTTGGAGAAGCCCTCTTCACCTGTTTCAAAATCGACAGTTGAGGTAAATAGTGTTGATTTCTCTTCAGTTTCATCTTCACATGATATCATTTCTGTTGGAAGTGTGGAGATACCCATTACAGGAACCAGCATGAGACTCCTTTCTGAGATGGGATACAAAGGAGGAGGACTTGGAATTTATGGCTAAGGCATAACTCAGCCATTGGAGGTTGTGTATATAACTCGTTATGCAGGTTTAGAATACACTGAAGGGGAATGTTCAAAGGTGTATGAATCCTCCACGATATTATGGAAGCTGTGGAGGAGAGAGAATGATGGGAACACTTCACCATCATATTTTGGTAGCACATATTGCAGAGAGAAGGTTGAGGCAAGCTCTCATCGCAATAAGTTAGGAGAAAGGATTGATGGGAACACTTCACCATCATCCCATGGAAGTTGATGTAACAAAACTGCATATTTTTCATAATGCGCAGACCCATGAGTTATGGATCCACAAAACCATCCAAAATGAAAAAGCAGATCACACTATTAAGTTTCATCATGCATCGCATTTCCAAGACTTATTGCAATTTCACTGGTTTTCAAACTTCACAGTTCGAAACACGTGCCATTTCGCATATCAGAATGTATATCCTTTAACCAAATGCAATATGCAATGACTATATCACATCACAATATTGCAACTTTCGGATTCATCGACACTTCGTGGATTTATATTTATCGCATTTCGCAAGGTTTATCATACAACTCGTAATACTTAACCAATAAATAAAAACAATGCCCATGTGAAATTGCCGAGGCTCCAGCCGGTTACGCAACCATCAACATTTCCACGGCTGTGAAATCCTTGATTCAATACGCAGAGTCTCAAGACTCCATGACAGCCACCAATTCGGATCCCACTCTATTGGTTGATCCGGCTCTGAAACTTCAATAGCAATTCCACTTAAACAATATGGCACACCACAATTCATGTAATCACACAGGATTTATAAACCATGGTTAAAACAAGTCATAATAAATACAGAGTTACCCAATCTTCATTATAATTGAATTTGATTACAGTACTATGGACTCTATGGGCCTGAACACACTTGCCCTATTATTACATTGCATCGAGCCTCTCCTTCTAAGCACTCACACTTACAATTAAATAGAATAATACAATATGGATTAGATCAAGTGATATCTGATCAATCCCTAACTTTGCTCACAATCTCTTAAAATAATAATTTCATTAATAAACAATTAAAAAACTCAAACAAATGTTAGTGAATATTGTTCTCATGCCATGCTTGCATTCTGGAAGGTTCACAAATTTCAACTTTTACTTGGGGTGGTTTTTCTCCTCGATCAGATTCCTGAGGTACAAAAATTTTATGACCTCCTGGTCATATGCCTTCTTGATCTTTGTAATAATTTTGTTACTTCCTATCAGTACTGAGTCCTTTTCTTTCTCTTAGCAATTCTACCCACATTCTCTGTGGAATTTCCTTTGTGATATTTCTATAACAACATTCGTGAGCTGCAACAAAACCTTTGCAGTAACAAGTCTCCTCCTTGCTACACGATACCTCACTAAGCTTCTCTCCTTTGAGCTTAGTCTTTTGGCATCTCTTTGGTTCTATCCTATGGAATCATTTGAGCACTCTTGGCTCTGGGCTGCTGCAATATTCTCACCTTCTACCACTACCTGCACAAAATATAAACACCACACACTTACCAACGTTCGACATATTTGTACCTCCTTCCTTTGCATGAAAAACTCGCTCTGCAGGAATTCTTTCCCTACTCTGACACCATTATGATGCAACAAAACTGCATATTTTTCACAATATGTGGACCTATGGGTTATGGGCCCACAAAATCTTCCAAAATGAAAAATCATATTACAATATTAAGTTTCATCATGCATCGCATTTTCAAGACTTATCGCAATTTCATTGGTTTCCAAACTTCGAAGTTTGCAACACATATCATTTCGCATATCGGAATGTATATCCTTTAACTGAATGTGATATGCAATGACTATATCGCAACTTTAGGCTTCATCGGCACTTCGTGGATTTATCTTTATCGCATTTCAAAAGGTTTAACATACAACTCCTAATACTTAACCAATAAATAAAAACAATTTCGATGTGAAATTGTCGAGGCTCCAACCAGTTACACAACCATCAACATTTCCGCAGTTGTGAAATCCCTGATTCAATACACATAGTCTCAAGACTCCATGACATCCACCAATTCGGATCCCACTCTACTGGTTAATCCAGCTTTGAAACTTCAACAACAATTCCACTTAAACAATATGGCACACCACAATTCACGCAATCACACAGGATTTATAAACCATGGTTAAAACAAGTCATAATAAATACAGAGTTACCAACTCTTCATTATAATTGAATTCGATTACAGGACTACATCCTCCGTGGGCCTGAACACACACTTGCTATGGTATTACATTGCATTAGGCCTCTCCTTCTAAGCACTCTCACTTACAATTAAATAGAATAATAAGATATGGATTGGATCAAGTGAGATCCTATCAATCCCTAACTTCTCTCACAAACTCTTAAAATAATAATTTCATTAATAAAAAATTAACAAATTTCATTAATTTCAACTTTGACTTGGGGTGGTTTTTCTCCTACATCAGAAGTGCATGTTGCAGTGAAAGAGCTAAGGCAAGCTCTCATCACCATGATCTCACCAGAGACCACCAGGGAAGGTATAACAAGTATCAATATTCTTGAGTTCATTTGGATTATAATCATGTTTCTAAACATGAACTTAAATCATGGCATAAGAAAACTTGTTGTTTTTGTGGTTTACGTAACCATGTCATTTCTGAGTGTTGGAAAAGAATGGCAGCACAGAGGAGGATGAGTCGTGAAAATCCTTCTCTGCGGTAGGGAAAGAAATTGGTTAAGCAGGTATGGAGGAATAATACTCATTGCAGTTATTACGACCGAAGTGGCCATAAAAGGGGCATGTGTTGGAGACATTGTCCAGAGCAGCGCCTCAAAGACAAAAATCCTGTGCAGAAACCAGTCGAAAGAGATGATCGACAAGCGAATTACCCACAGGGGGATGGCCCATTCACTTTGCTAAAGAAAGGTTTTTCTAGATTATTTTTCTAGATGTGTTAGCTTGTCATGGCCTTATTTTCGTAAAAATCATGTGTTTCATTTCTTTATGTAAAAGTGATGATGTGCTTTCCATCACTAGTTAAGAAACCATGATATTTTGGCCTTGTTTAATAAGTCATGTGATGCATTTATTTTATGTGAAAGTGATGATGTGTTTTCCATCACTTTGAAATGTGACAATGATTTTTTTAGCCTTGTAATGATAGTTGGGGTGTGATTTCCATTTGATGTAAGCTTGACCACCGAGTATGTGTTATAAACTTGTGGCAAGTATGGAAATGTTTGGGTCATAGTTTGTCATAATTTGAGCATGTAATTTGTAGAATATTGTACTACATATTTGTAGAGGATGCACGTGTCAGCTCATCGCTTAAGGATCTGAAGAATAAAGGTGAAGGAGATGGAAGGGTGACCTTTTTAAGGACACTTGTGGTGCAGAAATTGTACATAGCAGTTACAGATTATTATTGATGCTTTTGGGGGACCAAAAGCTCCTCAGTGGGGAGGAATGATCCAGGTGGCTCCAAAGACACACACGGGATAAAGGGGGCTTATGAAAGCTCAAAAATAAAAGTGATCAGAATGCTTTCGAACTAGGACCATAGAATAGATCCCACCATCCTGATCACAATGGTGCAAACGGTTCTTCAAACCAAGCTCGTATGTGAAAGTTAGAAGCATTCAAAGTTTTGGGTTAATTTGATGAGGTGGTAGGCTTAAGGAGGACACAAATTGGAAGAAACCCGACCACCGAATTCTGAAGAGCTCCAACCAGATTTTGAGAAAATTTTTGGGTCCATTAAAATCACTCCTACAATCAAAATCGGAATTTTTAAAAATGATTTGGTTTGTTATAAGAATAAAAAATAATTAAAAAAAGGGGTGGTGGGCCACCAACCTCGCCACCCCACCACACAGTCATAACAAAAATATATATATATATATTTAAGGCCAGTGGGCGATGATCCCCACCGACCCCCATGCACCGAACTGCATATAAATATATTATACAGTGGGGTGGTCGGCGATCAACCCCGCCACCCCAATCGTAACCCAACACTCTATATATATATATATATATATATATATATATATATATATATATATATATATATATATATATATATATATATATATATATACGTACGCGTGAGGTGGCTGGGTAATATTTACCCAATGCAAATCCCGCGCCCAATTAAATGTAACGTTTAGTTTAAAAAAATTTAATGCACCAATAAAATATGTGTTGTGGATTATGTGAGGAGGTGGGATTTGATCCCCCGACCTCCCCTTAACCATTTTTCTATTTTTCCACTACAGCGACGGGCACCCTTGTAAACTCTGCCCCACAAAATTTTATATAAACTCATTTTTACACAGTGTGCCCAGGCCAAGGCAGGTAGAATGATGGCACAATTTTTGAGAAGAGGCAGAGGAGGTAGAATGATGGCACACAATTCAAGGTATAATATTTCTTGATGCCAAGGAAGAATCCTTTAAAGGTAAAAATTTCTTGTGTCAGAATGTACCAAACTTTATATGCATTTTAACCATAATTTCACAGGGAGCACAAAGGTGCGCCCAGATTCACCTTTGGAGCAGTGGTTTTTCATATTCCCTATGGAGGATATTCTTCAAGAATCTTGAGGAAATCTTTCAGATTCCTTCGAGGCCGAAATTCACCAGTGTCAGAATTAGGCCAACCTTATCCTCATTCTTCTCATAATTTCCTAAGGATATCAATGGTAAGATCAGATTCCTTTTTTGAGTTGCAGATTTCTAGATTCCCTGTGGAGCAACACCTTTAAGGAATCCATGGAGAATCTAAAATATTCCCTAAAGCCTAGATTTCGATAGTGTCAGAATTTAGAAAATTAACAATCAATCCTACACCTCTCGGCGACACGAGTTCAATGGTGCAATCGGATTTTCCATCTGAGCCTTATGTTTTTCGCCACTTTTCAAAGTGGATTTGCAGGTGTTAGCATTCAGTAAGTGAGGAGTCAATTTCATGCCTTTCGTCGCCACGATTGCTATGGGGATTTCAGATCCAGCAATGAAGCAGCCTATTCTTTAGTCATCTTCAGTGAGATATATGAAGTGTTGATTTCAAGTACTTATTTTTCTCTTTTTTATGATATGCATTGTGCTGTATAGGTCCCTACTTGACATTGATGCCGGATCTTGTTTTTGTTCTTGATGTGAGATGTAATTTCTATCATGGATTTTCATTTATGTTTCAGATCCCTTTGTTGGCATGTTGGTGGGATACTCATTTTCACATATATGTTTGATTGAGATCCCTTTGTTTCCATGTTGGTGGGATACTCATTGTCACATGTATGTTGGATTGAGATCCCTTTTTTGCCATATTGGTGGGATACTCATTGTCACATGTGTTTGATTGAGATCCCTTTGTTTCCATGTTGCCGGGATACTCATAGTCGTTATGTGTGAGTTTATGTCAATATGATAGGAGGTCTGTTATGAGTGAGAGTTCCTTGCAGCGAAACGTCTCGTGGAGACACTTTGCTACTCATGTTGAGGGTTGGTTTCCTTGTATGATAAGAAAACAACATCTGTGTACATCTTCACATTTACAACACTAAATGAAGCGGCCAACACCATCAAGGCATCAAGGCCTAGAGACGTATTCCATACTGGATGAACTCTGTTATTAAACCTCTTGCATCTTTTTCATATGATTGTTGACATGTATTCCTCTTGATTATATATTCATGTGTTCATTAATTCTTTTGATAAACTATAATCCTAACACATAAGCCGAAGTAAAAGGTCTTGGTTACAAGGGTATCAAAAATTTACCCGAATCAGCTTGTGTCGCAAACGGTTTTGAAAACGAGGATTGTGAGCTCCTAAAAAAGGCTTTGGAAGATGAAAAAGAGGACAATATATAACAAAAATTGAGCCATATGCCACCTCATTTGTACTTGCTGACTTGAAGTGCAATGTTGGTCCAAGAGTTGTTTTCTATTGTAGTTGTCAGCTTATGCACTAGGGGACCGTACCAGGGTAGACAGGTAAGAGGACTCTACCTAAGCTTTCTCATTTTGGTAGGTTAGGGTAGATAAGCTGTATAGGATGACCTGTACTAATCTAAAATGATTGTATTATTTTTTTTGTGCTAACTATATTTTCAGTTTATAAACATGTGCATACTTGTCTCATTAGTTTGCTTAAGGATTGAGGATTTTAACCATGAATTGTAGATGAGTTGAGTGAATTAGAAGCATGAAATAAGCACAAATAACACTGAAAAATAGTGTAAAATAGAGAAATAAGTCACCACATATAATTTACACAGTAGTCATGATGAAGCATTTCACCCCTCCTGGGCTACATATTCTAGTCCAACTCCCAATGGCATGCCCATCTTTCGTTATGCTCAAAAATTTACAAATTCATGTGTTTATAGGAATTTAATGGTTTTTTTCTCTACACCAATGGCTCCAGAATGCTCCAATTATTCAAAAGTGACTCTTAATTCACTCTGAATGGGCGAAAATTGAGTCTCCTACTCTTTTGTTGAGTTACACCTAGAAAAACTCCATTAAAAGTGGAGAACTCCACTTATCTGGAGCTAAAATAACCAACTCTGCCCAAAATGGTGTGATGGCAAAACCTCCGCCTATTTTAACCGTCACATTTAATGGTTGCAGTTGGGGTGGCCACATGCCAACCCCAAACCGCGGTCTTCTAACCGTCGGTGGAACTATAGGCGGAAACTGCAGTTAAATTTTTAAACGTGGGTTAACTATCAAAGGTTAGCAATAAACCATCGCATTTAACCTTTTAACATGGCAATGTGACATATATGAAACCATTGGTGAAGGCTATGATGTCAGTTAAACCATTGGTTTGTAACGTTTGGTTGGAGTTAAACATTATAATGTGACCACCCCGCGGGACCCCTAGCGGATTGGGACAACCGGCGGTCCCAATCCCCAAATGTGATTACATTCAAACATAAATATAACTTGTGAACAATGAATTTTAAGAACAAACATGTGGCTTAGGTGGTGTGGCATGTGTGTGCTCTGCAGATTGTGGGTTCGAGCCCTGCGAACCTCACCAAAATTTTAAAATACCATTTCGGGGACACGTGGTGGTCTAAGGGCTAGCCACAAGCCACCCCCTGATTGGCCCAAAACATAAACATACAACCTCATTTGACCAATAGAAGGCCGCCACTTGTCATCCTGAAATTGGATCTAAGGATGGAATATTTCTTAGAATATTCCTTTTGCTGATTGTGCATCCCAGTCAACCCTAGTCAAATTGTCGCAAAATTTACTTGTTTGGCTTTTCGATCAGAATGTGATATCTCCCTCATAAGACATCGTTTTTTCGAACCGTTCATGGTGCTAGAATCAGGAAGATGATATCTACGTAACCATCTTGGTTTCAACCCAATCCTATAACTTTGAATTTTGAGCAAAATTTATGAACTCCTGATCACTCCTCCCCATTGGGAAGCTTTTGGACCCCAAAAGACTTGGTTACATGTTCAGTAGATGATGGTACAACTTCCTCACCTTTCCAACCTACATCCACTTTTTCTTGCCTGGTTTAGTTCCTTTCAGCCCAACTCAAAGGTAGTCAATGCTTCCCCTCTTGGATGCTTGTGTCCTCCTGTCAAGAATTGTATCTTCTTTGAGCTCATCTAGAAATTCTGGTGAGAAATATTCAATAGAAGGTAGTTGAACATCACTTCCTTGATCATCGATCAAAGGTGGCTCATACAAACGTAAGTTTTCAACATTAACAACTAAATACATTTTCATATAAGAAGGCAAGTCAAGTTGAAATGCATTATTACCAACTAGCTTTATGACCTTGAATGGACCATAGCGAAGGGGTTTGAGCTTTTTACCTTCCCCTTGCATCCTTTCTTTGCTATGTTCAACCATACCTCATCTCCCTCTTGAAACTTGTGATAAACTCTATGTTTTTCATGCCTCTCTTTGTATTTTCTTTGAATTTTATCAAGTTGTTCTTGAACTTGTTGATGTATAATCTGAATTTGCTCAATGAAATTTCGAACCTTGTCAATATCGTTAAGCCCATCAATTGCAACATCCTTCCCAAAGATGAAGTCTAATGGCGATTTTGGAAAATACCCAAAGCATTCTTCAAAAGGTGGTGTTTGAGTTGAAGAGTGTTTTTCCCAGTTGTAAGTGTGATGAATGTAATGCAGTTGCTCATCCCACAACTTAGGATGTTTGCTGAAATATCCTCTCAATAGATGCACAACGGTTTTGTTCACCACCTTGGTTTGGCCATCTGTTTGTGGATGAAAAGTCGTACCCTTTTTCAACTTTGTGTCAAACATACTCCATCGATTTGACCAAAAAATCCCAATGAACCTAGAATCCCTATCACTAGCAATAGAAGTTGGCAATCCAAAATGAACCCAAAGATGTTGAAAATAAAGTTCAACCGTTTTTTTAGTGGTAATGGTTTTCTTTCATGGCATAAGTATACACATTTTATTGAATCTATCCACAACTACATAAATATAATCATGTTGTTTTCTTGACATAGGTAGACCTCCAACAAAGTCCATGGATAAACTGTCCCAAGGCCTTGATGGTACCGGTAGTGGTATGTACAACCCAAGCTTCCTATTACTAGTCTTACTTGTTGCACACATAGAACAACCTCTTATAAAACGTGACACACTATCTATCATGAGAGGCCAATAGTAATACCTCTGCAGATGCACCACTGTTTTTCTTACCCCAAAGTGTCCAGCAATAAGAGATGAATATATTAGGGGAATTTTGAGGTCTAAAATGGGCCTCCTAAGAAAAATGTACAACCAAAATAAAATTTATAAGAACCAATAGGGTTCAAGATGATGATATCAACCATGGGGGATGATTCACCATTTTTTAAGTAAAAGTGTAAAAATATTAAAAAATAATAAAATAATAAAACTACTTTTTCAACTCATATTTTCAACTTATCTCCCAAATTTTTTACTCAATTTCAAGTTGGAGTACTTTTTGGATGCAAAATTTAATTCCTCATCCAACGAGTACCCATGTCGCATACTTTTGATGGAGCCTACTATATGAAAAATGAGAAATACATGAAAAAATGTGATTTCAATCACATTTTTTATGTATTTTTCATTTTTCATGTAGCATGATCCATCGAAAGTATGCAACATGGGTACTCCTTGGATGAGGAATTAATTTTTTCATCCAACGAGTACTCCCACTCAAAATTTGAGTAAAAACTTTGGGAGATAGGGTGAAAATACGAGTTGAAAAAATAGTTTTTTCTTTTTTCCCTCTAAAATTTGATGATGTAATCAAATCTTATTTTATTATTTCCACTATTATTTTATAATTTCCTTAGGAGGACCTTTTTAGACCTCAAAATTCCCCTAATGGAGCTTCTCTCATGAAAATTAGCCTCTCTCCTTGTGGTATACACATCTTTCCCAAATGAAACAGCAAATTGTTATGCATGTGATAATCTTTTTCTTCAACTTGATTCCCTTCACTCAAACTAGCATACATGTCTTGAAAATCAATGTCATGTGCATATTGTTCTATGTAACTCTCATATACAACATAATCATTTTTTAGTAAAGTAGATGCACTAATTATTGTTCTTGAAAGCATATCAGCAACTTTATTGAAAATACCTTTCTTGTACCTTATAACCACTTGAAACCGTTGAAGAAATCCCATCCACTTGAACCGTCTTGATTGCTGCAATTTTGTTTGTGACTGTAAGTACTGTAATGGTTGGTGATCAGTATGCACAATAGTCTCTTTACCCATCAAGTAGTGCCTCTACTTCTTGACACTTTGTACCAACGCATAAAGTTCTTTGCCATATGTAGGATAATTTGTCACACCACCATTAAATGTTTCAGAATGAAAAGTGATAGGCTTACCATGTTGCAAAAGCACTACGCCCATGGCATAATCACTAACATCAGTTTGAATCTCGAATGGCTATCTCAAATTTGGTAATGCAAGGACTGGAGCTGAACTAATCTTTTCTTTTAAAGCTTCTAAAGATTTTTTTTGTTTGCCTCCCCATTGCAAGACTTTCTTCACACTTGTCACTGCATGCATAGGAGCTGCGATGGAAGAAAAGTTAGCAATAAAATTTCTCCAATATTGAGCTGCACCTAAGAAACTTCTTACCTCAGTTACTGTTTTGGGTGTGGTATGGTCTCAAGGTTAATTTTCTTGACCAAATCTTTGGAGATTAATTTTTCTTGTGACCCACTATCAAAAAGTGTGTCAATCTTGGTATGCTTGGATATGACCCTCACATGAAATAGTTCAATTATTTCTTCTTCATTTGGATTGTTTATGTGACAATTTAATGCACTAGTACTGGGTTTAGTTTAAATTTATTTTCCCTTCATGTTCTTCAATCTCATGGCTGTAATATTTGATTCATCACCTGAATCATCTCCTAAATAATGTTGAGTTGTAGTGTAGTTTTCTGTTTCCCTTTGTTATTGGGTTTCTTTGGCCTCATTTCAGGATGTAATTTCCAAAAATGAGTTTCATCATGGCCTTCTTTTGAACAATTTTTACAAACCACTTTTTCTCCCTCTTTCTTAACAGATGCATTATTTTTTCTTTTACCTTTTGAGGTCTTTTCTTTTTTTTTAACCTTAAAATGTTTCTTTCTACCCTCTTCAGAAATGTTCTTCCCTCTAGCTTCTAGATGTGTGGCCTGAACACATACTTCATCTAGACTAGTGGGGTTAAACATGAGAATAGTATTCTTTAGGTAACTATGTAAGCCTCCTATGTACTTGAGCAAAGTATCTTGGCTTCATAAGTTCATAAATCTACCCCTAATAAGAGCTCTTCTCTTCTTCTCCCTAATTCTTGGGTGTAATCTTGCACATTTTGTCCTTCAGCTTGCCTGTGTTTTTCCATTTCATCATGGTTTTCGCATATGAGCTAATGGATAAAACTATTGTTTTATAGCAAGAATGGTAACCGACCATGATAGAATAATCTTACCATGTTTCTTGATCTTCCTTTATCTTCGTTTCCCACCAAACAAGTGTTTCACCTTCATTCCTCAATGAAGCACTGGATTTCGTATCACTATCTTGAAGGTTCTCGATTCTCAAATAGACCTCCACTAATCCAATTATCAATATTTTCCGCATTGACTTCACCATTAAACATTGGCAACTAAACTTAACACAGTTTTAAAAAAGGAATTTTGTCGTTGTTTCGACTTGTGTGGTTGATGTAATGAAGAAGAAGTAGAGGATGATGATGATGAGGGTGAGGATGATGGGCCTCCATTGCCTCGTTTTCCTCCATTTCCTTTCTTGACTTTGTTGTTTGCTCCTAGAGATGGGGCTTTAGTTGTCGAGACTGAAGAAGGTTTCAAGGACATCTTAGCTAGTAAAGAGTGTAAGGTATATCCTAAGACCACTATCAGCTCAGGGCTCTTTACCATATTAACTGCTCTGATGAGTCACAAAATTAGATGGGACCAGACAGCTTTCAGATCAGCAATATATAAAAACATGCAGAGGCAAGAGGAGGATTACTTAACAGATGCATCAGACAGCTTAGAAACAGCTTTCATCAAGGAGGGCCAGTTTCCAAATGTTATATAGAGATTGTTAAATCAAAGCGTTTGCAGTGTAGAAGGTAAAAGAGGTGCACTAATTACCAATGGAATGGTATTCGGAAAACATATTTTGCTATAGCATGGGCTTAAGAACTAAGAATCCATACATACCAATCAGTTCTGAACGAATAAGATTCCACGATATTCAATACAGAGGAAATCTGAATGAAGTGTAAGGTGAAACACCATATCATGTATGAGCCATATTTAAAGCAGCTAGACCAATCTCATATAAGTACCACACAACGATAAATTTATATCAGAATTGGCGAGTCACTCGCATTCCAATACATGATATAAAGAAAATGGAGACAGTGAAATAGACAATGAAACAATACTACGAAGAAAGAGTCACAGACCATACAACATCCAGACCGGAATCCACACATAAAATAGAACTTCTCTTCGCTGAGACCCTACGGGCTCTGTGCATTTGCATTTATAATTCGACCACAAGCATACAAAATATTCTTACACAGCAAGTTTCTTCAGAAAATCTGGAACCCTTTTTTCTCATTCGATCTTGCTTATATAGACCTCTTCCTATCTCAGCGAGAAGATATTTTTTGAGAAAATATCTTCTTCGCATGACCAAAATCTGTTAAAGGTCCTTATCAAAACAACAAAACTCACGATGAGGAATCAGGCCTCTCATCATGGATAGTCAGGCACTTGGCCGTTTTTAAAACAGAAAGTTAAACAGTAGTCTGATAAAAAGATAAATGCTGGAGTGGAGCAAGTAGCCCACTCGAAACTTTAAAAAGTAACTAATTCAGTAAAAAGTAAAAAGGCCACGAGGGCCGAATCATGAAATAACAATTCATCATTTGTGAGAAGGGGTCGAGGCTGTTGCTGATACTGGTGGCGGCGCGTTTTCGGATGAACTGGAAATTTGGCTAACGAACTGGTCGCACCTCTACTGACTGTCCGCGGCAGGCTCAGGCATCATTGCAAATCCTTCTACCCTGATGAAAGCCTCAGTGAGATCGCTCGGATTTGCCTCAGTAGGGACTTTGTGATTTAACAAGTGAAGGAGAGCAAACTCTGGGCGCAGTGATGCGATCATGGTTTCGGCCTTGAGCCGGGTGGTTTTATCTGACATGACATATGTCCGGTCCCTTTCTTGCTTCAGGCATGCTTCATATTCCGGTAATGGTCGCAGCAGAGAAGGGGTGGTGGAATCCCAGCACGTCGGAAGCCCTGCTGTCGTAATTTCAGCCCAAACTGCATCAAACCGGTCCACGGTGTATACCAACTGCTGCAAGGCCTTCGAAGCCACGGCGCGAGCCGATTCCTTTTCGATGAATTTCTGACATTCCAAGGCCTCTTTGTGCCGGCTGGTTATGTCGTGCTGCTCTGCTTCGTTAGCTCTCAGCTCTTTCAAGAATGACACATACTCTCTAGCACGCTGAGCTCTGTTGACTAAATCGATATCCCCTTCCTGAAATCGCCTTCTGAGATAGAGTACTGAAGATTTCATCTCCTCGATGACTTGCAGAAATTCCCATTGCTTTGTCACAGCTAAAACGATCTCGGACCAAATAATATTTCTACCTTCTCTGAGAGTGAAGTTACCTTTTAGGCGTGCTTCGAGATCATTTATAGTCTTCTGCTGGTCAGCCCTCGTTTTCTTTTCCTGTTCAATTTCTTTCTGCAATACTTCTATCCTTCTGGTATTCTCTGACAGGGATTTTTCCAAATCCGTGATCCTTTGCTTTGCAGTGGAAGCCTATTTCTCCAGTATTTCATTTGCAGCTTTCGCTGCGCCTAGCTTTTTTGAAAGTGAACTCGTCTCAGGTGGCGTTGTAGCTGGCGCACAGCTGTGCATGTGCCAAGTGTTCTGTAGCTCTGTCAACCTACTCTGAAGAGTAGCGATTGTTCCTGCCAACCTCTCCTTCTCTTCTCTTTCTTGTGACAAGGTGCCGGCCAATTCCCTTTTCTCTTTCTCTACTTGTGCCAACTCGGCTATCTGCACATGCTGGGAGGCTGGCATGTGGGCTTTGCCTTTCAGTGAGGTAACTTCCTTCCGATATTGGTTTATTAAAAAGGCCTGTGGGTTTGTTTCCCCAGTGTCTTTCCCTTTGATCTGATCCTGAAGACTGCATATTCGATTTGCCTAGGCGCGGGTGCTTGCCTGCTCATTCTTCAAGGTAGTCCTCATCTGTTCATGCTTTTTATCAAGTTTCCTCAGTGCAATGGTAGCTCGCATTACCTCATCCTTTAGCATATCAGCTACAACCTGAAACAGGTTACACATATCAGTTGCTGGCACTTTAGTCATGTCAATTGCATGTTGGAGTACCCGGTAGCTAGTGGCGCCTGTATCAGGGTCCAAAAGGGCTTCGGCCATAGACAATACCAGATGCTCAGTATCCACATTCGTGGTGGCAGAAATCCTAGTGTGATACTTTTCTACATACCCCTCCAGCTCAGTTTTGTATTTATCTCTAATTGTACTATTTCTCTTGACCCTTTCGGCTGCCACCGGTGAGGTATGGTCTCCCATGGCCTATGAAACCTTAGTGAAGTCGGAGGAGGTGGTGCTGTCCCTCAACACTTTGATTCTGGCCTTGCTGCTGTCAAGTGGCGCATATGGTATGAACAGCTCAAGCAGCTGTTCCTCTCCTATAATTTCGGCTTCACTTGAGACTGTTTTCTATTTCTTACGAGAGGGAGAACCTGTTCCTAAAGGACCGACTTCTTCTTCTTGGCCTTTGTTGATGCCTTCCTCTTCCCCTGTGGAAGATGAATCTGTCTCCATCTGCGAAACAAAGGGCCAAATTTCCATGTTAGCCTTCCACTCCATAAACGGTCTTGGTTCATGTACATAAGGTGCGGATCGATTTCTCTTTCTCCTGTTTGAAATAATCTCCCGGGGATCAAAAGCCCAAGTCTTCCCCTGTCTTAGGTCCATACCCTGCAATAGCTTTTCGACAATGGGAAGGGCGAGTCTTGAATTCACGACGAACGGGCCGATTTGGGTAGGAAGCCTCAATATGTAACCTTTCTTAGCAGGGATGAAGTGGAGTTGGTCAGCCTTGAGGGCTTGACGAATATACTCCAGAGCATAAAATATTCGGGCGAGAAACACCGGTAGCAGGTAAGGGGCAACCTCGGCTCGATAGACCCGAATTTCGGTATAGTTATCAGAGAGATACCAGTCCCCGGTGCTCTGGATTTTACCAGCTTGCAGCTAGTTTTTCATTTCAGGAAAAACCCTAGCTGAGGGCGACCCATGAATGATGGTGTAAGCAATGGACATGAAATCGTTTAGGAAACTAGAGTAACCCACCCCTTTTGGCAATTGGCGCACTGCAGAGTTCCAGTCAAAAACAGGTCGGGGCTGAGAATTGACCTCGTATACCCTATCCAAGCCCAAATGCTCAAATCTATCAGCATGCTGATACAAGAAAAGATAGAACACCAGTGAACAGAAACGAAAATGACTGGTCTCGGGAATTTTTTGGAACTGGGTGTGGATGCTGGCAGATAAGTAACCCGGGATATCTAGGACAACACCCTTCTGAGACATTAACCACAGAAAGAAAACACATACTTTGGAGGTTTCCCCCGACCCGCCTACACCTAACAGACCCGCAATGAGCGCAAGGATGGGTTGTACTTCCTCCTTGAACAAGTTTAATGGGAGGAGTTCCGTTCTGGGAAGGGTAGTAGCCTGGCTGCTGGAAATAGAAGCAATGAAGTTTTTTTGATGCTCCCATGGCGATTTGGTAAACTGAGAAGTTAAATCTTTGTCGCTGAAAGCAGTGTAGGTGGCGATGGTGGGAAAACGGAGGGCTTGCTTGATGATGTCGGGCGAAAGGGAGAAAATCTGGTTTCCTTGGGCCTAGGTAAACGTGCCTCGGTCTTCATCGTAGGCGTCTCTGAGCCAGTAGATGAACTTGACCACCGGGAAGACTGGGGGGATAATCTGATGGTAAAAGCCTGACACAACCACCCGGTACCGATCCCTATTATGAACATGACGCGAAAAAAGCTCAGGCCTTATACTGCTAATGGGGAAAGGGTACTGGTGGTCGCAGACTCCAGCTTGCTTGTCGATGAAAGGCTCGAACCTGGGAGGGTTTCTGGTTTCTCGGACCTGGGGAGTCTCTGGTTCGTTTTTCTTGGGTGTGCCCCTTCCCATGACTAACATATGAAAACTGAAAAGAAAAATGAAGGGAAAACAAAGGGAATTGAAAGGGACGGAGTACCTGCACAAGAGGTAGATTTGCTTGGGAAAGCGACGCAGAGGGTAGTCTGGTGATGATTGGGTAGACCTGGTACTTGTTCCCGCTTGGTATATACCGTGACCGGAAGACCTGAGACTTTTACCGTAGAAAACGACAGGAGACTACTGTGGAGACTGGTAATTATGAGGCAGGAAGGGGTAGAAGTGAAATAGGTAGGGCAAGTGTCGTAAGGACACTAACAATGGGGCACGCAACGTGTAGGGATTGGGTGTTATTTGGGGACAGGTGAACACCGCGTGCCGAGTTTACTACTGGTACGGGCCTCAGTGCCAGCTCATCTAGGACTTACCTTACCTCTTTAGACGCATGCGTCGTATAACTCCTGAAACATATTATCCCCGAAGTGAATTAAATACATAACCTACCAGCTGTAAGGGTCCACATTTCGTTCCGCCACATCACCCTATCACGCGACACGCTGCTGCCACCTCCTTCTAGCCTTGGGTCCCCACCACGCCACGCTATCACAATTCCGCGGGGGTATGGGTCTCTTCCCTTCCTCGCTGCTCGACCCCCTCGGAATTTCCCTTGTGTGCATATTCACACGATGGCAATTCTTTTAATATTTGCGTTTTGCGCTATCTGTACCGCTTCTTTGCACTTTTGTGTTTCCGTTAGCCTTTTCGCTTTATACTCCAGCCTTTTCATATTAATTCCGCCTTTGGCTTTTATGCACGTGACTTTCGTTACCTTGTTTCGTTTCGACCAACTTTTGAAGCATTTCACCTTTTGATACCATGTTCAATGCATGACTTGTCAACATTTTAATAAACCAATGACTAATGTTGAAGTTTAAACAATGTGACTTCATCATTATGACCTCCTGAAGATCCTTGTCCTTCCTTGTGAAGTTTGGATCCTTCTCCTTCCAGTATCTCATTCCTTTCTTGATAAAGGATTCTAACCATCTCAGTCATGTCAAGGAATGCTTTCCTCAACACTCTTTCTTCCTCTTTGGGATCAAATTATTCATATATTTCTCCTTCCTCATGAGGCATAATCAATGCAGCTTTTGCTTCCTTAGGAGGTGAACTAGGTGGTGGAGATTGTGGAAATATTGCTCTCCTTTGCTTTGGATCTTCTTGAGATTCTTCTGCTCCCACCAATTTTCCTTCTCCTCTTTTGAGCTTGAGCCTAGTAAGCATCTAAAAAATTGCAAACAGTTAAACAATTCTTTGCACTAAAAAACACCAGAGAATAAAAACTAGCTTTGATACCAATCTGATATGAAATTACTGTATTAGTTTTGTTGTGCTAAGCGTCTTTTCAATTTATAAACATGTGCATACTTGTCTCATTAGTTTGCTTAAGGATCGAGGATTTTAACCATGAATTGTAGATTATTTTAGTGAATTAGAAGCATGAAATAAGCACAAATAACACTGAACAATAGTGTAAAATAGATAAATAAGTCACCACATATAATTTACATAGCAGGCATGATGAAGCAGTTCACCCCTCCTGGGCTACATCTGCTGGTCCAGCTCCAATGGCATTTCCATCTTTCAGTATGCTCAAAATTTTGCAAATACATGTATTTAGAGGCCTTTAATGGTTGTTTTATCTACACCAATGGCTCCATAATGCTCCAATTAGTCAAAAATGACTCTTCATTCACTCTGAATGGGCGAAACTTGAGTCTACTACTCTTTTTCCCAATTACACATAGAAAAACTCCACTAAAAATGGAGAACTCCACTTATCTCCAGTTAAAATAGCCAACTCTTCCCAAAATGGATCACGCGAAAAACCTCTGCCTGTTTAAAACATTGAATTTAATGGTTGCAATTGGGATGACCACATGCCAACCCCAAACCGCAGTCTTCTAACCATCGGCGAAACTATAGGCAGAAACTGCAGTTAAGTTTTTAAACGTGGGTTGACTGTCGAACGTTAGCATTAAACTGCCACATTTAACCTTTGAATGTGGCCATGTGACATATATGAAACCATTGACGGAGACTGCGCTGTCAGTTAAACTGTCGATTTGTAACATTTGGTTGGAGTTAAACGTTGTAATGTGACCACCCCGTGGGACCGCTGGCAGTCCCAACCACCAAATGTGATCACATTCAAACATAAATAGAACTTGCGAAAAATGAATGTTAAGAACCAACGTGTGGCTCGAGCGGTGTAGCGTGTGTGTGCTCTACTAGAGGTTGCGGAGTTGAGCCTTGCGGACCTCACCAAAATTTTAAAATGCCATTTCAAGGACACGTGGCGGCCTCAAGGCTGGCCATGCATCACCCCCTGATTGGCCCAAAACATAAACGTACAACCTCATTCAACCAATAAAAGACTACCACTTTTCATCCTGCGGTTGGCTCTGAGGAAGGAATATTCCT
This sequence comes from Pinus albicaulis, assembly GCA_034641835.2. Lineage (NCBI taxonomy): Eukaryota > Viridiplantae > Streptophyta > Pinopsida > Pinales > Pinaceae > Pinus > Pinus albicaulis. The sequence goes on from CM076582.1 coordinate 1,596,693,840, forward strand.
TAGAATATTCCTTTTGTTGATTGTGCATCCTAATCAACCCTGGTAAAACTATCGCAAAATTTACCTATTTGGCTTCTCGATCAGAATGTGATATCTCCCTCATACGACATCGGTTTTTTGAACTATTCACGGTGCCGGAATTAGGAAGACGAGATATACACAACCATTTTGGCTTCAACCCAATCTTGTAGCTTTTAATTTTGAGAAAAATTTATGAACTCATGATCATGTACGGACATATTTTTAGAAAAAATATAGAACCTGCGAAAGATTGTGAAGCAATCGCACAGTTCACTAGGGTTAAGAAAATAAATTTTCACAAGTCACGAAACTGTGGGGAAAATAGCCGTGGTGTCTTTAGATCAATGTCCCTATGGATTTTGGATTTACAGACGTGCAACTAGCACGATTGATCAAGAAACAGTGGCACGTCCTGTGCATCGTTTGAGCCGACATCCCCTTGACTAAAGGGCTAGCATACACACTGACTGTGGATCTGTATGGTTGAATTACATGCGGTACCACATCTGTTTGAGGGACATATGCGAGGTAATGTGCTTGTTATTAAGAAAGGCGTGCGACCCGACAGAAAGACAAATTTTTAAGTCTATGAGGCTAATTTTGGTTTTCTACATCGTTGTTGGAAGAATGGGTATGACATGGAGGGAGTTTCATTGGGAGCATATCCCGATAGCAATGATTGGAGATGCTTAGGAAAGTATGATTTCTAAGCAGATGTGGGTTGCTAAAGTTCGATTAGAACCCTCTACTTAGGTCATAGGAGGATTTCCTCCATTTTGCAATAGGGAGATGGAATCAAGATCGAGAGGCTCTCTATATTCAGGGTCGTGATTTGAAATTCACTGCTACGATGGATGTCTACTTTGTGACAGGTGATCTAGGTGGCTCCATAGATAGACATAGGAAAAAAGGGGGCTTATGGTAGCTCAAAAATAAAAGTGTTCGAAATGATTTCCAACCAGGACCAGAGCGTAGATCTCGTCATCCTAATCGCAACGGTGTGAATGATTTATAAAACCAGGCTCATACGTGTAATTTATAAGCAGTCAAATTTTTGGGTTGACTTAGTGACTTGCCAGGCTTAAAGAAGGCGGAATTTTGCCGAAATTGGGCCATCGGATTCTAGGTGAAATTGTGGGACACTTAAAATGTCTGCTAATGCCCAAAAATTGAATTTTTAAAATTAAACAATTTAGTTTTAAAATAAAAAATAAATATAAATAAATATATATATATGTGGGAGGGCGAGCCATGACCCCCACCCTACCCCCTCAGATCCGTATATCATAAAAAATATTAGTTATGGGCCGGCGAACCGTGACCCCCACCAGACCCCACGGAGTCACCACTGTGCTCCACATAGCACAATGATTGTAATAACCATGGCAACGGGGTTTGAACCCGCCCATCCAGAATGGCCGACCCGCCTCCCGGGTGCCCACACACTAACCAATACACATATATGTTACATATAAAGACTATGACCCCTCCATTTGCTTGGGTAGGACATATGGCAAGTGGTTGGGTGAGCCGCCCAATGCAAACCTAACTCACACTAAAAAAATGAACTCCACGCCAACTAGAAAATGACTATGTCGAGGGGTTGGGATTTGATCCCTCAACCTCTCCTCCTCCGCCCAAACAATTTTACCAAAGCGCCCAATGGTGGATCTTGGAAAAATCCACCCACGAAATGTATTTAACCCCTCATTTTCACCAAATGCGAGAGGCCAAGGCAGAGCAGGAGCGCACATGTGGATCGAGGCAATGAATTTTTTATTACAAGCAGAACCATGGGCAAGCCCAAAAATAGGGTACGGAACCATGATCCTTGAAATTTTCCCAAGGAGGTAATCTTTCTCCATGTCAGAATATAGTCAAGTTTACAGTCATTTTTCACGGTTTTTCACATGGAACGTAATGGCAAGTTCTGATTCACCTTTTGAGTTTCATATTTCCAGTGCACCCATGGAGCAACATCTTTGAGGAATCCAAGGGGAATCTAAAATATTCCTTTTTGCCCCAGATTTTCACTTCGTCAGAATTCAGAAATTTGATAGTCGATTTTGCACTATTCGACGTCACAAATCTGATGGCATATTTAGATTTTCCATCCGAGCTTTATATTTTTTGGCCACTTTTTGAAGTGTAGTTGCAAGCATCAGCATTCACTGAGTGAGCAGTCGATTTCACACCTTTTGACGCCACGATTGTGATGGTGATTTTAGATCCAGCAGTAGAGCAGCTCATTCTTTATTCATCTTCAGCGTGAGGTATATGATGTGTTGATTTCATGTAATTCTTTGTCTCTTTACTATGAGATGCATTGTGTTGTATAGATCCATGTTGATGTTTGATGTGGGATCTTGTTTTGTTCTTGATGTGAGATGTACTTTCTATCATGGATTTGTATTATGTCTAAGATCCCTTTGATGCCATGTTGGCGGGATACTCATTGTCACATGTATGTTGTTTGAGATCCCTTGTTTTCCATGGTGGCGGGATAATCATCGTCATTATGTGTGAGTTATTGTCATATTGACAAGATTCCTTTTTGTGAATGAGAGTTCCTGCAGCGGAACATCTCATAGAGAGGTCCATCCACTCCTGCGTGAGGGAATTTTCCTTGTACGACAAAGAAAACACCATCCATGTACATCTTCACTTCTTATAGCACTTAATGCAGCAGCCTACACCATCTTGACATCGAGGCCCAGAGACATAGTCCCTCCTCGATGAACTCCGTTATCAATGTCTTATGTTTCTCATGCTTGTTATGTTCCTCTTCTTTATAGTATGTATTTTTTCATTTATGTTCATTGATGTTTTAATTAAATGCAATTACAACACATCAGCCGAAGTAAAAGGTCTTGGTTAATGGTATCAAGAATTTACCCAAATCAAGTGGTATCAAAGGAGGTCTTATTTCCGATTGGATTACAGGCGTGAACTATTGAACCTTCACTGAGTTGAGCCATGGAGGATGTCAAGGACATGTACGAGACCATGCTCAGGGTGTCTGAGAAAGCAGACATGTTGTACGAGGCTTATGAAAAACAAGCAGTAGAGAACGTCAGATTGAAGACTCTCCTACAGGAAGAGAAGGAGGAAAAACATCGATTGCAGCTTAAGTTGCAAGCCATGATAGAGGCATGGGAAGAATTGAAGCACAACAAAGTAAGTCTTCAAGAAGATCATGATGCATTGAAGGCACTCCTACATCAAGAAAAGGAGGAAAATCAGTGATTGCAACTTCAACTACAAGCTGCAATAGAGGCCTTGGAGGAAGTGAAGCGCAACGAAGGCTTACAGAAGCCTTCTTCACCTATGTCAAAAACGACAGTTGAGGTAAACAGTGTTGATTTCTCTTCAATTTCATCTTCACATGATTTCATTTCTGTTGAAAGTGTGGAGATACCCATTACAGGAACCGACATGAGCCTCCTCACCAAGATGGGGTACAAAGGAGGAGGACTTGGCGTTCTTGGCCAAGGCATAACTCAACCTTTGGAGGTTGTGCAGAGACCTCGCTATGCAGGTTTTTGATACACAGAAGAAGGATGTTCGAAGGACATCAATGGAAAACATAAATTAATGAACTCTTCAGGGAAGTAGAATGATGGGGATACTTCACCATCGTTCCATGGTAATGCATGTTGCAGTAAAATATTTGAGGCAAACTCCCATCACCATGATCACACCAGAGACCACCAGAGAAGGTATAATAAGTCTCGCTATTCCACAGTGCATTTTGATTATACGAATGCTGATAACCATGGTCATAAATCATGGCATCGAAAAATGTGTAATTTTTGTGGTTTACATAACCATTTTTTTTCTAAGTGTTGGAAAAGGATGGCAGCACAAAGGAGGATGAGGCATGGAAAGCCTTCTCCACAGTAGGGAAAGAAATCGGTTAAGCAGATTTGGAGGAAAAATACCTTTTGCACCCATTGCAACCGAAGTGGCCATCAAAGAGCCACGTGTTGGAGAGTCCATCCACAACAGGGCCTCAAAGACAAAATGTCCATGCAAAAACCAGTTGAAAGAGCTGATCGACAAGCAAATTCCCCACAAGGGAATGGCCCATTCACTTTGTTAAAGAGGGGTTTTTCTAGATATATTAGCTTGTCATGGCCATGTTTTTAAATCATATGTTTCATTTTTAACTGTAAAAGTGATGATGTGTTTTTCCATCACTTGTTTAAGCAACAATGATATTTTGTTCATGTTTTATGAGTCATGTGATGCATTTCTTTCATGTAAAAGTAATGAGGTGTTTTCCATCACTTCCAAATGTGACGATGATGTTGTTTGCCTTGTAATGATAGTTGGGGTGTGATTTCCATTTCGATGTAAAACTGACCACTGAGTACATGTTATAAACTCGTGGCAAGTATGGGAATTTTGAGGTCATAGTTGGTCAATTTGAGCATGTAATTTGCAGGGGATTGTACTATAGCTTTGCAGAAGGTGTAGATGTTAGTTCATCGCTTAAGGCTCCGAAGAACGAAGGTGACGCAGATGGAAGGGTGACCTTTTTAGGATGCTTGTGGTGCAGACATAGTACACAGCAGTTACAGATTATTTTTTATGCTTTTGGAGGACCAAAAACTCCTCAGTGGGGAGGATTGATCTAGATGGCTCGAGAGACACACACAGGACAAAAGGGGGCTTAAGGAAGCTCAAAAATAAAAGTGTTTGGAATGATTTCCAACTAGGACCAGAGCGTATATCTCGTCGTCCTGATCGCAGCAGTGTGAAGGGTTTGTAAAAATGAGCTCGTACGCGAAATTTAGAAGAAGTCGAAGTTCTAGGTTGACTTGGTGACTTGGCAGGCTTAAAGAAGGTGCAATTTCACTGAAATCCGGCCACCGGATTCTGGTCGAAATTGTGGGACACTTAAAATGTCTGCTAACACCCAAAAAATGAATTTTTAAAATTAAACAATTTGGTTTTAAAAGAAACAAATAAATCAATATATATATATATATATATATATATATATATAGATAGATAGATGGGAGGGCGATCCATAACCCCCACCCTACTCCTCAAATCTGCATATCATAACAAATATTAATTATGGGCAGGCAGGTCGTGAGCCGCGCCGGACCCCACAGAGTCACCATCGTGCTCCACATAGCATAACGGTTGTAATAATTGTGGCCATATATATGAACCATGGGTGGAAGGGCTTGAACCCACCCGGCCAGAATGGTAGACCCGCCTCCTGGGCACCCACACACCAACCAATACACATATATGTTACGTATAAAAACTGTAACCCCTCCACTTGCTCGGGTAGGCCGTATGGAAAGTGATTGGGTGGGCCGCCCAATGTGAACCCGAACCACACTAAAACAAAAAACTCCACACCAACCAAAAAATGACTATGTTGAGGGGTCGAGATTTGATCTCCCGACCTTTCCTCCTTTTCCCAAACAATTTTACCAATGTGCCCAACGGTGGATCTTGGAAAACTCCACCCACAACATGTATTTAACCCCTCATTTTCACCAAGTGTTGGAGGCCAACGTAGAGCTGGAGTGTGCACGTGGATTGAGGCAGTGAATTTTTTATTATAGGTGGAACCATGAGCAAGCCCAGAAACAGGGAGTGGAACCATTATCCTTGAAATATTCCCAGGGAGGCAATTTTTCTCCATGTCGGAATATAGTCAACTTTACAGTCATTTTTCACAGTTTTTCATAGGGAATGCAATGTCGAGGTCAGATTCACCTTTTGAGTTGCAGATTCTAGTCCACACATGGAGCAACACCCTTGAGGAATATAGGGGGAATCTAAAATATTCCTTTTTACCCCAGATTTTCACTTCGTCAGATTCAGAAATTTGACAATCGATTTTGCACTATTCGGCGTCACGAATCTGATGGCATATTCATATTTTCCATCTGAGCTTTATATTTTTCGGTCAATTTTTGAAGTGAAGTTGCAGGTGTTAGCATTCAGTGAATGAGCAGTCGATTTCACACCTTTTGACGCTATGATTGTGATGGTGATTTAGATCCCGCAGCAGAATAGCTCATTCTTCAGTCATCTTCAATGTGAGGTATATGATGCATTGATTTCAGGTACTTCTTTGTCTCTTTAATATGAGATGCATTGCCTTGTACAGATCCCTGTTTATATTTGATGTGGGATCTTGTTTTTTTCTTGATGTGAGATGTAATTTCTATCATGGAACTGTATTATGTCTGAGATCCCTTTGATGCCATGTTGGACGGATACTCATTGTCACATGTATGTTGTTTGAGATCCCTTGTTTTACATGTTGGCTAGATACTCAAAGTCATTATGTGTGAGTTATTTTCATACTGATAGGAGTCATTTTTGTGAATGCGAGTTCCTTTAGCGAAACATCTCCTAGAGAGGTCCATCCACTCCTGCATGAGGGAATTTTCCTTGTACGACAGAAAAAACACCATCGATGTACATCTTCACTCCTTACAGCACTTAATGCAGTGGCCTACACCATCTTGACACTGAGGCTCGGAGACGTAGTCCCTCCTGGAAAAACTCCATTATCAATGTCTTATGTTGCTAATGCTTGTTATGTTCCTCTTCTTTACGTCATGCAATTATTTATTTATGTTCATTAATGCTTTAATTAAATGAAATTATAACACATCAGTCGAAGTAAAAGGTCTTGGTTAAGGGTATCAGGAATTTACTAGCATCAACAGGATCGGTGCCTCATGGAAAGGTACTATCGATGTCGCTTCCGCATGGTCAGGTGTATATGCAGGCGTGGGTAGGGCACCACTGTGGGTATGATGTTATTGATCGGGGTTGCGCCTGGATTGATATCATTTTGGATTTATTTAAGATATTCATTATAGTAGTGATTGTGCACCTTGATGGATCAACATCCCTCACCGTGTTTCGGGACCACAGATCACAGTCCTTTAGTGACTTCATTTGGGCATATTCTATCACTGGGCCATTTTCTTGCACCGAGGGATAAAAACACAGCTTACACAGGTGCGCAGGGGGAAGTCACAAAGTTTTTTATATGTCATCATACTTTGCATCATACTCTATGAGAATATTATGATGTTGCGTCCTATACTAGTGGTGTCTCTAAGGCCTCAAAGAGATCCACAGATACAGTGGTGGGCCCTTGTGATGCCTCGTGCAGGCGAGGGTGAGGTGGGGCGATACTAGAACCCCACAATAGAGGGTTGGTTTATGTCCAACTCTCAGATGATTATAGATTTGATCTGAAAATGGGTTGGATAACTTGTTATGCTTTTCAAGAACCTCCCACACAATTAAACAAATAAAATATCTAGCTTATACTTGACATTTGCATAATTTTTTACTTGAAATGGGTGTATGTTTTTTAACTATTCAAGTGTCTTAATTCCATTTGTTTTTTCTAATATTAAACATGTGTAACAGCAATATAATGCAAAAAACAAACATCCACACACAACAACAAATTTAATCTAGGAGTTGACCCGAATATTGTGGGCTACATCTCCTTGAGCTCTTGTCATCTTGACTTGGCTATTTGGGATTGTTAGGCCCCCGTAATTTGTTAGATTGGCAAGACCAAATGTACAAGGGTAACATCAAACCAGTCTTTGGAGTCCTAGGACGTAGCCTTCCTGGACTCAGAGAGGGCTCTCTCTATGTTTTTGTAAAGGATGTGAACTTAATTGATTTTAGGGTTTTGATTTTAGGCTAGTTATAAGGATTAAGGTTTGTTTGTTTGTTTGTTTGGTTGGGTATGTTTTCAAGCAGAATAAATAGAGTGAGAGAGGTTTAAACCATTGGGATATGGAGTCTACAAAAGGTCTTGAAAGGTACAACAATAGGTCAAGGGTGTCTCGGAGGGCAATTATAACAAAGCCAAATGGATCTAAAATCTTATGTGAGTGAAGCGAACATTAAATTTTGAACATAGTAGGTGCAAAGGGTAGTTCAGAATCCTTTTTCAAATACTTTTAACAATAATGGCCTTTAAGATTACTATGCATAAATAAATAACCAAATACAGGGCATACCAATAACTTCTTTGACCAAACCCTAGCAAGTAAGCACTAAGACAACAATCCAGTCAATCATAGAAAGCAAAAAACTTGTAAGTCTTCTAGTGATTTCACCTTCAAGAAAAGAAAACATTTAAGATAAACATATAGTAGAGATCAAAGAGTAGAGAACTCCTAATTTCCTTAATCAAATGACAAATACCTCCAAAACAACCATTTAAGATGAAAAAAAGGGCATGGAAAATCATAAACCTCTTCAGCTAAACCTAATCAGCAATACTTCAAAGAAAAGACCTTAAAAACAATGTTTAAGTTATATCAAAGAGCGGGGCTAACCATGAACTACTTTGACATTGGCTTCATAAAATCATCTTTAAGATAAACAAGCATAAGTGGAACTAGAGAGAATTTAAGGCTTCTCTAATTTGACCTAGCAGAGGAAAACATACAAGCAGTAGAGAGCAAATAGAGCTAAGGTGCCTCTAAACAACATTTCTTAGCCTAAAATTTCTGTCCTACTGTAATAGAAAGATGAAACAAAATGATAACATAATAAAACAAACACTAAAGAAGAAACAAATCACCATTAACTATTGTTAGTATGAATCTTTCGTCGAAAAAATACCACTTTAGCTACGCATAACAAATAGCCCTAACATCAATTATGGCTACCAATATCTTTAAATATGCAGTTAGTTGATCCAAATAAAGCTGCACAAAGCCAGATCTATGCATAAAAGACATTAAGCAGTGAAAATGAAATTTTGCTCCATGCATCCAATAGATAAGACAAGAACAATATATTTGAAAGAATTTTTATATTAAAGGGGCACCTGAGAGGAAAACAAGAAAGGTGTTTCCAATTCTCCTCAATGGGATGGGTTATTTAAAGTCCTCAGCATTTCAGATCTAAAACTTCTCTCTCTTGTTGGTGTAGAAAACCCAGACAAACATAGAACTCAAAGGGAGCTCACAAAGCAAATGATGGAGAATGTGACAATGATAATGGCTCAAAGTCAGACCAAGAGTATAGATCCAGAGTGATCTAATGCAATGAAAGGTGACAAATGAATGGGAAAACCCTTCTATTTATAACAAAATATTAGGGCGGTCTAGAACTTTGGTGCGTGAATAAAATATTATTTATCAAATTCTAGAACCACCTTTTAGGAATATTTTATTATATTTGTTGGAGGGGAAAGGATTTTTGACTTGGGTCAATTCCTTTATTTATAAATAGTAAATAAATAAATGATTTATTTATTATTTTAAGGAAATGGTGTAAATATAATTAAATAAGTAATGATTTATTTAATTATTTATAAATGATTTAGTCAAATTTAACTAGGAATATTATTTAAATAAGGATTAAATAACTTATTCCTAGGAAATAATCAAATAAATAAGATTTATTTAATTGATTTCCTTGTTTTGGGTTAAATATGACCAGGAATAATAATTAAATTGATGTTTAACTAATTATTCTTTTAGGAAATATAAACAAATATAAATTTGTTTATTATTTCCTTTTGGGGTTTCCTATTTAGACCATAAACAACTTAATAAAGGTGTTTTACTAAGTTATTTCACATAGTGAAAGCAATTTTACTTAGGGTAAAATTGATCTTACATGGTGTACTTGGGTCCATCTAATGATAATAGGTTAGATAACCAAAAAATGGTGTAACAACTATGTTCATGGATCCTGCAAGTGAGCTTGCTCCATTGTCATGCACACCAAGACATCCACAAAAGCCAAAGCCAATTTATCTCCAATCTTCAAGTCTATGATATTTATTATCAATAATAATCCAACATGTACAATGAGGCCTCAATGTTATATTTAACTAGCAAGGAGGACAAAACCCCTAACTATGGTTTTCAAAATTTCATTATTACATCATAAATGCCAAATTTGTCCATTGAGACCATGCAAGGCCCAAGGCACCAAATATATAATTTAATAAATGAAAAATAAATCCTAACACCTAACTTTGGAAAAAAATTGACTTTGAGGCTCCTCAATAACTCCAAAATATCTCCAAGTGTGTTTTTTTTACTTTGCAGGCATGGGCACAGCATTGAGGTCCAAGGGCGTAGTGCCTGGACCAAAAAAAATGTTTGTTTTATAACTAAGATTTTAAGGTCTTCCAGTTGTCCAAATGAGCTCAATGATAGTTCATTGGAAAGCTTATCCAGACTAGTTTCCAAATACAATTTTGTGATTCCTTTTGGTTTCCATTTTAATATCCAAAAACGCATTCTCCCAATACTTCTCAGGCCGCAGCGCCAACTCTGAAAATAGGGCAGAAAGGTGATTTTTTGGGTGTTTGTGGCACTTTTGGAGGGCCAAATCTGCTCCAAATGATCTGAAATTTTGTGTCGATGATGCCCTTGGCCTGATGAATCTGAAAATTTAAAAAAATCATCAAAATATTTCCCCAAAAAATAGCACAACGCTAGTGGCGCTGCGCCCTTGGCAATTTAAAACAGTCAAAGATCAAAATTTTCAAAAAGTTGCCAAAATCTGAATTTGCTTTTCTTATTATGTTTGGGATGCCTGTAGGGATGAATCAACAAGGATTTAAAGGTTTTATTTTCCTTTTGCCTCCTTGAGGGCTTGAATTTTAGCAAGGGCTCTTTTGAGCTTGGCCCTTGCAATTTGGTTTCTTAAGGCATAGTGCCTTGTCATCTTCTTTTGGAGGTCTAGGTCCCTCTAGGTATTCTCCAACAAACTCTCTAATTGCATGTTCTCCTTCTCAATCCAAATCTCTTGATCATAGTCAATATCCATGGCAAGAAGCTCACTTGGAGTGAGTTGCTCTGCCAAGGTTGCCTCTTGATCTCTCTCCTTGGCTAAGGCCTTCTTTAAGCCAATTATCCTTGGCCTCCTCCTAGGAAGTTGTTCTTCCTCTTCATCAGTGTCCCCATATATATACAAGGCCTCATATAGCTTAGCCTTGGCTTTTGTAACCTCTTTTTGAGCTCATATAGCTCTGACCTCATATATTTCCTTCTATGCCTCCAGCTGCTTGTTTTCAATCTCATAATAGTGGATCACATTCCTAGCCCTACCTAGATTGGCTTGCAAATCTTTAATTTGGGCATCTTTGCTTTTGAGAAACATGCTTGAGATCCTTGCCTCATTTTCATCATCACTTTCAACATGAATGAGTTCAAATTATTGTTCATGTTGTTCTTATTCTTTTTCATCCATGACCTTTTCTTTGCCTTTGTCAAGCTGCTTAGTTGATGTATAAGGCATGGCCCCTTGCCTCTTGAGGGCAGCAAAAACATGCCTATTTCCTCTTTGGTATGTCAAAGAAAAAGGTTCAATATTACTTATCTCAGTGCCATATGTCTTATTTCCATATTTTTTTTCATCATGGCTCTTATCATCATTGCTCCCATGGCTACCTTCACCACTGGTATCATGGCCTTTTGACCCACTATCATCTTTAGTGCAAACATCATCACTATTTTCTGCTTCAATGCTCTTTATTTTATCACTGTCATCCTCCTCACTGGTATAATTTCCCTTTTCCTTGTTTCTTTCTTCATGGCTCTTTTACTCACTACCTTCTGCACTGCCCTTATCACTATTTTCTTCACTGATTTCATACTTGACAATATTTTTCTGTTTGTTGTTCTTTAGTCTGATCCATTGATTTGTGTCTGTTTGCTGCATCATTGTACTTTCTTCTGATTGTTATCATTCTCTCTATTTCATCTTTCTCTCACTATATCTTCTTTCTTCTTTATCATATTTAGTCTACTTCCTCACTATCATCTTTACTACTTTCTTTCATTTATTCTCACTCTCCTTGCTTTCTCCATCGCATCGCTGTCTCTATTATTACTCTCTCTCTCTGTCTGTTTCCATCATTATATCACTATCATTTCACGTTTGGATCATTTTCTGCCTGTCTATATTTATTTATTTTTTATCATGAGAATAAATAATTTAAATGCCCATTTTTCATTGTCTCCTCCTTTATAGATCTCTGTATCATGTATGTGAAGGGGGGATTCTTGAGAGAAAATAAAGAGTGTCATTGGACCCTAGGTGAAGTACGTATAGAAGGATGAGGAGAACAAGAAGTGAACAAGAAGGATTGTTCCATAAGTAACATGTGAAGGGAGCAAGATACATGAGAATGCAGGCCTAAGATGAGGTAAGACCAAAGAGATTCAATTTGCCTGGGGATCAGGAATATTAACAAGATGGGCCAGAGCAAAACCTTCCTCATGAATGTCCTTTCCTGCACTGAGATGTAATGGGAACATCTTTGATCAAAGATAAGGTAAAGAGGCTTTAATCTTCAGGGGCACCTTCTTCTGGCAATATATATACTAATACTATTTTGTGAGGTGAGACAGGTAAAAAGATCCTAACCCATAAAGTGTGCATATGAGTCTAATGGAGGAGCAAAGCCCCTGAGAACCTCCCCTCACATGTAAAATACTTCCAGTAATGATTTCATCATAGTATACTTCTAGCAAATGTGGAGGGGGTGGTGAAAATGACTTTGGTTGTCTTCCTTTTGCTCCTTGAGAGTTGACATGTTCATTTGATGTTTTTTGGAGGGCTGCACACTATAGTATCTTCAAATATTTCTATTTTTTTCATCACAATATTCAACTTATCTTTCTTACCTTTTCTCACTAACCTTTTACACTATTTGTATGCAGGCTACTGAAATGATGATTTTTAATTTCTTTTTTCTTCTCGAGGCATGACAGGTTGAGCTTGGCAATTTTTAAGATGATTTCATACACTTGCAGTTTCAAGATCTTCCTTTAGTTACACTATGGAGCTCAAACCATCTTTTGATCATTTTGGCATGACAAACTCCTTTTGATAAGTATGGAATCTGATCAAACATTGATATCGTCCAATCCTTTAGCTTTCATCATGGAGTTTGGCTTACCATTTTACCTTCTCTGACACTTCTGATGGCTGGTGACTGAAAACACTGATTTCACCTTTCTTACTGATACTTTATACACCTTTTCTCTTTGAGGCTTGACATATTCACCTTGGAAAACTTTGGGATGCTTGCACACATCAGCACTTTCACAATCCTTTCTTTGCTGGCATCATGGAGTTCAAACCATGCATTTCACCTTCTTTGGCTATTTTCCCAAAACCTTAGGTGTCTGGAGTGCTTTAAGACAATCATCGGTGTTGTCTTCTAAGTTCTCTATAGCCCTTTCAAATTCATTCATTTTTGTCTAGTTCACCTCACCTTTTCCCTGTCTTATCAATAATTTCTAATAAACTTCTCTTTATGTTTGGCTTTTGGTGTACCTCCTCCATGGTCATTTCTGCATTTGATCCCTTCTTGGCACACTGTTGGCCCAATCAAGCTCAAAAACCCTAATTCTCCTTAAGACCAAGTGCTTCTTTTCTTCCTTGCTGCAAGATGTCTTCCTTTACGAACATACCATTTACCTTATCAATTTCTTCTTTTGATTTACCTCTTAACACTCCTACAGAAGTGCCAAGTTACATTTACCTTTTGTAGAACTTGAATTTGACAAGGTAGTCTTCTTTGGAGACTTTCAGATCTTTTCCTAAATAACCATGTCTCAAAATTTCAAGACCTCTGAACCATATTCTAACAAAGAAAAACAGAGTCTAAAACACCAATTATTGACCTTGGACCATATGAAACCCTAATTGACCTAGTGGGAGGATCCTTTGACTTGGTCTTTGACTGAAAATTAGCTTGGAGTCTTCAAGTGTAAAAACAGAGTATTGAAAAAGTGGTGTATTGAAGGTCCAAAATCCAATGTACATGACTTATATAAAGAGCCTACGAATATAATTTTGAGACCATCAATGCTTGAGGAACCTGGTGAACATGGGAAGGAATAGGCTTATAGGTAACCCTAGATGGAAAGTGGAGTCATGGGCAAGGGGAAACTAGAGTAATGAGGTTATAGGTGAGAAAAAAGGATGGATATGAGTGGCACAAACCCATAAGGAGTCCTTTAGGAGTGGCAGGGTGACCATGGAATGGAAAAATTGTAGAATAGTGAAAAAGTTTCTATAAGGATAATGAAGGCAGTGAGATTTCTAAAACCCACAATATTCAGGGAATTTTGTTTTTAGAAATCTAGAACCAATATTTAGTCATCTACAGATAGTAAAATTTACGGATGACTAACAATGGCTCCACTTGGGGGGGGAAGCTCCTTTTCAGGAGGTGTTCAAGACCTCATAGTTTAGATCTCTGAGTTTTGAAGACCAGTACCTTACTTGTACTTGGCAGATCCCTCTTCATTCATTTGTTGATGTTCTCTTGAAGTATGATCTCATAAAATATGAAAAAACATGATTTCTTCAATCTCAGCTCTACCTACCCTTCTTATTTTGCCTAACATTTTTTCTTCTTTTCGATGCACTTGGACTGGAAAACCCTTGACATTCTTTTCTTTTGAAAGAATAAAAATCATCTACTTGTACCCTTATCACTTCCAAGAGTTTAGATTAGGCTGATGAAATATGCTATTCTCTACATATTCCACTCATCTTTCAAGATTAAGTTGTTTGACAGACTTTATTCTCTAACCTACTGACATGAAATTCAAAATATGACCAAACCAGGATTAAGCAATCTAATTTTCCATGGGCTGTGGAATTTGGAAAAGCGGCACACAGAATTTATTTTTGCACAAGAAAAACTAAAAATTTGAGAGCTAATGATTCAGAATTGGTTATGCATCCCTCTCATTTTTCTTTGGTTCAAATTTATGCTTTGGTAACCAGCATATTTTCCTAATCTAATCTACTGACAAGCCAAGTTTAAATGGTTTGACAAGTCTACTTTCATTAACCTATCAGTAGAAATTTAAAACATGTTCAGTCATGATTAGGCTAGATGACTGAATCAAGACTTTTTTCTCCAAGGTAGTGGCATTTCAGCTTGCACACTTTCAGCAATACTCTTTTCTGGTATGGGGTTGCACCTATTCTTTTTCCTGCCCTCTTTTTCTTCTTTTATTTGCTTTTGTGTTTTTTTTCTGATTTTTCATCAATCAATGTTATGTACAATGAATGAAAGCTTCAAACTAGGTTTTGACAAAAATAGTGCTTGAGCATCCTACCATTGACAGGACCCCCAAATAAATCTATTACATCCAACTCTTGTAAGAAGAATGCATTATTACCTCTAACTGAATGAATTATGTAAGGACCCTTCCACAAATTTTCAAATTTTCCATGGTTGTCTTTGTCCTCTCTCCTTGAATCCCATTTCAAAACTTTGTCTCCATTCTGGAAATCATTGGCTTTGGTCCTTCTGTCAAAGAACTTCTTGATGTTATCTTGCACTTCTTGTGTTCTTTTGTAAACTTCTTCCCTTGACTGCTGCAAATAAATGGTTTGGTTTAGCCTCCTTTTCATATCATTCTCTTCTGATTGTACCTCTTGAAGAAGCTTCATAACTAGAACTCCCAATGATGTTGGGAAAACTGCATCCATGCCATACACTAAATTATAGGGAGACATATTGATTGATTTCTTGGTTGTTATTCTATCAGCCCACAGTGCATGCACTAGTTTTCTATGCCATGATTTTTTGTTTTCTTCCAACAACTTCTTGATGATATTCACCAAACTTTTATTAGAGGACTCAGCCAACCCATTACCTTGAGGGTAATAAGCTATAGAGTGCCCTAGTGTGATGTGGTACTTGTAGCAAAATTCCACCATTCTATTGGGCTTAATTGCAGCAACATTATAGGTGATGATCTTTCTTGGACAGCCAAATCTGGAAAAGATGTTGGTTTCAAGGAATTTGATGATGACTAAGTCAATGGAATTCCTTAAAGGGATGGCTTCTATCCATTTGGTGAAATAGACAATGGCAGTGAGGATCCACTTGTGTTGGGCAGATGAGGAAGGATGGATTTCTCCAATGAAATCTAAACCCCATTGCTTAAAATGAGTTTCAACACTGATAGGATGCAATGGCAAAGGCAGTTATTTTCTTTTTCCATCAAATATTTGGCATTTATGGCAAGTTGCAACTAGCTTGTGTATGTCAGGGAAGAGAGTGGGCCAATAGTAACCAACTCTAAGGATTTTGTTGGCTATGGTTTTCCAGTAGAGATGACCTCCACACTCTCCTTCATGAAACTCATGCATGATTCTATCTGCATCATCTTCAAGCAAACATTTAAGCAAGATTCCAACAGAATTTTTCCAACACAAAGCTCTATCTAGAATGCAGAAATTTAAAGCCTTTTGTTTCAAGAATCTAGCTTTTGTTTTGGACAAAGCAGGAGGAGAATTTAGATTAAAAATTACATACAATATGTCAGCATACCATAGTGATTTGAGGAACGCTTCTTCAATGGGTGGAGTCTCCAGTTCCTCCTGTTCATCCAAATAATGTAACATGTTTATGTCTAGTGCTTGAAAAAAAAATTCAGCCATGAGTTTGGCAAGTCCTTGTCCTTTAATCAGTTTAGTGGGTCTAATTTCTAAATCATATTCTAAGATAATAGCAATCCACTTACCCCTTTTAGCATCAAGGTCCTGATTTAGAATGCCTTTAACAACTGTATGTGGAACAAAATCAATGACATGGGAGTGCAAAAAGTAAACTCTAAAGTCTTTCAATGCTTTGATCAACGCAAAGGTTTGTTTCTCCATGATGTTATATTTTAGAGGTGCATCCCTCAATGCTTTGTTGAAGAAAGCTATGGGTTTCTCTTGTCCCATCATGTTCTTTTGAAGCAATACTGTAGCAATAGTGTGTTCTGATGCAAAGGAGAAAATGAAGAAATCCTTGGTAAAGTTGGGGTTGATTAGAACTGGTGTTTGGGTAAGTGCTTGATTTACCAGTTCAAAGGATTGTTTGGCTTCCATGGTCCGCTTGACTCCTACTTCTCTTTTTAGCATGTTTCTGTTGTTTCTTAGGAGTTCAACAAGGTTTGGTATGAACCTTCTTAGGAAGTTGATCTTTCCAATGAAAGATTGCAGCTCTTTAACGTTTCTAGGGTGGCTGATCTGTAATATACCTTCAATCCTTTTGGGGTCTATCTTTATCCCTTCTTCAGATATGACGTGGCCTAATATTTTTCCTTCTTGAAGACCAAACAAAGTTTTCTTAGGATTCAAAGATAGACCATATTTCCTACATTTCTTAAAGACCTTTCTCAAGTGAACTAGGTGTTATTCATTTGTTTTAGAATACATAGTGATGTCATCAAGGTATATCACTATGAAGTAACCTATGTCTTCAAAAAAATCTATGTCCATGGCTCTTTGGAAAGTGGCCCCTGCATTCATCAACCCAAAAGGCATTTTGACATACATGAATGTGCCCCAAGGTGTTGTGAAAGCGGTTTTGTGCTGATCATTTGGAATTAATAGTACCTAATTGTACCCTAAAAAGCCATCAAGCAATGATATTCTCTTAGAGCCTATCACCCTTTGAAATATATGATCCATCTTAGGTAAAGGGTATTTTTCCTTTAGGGAGGCTTTGTTTAAGTTTCTAAATTCTATGCATAGCCTAATCTCCCATATTTTTTTTCTTACTGACACAAGGTTTGAAACCCATTCCGAGTACCTGAGAGGGACTATGATTCCAGCATCATACATATTATTTATTTCCTTCTCAACTAGAGGCACTAAGACGGGGTTTATTCTTCTCAATTTTTTCTTGAACGGTTTCTGGTTTTCCTTGAGAGGAATCTTATGTTGAATAATGTTTGTGTCATAGGACTTCAAGTCATCATAACCCCATGCAAAAACATATTTAAACTCTTTGAACATCTCAATGTATTTCTGTTTGATGTGAGGTGGCAGAGTTTTGGACAGCTTGATCATTTTGGGCTCTTCTATACTTCCTATGTTGCATTCTTCCACATTAGTCTCGGTAGATTCCGTTTTTGGCTTCCTAGCAACATCATTGGAGTTAAACAACTCTTCTAAGGGGGAAATACCTCTTGGTAATGAGTTATCTTTGCATTGCAATACCTCAAGGTCCTTTTGATCTGGGTCACTAAAAAATTCTGCCTCATGAAAGTGTTCTAGCAGATTTATATCAGCAGTAGGAAATGGATCTGTTTTGGGTATTTTTTTCTTCATTAGGGAAGTATTGTGCATGATCTAAGCTTGGTTTTGGTGATGCAAATTCATTCTTAGATTGCAAAAAATATTCAATATGTTTATCCCCTTAAAATAATTGCCAATAATCTATGTTTTCAAGTATTGTAGGTCTGTTTTTTACTTTTACCATGTATTGTTCATTGGCATGGGGTATTTGGCAAGTGCTAGCAGCAAAAGCAAGTTCATTGGCAAGGTTGTTTTGAGCTCTAGGGATGGAGGTAAGCTCATACTTCTGAAAAAAATTCAGGAGGTCTAAGGTAGCATTCCTATATTCTCTTAGCCTAGGATTCTTGGTTGAATATTCTACCTTGATTTGTCTAATGATTAGCTCAGAATCTCCATGAACATAAATTTTCTTGGCTCCTATGTCTTTCATCAAGTGCAATCCTAGGAGAAGAGCCTCATACTCTGAAATATTGTTTGTGCATTGAAAATCTAGTTTGTATGAGTGGCCTTCATTTCTGTTATGTATCCAAACACCTGCTCCCGAACCATCTTTTCCATAAGAGCCATCAAAGCTCATGTTCCAAAGTGTTTCAAGTTCAGATTCGCCATTATGTTATTGTTCACAGCTACTAGAGTTTTGGCTGTCATGTTCTTCATTTTGTGCTTGGTTTGACTGTTCTGGTAAGCCTAGCTCTTTCTCATTTTCATTTACTTGTTCATTAATTTCATCTTCATTGTACAAGATAAATGAGTCAAGGTCTGAATGAATAGAATACAGAGGGGTGTTGTTTGGCCTATCTTGGTTGCTTACCATGTATTTCAAGTGAGACTCTCTGTACAATCTCCTTGTTTGGTAAAAGACCGAGATGGTAGCATATGACATGTCCATTTGGAGGTTTCCTTGAAGTTTGGCTCCCCATGATCTAGATAAAAGCATGCCATACTTCGGGGTAATGTCAGCCACTACAATGTCCATGACTAGGATCTTAGCGGGAATTTGTGCCAAATTGACACATAGATCCTTGCTTAGACCCAAACATTTGACTCTGCTTGAATCGAAAGAGTACAAGTATTTTTAAGGTTTGGTTGTTTTGAGGCCTAATCTCTCCATAACCACCTTGGGCATGAGATTGTGTGATGCACCAGATTCTAGCATAGCATTGTGCAAGATTTTTTCATGAATGTTTAAGTTGACATAGAATGGAGGGACAACTCCTTCTTGATATTTTCCCTCTACCTCGGGTCCAAACAAGAACTCTGGCTTGTCATCAGTTATAATCAGAGTGTCGGTGCCATTACGTATGTTCAAAGCTTTCAAAACTTGGGACCTATATACATCCTAAGTTACCAGTTCAGTAAGAGGTATGGCCATTTTGATCTTGGAAATCTCTCCCTAAAAAATAAAAGGTGTTGGTGTTCTTGGTATATTTACATCATTTTTATCACACATAGTCTTTTCAGCTACTTTGGTTTGCTAATTTTTATTTGGACTGTCATTTAGAGCAGTTTTTCCAGGGCCACTAGTTAATGTACTAGGGTAACTTGGGTCACCATTTGATTGGTTGGTTTTGTCTTTGCTTTGATTTGGATTCTTAGCCATCATGTTGGTGTTTTCTACTATCTTTTTGAGGATGTTTTTAGGGGTATTTCTAATAGCAGTTTCTAATTTGTTTTTCTTGGAGGCATATTGGGCTTTTTTACTCCTAAGGTCATACTACCTATGAACCTCCACGATGGCATTTTCAAATCCTAGCTTATACTCTTTAGAATCATCGTATTTTCTATCAGTTTGGCTTGGGGAAAATAGACCTTGTTCTTCTTCTATGAGAAAATCATCACCCTCATTATTAGAGCCTATTAGATTTACATGGTTTTCTTCATGCTCTTCAGTCTCTCTTTCCTCTTTATCTACATAGTTGTCTTGGAAAGGAGGCCTGATTTGTTGGTCATTGTCTCTTTGTCTGTTTTGAGGAGGGTCGCTTCTTAATTTTTGGTTTCTATTTCTGTTTTTAGGATTTGTTTGGTTTTCCCTAGGGGGTGCTCTTTCATTCAAACTGATTTTCTCCATCATCCTTTCCATTACCCTATCTAGATTGTCAATTTAAGCATCGGATGTGGAGGCCATAGTTTCATATTTGTATGTAACCTTCTTATTTTTCCTCATCCTAGCCCTCTTTTCAATTAAATTGGCTTCTACACTCACAGCTCATCTTTGCATGTCTTCTAAAGTTAGGGGTTCTCTTTCCCTCAATTGGTAGGCCATGTCTGGATCAAAGCGCTCTGGAAATTTTACTAAGGCTAGGCCTTGTGGGGGTTTCATGTGAGGTGGGAGTGCATTGTATATACTATTGAACCTAGTGCAGTAGTCTTCGACACTTTCCCCAACATTTCTCTTAAGGTTATTATATTCTGAGAAGATTTGAAGAGGGTTTCTCTTAATCTCCCATTTTTTTATAAATTTTTGGTAAAGGGAAGGGAGGTCATGAATGTTGTTAAGAGTTAAGTTTCTAAAAAATTTCTTTGCTTCTCCTCCTAAGCTTTGGGCAAACATTCTCATTTTTATGGTCTCCTCTTCTATCTCTTGGTAGTCAAAGGAGTCATTCATCTTATCTACATGTTTTTGGGTAGTGGTAGATTCAGCTCCAGTAAAGTGAGGGATTTTGGATTGGTAGTCTTAAGGCATGGGAAGTAAAGGTTGGGGTAGAACCAATAGGGCAAACCATGCTTCCATGATTGGAGGTAAAGTAACCCAAGGAGGGTTTGTGAGAGGGGGGTTTGTAAGAGGAGGTGGAGGATGAAATGGAGTGGTTTTCATAGTGGGTGTGTGAATGAGGGTGGTAGATGTACTTGGACCAGCAAGATGAGATTGAAAAGATTTGGAATGAAAAGAGCCAAATTTTCAGAGAAGCTGAAAATCAGGATGAGTGGAAGGAGAGGCTTTTATACTAGGACTCTACTGCAAATTTATGGGCTCAAGGTCTGTCTAGTTTATCCCACTTTGAGACTTAGTTCTAAAAACGTTTCTTCTATGGTGTAAGTCAAATTGGGGATCTTGCAAGGCTGTGAGGTTTTTAGGGATAGAACTTTCTTTGTGAATGGTCCTAATGGTAGTTGAATCTTCAGTCCTAGAAGTTTTCCACAAGATCTTTTCTAGGTCATCAACTATGGTAGGATGGTTAGGGTCAGGGTGAGATATGGTGCTAATCCTTTGTGAAGCTAGATTTCAGACCCAAATCACAGAGAGGTTGAAATTTTATGACTGTTTTTGAAAAGACAGACCTCTCTTAATAATTACTGAACTCACACAGTGTGTGACTAGGCTTTAAACTACTAGGACAGATTGACACAATCCCAGAGGAGTCTATGAGAACTAGTCAAGTTAGTAGGCCTACTAGAGGCCAGTGGAGTCGCTAGGTGGATGAGGTTTACTACTTTGAGAGATGGCTTGTTGTCCACCATCAATAGTTCAAAAACCAATCTAGAGATGTTTTAGGTTTTCTGAGTTTCTTATGTAACACTAAGCTTTCAATGAGTTTTCTCCAGGTGAGTCACCATATTGCTAGTATGGTGAATCAATTAGATACTACTATTTTCTAACACTTGATTTTCTAAGTTTGATAAGGATTTGAGAGTTCTTAAGGTGTACTTAGGATGTTACCGGCTCAGTTTCCCGATGTGATCGCCATTATTTAGGTCCCCATAATTTGTTAGATTGGCAAGACCAAATGTACAAGGGTAACATCAAACCAGTCTTTGGAGTCCTAGGACCTAGCCTTCTTGGACTTAGAGAGGGCTCTCTCTATGTTTGTGTAAAGGATGTGAACTTGATTGATTTTAGGGTTTTGATTTTAGGCTATTTATAAGGATTGGGGTTTGTTTCTTTGTTTGTTTGGTTGGGTAGGTTTTCAAGCAGAATAGATAGAGTGAGAGAGGTTTAAACCATTGGGCTATGGAGTCTAGAAAAGGTCTTGAAAGGTACAACAATAGGTCAAGGGTGTCTCGAAGGGAAAGTATAAAAAATCCAAATGGATCTAAAAGCTTATGTGAGTGAAGTGAACATTAAATTGTGCACATAGTAGGTGCAAAGGGCAGTTAAGAATCCTTTATCAAATACTTTTAATAAGAATGGCCTTTTAAGATTACTATGCATAAATAAATAACCAAATACAGGGCATACCAATAACTTCTTTGACCAAACCCTAGCAAGTAAGCACTAAGACAACAATCCAGTGAATCATAGAAAGCAATAAACCTGTAAGTCTTCTAGTGATTTCACCTTCAAGCAAAGAAAACATTTAAGATAAACATATAGTAGAGATAAAAGAGTAGGGAACTCCTAATTTCCTTAATCAAACCACAAATACCTCCAAAGAAACCATTTAAGATGAACAAAAGGGCATGGAAAATCAGAAACCTCTTTAGCTAAACCTAATCAGCAATACTTCAAAGCAAAGACCTTAAAAACAATGTTTAAGTTATATCAAAGAGCAGGGCTAACCATTAACTACTTTGACATTGGCTTCATCAAATCATTTTTAAGATAAACAAGCATAAGTGGAACTAGAGAGCATTTAAGGATTCTATAATTTGACCTAGCAGAGGAAAAAATACAAGAAATAGAGATAAAACAAAGCTAAGGTGCCTCTAAACAACATTTCTTAGCCTAAAATTTATGTCCTAGTGTAATAGAAAGATGAAACAAAATGATAACATAAGAAAACAAGCACTAAATAAGAAGCACATCACCATTAACTATGTTCATGAATCCTAAAAGTGAGATTGCTCCATTGTCATGCACATCAAGACATCCACAAAAATCAAAGCCAATTTCTCTCCAATCTTCAAGTCTATGATATTTCTTCTCAATAATCAAACCAATATGTACAATGAGGCCTCAATGTTGTATTTAACTAGCAAAGAGGACCAAAACCATAACTAAGGTTTTCAAAATGTCATTAATACACCATAAATGCCAAATTTGTCCATTGAGAGCATGCAAGGCCCAACGCACAAAATATATAATGTAATAAATGAAAATTAACTTCTAACACCTAACTTGTTAGGAGTAAAATAGCGAAAATAGTAAAGAATTTACCCAGAGAAATAAACATAAAAGGTCAGCAACAAATCATTAACATAAACACAAATGTTTAACCGGGAAAAACCCCAAACTCCGGGGAAAACCCATCCTAATAAAATTTCATTAGCCTTGGCCAAAACCTTGGCCAATCCAGCCAAGTGAGCCTTCACCGCTCACCTCCAGGCCTACATGACAATGAAATCTTCCCATCCTTTTATAAGCTCCATTACATGCAATACCGTGGGCTGAAAACTATGGGTGCACAATACCATGTGCCCCAAAACCACTACTATTTACCCTAGTCAAATATTAACTCTATCCCGAGTCAAATTTACCTAACAATTCCCCCCTTAAACTTGACTTGGGATTTCTTGACTAAATCCAGTCAAAAATTGCTAAGTGAGACAACCCTGCTCACTCTAGCTCCTCCCCCCACAAATTTTTACCCAAGGTAATTGTTAATTTGACATCCCCCTTATCACCGAGGTCTAAGCTAGACTTTACCAGTGATTACCCAGGGGTACGCATGCCATACCAGGTCTTACAATAGTATGCCCATTTACATGTAAAAATTAACTCCATTATATATATATATATATATATATATATATATATATATATATATATATATATATATATATATATATACATATATTTGTTTCATTGTTGTTATTCTTTGTATGACCATTCTCTACATTCATTGCTATTCATTTATTACATGCATTCCTTTCCTTCTCAGTCACATGCTCTTATCTCCTCCACCTTCCACGATGAAGCCCTTTACTTACACATCGAGAAATTACCAGAACATCATCGTCATTTTTATTGACGCTGATGTTCAACTCTATTTGTGCCTTATTTCCATAGCTCCATCACATGGCTTTTCTTCCAACGCCTACAGGTGTCGTCCAAAGCTCGATTTATGCATGAATCTCGCATTTCTCTATGGCTATTAAGCGAATTCATTGACCCTTGGCTTGGATCCACATGAATCACGATTCCTTCCGATTCAAGGGCTACCATGTGGTTAGCACTTTATCAAAATCAGTTAGTGTCGATGACACATCCATTCGTTCACGCACTGTTCATCCTTCAAGTCACGCGCAATGGATAAATTCACGCCTACCTCCAGAATGGCCCTAGGGTTTGGATCTCTTAGATCCTCTACTACCTCGACTCTAATGCTTCAAGAAGAGAATTTTTCCATGCCATATTTGTTCCAGATCTATACATTTCCACAATCCACCACAAACACAGATCTGGTCTCTTCCACCACAACCATGCAGATCAACAACATATCTGGTCTCACGCATGCAGCTCGATCCACAGCACAACAATCCTGCAGCTTCAGGGTCTGTAAGCCTGCACACCACCGGCTCTTATAGCGGCTTATATCTAGCTCACGGCTTACAGTTTCACAGTCTCACGCAGCAGATCTTCGGCCCCTTCAAAATACCATGGCAAGTAAACAGGCACTTCATGAATTAATTAAACAGGCACTTCAATCGATTTTGCAGGCAAACAAACCAGCCGCACAGACATCAAAACCTTTGCTTCGTTGAAGATCACATCTTTACATAGGTTGATCCATGCACGAAGTATGCACAACAGTCTTCCACAAATCAAAATCATTGACTGATACTGCAAATTGGGATCTGGCATATTTATTCTTCACACAAATAGTTTTTCATCCATGGCCATGCAGATCAATCCATTATGCATGCAATCACCTCCACGCTTGGTCGTCTACTTCACACGCAGGTCAACCATGCACACAGCACTCACATAGCCAGCGTATGGAAATTAGATAGGCAGCAGCTCCTAGCAATTATAATCATATTTTGCAGGCAGCATATCGATCTTAAATCTGTCTATTAAAACCTGAATCCTCTGATACCGATTGTTAGGAGTTAAACAGCGAAAACAGTAAATAATTTACCCAGTGAAATAAACATAAAAGGTCAGCAACAAATCATTAACATAAACACAAATGTTTAACTGGTAAAAACCCCAAACTCCGAGGAAAACCCATCCTAATGAAATTTCATTAGCCTTGGCCAAAACCCTAGCCAATCCAGCCAAGTGAGCCTTCACCGCTCACCTCCAAGCCTACATTACAATGAAGTCTTCCTATCCTTTTATAGGCTCCATTAAATGCAATACCGTGGGCTGAAAACTATGGGTGCACAATACCATATGCCCCAAAACCACTACTATTTACCCTAGTCAAATATTGACTCTATCCCGAGTCAAATTTACCTAACATAAATTTCGTAAAAAACTGACTTTGAGGCTCCTCAATAACTCCAAAATATCTCCAAGTGTGTTTTGTTGAATTTTTAGGCAAGGGTGCAACACTGAGGTCTAAGGGCACAACGCCAGGCCAAGGGTGTAGTTCCTGCACCAGAAAAATTGACTGTTTTGTAACCAATATATGAAGGTATTCTAGTTGTCCAAATGAGCTCCATGATAGCTCATTGGAAATCGTATCCAGTATAGTTTCTAAATATGCTTTTAGTTTTCCATTTAGTGTTCATTTTCCTGTCCAAACTCTCATTCTCCCAAGACTCCTCAAAGCACAGCGCCATCTCTAAAAATAGGGCAAAAAGGTGGTTTTTTTGGTGTTTTTGGCA
The DNA here is from genome assembly GCA_034641835.2 of Pinus albicaulis. Lineage (NCBI taxonomy): Eukaryota > Viridiplantae > Streptophyta > Pinopsida > Pinales > Pinaceae > Pinus > Pinus albicaulis. The sequence goes on from CM076582.1 coordinate 1,596,719,667, forward strand.
AATATGCTCCAAATGATCTGAAATTTTGTTTGGATGATGCCCTTGGCCTGATGAATCTGAAAATGTAAACCACTCCTCAAAATAGTTCCCCAAAAAAGAGCGCAGCGCACCCTTGGCACTTTAAAATAATCAAAAATAAAAAATTTCAAAAAGTTTCCAAAATCTGAATTTTCTTTGCTTATTGTGTTTGGGATGCCTATAGGGATGTATCAGTAATGATTTCATGGTTTTATTTTCCTTTTTCCTCCTTGAGGGCATGAATTTTAGCAAGGTCTCTTTTGAGCTTGGCCCTTGCAATTTTTTTTCTTAAGGCATAGTGTCTTGTCGTCTTCTTTTGGAGTTCTAGGTCCCTCTTGGTCTTCTCCAACAAACCCTCTAAGTGCATGTTTGACCTCTCAATCCAAGGCTCTCAATCAAAGTCAATATCCATGGCAAGCAGCTCACTTGGAGTGAGCTGCTCTGCCAAGGCTGCCTCTTGCTCTCTCTCCTTGGCTAAGGCCTTCTTTAAGGCAATTGTCCTTGGCCTCCTCCTAGGAGGTTGTTCTTCCTCTTCATCAGTGTCCCCATATCTATCCAAGGTCTCTTCTAGCTTATGCTTGGCTTTTTCAGCCTCTTTCTGAGCTTTGATAGCTCTGACATCATAGATTTCCTTTTGTGCTTCTAGCTGCTTGTTTTCAATCTCATAATAGTGAATCACATTCCTAGCCCTACTTAGATTGGCTTGCAAATCTTTAATTTGGGCATCTTTGCTTTTGAGAAATATGCTTTAGATCCTTGCCTCATTTTCATCATCACTCTCAACATGAATGAGTTCAAATTCTTGTTCAGTCTCATACTAGTCTTCTTCTTTTTTATCCATGACCTTTTATTTTCCTTCGTTAAGCTGCTTAGTTGATGTAGAAGGCATGGCCCCTTGCCTCTTGAGGGCAGCGAACACATGCCTATTTCCTATTTGGTAGGTCAAATAAAAAGGTTCAATGTTAATTATCTTAGTTCCATGTGTCTTATTTCCATATTTGTTGTCATCGTGGCTCTTATCATTATTGATCTCATGGCTGCATTCATCATTGGTATCATGGCCTTTTGACCCACTGTCATCATTAGTGCCAACATCATCACTGTTTTCTGCTTCAATGCTCTCTGTTTTATCACTATCATCATCCTCACTGATATCGTTTCCCTTTTCCTTGCTGCTTTCTTCATGGCTCTTTTCCTCACTGCCCCTACCACTATTTGCTTCACTGACTTCATGGATCTTATTAGCACTACTACTTTCTATCTCATTATACTTATCTGATCCATTGATTTGTAACTCATTTTTTTAAGCCTCATTGGCATCGTCTTCCTCATTACTGGATTCATCATTACCCTCTCCCTCATTTGCATCTTCTTCAATGATATCCTCTTCTTCTTCTTTTCTTCTTTACTGACATTAGCCTCACTGTCATCTTTGCTACTTTCTTCATTTGTATCTTCACTATCCTCAGGGCTCTTATCAGCATTGTTTGCCTCATTGTCATTAGGGCTCTTTATTCCACTGCCATCATCATCATCATCATCATTTCTATTGCTTTTAGCTTCATTTTCCGCATCTTCACTGATATCCTCCTCCTCTGTCTTTCTTCTTTACTGTTATTAGCCTCACTTCCCTCACTGTCTGATTTTTCATTGTCATCTCTTACTTTGTTAGATGCACTAGTATCCTGAGGTGAAGGTGAGGGATTTTGAGAAAGTGGTGAAGAAGGGTCATTATCCTTAGGTGAAGTAATGTGAGTAGATGGTGAGGTGGAGGATTCATGAGGTGATGGAATGTGAGCAGATGGTGATGGATGTGTAGTGGGGTGTGATGATGAAGGAGGAATGGGAGGCTGAGAAGATGAAGGTACATCTTGCTACTGTTGGCCTTGTGGATTGTTGAACACCTCATGGGCAATGAAAACCTCCCATGGAATTCCCTTATACTGCAATTTATGCATAACAACCATCTTGATCAGTGAGTCGTCGATGAGGCTTTGCATCTGCTAAGGGAAATCTCTCTTCTCTACAATATAGGACATCTTATCAATGCTTTTGTAGAGTTAATAGGGTAGGCGTAGCATCCTACCCCTAGTAAAGTTCATAAGCAGCCTATTTTGGTAGGATTAAAGCCTGAAGAACCTCCCCTCACATGTAAAATACTTCATAATGATTCTTGCTTGGGTGAAAATATGTTCATTTAATTCTGTTGTAGTATTTACCCAACTATTTAATTTGTCAATCTGAGGTTCGTAGGCTTACGAGACACATGCACTATATATGCAGGACTGAAGTAGAACTAATTTAATCTAAATTACTGAAATCAAATTAATCTAGAAAGGCATTGAAACACTAACTAGGAAAGCAGGAAATTGCATAAAGGAAAAGCAATACAACATGTGAAGAATTGAATGACAAACAACATATGTGAGCTCACAACAATAAAGCTATCTCAAATTATATTACAAGAATAAAATTACAAATCATGAACTCAAAAACTTAAAAACTCTATTTCTATTCTCAAAACTATCAACTAATCAACTTTTCCATTCCTCCCAAAATGAAGAGAGAGCACTCTCTTATATACATGAGGAATATAACCATCTCATAATTACATGTCCAATATTCTCTCAAGCACTCTCAACTAATTTCCCATTATTACAAAATATTATCCCTTTGAATCCTCCACACATCTCTCACATATCTTGGATAAGATATGCCAACCAAATCCTCCATGATCTTCTTCTTAGGAATAGGCTTGAATAATTATCTCCTTAATATGGTGGAGGAGATATTTGAGATGTATCTTGGAATTAATCCTTCACATATTTCCTACACATTACAAAGCTCACATATTCTTGAGATATATATATAAAAATATGTATATTTTCTAATATTTAATCATAAATTCACTTATAATACAAAAATGAATAAAATGGAAAATAAGAAGGTGAAACCCAAATATATTTATGAAAATGATGTAATGAAAGGTTAATGGGATGATGAAATGTAAGGAATAGTGAAGGAAAAGGTGGATAAAAATATGACATTTCTGAGTCCCAACATCCTCCCCAACTAAACTTGTTGCATGTCCTCATGCAACCATGCATGGAACTCTTTAAGAACATTTGGCATCTTGAGCTTTGGCTTTACATGATGATGTCTTTTAATAATGAATGTTTCCAGGATATGTGAAAGACATGAGTAACAACTTACATTTTCTTATGGTTGGTTCTTGTGTGACAACCATGAATACAGAGAATGTTGGTTCTTGTGTTAACAACATTCATTTCGTTTTCTGTTCTCCTTTATTTTTGGTTGGTTCTCATGAATACAAAGAATGTTGGTTCTTGTGTTAACAACATTCATTTCGTTTTCTGTTCTCTTGCTGTAATAATAATGTAAACACTCACTAGAAATCATAATGTGCATAAGAAAGCATTTTTGTAATATTAATGAAGCATGCCAATATGTATTTTAATGTGTATGAAGCAAAGTGCAACAAAGTATCGTTGGAAAAGAAATGTTGGTGAATGAGATAAAAAAAAATGAAGTGATAGTGGTGAAGAAATGGAATCATAGTAGTGAATATGTAATGAATATAGTTCCCCCTCCCCAACTGAATTAGTTGCATGTCGTCATGCAACTTGGCATTGGTCATGAAAGGAAATGTAGCATGGTGAGGGAATTTTCCAAAATATTCAAGTTAGCATATAAGGAATTGCATGATTAAAGATTAGAAAACAACATACCTCTACTTACCCAAGAATGATGAACTATGCAATAGGAATGTAGTTGCTACTGCTGCTGCTGGATCAGTAAAATGTGATTGATGTTGTTGTAACTGGATCCTGGGAAATGAAGGAATCTGAACTGCTGATGCTGAATCATGGAAAAGATAAATGCTGAAAGTGGAACTGTGGTACTGTCGTCGATCAGAATTCATGCTGCGGTAACTGCTGAGGGAGTCGTGAAAAAGTGTATAGTCTTCGGCTGCTACAAACTAATGGTACAAGTCTAATCATACGAAAGAATGTGTCGGTGTCGAGCATGAAAAGAGATCATTGGATTACCGGCCATTGATGCATGCCGTTAACCAATGCGAGGCAAACTCACCATTGATGTCAATGAGTGCCAAGGTACCCGAGTACATCTTGCGAAATGCGAATAAAGGGGTTGATGTCGAGCCATTTGCAAGATCTGACGATCAAGGGACATTGATGTATTCCCATGATTGTCAGCGAGAGAACTTGCCATTAAGGCATGCAAGTCTCAAGGTACCCAAAAGGAACTCTAGTCTATTTCCCAGATAAGGTGCTGATGTCGATGGGGCAAGACTTGTTGAAAGGTGGGCCTTAAGGAATCCCACATCAGTCAACGCGAGTTTGTACAAAAAGATTTGGTAGGACTATATATGGAAAGAACTCACGGCAAGCAGTGTGGATCAACATGGCTAAGAAAACAAGGCAATGTAATCATGGAAAGGGAATGAGTTTTATTCAGAAGGAAAACTAGAAGGCAAAAATAAACTGAAAAGGATTAAGGAATGTATGCGATTCAGAAAAATAGACGTGCATGAAGTCGTGAAAGATAAGGTAATGGAAGATGGGCTTGCAACACAAAGATGGTCTAGGCGTTTGGAAGGAAAAATTTGAGTAATCATGTCATGATGCAAAAAGGTTTTTTGTGTAATGGTAAATGTCATGACATGATGCATGTGATCTCTAGAGATCTCGCCTTCATGATTGTCTTCAATACCTGCATAAAAATTTTCGCCTTTGTGTGCCATCTCCATCGATCATTCCTGTATGAAGTGACTCAAAAACAAATTAGCTCATTTTCAAGAATTTATGAAATGTCCATTTTTTAATTATTTTTCGAAGTTACACTAATTGTGGATGAAAAAGGTGTCGCATTGTAATGTTGAACTTTCTGCATAAGCTTCCTGTTGACCTACACAACACCAATCTCATTTATCTTGTTAGTATATGCATCCTAACTTTTGCCCATAAATTCACTTTAAAATAAATGATAAAATCCAACATACTTTTATTTCCCCCCAACTAGAGATATTGCATGTCCCCATGCAATGTACTTTTTCAAAATATTTTTATTGGTTTGCAGTAAAATTGATTTAAAACAATTGAAAAGGCTTTTGCATTTGTTAGGGAACAAGTAGTTGGTTTTTATGAATTTTTATGTAAATGAATAAAGGCAAAAAAATTTATTTATTTATTTATTTTTTAATCAATTTTTAATAAATAAGAAATTAAAAAACAAAAGTTTTTAATTTATTATTTATGTTGATTTTTTTTTTTTTTTAAAGAAAAACTAATAATGAATATAATAAAAGAAACTACAACTCAACAACAAATTTATGAAGGGTTTTTTTTTTTTTTTTTTTTTTATCAACGCATCACCAACATTTTTATTACCCATAACTAAAAGTTTAAGAAACAAACCTTTTATTGCAAAAACATCACCGGTAAAAGTTTGTGGCAGTCAACATTGTAATCTTGTTGTAAATAGTAATCTTGGCAGCAAGACTGGGAGATTGTAGCTGATCGGATATCGCAGGATTGCTTGCAGCAAGCATTATGAATCTGTGATGATTGTACCGTTCTATAAATCTATGACCGGTCCATCGCATCGATCTGTAACCGAAGCCATTGCAGGATCCGAGCTTGAATAGGGGGTCTACTGTTGCTGGTAAACCGCGGATGATCAACCCTACTATTGATATCTGGGCTGCAGCATCATCTATAGATGTAGGACCCCGCGGCAAGACTTACAGAAACTCGCCAGTGGAATACGCTATGGTGATCCCATCGATGTTGTTGGCTGTACCTGTAGACAGTTGATGAAAAGAGAGGATTGACTATTCTAATCAATGGATCGAAGATTGAGGTCTCGGTAAACCCACTTGTGCAGCCGGGTATTGGATTGTCCGGTCAACATGAAAATGGTCTCTACGGAAATTCTATGTTACGCTTGTTCATCCCATCTCACCCAGATATCTGACTAATGACCACCACGCAGGGCAAGCACAAGATGAAGAACTGAACCACCTTCAATGTTATAATCACTAGCAGTTTTATCATCATTCATTTGCATTCCTGCATAAATAAGCCTCAATATACTTCTTAGCATTGTCCCAAGCACCGCCAGTGTTGGAAGCAGAAATCGCAACCTGCACACCAGATACAAGAGCACCAGCAAGGACACCGGACAGAGTTTCCACACCAAATAAAGTACCAACAATGAGAGGTGTAAGCATCACAAGGCAACCAGGAGGAATCATCTCTTTTAGAGACGCATCAGTTGATATCTTCACACAAGTCCCATAATCTAGCTTCGCATGACCTTCCATCAGACCAGGGATGGTGTTGAATTGCCTTTTGAGAATTATGTGTGGGATGGATTGAAGAGCATAAGGTGCCTGGACTGCCTTTGTATAATAAACAAAGTCAAGAAGAAGATACAGAAAACGCACCTTAGCGGGTTTGAAGGCAAGCACCCGACTCTCGACAGTCACAGTCACAACTACCGCCAGTCCGCACCCACAAGTTGAAAGCTTCCAAGGCATTTGTAAAATCCTTTTTCACAAAGGCGTCCAATACCAGAGCGGCGAACGATCCAATCAGTATGAAGAAGGAGAGTGTTCATGAACTCCTTGGGCAATGTCAAGGCTCTGTTGTTCAATGTTAACCAGCACTTTGCAATTGTCTGCATCCAAGCCAACATCCGCTAACACGAATCCAATTCCTCTACTGGTTTCAAAATACTCCATGCGATCTCATTTAAGCCACAGTGGCTTCGGTGAGTGTTTCTCATCAAGTGAATGGAGTAAGGCAGGAAGGACCAAAACCAGCAGCATCAGCCTTCTGGCTAGAGAGATATTGCTCAGTAATCCCATGCATGGAGATACATCGGAAAGGATCAGTAATCCCATGCATGAGGAAGATCTGGAGTAACTGCCTCCTCCAGAAAATTTGGGATTCAAATCTGCTGGCACAATTTTTTTTCTTAAAATAGCCCGATTTTTTTTTTTAAGTTGTTGATGGTGCTAATCCTCCTCCGTAGGTTATGTCTCATGCACAGGAAAAATAGACAACAACTTCATTATTCGATGGAGTCCAGTGGTATTGTTAGTTGAAACCATAGCTGCAAATACGTTAGAATTGAATCCTGGTGGGATGTGTTATGTGCATATATCAGTCAGATGACGTTCTGGTTTTTTTTTTCTTCAGCAAATATTACAACTTCAATGCGTCTATTTTAACCTTTATTTATGATTGCACTCCTCAGATGTTTATTCGATTTGCAGGTTCGATTTGGATTGAAGCTTGAAGCAGTAGAGCAAGAAACGCCGGATCTCTACTTTTGTTGTTGTCAAACCCTCGTTTTTCTGCCACACCTGTCAAACAATTAAGGAAGAGTTGTTGCGCATTCACAGCTTATTTGCAGGTTGAACCGGATTAAACTTGGAGCCGGAGTAAAAAGCCATATTTCAAATTAGGTTTCAGCTTTGCTTGGTTCATGCTCGGGCTTCAACAATACGTTGGTGTTTTTCAATGCTCCGTTGTTTTTTTTTTTATTTGATTAAAAATTTAAAAAATGAAATTGAATCTTATCTATAAAAAAATGTTGTTTGTTTGTTTTTTTTTTTTTGAATTAAAATTGTTGTGTGTTGTTTTTATTTTGATGAATGTTTTTATTTATTTATTTATTTATTTATTTATTTTTATTTTTATTTTTTAAATAAAATCTAAAAAAAAATGAATTTGAATCCTATGTGTTTTTTTTTTTTTAATTGTTTTGCGTTGTTTTATTTTCATGAATGTTGGTTTTTTTTTTTTTTTTTGAAATTTTAAAAAAAAAATGAAATTGTATCCTATCTTAGAAAAATTGTTAGTTTTCAAAATCAATTTTTTTATTTTTTTATTTTTTATTATTAAAAGTCTAAAAAATGAAATTAACCCTATCTTTACAAAAACAAAAATGGTTAGTTTTAAATTTTTTTATTTTTTTTTTCAATTAAAAACTAAAATTTAGAAAGAAACTAAACTTTTTTCTAGAATTAATTTTTTTTAACAAATGGACACAATGATTTGCATATTGAAAGATGTTTTTGATGAAGCATATTGCAAAACATGAATTTATTCCTGAAATTAGTCTAAATCATCCCTATTTTCTGATCCTCGCGATCGCACTAAGCGCGGAGGAGAGCATACTTATTCTAGGTAAAAGCAAAACTGAAAATGAAAGCAAAAACTAAAAATGAAAGCCTACCTACTCTATACTAATTAGAAAAAATTAGTTACGTGTAATTAAACTTCCAATGAAGCCATTCACGTAGAAGTAACAACAATATATCCAGTAGCAATTTTTTAAATGATGGATGAAAATATTCGAGAGTGAATGAGTCTAGTTGCTGTAACTGCAAATCAACTAAAAAATAAAAAGATGAATCTAATCTAGTACTTACCTGGAACCATTGTTCGATAAAGCTTTGATAGGCACAGTTTATTTCACTTAGATCATATTGTAACTCTTGTTGTTCTTCCTCGATCTGCTGTTCTTCTTCCTTGATTTCCTGTTCAAATGATTGTTTGCCATTAGATATGGAGGATTCTGTTGGTACTTCGTTTATTTCTTGGGGAGTAGTTGAATTTTCAATTCTTGTCAAGATCTCCTTTTCTAGGGAAGAGGAGATTCCGACTTCTGCAAGGATGTGAGTGAGTAGTTCCAAGCTGACACTCATTATAAAATCATGTTGAAAGAGATTCTAAAAACAAAGTGCTAATAATTGTCTGAGTTTTTAATCCTTTTACAAGGTTTTAGTTCACAAAAACTCTTCCAAGTCAGCACACTAAAAATTGAAAAAAAATAAAATAAAGACCATAGATATAATCTTGAATTCAATACGCAATTAAACCCTCTTACAAGGAATGCTCATTAATTTAGTAATTGAATTCTTCAATTACAACCATGAACCATGAATTCATCAAACACTCTTCACAGTTGCGAAAATCAAACACACTTGCAGAAATTGAAATTCGCACTTGCATAAATGTAAACACACCCTACATGCCCTGATCCATAAGAGGTCGAGCCCATTACGGTATCTCGAATGCGATGCGTAGGCTATTCCCACGTCTTACCGCCTTAACACCTCGGAGTTAGGAACATGTCTAAACACACTTGTATGAAAAATCAAACTAAACTTCAATCCATCGTGCCTCCCCGGCAACGGCGCCAAAATGTTTGGGTGAAAATATGTTCGTTTAATTCTGTTGTAGTATTTACCCAACTATTTAATTTGTCAATCCGAGTTTCGTAGGCTTACGAGACACATGCACTATATATGCAGGACTGAAGTAGAACTAATTTAATCTAAATTACTGAAATCAAATTAATCTAGAAAGGCATTGAAACACTAACTAGGAAAGCAGGAAAAGCATAAAGGAAAAGCAATACAACATGTGAAGAATTGAATGACAAACAACATATGTGAGCTCACAACAATAAAGCTATCTCAAATTATATTACAAGAATCAAATTACAAATCATGAACTCAAAAACTTAAAAACTCTATTTCTATTCTCAAAACTATTAACTAATCAACTTTTCCATTCCTCCCAAAATGAAGAGAGAGCACTCTCTTATATACATGAGGAAGATAACCATCTCATAATTACATGTCCAATATTCTCTCAAGCACTCTCAACTAATTTCCCATTATTACAAAATATTATCCCTTTGAATCCTCCACACATCTCTCACATATCTTGGATAAGATATGCCAACCAAATCCTCCATGATCTTCTCCTTAGGAATAGGCTTGAATAATTATCTCCTTAATATGGTGGAGGAGATATTTGAGACGTATGTTGGAATTAATCCTTCACATATTTCCTACACATTACAAAGCTCACATATTCTTGAGATATATATATATAAATATGTATATTTTCTAATATTAATCATAAATTCACTTATAATACAAAAATGAATAAAATGGAAAATAAGAAGGTGAAACCCAAATATATTTATGAAAATGATGTAATGAAAGGTTAATGGGATGATGAAATGTAAGGAATAGTGAAGGAAAAGGTGGATAAAAATATGAAATTTCTGAGTCCCAACAATTCTCAACATAGGTACATATCTCTCCACCAAATGTGAGAAAGGAAAAATGGATTTGCAGTTGTCTTTGTATCTAGGCTTTAGGAAGGCTTCATAATAGCTCATGTCAAGATTTTCCTCCTTGAACCATTTCTCCCCTACACTAGGTATGCATGTGGCATTGGCAATAGCATCTGTAGATAGCTCAAAGGTCACCCTTGAAAGCTTAACTTGTTTTTCATGCAAGTTAATAATGAGAAGTATAGTTAGCTCAGGTTGACTTTTCACCTGTTGTACCTTCTCACAAAAATCAAAACATCCCACATGCTGGAAACATGAAACAGTCATGGGAGATGCCATCAGCTCTATGGTGTTGAGGGGTTCAAACCTGTTGATTTTTCCACCTTTGTGTTGATGCCTCCTTGGTATTTTGCCTTCTCCTTCACTACCACTGCCCTCTCTTTCTGACATTTGTACCTCTCTTCCTTCCAAAAACCTAAGACTATAAATGGAAATGAGTTTAAGGGATGGTGATGAAAGAGGCAGTTCTGCAAGTGAAAGAGATGAGTGAGAGAGGGTAAAGGTATATGAATGTGAGTGAGAGGCAAACTCAATGACCACCCTCTGCTGATTTTTCAAACTCTTTGTTAAAACACCTTGCACTGATGGCAAATGGATAAGAAAGAAGGTAATGAAATTGTCAATATTTTTGCAATGTAAGAGACTGATTTAGTGAATGGAGTTAGTGTAGGCACAACCTTAGGTGAGTGAAAAATCTTCAACAATGTACTCCTTTTGTCTATGACTGGTCTTCTTAGTATGGAAATGAAGAGATGTTTTTAAAAAGTGATATCAAGCATGAAAATTAGGGTTCCTTCTTTAGGTTTCAAATCCTTTCAATTTCAAACCATCAAAATGCTTGAAGAAGGGCTTGATGATTTGTACTTACCCTTTAATCTATTTGGAGGTCCTTTGGTAGGATTCTAGAATGAGTTTGAGGTGTCTTGAGCATTTGTCGAGCTTAGAAGGCCCTCCTGGCCAAGGGCGTAATGCCTAGGTCAAGCGCGCAACGCCTAGGCCAAGGGCGCAACGTTTAATCCAGGTGCACAGTGCCAAGGTCTCCTTGTCGGCCCTGTCAGGAAAAGGTGCAGCGCCTTGTCGGGCATGCAGCGCCACATTCTAGGCATGTGTCTTAAGAAAATACATGGGGGGGAAATGCCAGGGGCACAACACCCGACTACAGGCATGCAGCACCAAGCTGAGCGTGCAACGCCACCCGAATTTGTCCATGTTTGACCTAAAACTCCCAAATTTTTCACTCCTAAATGCTCTGATTATTTTCACAAGGCAACAATGAATTTTTGAAGTGTTAGATGACCCTTTATAAGCAAATGATTTAATTTATCTTTGATAACCCATTTCCTACTGTTTTAAGTTTTTCACTTTATTTCACTGATATTCTTTGATCTTTTTTCTTTGTAGGTGACATGAAAACCTTAAAGTGGCTCTTCCTTTTTCTCCTTGATAGTTGACATGTTCATTTGATGTTTTTTTGGAGGGCTACACATAGTAGTATTTTTCAAAGCTTTCTGTATTTTCATCACAATATTCAACTTATCTTTCTTACCTTTTCTCACTAACCTTTTACATTGTTTGTATGCAGGCTACGAAAATGATGATTTTGAATTTATTTTTGCTTCTTGAGGCATGACAGGTTGAGGTTGGAAATTTTTAGGATGCTTTCACACACTAGAAGTTTCAATATCTTCCTTTACCTGCACTATGGAGCTCACACCATATTTTTATCATTTTGGCATGACAAACTCCTTCTGATAAGTTTGGAATCTGATCAAACAGTGATATCTTCCAATCCTTTAGCTTTCATCACGGAGATTGGCTTACCATTCTACCTTCTCTAACACTTCTGATGGCTGGTGACTGAAAACACTGAGTTCACCTTTATTATTGATACTCTTTGCACCTTTGCTCTTTGAGGCCTGACATATTCACCTTGGAAAACTTTGGGATGCTTGCACACATCAGCACTTTCACAATCCTTTCTTTGGTGGCATCATGGAGTTCAAACCATGCCTTTCACCTTCTTTGGCTATTTTCTCAAAACCTTAGGTGTATGGAGTACTTTAAGACAATCATCAGTGTTGTCTTCTAATTTCTCTATATCCCTTTCAAGTTCATTCATTTCTGTCTAGTTCACCTCACCTTTTTCCCTATCTTATCAATAATTTCTACTAAAATTATCTTTTTTTTGGCTTTTGGCGTACTTCCTCCATGGTCATTTCTGCATTTGATCCCTGCTTGGCATGCTGCTGGCCTAATCAAGCTCAAAAACCCTAATTCTTATTAAGCCCAAGTGCTTCCTGTCTTCCTTGCTGCAACATGTCTTCCTTTAGGAACATACCATTTACCTTATCAATTTCTTCTGTTTATTTACCTCTTAACACCCCTGCAGAAGTGCTAAGTTACATTTACCTTTTGTAGAACTTGAATTTGACAAGGTAGTTTTCTTTGGAGACTTTCAGATCTTTTCTTGAATAACCATGTCTCAACATTTCAAGACCTCTAAACCATATTCTAACAAAGAAAAACAGTGTCTGAAACACCAATGATTGACCTTGGACCATATGGAACACTAATTTACCTAGTGGGAAGATCCTTTGACCTGGTCTTTGACTGAAATTTGGCTTGGAGTCTTCAAGTGTAAAAACAGAGTATTGACAAAGTGGTGTATTGAAGATCCAAAATCCAATGTACTTGATTTATCTAAAGAGCCTACAGAGATAGTTTTCATACCATCAATGCTTGAGGAACTTAGTGAACATGGGAAGTAATAGGCTTATAGGTAACCCTAGATGGAAAGTGGAGTCATGGGAAAGGGAAAAACAGAGTATTGAGGTTATAAGTGGGGGAAAAGGATGGAGATGAGTGGAACAAACCCATAAGGAGTCCTTTAGGAGTGACTGGGTGACCATGGAATGGAAAAATGGTAGAATAGTGAAAAATTTTCTATAAGGATAATGAAGGCATTGAGATTTCTAAAACCCACAATATTCAGGGAATTTTGCTTTTAGAAATCTATAACCAATATTTAGTCATCTACAGATAGTAAAAATTATTGATGACTAACAGGGATTATGGTAATATTTCTTTTAAAATTTCCACACTTAACTCCAGTGGTTACTAAACTAAACCAAAGCGCTTATAATACCATCTATATCCCTTTCATAGTTGTCATCACTCTGCAAAAAGATTTAGTCTGCGTTAGACTTGATTCCTTCTATCGATGCACTTGAGCTACACTGAGCTTCTCTATGGCACTAACTCCTTAAAAATTCTTTTACTGCCCTTGAAACCTCGCCTATTTTCTCCAACACACATAGAACACCAAAAATATACTGATCATTTTCTCAAAATGAGCACTACATCCCCAATCTAGGCCTCCCTCCGCGGTTGCACTAGGTTTCCAAAAAATTCCCTATATATTCTAGAGCTATAGAAGTATTAAAATGGCTCTAAAAATACCTTAAATGGATTCAGAATGTCAAAAATAGTCAGAATATAATATTGGCTCACTGAAACTGGCCTCCATTTGCTCTGGTTTCGCCTCCAACACCTGTTGGCACCCCCTAGCACTAGGGTCACTGAAAATTTATCTGATGGGTTCTTGACCTCTATAAGTCCTAAAAATATTCTGAAAACTCATTTAATGGATTCAAAAGTATCCAAATAGTCAGAAATGACTATTGGTTCACAGCATAATGCCTCTAGCTACCCTGGCTAGGCCCCGAACTGCTATTGGCACTTGTTGGCCCTAGTGGACCCTGGAACTTCACTGAAACATCTCGTCTTTCATAATTACTCTACAAGCTATGAAAACCATACCATTATTTCCATAACATCTGAAGCATCCAAAATTTACTATTGGATTGTTGAGAAAGGCCTCTAGCTGCATTGGCCAAGCCTCAAACTGCTCCTGGCCCATGGTGGCCCTAGTGGCCCCTAGAACTTCTCTGAAGAAAACACCTGCTCAAAAGTCCTTTGATTGCTCTAAAACCCTCACCAATGATTCTAGAATTTCTGATATAGTCTAAATTGACTATTGGCACTCCAAAATTGGTCCAATATAGCTCAAGATAGAGCCAAAACAAGATTTGTCTAGTGACACCCAAAAAACCTCCACCAAATGTGGAGAGACTGAACTTTGCTCCAGTTAAAATAGGAACTGCCCCTAAATCTCGGCGCACTCCAAAAGCTCTACCAAATTAAATTGGAGCTTATCTTAATGCTAATCCGCAATTAAAAGTCTGTTAAGTGCTTCTTCAAATGGATAAGCACTAATTAGTGTTAACACCGTTTATCATGGGTTAACCATGTTTAACACTTAATTAAACCAAGTTTAATACATATCCGCAAATGCTGATCTTTAGCACCTATTTTTGGGTGCTTGGACACATGGGGAGGGGCTGGCCCTTCCAAGCCCCCCCCATATGCGTTCATGAATGATAAATTCAAATGACGCCACTCTGATGTTAAGAACCGCTTGTATGGCAGAATGGTATGACTCGGCCGCTCTATGCCTGAGGTCTCACGTTCAATTTCGGTGTAGCCCCAAAAAAATTTCACCACTATATATGGGCCACATGGCAGCCTATAGGCCTGCCAAGTGGCAGCCCATGATTGGTCCGAATTAAAACATGTGCACCCAACTGCGAACAACAACACGCCACTTGTCAAGACCTGATTGGTCCAAATGGAATATTTTGGGGAATATTTCGAGGAATATTCCCTAGAATATTCTCTTTTTCATTTTCCCAAATCCAATTCAAACTTGATCAAAGTCCAAAAATTCCAATTTACTGGACTTTTCAAACTGCAATAACTTCTTCATGCGGTGTCAATTTTTCGAAGTGTTCACGGCGCCGGAATCAGGAAGATGAGATCTATCCAGTCGCTCAGGTTTGGAAAACTTATGAACACTTTGAATTTTGAGCTACCACTTAGGTCCATGATCTAGTTCTGATCAAGAATACCCCTACTATGGCGTGGATTTAAGGGGAGATATAGATATCGGCTTAGCCCCTGGTGACGCTTGGGGTCTGACAGGTATGTGATTTGTGTCTTCTGCATTTGTGCTTACTTTCATGTTTTTATGATGTATATCTATGACAATATTGATACCATGTATGTTTTCCTATGGATGTGGGTCCTCTTGGATGTATGTTGGCCTACTTAGTGGGAAACGATCATCATTGTCTAGGTATAGCTAGTGCAGTAGACGTTCCATGACGACAGAGAGATGACAAGGTGCAAGACAACCCTGAGAGACCAACTCAGTGCCAATTCTTTGAGATAGGTGTGCCCTCGGGAGAGGGGCAGTAGTTCTTCCACCCACTCTGAGATGGAAAGGTTGCAGAGGCTTGCACAAACGCTACATAGGCATGGGTGAGGGAGGTTGAGGATGCGTGGTATCGTGCGACTTCCCTACTCTAAGGGATGCCTGAGCAGGGTTGGGTGATACTGGGGGAGGACATGATGGACAAATTTATGGCTAATGATGGAGCGCAACATTCTATCCTTTGTCATATAAAGGTAGCAGTGGTGATTTCTCGTGATTTCTGTAGGGTGTTATGGGCCTCGACCCTAGATGTAATTTGATGTATGGATGCACCTGTTATGAGGATGTTCACCTTTTTATGACTTATTTTTCTAGATCGTATGAGAAAATATATATTTTTTACACATTTTTTTATATAGATACGAGATGGTGATTTTTTGGCGGCTCTCATGATGTGTTTTATGTGTATGCTTCTATACATGTGATGTAATTTTTCTTTATTTTATGGATATGGTGTTCATGATTTATGTGTCTTGATGATGATATATATGTGATACATGTCAGTCTAGGATTTTATTAGCTATGTGGTCAGCTATATTATTTTGATCCCTTGGTATATGTGAAAAAGTGATATCATCAAAACCACGAACTAACCTTTGTGCCTGCAGGTATTTCCAAAAAATGCAAGGATCACATACTTTGAAGGTTTTGTTCAACTGTGATACAACAAGTTAGGAATCAAGGAACACATGCAAGAGGTTGATACTTAGATGAAAGACATTTTCCAAGAGGCCTATGACAACATCGTATTCAACTTAATTATTTGTGGTTGACCTAATACATAGCCCATTGTGGTGGAGGGGTGTCAGGTCAAGAAAGTATATGGCCCAGGCTGCTACAGTGAGGTTTTGTGACCATCGAGAAGCACCAACAGAGAAATCATGATGATAGGTTGGCAGATTCTCCATCTATGACACATGATGGGAGATTTATTTTAGTGTACGTCCATGATGAGGTGGTCATCAAAAAAATAAGTCATGGTGCATAAATTTACATTCTAGAGTTGTTTTTAATCTTATGGATAATGTTTTTGAGGTAGAACCCATTGATGGGATCTTTGAGGAAAGTATCAACTGGCTTTGCTAATTTGTATTCCCCCTTGAGGAGACATTTTTTAATAATGTATGGGCCCTTCCATAATTTCTCAAAATCCCCGGCCCTAAAGCTTCTTTGTAAACATCGTAGAGAAGGACTAACTCCCCTTTGGTGAATGATCGAGGGGTGGAATTTCAGTCAAAAGAGGCTTTAGTCCTATTTTCATGTGCTTCATTATGTTGAAGAGACTCTTGTTGAATTTCGTTAATGTGTTCTAGTTGTACCAACTACTAGTTTCTGTCAGTCACCAGTGATAAAATTATGCTTTTCATATGGTCAGTAGGTTCATAGGTCAAATTTTTATAGTTTCAGTAGGTCTTCAAATAAAAAAAAATTCACTGGTTAGTGTGTCTATATGTATTACCACTCCCTTCATTTCATTGTCAAATTGTCATTTTGGTCATATCATCACTTATTGTGATGAGTCATCAGTGAAATTTCTTAATCACATTTTCAATAATCATCTCATGGTAAATCATGTTTCAAGGTCCAAATCATCAGTTTCATACTCCATTAGGTGTCTTCATTATGGTCAAGTCATACAAAATGTCATGTAAATGAGTCATTTCACCATCCAAATCATCATTTAGAGTAGTAATAGGGAAAATTCATCAATAAAGGTTAATAAGGTGTATTTTATCTTATTTCATGATGTAATATATGTGAAAATATTTCATAGCTGCAGTACACAAGCTATCTCATCAAATTGTGGAGAGACATGGTGGTGCCACACCACCATCAAGAAATAAAATTGATTTCCAACCTATAAGAAGACCAAAATAGCATGTAATTCTCTCATTCAAACCGCAAGAAACATCTCTCCACCTTCAGAGAGAATTTACAGCCTCAGAGAAGCAATTCCTTGCCATCAAAGTGCCAATCTACCTCCTTCGATGTGCTTTTCACTAGCAGCATTGTGCTTTTTCCAGAGTGTGTTGCATTTTCTCAAAGGAGCCAAATCTTCTTTTTCTAGGGGTATCTTCATAAAATTAAGGTTTGAAACTCATCTCAGCAATTAAGTGGGTCCCTAATATGCCTCTTTCACTTCATTTGCAAGCTTAAAAAGATCATAATTCCCTCTTCTAGGGGTTTGTAGCATTTTCTTTCTTTCATAGTCTCTTTGACATAATTTCTGAGAAAAACCCACACATACAAGCTCATTAACCTTCCCCTACCTTTCATATACCTTCCTAAACATTTTCCTTCACCCCTATCCCTCAATTTCATCATTTTTCCCAAAACCATAGCCTACATTACACATTTCTAGGTTAGGGCTATGTTTTTCCCTTTTTCACCCCTTTCTCTCATCCATTTCCTAAATTTACACTTCCCCCCACTCCCTAACATTTATCCCTACCCCCCTAAATTTTCCCAAATATTTATAATCCCTACAACCCCTTCATTCCCCTCCATTTCCAAAACTGCGTAAAATCCTGAGTTTTTCCCTACACTAAACCCTAATTTCCCCTCCTATTGAGCTAGGCTTTACTATGGATTCAGAGACTACAAAGACGAGGAGGCATAAGGGAGGAAACATCAGTAGGTATGAGCCCACTACAACATTGGATATCATGACTACACCATTCCTCAAGAAATCCTTCCAAGATGCAGGTTTCCTTGCCTTTTTCCAAAGGGTTGAAGACCTTGGTTTCAATGACAAGCTTACTAGCAATTTTTCCATTGGTCTAAGGAGAGATAAGGTGACTATTGCAGGGATTATATTCACTCTTTCAACAGAGACTATCTTCATGGCTACAGGGATTCCAAACCGTAGTGAGCTTTGGTTTGAAAAAAGAGACATTGACCTTGAAAACTACAAGATGTTCTTGAAACCTACATATAAAGCTGCTCCAAAGAGCATCTTTCCATTCAGGCACCTACTTGATTAATATTCCCCTCTCATGAAATTAATAATGAAATATTTCGCATGTGAGGGTAGGTTCTCCAGGTTATATCAGTATCATGTGAGGTTTCTCATGCATTTCACCGGTGTAAAGGAACTTAACCTACCTCATTATCTTTACATAAGCATGGTTAAAATGGTAGAGAAGGTACATAGCAAAGGAGAGGACCACCATGCTAGTTTGTTCCATCATGGCTTGCTGAAAATATTGGTTTTCCATCAAATTGCATAGGTAAATTTTCATGGGATGGTTTCATATATTCAGTTGAACTCTTACCTACTCCTACTCAGTCAAGCAGCCATTCTAAACCTTTGAATTCACCTATGCAGCAAGAGGTGGCTTCCACAAGAAAACCTACCACAAGGACACCTAGAGCTGAGGTGACAAAAAATACACGAGAGGGAAGAGGTTGATGTTTTCTCCAGCTAGTGTGGAAAGGGCTCAGCTTGCTACAACAGTTGAAGACACACCAGCACATGAGGCACCATTGCATGAAGAATGACATGTACATTTTGACAGTCCTATGGTTGATTTGGAGGTGTGTGAGGAGGTCCAAACTTCTGAGTAGATCATTGAGGATAAGGATGCCCAAATTAGAGAGCTAAAGGATCAATTTTCTAAGGAAAACTTCATGATTACTTTCCTTTAGCAAGAAAACAAGTAGCTCCAAGTTAAGCAACTTTTGCTTAGCAAGCCTGAAACTAGTTTGGTGAAAGATGATGTCAAAGCTAAGGAAATTGTTGATTTTGATGAGTTACAGGATCCAAAAGAGCAGGTTAGACCAAGGAGACCAAGAACCAGAGGTCTCAAGTGGTAATTAGAGAAGCAAATGGATCCATCTCCATCATTAGGTCAAGAGGACTTTGATGACCTAATTGCAACTGAAATTGAGCAAAACAAGGAGTTTTGGCTTGAAGAGGTCTATTTCCACTTGGATAAGTTGGTTAAGAGGACTAAGAGGAATAGCAAGATGCAGAGGCACATGGCCATGCACTACTGCACAAGGAACAAGATCTCCCGAATCAGAATCAAGAAATTGAAGAAGAAACTGAAGTAAACCATAATGAGGAAAAATGTGAAGGATAATCTTGACTTGTTGGCTGAGGAATCCCTCATTGCTTTACATATCATCCCATGGCTTCATGGTGAAATTTTGGGGCAATTTTGAGAATTTTTTGTCAAATTTTGAACTTTTGTGACATTTGAACTAAACATGAAACACAGTGCTTTTTCCTTAGACCTCCAAATGCCAAAAAGTATACATTGGTAGATAGATAGTACCCTAAACATTAATCTATACAATTTTGGTGCATTTTTAGCAAAAATATTGGGAGAAAATGCCAAAAATCTTGCAAAAAAGTCACTTTCTGCCGCCTTTTTGACCCAGGTGCTGCACTTATGGAGTTCCCTTAGGATAATGAGTTTTTCTCTATCTTGGAGAGTCCATTTTTCTTCCTTGAGGTGTCTAATGAAAACTAAACATCCAAAGCTTTCCATTGGTACCTTCTGAGCATAATTTGGAGCAGTGGAAGGCACTCAAAAGTCTCCTCAAAGTTGGTGTTGCAGTTATGCCCGTTGGCGCTGCACTTATGCATGTTCATCAAATTTTCGAGGATTTTCAGTTGAATCTTGATTTTTATGATGTAATCTCTTTATTTTTGAGTTTACCTGATTTAGTTGAAGTTAAATATGCTTTTTAGAGTCATTTTTATTTAATTATGAACTTCATTTATGATTTCTAAGTCAGTCAAAGTCTATTAGGATGGTTTGTTTAAACCTCACTAGTCATTAGGTTATGGTTGGAGACATTTATGTAGGTTGTTACTAAACTGAGGGATTCGACCCCTGAGAGATGGGAAGTTTTTTTTGTCTATATGTACTTATTTTTCTTTCAGAATCAAGGTTGGACATCAGGGAGTAGAAGGTTTTGAGTCTTGTGTACATTTCATAGTTTCAGAAATACAAGTTTAGTAGTAGCATATATATATATAGGGATTCATGTGGTATGATTTTGTAGCGTAGTTTTTCTACTGTAATTTAATTTTATGAATGCTTGATTCATCTTGTTTACATACCTATTTTCATCAGTGACTTTCCTATAATATGTTAAACATAAATATTTATGCTTATGCTATTTTATGGTAGGAAACTCATGTTTGTGTTAGTAATCTGCTGATAAATGAATTCATGTAAGACATGCTCATTTTGATCCTCTAAATTTCTACCCTACACTACAACGTACAAACTCTAAGGTGCCATAGAAACATATCTATCATGCCCCTTTGTATCCCTGCAAATGTAATCCTTCGAATCTGACCTACTTTATTTTCCTTTCCTCCTGATCCAACAAAACCCCTAAATTTCCAAAAACCCTAGAGCTGAACATACCTATCCTAAAATCCATTCTTCCTCCAGTCAATATTTGGTTTTGATCATAGAGAGAGCCCTCTCTAGTTTGGTAGGCTAGCTGCCAAACTAAAAGGTTGGTTTGAGGTTACCTCCGTCAATTTACATCCTCAACCTTGGGACATTGTGGAGGATAACACCAAGGTATTGAATCAAAGAGAAGTTCGATGGTAGAATTTAAGGTAGGGATTTCGCACTTGTCAGGGAGAACAACTTCGACCCCGTAGACTAACTGGAAGGGTGTGAATCCAGTGGATTCTTTGATCGAAGTTTAGTATGGCCATAAGGTCGAAAATAGCATGTGGTGCCAATTTATTTTATGGTTGTTCACCATAATCTGCAACATTGTTTTGAGAATTTTGTTGACAACTTACTCCTGGTCATTATAATGAGGGTAGTATGGAGAAGAAAATTCATGAGAGAAACCAAGGTGTTCGGATAACTCTTGAAATATCTCATTCTTGAAATGTTTTCCATGATCCAAGGCCAACTCCTTGGGAACACCGAACCGTGTTATGACATGGTTGAATAAAAATCATGCAGTAGTGTCGATGGTGTTATTATATATGGGCATGGCCTCTACCCATTTGGTGAAGTAGTGGACAGTGACCACAATATAACTCTTGAAATATCTCATTCTCAAAATGTTTTCCATGATCCAAGGCCAACTCCTTGGGAACACCGAACCGTGTTATGACATGGTTGAATAAAAATCATGCAGTAGTGTCGATGGTGTTATTATATATGGGCATGGCCTCTGCCCATTTGGTGAAGTAGTGGACAGTGACCACAATATACTTATGGTCACTTGAAGATGGAGGGTTGTAAGTCATGAAATGTATGCCCCATTTACAGAAGGGTCCAAAAACGATGATTGGGTGTAGGGGAGATGGGGGAGCCTGTGATTTATGAGTGTATATTTGGCACCACTTACATCACTTGACTGCTTGAATACAATCATGGAATAGGGTGGGCCAGAAATAAATGACACGCAGTATTTTCTAAGAAGTGTCCATCCCTGAGAGGTGATCGGCGCAAGTTCCATTATGGAAATCATTTAAGACTTGCTGAGCTTGTTCAAGAGTAAGGCATTAGTGAAAGACAGTGTTGATGCATCGACGATAGAGGAAATCCCCCATAAGGAGCTAACGGGGGGATTGATGGCAAATGCACCTCCAGTCATTGCGAGTAAGCTGAGGGTTGAATTTTTGAGTCCGTAGAAAGAGGAGGATGTCACTGTACCAAGGGTCATCTGTTGATACAAATAACAAATGTTCGTCAAAAAAAGCATCATTAGTGGGGGACCAGTGGGTCTCTGTAGGGAGAACTCTGATGAAATCAACAAGGATAATTGCATTCTTTCTCTTGGGGGAAGAAAATTGTAGATATAATTCCTACATAATAACTACCCATCGAGCATATTTGTGGTTCATCATACGATGAGTGAGAAAATATCATGGGGTTGATACCTATTATTATAGTGGTGGTCCGTAATATGATATAATGTCGAAGATTCTATATGGAGTGTACAAGGGCTAAGGTCATTTCATAGGATGGTTCATACTTCAAGGAAGGATGAGAGAGGTTATTGTTGATGTAATAGATTACGTGTTCACTATTATCGAGTCCTTATTGTACTAATACCCTAGTGATGGATACGTCAGATGCTGATAGATAAGGAGTATATCCCTTCTTTTCGTCATGTAGGCTAATCGACAAAGCTTGAGATAATGCATCTTTTACAACTTCAAATGATTTTTGTGCTTTCTCATCCCAATGGAAGGGAATATCCTGAAGAAGAAGGCACAAGAAGCCATGCACACAAGTGGCGTAGTCGGGAACAAAGCAGCATAAGAAGTTTCCCTTACCCTGCAAGCTTTGCAATTTATTTAAATTTTTTGGAGGTGGTATTTTTTGGATGGCCTAGAACTTGAGAGGCATTAGAAGAAATTTCAGCCTAAAAGTGGCCTCCTAAAGAAAAATAATAAAATAATAGTTAAAATAATAAAATAAGAGTTATGAATCTTGGAGACAAAAGAAGAAAACTATTTTGTAATTGTATTATTGGCTTATATCCTTATATTTTTACTCAAATTTCAAGTGTAGACACTCGTTGGATGCATAATTAAATTCCACATCCAATGAGTACCCATTATGCATACTTTTGAGAAGACCCACATTGATAAAAAATGTAGATACATTAAAAAAGTGTGTTGAACATGATTTTTTAATGTACCTGTGATTTTTATCAATGTGGGTATTCTCAAAAATATGCATAATGGGTACTCGTTGGATGTGGAATTTATTTCCGCATCCAATGAGTGTCTACACTTGAAATTTGAGTAAATCTATAAGGAGATAAGCCAAAAATACAATTTTAAAAAGTTATTTTTCTTCTTTTCCCTCCAAAATATTTAAATTTACCTATTTTTAAATTGAAAGGATTTTGGTTGGTTTAGATATTATGATGTGGATAATACGTGAAAATTTCACGAGAAATTTTATGTTGAATTTTCCTCCAATAGTCTACTCTAATACCTTCTTTTTAAACAACGAATCCTAGTAGTCTTACTCTGTTGACACAGAAGACACAGTTGAGAGGGTTCAAGCATAGGTTGAAATGTTGACATCTTTGAAACACTAGGCGAGGATCCTCCAAGTTATTTGCATGCTTTTGTATTGTACATTGAGGTCGTCCAAACAGGTGAGGATGAGATGAGACATATCATGGAAGATATAATTCATGGCCTGTTGGAAGCTGGCACTAACATTTTTAAGACCAAAGGGCATGACTCGGTATGCGAATGTGCAACATGCAGTTGTGAAGGTTATTTTATAATGATCTGTATGGAAAATATGAATATGGTTATACCCGGAGAACCCATCCATGAAGGATAGTGCTTTGTGACTAGCACAATCATTGATAACCTGGTGGATGAATGGTGTAGGGTAATTTCCCTTGGGACGTGACTTATTCATATCTCAAAAATAAGTACAAACACAAACGGTGCCCTGTTTTTTCATGATGAGTACAAGGTTTGAAACCCAAGAAGTGTAAGCGATAGGATAAATGAAACCATGTTTATGGAGCTTGTCATATTTCCTTCTTTATTGCTTATGCTTTAGAAGGATGGAGATTACATTGTTTTTGTCGAACAGGGTGGGCATAAGACCATGTGTCAATATGGTGCTCCACAATGGTTGGAATCATGCTTGGAATTTCATAGTAAGTCCATGCAAATATATCCCTGTATTTTTGGAACAGGGTTTTGTATGAGGCCACCTCTAGGGAGCATGCTTCCTATAGTGAGATCTCTTTGACTATGTGAGGTTTGTTTGAAATATCTACCTTAATGGTAAGTGATATATTTGACATGTTCCCATCCTTCAATTCATCTGGTTCTAGGATGGGATTTTTAAACCAATCTACTTGTCCTGGTGGCAGGAAATCCTTTGATTCTATTATGCAAATATCATGCCTTGGTGCATCAATAGGCGTAAATGTTTTTTTAGGTAGAAATAATCAATGGTGATGCATGGTTTCCCATGGATATTCGGGTTTCTTTATGGCCTTTAGCATATCTTCATCTTAGTGAAAAATATTTTATAATGTTGAAATGGGTTGTGCGAGGCCATCAAGGTGGATTCGAGCCCAGTTGTGCTAGTAGATAAGAAATAAAATGATTCGGTGGTTGATTCCTTAGAACCCAACGAAGTTGACAATGTGTAGATGGGATGGGTTTGCACAGTCGGTAGTGGTACCATATTTATGGTGGGTTTAGCAGTATCGACACCAAAAAATGATGAGCAGACAACATAAATCATGGTTACAACAGAAGAGGAGATGGATCGTATATGATGTTGTGTGTCGTCGGCATTAGGTGGTGGTAGAATCTTTGTAATGGTGGATTTATGATGAGTGGGAGTAATTCCTCGCGATAACGTTTGCATCCTAGGAGCTAATGCATCTTCCTCCATGTGAGGTTGGTGTTCAATGATATGGTGAACTTGCGAGTGTTGAATCCTAAGTTGTCCAAATGTTCGTAACATAAGAGATGTCTCAGAACTATGAGAGCCGTTGGTAGAAATATTGCAAGCAGGACTAGTGCTAACATGATAAATGGTGTGGGTGTCAACATTTCCCATAGTGCTAGATGATGATGCATGGTTAGTGTCATGAGATGGGACACTCTTGGGTGGTTGCGACCTCCAAGTCTTAGTATCTACATGATGTGTGCCCCCAATGTAAGTTTGTCTCAATCCTGCTCTTGCTGCTCGAAAATGTGGAAGATATTGGCAATTCCCCATATGATGTGCTTGGGAGCAGATGTGACAATGATTGTGTGAGAGTCTAGCTTGATTTGATCAAGCAGGTTGAGGAATATGGACCAAGAGAAATACATCTCTAATATTTCTCAATTCCTAACACTTATTGACCAAGTGGTCGGGTCTGTTGCATAGATCGCATGCATGGGGAGGTTTTGGCAATATTTCGTGAGGTCATTTTTTCTTTCTACGTCTCTAATCTTTCTCAATTCCCAACATTTATTGACCAGGTGGTCAGGTCTGTTTCATAGGGTGCATGCGTGTGGAGGTTTTGGCAATATTTCCCGAGGTCATTTTTTCATTCTTCTAGTTCTTGACCAAGGGTAGGAGGTAAAATGGTGATGGGTGCCTAGATTAACTGCATGCGGTGCTTTTTCCTCAAACACGCAAAAGATGGTTCTAGATCCATAATCTTCCATTTGCATGGAGTTATTATGGGATGGGGTATCTGGTTGGATAGATGTTGAGTTCTCAAGAATATATTGGTGCATAAAATCCAATGTTTCGCGGAATCGGGGAAGGGCTAAGAAAAATCGAGCATGATGGTTTTGTGTAAAAATGTGTAAACTATGGCATTTGTGTCTTGATCTGTTTCAAGGGACAACTTGATGGGTCGTGTACCAATTCCTAGGTTCCCATAACTCGAGACACTGCTTAACCAGATGTTCTCATTCATCAAATAACGTGCATGTGAAGGCAGGTTGAGGTGTCACTAATTTTGGTTTCCTCCTCATATGGTGGGAGGTTGTGTGACCATGGGTGTAAATGGAATATGAGCATGAAGCTTCTTCCTTAAAAACACAATAAATGGTTTTGGTTCCATCATCCACCACTAGCACCATCGGAATTGATGGAGCTATGATATTGGCTTGAGCTAGTGCACTCAATGCATTTCAATATCAAGGGATTTCAGGGCAATGATGAGTGTAATGCCCATACTCAATGCATATATCGCATACATGGTTGGTGTGCAATGCCTTATTACATTCTGGTGTGGCCTTCTCTCCAGAAGGTGGAGGTGGGGTCACTAGCGCTTTTGGGGCATGCAGAAGAGCTTTTAACTCCTCTAACACGGGGCACATGTTGGTAGGGTGCCCAACTACTTCACAAAAATCACAGGGTGGAGGTACCCTGGATGAGGAAGAGTTTGAGGCATCCACCTTCTTGCATTTTTTCTTATCCATCTTGTTAGCATCGGATGATGTTGATGCAGGCATTGCTCATTTTGGGGTAGTTTCTTGAGGAGGGGCTATAGGAATGATGCTTGTCGAGGTGATACCTGAGTTTTTCAACATGGCCTGAGGGGCCAGATACCGATACCGCAAGATCCATATTCGTAACATGAAGGTTTCCATGACCTGGTGCAGGACAAAACCAGGTGGAGGGTATAAGAAGGGTGTTTCGGTGATAGCTTATGGTAGGAATGTAGAATCAATAGTTGCAACACTAATGGTGTCTGGAAATGGTTCCTGACTCTAGGGAGTGTTTCATGAACTCATCATGCACAATAGGTCTCATGTGGCTACAGGAATGGCCCCCAGCAAAGGGGAGTCTCCAAGGCATGTACCAAGGATTGTTTATATCTTAAATTTTCCAGGTTCAATTTCAGTGAAGGTTGTGATCAACTCAGGGGAAGATCCTACAAAAGGTAGCACACCATCAGGGGCGGTGGATATCTTATCATAGTATGTGATTTGGTCAACTGTAACAATTTTCCCCTCGTGAGGGAATATCATTATCCTAAATATAGAAGATGCCACTGTATTCATTGCATACATGTAACTTCGGAAAAGAAGTATATTGTAATCCAATTGTGTGTTGAGTACTTCTATGTCAATGAGCACAGTTTTACCAGCAAGTTGCACCAAAACGTCTTGGAATAGGCCTATGGGAGTAGAAGGGCACCCATCGTATGGTCTAGGAGTGATTTCATATGGTTTGAGTTCAGGAGTTCCAAGTTTTTTCCAAAATGATTTCGATATAGTACATGTGGATGCTCCATCATCAACTATGCAGCGGTGGATGTTGATGTTCCAGATTGTGACCGAAATTTGGAAGGCGACTATCAATTGAAGATGCGTGTCAGTGTTATCCAATTCTAAAGACATTAAACGTCAATCGGAAGGGTCGATTTTTCCTAATGTGAAAAATAATTCTTTCAGTTGGGTTGGGCATGTTTGCAAGACTTCTAATACTGACAAAACTGATCGAAATTGAGGTAAGTCATCGATTATGTTGTAGCTATGACCAACCTTTAAGTTATGTCTTATTTGACGTAAAGGCTCTTTGACCATTTTTGGGATGGGTTCTATAGGATGTCGAGGGATTGTCAAAGTTTCTTTAGGTTGTATAATGGTCAAGGTGGATGGGTTAGTTTCTGGTGGAGTTTTGTAATCCCAGTTTCACGTCTGCAGGAGAATTTCTTCCTCTGTCATGTAAATTTTGTGACTTGAGGTATTTTGGGAACTTCCTCTACAAGTATTTTTATATTTTTGTTGGGAGGTTTTATGCTGAGTATTTACCACTCCTTTATGGGGGAAAGGATTTTTCATTACTAAAATTTGTTGGTTTTGTCCCCCTTTGCCCCTAGTATTGTTGATCCTCTTTAACTCAAGGAGTTCAGGGAAATGATGGGCGTAATGAATGTATTCCCTGAAAATGGCACATGCATGATTAGTATGTAGACCAAGTTTATTTTATTTCCTTTTTGTGTTTATTATTTTTTTCCCCTGGTTTAGATTCTGGTTGGGGATTCCCCCGGCCAGTGCCCGTAGAGGTTGTTTTTTATTATTTCCCCCCTGTCCTGGCTCTAACGGTGGTTGTGTGGTGTCTTCTACTCCTAAATGGCGAGATACCTAGCACACATCCAGGTAATAGGGGGAGGTTTTGGAAGTGCCTAGAGCGACGGGGAGTTGTAGGGTCCCTTATGGTGTCGAGTAGAGTGTGTGTCACTTCATGTGATGAGGGAAGGAGATACGTATCAAAGCAAATAAATCACATACATAAAACAAAGAGAAAAAAATAAAATGAATACCTTATCTTTAATTTATGTTCTATGATCAATCAAACAAAAAAAAAAATCGTTTTTTTTTGCGTATGATAAAATATCCTATGAAGACCTATTCGTCCTTACCACTCTTGAAGTAATTTGGCCTTGGAGAGATATATATTGACAAGTACTGGGGCAATGTATTGAGAGAATAGGAGATGATTTCTAGCAGCCAAAGAATCAAACAAGGCAACGGATGAGGCTTTAGTGTCGTCAGCACGTCCACCTATAGGAAAAGGATGCTCTAATTTTGGTGACTAAGATACCTTCGTCCCATGTGAGCAGTCGAGTCTTTAGCTTCTTGTTGGAAAATTAATCTCAACCACTACGTTAAATGAACTCACAAGAAACCATACCTCAATTAAAGGTTTTTCAGGTGGCGGATTGAGTTTGTAGGAAAGGACGTGGATTAAATGAAGTTCTGAACAGGAGGACAACTATCCATTCCGCAATTGTTATTTACTGTCCGCAAAGTTCAGAAAATCATGTTCACGCATATTGTGTTTTAAATTTTAGTATTATCATGTATTAATGTATTAGGAATGTATGTTATGAATTAACAAGAATGTAGAAGCATTATGTATTATGGTTGATGTAAGTTTGGAAAGACAAGTGGAGAAAATCATCGAGAAAATTTTGGTGGGCCCGTAAAACTATTTGTTACAGGTATTACCGTGCCTTACTCTGCAACTCCTGGTGAATGTAAATATTTGTAAGAACTCTTGTTTTACTTGTGAAGGAGTCACAGTCTTCATATGAATTACCTTTTGTGTTTTGGAATCATAATATAAAGTTTGTTTAGTTGCGATTTGGTTATGAAAATTTCATGTATGAGTTTTATTGCAACAACTATGTTTTACTTTTTTTCACCGTGAGTAAATTTGTTTGATCTTGTTTTCTCCATTAGAGTTGTGCAATTCAAATAATTTTAATCTCTGCCACTCTGTATTGAAAGGGAGACTCATATGATTTAATTTCTGCAACTGTATTTTTTGGATTAAGACCACTCCTCAACTCTGTGTGTTGAGAAAAAAAATTCCCCTGCCTTAAATTTTTCAACATGGTATCATAGCGGGTGAAAAATTTATCATTGTAAGAGAAAGTGTTTTTACAGGGGGTTAAAATTTGTTTTGAAGGAATTTTGTTTGCATCATATTTACTAGTAGTGAGAACTTTTTAACACAGTGAGAAAGTTTTTTTTACACAGTGAAAATGGAATCAACAAGCACAAGTTTGACTAATCCACAAATACCTCAGTTTAATGGAAAAAATTACGATTATTTGGCTATAAAAATGAAGGTTTTGTTTTCTTTACAATAAATTTGGGAATTGGTGGAGAATGGTTTCCAAGAACCAACAGATGCAGTAGCATACAATGCTTTGACACAAGCAGAAAATGATTTGTTGAGGGACAATAGGAAGAACGACTCGAAATCCATCTTCTACATTTTTCAAGCAGTTCATGAAAGTATCTTCCCAAGGATTGCAGTAAAAATGAATTTGAAGCAAGCATGGGATACCCTCCAAAAATCCTACCAAGGCATGGCAAAGGTGAAGACATCAAAACTACAAATGCTGAGAAAATATTTTAAGACAATTTGTATGAAAGATTCTGAGAATGTAGACTCATTTTTTACAAATGTAATTGGACTAGTTACCCAACTTAAGTCTCATAGTGAGACACTTGAGTAAAGGAGAATAGGTGAGAAATTTTTTATAATCCTTCCAGCAATATTTGATGCCATAGTTGTGGCCATAGAAGAGACAAAGGATCTCTCACAATTTTTAGTGGATGAGATTCATGCATCATTGATTTCTGATGAAAACAGACTGAACAGAGCAACAATTACTCCTCATTGGATCATGCTTTCAAGTCACAAGTTTCAATTGGTCAAGGTAGAGGTCGAGGAATAACAAATTATAGAGGAAGAGGTAGAATCATACACAAAGTTGGAAGAAGAAGCCATTCAAGCTCAAGTGGAAGGGGCAGAAATATAAATTCAAGTCAAGGCTCAAGCTAGAATCAAGCATAAGGTCAGAGGTATGATAAATCTCAAGTTCAATGTCATTATTGTAAAAATTATGGACATTATGCAAATGAATGTAGAAAGAAGCAATATGACATGAGTAACAAACCAAGCGCAAATTTCATAAACGAAAATCGGAACTATGATAGCATCTTTCTAGCTTGTAATGTAGCACAAGAAAAACAAGGGGATGTATGGTTTTTGGATTCAGGGTGTAGAAACCACATGATTGGGAACATAGAAATGTCTTCAAATCTAGATGAAAGTGTAAAATATTGAGTGACGTTAGGGACTGATAGTAAATTCTATGTCATGGGAAAAGGAAGAGTCGGCACTCTAACAAAGAAGGGGGAGAAGAAGTATATTTCAGATGTTTACTTTGTCCCTGGTTTGAAATATAACCTCATAAGCACTAGATAACTCATGCAAAAGGGCTAAAATGTCTTTTTCATAAATTATGTGTGCACAAATTTTTATAATTCCCCAAGCAGAGAGTTGACTGGAAAAGCTTAGATCACAAACACTAGAATTTTTCCTCTCAAGCTAAAATTAGAATTGAAGGAAGAAGGTGTTCAAGCACAAATATCAATGAATTCACAAGAGAGTGAATGAAAACTTGCAGCTGTCACACAAGTAGACTTTCAAGAAGAGGTCAAAGATGAAAATTGGTTATGGAATTTGAGATTTGGTCATTTCAACTTTGGTGGTTTGAATTTGTTGCATAAGAAAGGCATGGTGAAGGGATTTCCACTCATAGAAAAACCGGACAGCCTATGTGAAGGATGCATCTTGGGCAAAAAAAATAGGGAATCATTTCCAGCAAGAAATTAAATAAGGGTAAAGACACCCTTGGAGATTTTCCTTTCATATTTATGTGGACCAATGCAAACAACATCAATTGTTGGCATCCATTATATTTTGATCTTTATATATGATTATACAAGGAAGACATGGGTCTACTTTATAAAATAGAAAAGCAAAGTTTTTGAGTGCTTCCGCTAATACAAAGCTCTAGTTGAGAAGCAAAGTGGATAGTACATCAAAGTGTTGAGGACTGACATAGGTGGTGAATACATCTCAAATGAATTCCTACCTTTTTGCATAGAGCATGGAATTCACAAGCAATTTACAACAAGTAATACACCTTAGCAAAATGGTGCCAGAGAAAGGAAGAATAGGACCATTATGGAAATGGAAAGGAGTATGTTGAAGGAAAATAATTTTCCAAATGATTATTGGGTTGAAGTTTTCACTTGTGCAACATATATTATGAATAGGTGTCCAACCAAAATTGTTATGATTATAGTTCCTGAAGAGGCATGGAGTGGAAGAAACCATAGTGTCACTCACATGAGATTTTTTCGATGTGTGGCGTATGCACATGTCCTAGATGGTTTGAGGAAGAAGTTGGAAAACAAGGGGGAGAAATGTATATTTTTTGGATACAATGATTAATCCAAGGCATACAAGCTCTATAATATATCAACCAAGAAATTCATAATCAGCAGAGATGTGCAGTTCATATAAGAGGAAGCATGGGATGGCAGTTTAGAGAAGAAATTCAAAGTGAATACATGTATACCACATGAATACAAAGAGGAGTTGACTACAGCAATTAATTCCTCAATGGTGACTCCTCCTACACCTACACAAGCTCAACAAAGCAGTCAAAATGTGACACCACAAACAAATAATAGGACAGTGTCGCGCAACCAAGCAAGTGCTTCTACGAGCACACCACAAAGATCCGCAATGCCATCTACCTCAAGCGCAACACCAAGTGACATGTCAAGCCCATCTTCTGCAATCATAAGAGGACAAAAATTCAAAATTTTAAGTGAAATATATGAGGAAAATGAAATTGATAGTAGCATTGGTCTGAATTCTGTATTTGCATTATTTTTTTCATGTAGATGACCTAATCCATTTTGAGGATATAGTCAAAGAAGAAAAATGGATTGCAGCAATGGATGAAGAAATAGGAGTAATATAAAACAACAACACGTGGAAGTTAGTAGACCTTCTGCAAGGAAAGGAAGTCATTGGAGTGAAGTGGGTCTATAAGACCATGAGAAACATTGAAGGAAATATTGGAATACATAAAGCAAGGTTGTTTGTCGAAGGATACAAGCATCAACATGGAAGAGATTATGCAGAGACATTTGTGCCAGTCGCAAGGATGGAGACAGTGCATACAGTGTTGTCAATTGCAGCGCAACATAAATGGAAAGTGTATCAAATGGACGTAAAATCAGCGTTCTTGAATGGAGTGTTGAAAGAGGAGGCATATGTTACACAACCACTTGGTTATGAGATAGAAGGCCAAGAAGACAAGGTGTATAGGTTGAAGAAATCTCTCTATGGGCTGAATCAAGCACCACGTGCATGGTATTGCATGATAGATGCTTACTTGATGGACAATGTGTTCAAAAAATATGATAGTGAGCCTACTCTCTACATCAAAGAGAGTGATGGTAAGCTTATTATTGTTGTTTTGTATGTATATGATTTGATTTTTACAGGGAGTGATGATTTCCTCATCGTTGATTTCAAATAATTCTTGAAAAGTGAGTTTGAAATGACTGACTTGGGGTTGTTAAGATATTTTTTGGGCATAGAAGTGAAGCAACCAGAAAATGGTATTTTCATTTCCCAAGCAAGGTATGTAGCAGACATTTTAGAGAGGTTTAATGTACAGAACAGCAAGCCAATACCAACTCCAATAGTCATGGGGTTGAAGTTTAGCAAGGAAGATCGCAGCAGTGATATTAATCCGACATTATACAAAATTATGGTGGTTAGCTTAATGTATTTGACAGCAACTAGACCTGACATAATGTATGCAATGAGTTTGGTGCCAAGGTTCATGGAGATACCCAAGGAGACACATTGGCAAGCATCCAAAAGCATTTTAAAGTATGTCAATGGTACAAAGGAGTATGGTATTTTGTAAACCAGAACAGACGATTTTAGGCTAGTGGCTATACTGAAACTGATTCAAAAGGAAGTGTTGATTAGAAAAAGAGTACGTCAGGATATGTTTTTCATTTGGGTTCGGGAGCCATTTCATGGGCTTCCAAGAAGTAGCCGATAGTGTCGTTGTCAACAACAGAAGTTGAATATGTTTCCGCAATGGAAACAATGTGTCAAGTAGTTTGGATGAGAAGGATGTTGAGGGATTTATGCCATGAACAAGATGAAACAACAACTATTTTTGTGACAATAGTTTCGCAATTGCACTATCAAAGAAATTTATTTTTCACAAGAGGAAAAAGCACATTGATGCTAAATATCATTTCATAAGAGAAATAGTTAATAATGATGAGATTGTGTTGCGGCACTATAGGTCAGAATAATGTCATTGGCACGTGGGAATTTTGTTTATCTCTGAGATTGTTTGGAAATGGTCAATGGTGGTAGTTGTGATTAATGGAGAGTGTTGGAAAATTAATCTCAACCACTGCATTCAATGAACTCACAAGCATCCATACCTCAAGTAAATATTTTGGAGGTTACAGATTGAGTTTTCAGGCACCGACATGGATTAAATGAAGTTCTGAACATAAGGACAATTACCCATTCTGAAATTGTTATTTACTATTCGCAAATTTCAGAAAATAATTTTCACCCATATTGTGTTTTAAATGTTAGTCTTATCACAAATATGTAAACTTTGAAGCAAGAATGGAAACGAGTACCTGATTTTTTTAGGTAGCAAAAAATGCTCTGATTTTGAAAAGTGTTGATTTAGAATACCCTTAATTTCATTTTAGCATTTTTTTTACACATTAAATTTTCTTATGTACCAAGTATAGACATTATTTTTAAAATGTTAGTGTTTTTTATGTTGAGTTCGAAAAGTTTTGATGCCAGCGTCATCCCCTTTTTTAGAAGATTTATTTTTGACCTAAAATTTTCTAATCTATTAAATGCTAATAATTATTTTCTAAATTTAACAGTTTTTGAGGTACTCATCTTCTTCCTCTTCCTCTTCAGGTATTTGTTTTTCGTTTTTCTTTTTAAAAAATAATTGTAGTGACACATTTGATTTTTTGCAGTTAAAAAAAAAAGGGTCAAAATTTTAAAGTGTCAATCTTCTATCTAATTATATATTGTTAAATAATATTTCATTCCACATGAAATATTTGTCACTAAAAAAGCAAGAATTTTTAACAATTTACATAAAAAACACACTTTGAATATAGATAACTGAAAAAAAATACACATTTTGAGTCTTTTTTGCTAAAAGTGACATGTCAAATAAACCATTTTTATAGGAAAAATATAGCAAAAAAACGTACAAAAAATAGCATTTCTTGTGAATTTTATGTCAAAATTAATAATAATTACAGTTTTTTTTCAAAACTTACATGAATCACATAAAAATGAAGTGAAAATCACTTTATACAAATACTAAACATATAATAAAAACAATTGAAAATTTATTTCTTCTCATAAAATATCAAAGTCAAAACATTACAAGTGTAACTTATTAATAGTTACAAAAAATGAACTTCATTTGGAAGCTTAACTTAATCAATAATCAATAATATCACGTAATTCAAACTCTTCATCTTCAAGAGTTTCATTATTGTCCTCTTCCACAATATTTTCATTATTGGCTTCAGTTTCATCGTTTTTCTTTTCTGATGGATCTTTGATGTCTGCGAATGTCCCAAAGTATGCCTTTCCAATCATTCCATCTAATGGTGGTTAAGGATCCTTTGTTTTTTTTGCCACACGGGTTTCATTAAAATCTCTTTTTTTCAAACCAACTTCTTGTATTGCATCTGGAAGAAATTGAAGAGCATTGATTCGTTGTTGAATAAATTTGCATTGTACAAGGCCTTTTTCAATGGAAATGCAATTTCTTCCTTTTTGTAAACAACATGCTAGTGTTGTACCTAATCATCAAGTACAAAAGAAAAAATTTAGTAAATTAGTATAAACACAAAATATTTAAAAAAAAAAAGAAAATAGTGAAATTCATTCTTATATAATAAAACTTACCTGAGAATGAAAATAAATCCAAAACCCAATCTCCTTCATTTGAATATAAATCTAAAATATAGTTAATCAATGACTGTGGTTTTTTATATATGTTAAATATCTCTCGTTTTGCTTCTTTATCTTCATGTGTTATTTTCTTTACAACAACATCATAGACCAGTACTTGGCTACGATTCTTTCTATATACTTGATTGAAAAGAATAGGCTTATAGATATCACCCTTTCTCCAACTTTCAACATGAATGAATTCACAGTCACTTATAATTGGTTGATTTTCACCACAAATAAGATTTGGCTTGTTCCTGTACCATGAAATAATAAAAGTTCAATTAACTTGTACATAAATGATTTTTTAACATTAATCAAACATACAATTTCAACGACTTACCATGTAAGCTACATCCTTGACTTTGTTTTTCCCTTGAAGCTTGATAATAACCACTATGTCTAAATGAAATGTCACAAATCTCCAAAATGGTGATGTTATGACTTCTAGAAATCCCGCAACCACTTTACTAAATGCTTGATAAGTATAAGGATCACTATCATATTCAATGTTTGGGATATTGAAACCATGAGGAATATCTGCAATAACTAGGGAATAATCCCTTTTAGGTATGATTTTTTCAATTTCTTCACAATTAATTGATATTATTTGATATTGGATAGTGTGGATCCCATTCCAAATGAAATGATGAATATTGAGATCAATTTCAACATCACTAAGACGTTTTCTCATCTTTTCCATTTTAATTTTTCCAATAAAGCTTCTGAAACTATTTTTTGCTCCATTTGCATCATTCTTCATCTTTAATAAAATAAACACATATATGTATAAGTTATAAAATAAAAATAAATATACATATGAATAAAAATGAATGTATGAATGAACATATCTTTTTAAATGCAAGATAAAAATATTTTAGCACTCATGTAGAAATTGAATCTACGTAGTTGTGTACAACATCATCCCAACTATCTTCATTCAACAATTTAACCATTTGTTTTTGTATTCTCATTTAAACCTTGTGACTGAATAAATAAAGTAAAAAATGTTAATATAGTGATATGTGTAACAAATAATACCAAAAACAATATATTATTTTTAACATAAACTTATAATCCAAAAATAAGTAAAAATAACAAGCAAACTTTAGAAATTCCTCAGACATTTCCTCCATTGATAATTCTCCTGAATTTACACAAGATAATATTGTTTTGAAAATCTTTTCATCCTTCACTCCTTGCATTGATCTCCAAGGTGTGATAGTCATATCTTCTGGAAGGAGATTCATTTCAGGACTTGATTTACTGCTGGTACATATCAATTGTTTAGACTTTTTAACCTTCTGACTTTTGATGCCAACGTTCTCCCACAACTCAAAAATCTGATCAACCAATTCCCATATCTCTCCAGTTCTAAATGCCAACTTGAAAATTTTATTCATGCCTCTAAATATTTCATTTACTTTGCCACCTTTTGAACTTAGTTTTTCTTTGATTTGATAATCGATTTTCATACAACATTCCTTCCAAAATACATGATCAACCTTTGTCTTATCACCACCACATTTTTTTTCAAATTTACAATGAATAAATATGACCATTTGGATGAAATTCATAAACATTGTATACTCATTATATGAATTATGATCCCATGCCAATACTTTTGCTTTTGTATCTGTTAAATCAGCATAAATGATACATTTCATTGTTTCAAAATGTAGGTGATTGAGATATTCCTCCATCAATTTCCTTTGAGCTTCTACAGAATGGTTTCCCCCAAGTACATAATATTTGTATTCAAAACATTTTGACTTGTCAAATGATTCTTTTTCAAGAACCTAACTTGGATCAACAAGAAGAACATAATCAACCACATGTGCGAAAGGGTTGTACCTTATCAATGTTTTCAATTTGTGAATATGCATGTGGTGTGGTGTTCTAATTTGATATTTGAAATGTTCATCATCTCGCTTGTAGACTTGAATGACATTAAGTTGAAATGACTGACCACCCTCAATTAAATTTTTCTTCACCAAATTATTTCAAATGGTATTTTGTTTTGCTTTCATATCACCATCCTCTAAATCATATCCTCATGTAATTATTTCCCTGCTTGCTTTTTAGTTTTCACTAGGTCCTTCACTGATGTCCATGATTTTTTTAGAATGAGAAATTTTTTGTTTCTTCCTCCTGTTGGTTATGATATTTTCTTGAACCAAAACAATATCCTCATCATCAAATAGAACGGAGACATTCTTGGACATTTTTGTTTTTGTTTTTTTATGGCTCTTCTCCTTTCTAACATCAATTCTAATTTGATCCTCAGATATGGAAACACATTCTCCATCTTCAGCTTCAGCTTCAACTTCAACTTCAACTGTCTCATTTTGAAAAGTAACATGTCTACCTTTACTAGATTTATTTCCTTAATACAATCTTTTAGCATCATGAAGTGTTTTTTTTTCTTCTTTCCCATATCTTCTTTTTCATGTTCATGGAAAATGGAGACAAAATTCATAATATCTCGCTCTATATAATAGATTCCCCCAACATAATTGAAATTCCCTTAGTAAAATCCTGTAAAAAAAATATAATATGTCAATATTAACTAAGTTATTAAAAATACAATGATACAGTTTGAATAACACAAAACATATAAGTGTTAATAAAAATACTTACAATCTTCTATACAATATTTTGTACAATTTGTTTGCTTATCTTTGAAGAATCTTCCTCTGTGTTATACTTCGACAATGTAAAATGATATATGATTTTATCATGTAATTTGGGTGTTTTTGAAAGTATATAAACACTTTCAATATTTGGAATAATATACAGGTCTAGTACTCTTCCCACCAAGTCATAACTTTCAGCATCAAAATTATTACTAGCATATAGATATAATTGCATAGATTCATCTTCTATATCTTTCAGAAATGATGCATATTTTGAATGATTAGTTTATGTTGATTTCCTTCAGTATCAAACAACTTCTTTTCTTTTGTGGATGCATCTCCCACATTTTCAGTAATTAACTAAGGTGCAGTTCGTCCAGCAGTGATTTTTGAAGGCCCACCTGTAGCTTTAGATGATGCAGATGTTGACTTTGGTCCAGAAAGATTGACAAAAACCTTCGCTGATGCCATTTTCCTGCAAACATATATATCTAAATATAAATTAGTAAATCACAAAAAATAAATATCTTACGTAAACAAAATAGAAAACTAGTTCTTTAAAAAAATGATATTTTTTACCCGATAGAAACTGTAAAACAATTTTTTTTTTACATGTCATCTCACCAACCCCCCTAAAAAAAAGTTAATTTTTTTATAATTTGGGGACCGATTCTCAAAATTTCCTCCCTTAAAATTTAAAACAAGTTCCTTTAAAAAAAATTTGTTTTTTTCCATTTTCTCCCGACCCCACTAAAAAAAAATTATTATTTTTTTATATGCCCAAGGGGCTGATTCTCATAATCGACCTCCCTGCCTTGGGCGCCCTCAGGCTCGGGCGAGCGTTGCCTTGTAGGCGCGTCCACTCACAGGACCGCGTCGTGGGCACGTGCTGTGGGCGGACACTCCCACAAGATAGCTTCTGCCAACATCACAGTGTCGTGGGCACATGCTGCGAGAGGACGCGCCAATGGGGCAGCGTCCGCCCGAGCTCAAGGGAGCCCTTGGGCTCAGGGGAGCATCGCCTCGTGGGCAAGTCTGCTCGCAGCACCGCATCGCAATGCATTATGTGGGCGGACACTCCCACGAGGAAGCTTCTGCCCGTATCACAATGTCGTGGGCGCATGCTACAGGATGATGCGCCCACGCAACATTGTCCGCATGAGCTCGAGGGCACCCTTGGGCGGCCCTCGGGCTTGGGCAGACACTGCCCTGTGGGCGCGTCTGCCCGCAGCACAGTGCCATAGGTGTGTGCTGCGGGAAAATGCACCCACGGGGCGAC
Organism: Pinus albicaulis; assembly: GCA_034641835.2. Lineage (NCBI taxonomy): Eukaryota > Viridiplantae > Streptophyta > Pinopsida > Pinales > Pinaceae > Pinus > Pinus albicaulis. The sequence goes on from CM076582.1 coordinate 1,596,759,000, forward strand.
GTTCGCTTAGGGTCAATTCTCTACAAGGTAGGGGGGTCAATTCCCGGGGCTCGCGCGGATGCCGCCCCATGGGCGCGTCAACCCGCAGCACGAGTATCATGGGCACCGTGCTACGGGGGGGCGCTGCACCCTAGCTACGTCCACCCGTAGCACGGGTGCCTTGGCCTGAGTGAGTGAGGCCACCGGCACCCTGCTTGTCCAGGGGGGCGGTGGGCATGCCCACTTGGGCCAAAACAACCATGTGTTGCCCCAAGCGGGCCCACTCACAGGACCGCGTCGTGGGCACGTGCTGTGGGCGGACACTCCCACAAGATAGCTTCTGCCAACATCACAGTGTCGTGGGCACATGCTGCGAGAGGACGCGCCAATGGGGCAGCGTCCGCCCGAGCTCAAGGGAGCCCTTGGGCTCAGGGGAGCATCGCCTCGTGGGCAAGTCTGCTCGCAGCACCGCATCGCAATGCATTATGTGGGCGGACACTCCCACGAGGAAGCTTCTGCCCGTATCACAATGTCGTGGGCGCATGCTACAGGATGATGCGCCCACGCAACATTGTCCGCATGAGCTCGAGGGCACCCTTGGGCGGCCCTCGGGCTTGGGCAGACACTGCCCTGTGGGCGCGTCTGCCCGCAGCACAGTGCCATAGGTGTGTGCTGCGGGAAAATGCACCCACGGGGCGACGTTCGCTTAGGGTCAATTCTCTACAAGGTAGGGGGGTCAATTCCCGGGGCTCGCGCGGATGCCGCCCCATGGGCGCGTCAACCCGCAGCACGAGTATCATGGGCACCGTGCTACGGGGGGGCGCTGCACCCTAGCTACGTCCACCCGTAGCACGGGTGCCTTGGCCTGAGTGAGTGAGGCCACCGGCACCCTGCGTGTCCAGGGGGGCGGTGGGCATGCCCACTTGGGCCAAAACAACCATGTGTTGCCCCAAGCGGGCCCACCCACAATGTACATGTTAAATTTATTTTCAATTTTAGATAAAAATAAAAAATTATTTCGCTTTCTACCAAAACAATTTAACAGCAAAAGCTGGTAAATTTTTAAGGGTTTAAAATATTTACCAAGTGAGATTTGAACTTGAATTTCATTAATTTTAACAATTTACTAATTTTCAGAATAATAGAAAGAAAACTAACCTTTCAAAAGTGATGTTGCTGCTCTAGAAAATCATTCCAAGTTTTTAAACAAACATCGATAAATATTGACGTGACGTGTGGAATAGTGACAATGAAATTTCTTATAAAGAGGAAATAACAAAATCTATTTTCGGTTGTGTAAATGTGGGATAAAAAAACTATGATGAATATTAAGAAATAAAATCTATAATGAAGTAAAATTTATATAATTTAATTAAAATTATTTTAGTTTGAAAAACTTTATTAAAAGTAAAATGTGTACGGAATTTAATTCGAAATAAGGGTCCATATTAAGAGAATATTTTAGTAACTAATTGTCAAATAAATCGTATAAATAAAATTTGGAGGGGCATACTTCAAGAAAACAATTTCGGCAAAAAAAATTGGAGGGAATTTTTCATTGTTTCAGCTATATATTATCATTGGAAGAGAGATCATTTGCATCATTCAACATTTCTTGTTTGAGTTTTATGGATTCCTTTGACACTGAAGTTTCATTTTATGAAGCATCAACATCTTCGTCACGTAACAACTCTATTCACATTAATGAATATAACGAGAGATGTAGTGACAAAATGAAAGTGAAGATTTTCAAATGAATAAAGAATCCAATTTTCCACTTATTCTTAATCCTATGGACTATGAGAGCAACAATGACGAATGGAAAGATGAAGAATTTCCAAAAACTAGAGACTCACAATTTCTACTTAGTCCTAATCCTAAGGACTTTGAGAGCAATAGTGATGAATGACAGAATGTAAAATTTTCAGTGTAGAGAGCCACATTTGCCACTTTGTTCTAATCCTAAGGATTGTGAGAGAAATAGTGATGAATGGTCGAATGACAAATTTTCATTGGATAGATAGTCACATTTGCCACTTAGACCTAATCCTAAAGACTATGAGAGCAATAGTGATGAATGGCTGGATGAAAAATTTATAGTGGATAGAGAGTCACATTTGCCACTTACTCCTAATCCTAAGAATTATGATAGAAATATTGATGAATGGCGGGATGAAAAATTTTCAGTAAATAAAGTGTCACATTTTATAGTTACTCCTATCCCTATGGACTTTGAGAGCAACAGTGATGAAGGGAAGGATGAAGAATTTCCAATAAATCGAGAGTCTCAATTTCCACTTACTCCTAATCATATGGACCATGGGAGCAATAGTGACGAAGGTTAGGATGAAGAATTTCCAATAAATCGAGAGTCGCAATTTCCATATAGTCCTAATCGTATGGACTATGAGAGCAGCAATGATGAAGGTAAAGATAAAGATGGTGAAGAATATCCTCCAATTCAGTATTTCAAAACCACGGTTGATGGTATTGAAAATTTTCAAGCCACCGAAGATGGTAATGAATATTTTTCAAACAATGTTGGTGGTGAATTTCCTAACTATATTGAAAATGATCATAGTAAGACTAATATTCTTCCCAATGATAATGGCAATGTTTGTTCAAAGAATGATGAAATGATAGAGATGTTTCCAACAAATATTGTTTCTAGGAGTAGGAGTAAACCTTTGCGTATCAATCCAAGATGTTTTAGTTAAACAAGGGGTAGAGTAGTATATCTCACGAGAAGGAGTTCTATCAGTGAGCTCATTTCAAGTGATTGTTGTAAAAAGTATTGCTTGAAACATATGGATTTCGAATTTTATTTATAGAAAAGAAAGAACTATTTGTCAATGAATAAAAGCATGCAGAATTCATATTTAATGGAGTGCATGCAATCTACAATGGCAGGTTATGATTATCATATTGGGTATTTATTGCTCTGTAGAAAAGCTTTCAAAATGATTCATTCAATTGGAAATTTTTTTCTATTAAGAATCCAAGATAATTTTGAAAAGGATCCTACATATTATTCAGAAGTTCGCCATAAACGAGAGTTTGGACCACTAACAAACACTCCAATGTCATGGCTGCAAGACTTGTTTTCAAAACATGGAGAGTGTATGCCAAATAGAGATACAATACATATCCCAGATAATTTTTCAAGACGAGAAATCTACACTTATACTAGGAATATGCAGAATGTGTTGAGGGAAAGGGTCGTTTTATTACATATCAATATTTAGTGCAGATACGGAGGAGAAAATTCAACAATGTTTGTAGTATTCCTAAGAAGACAAGGATGGGGATTTGCAATACATGTGCTTCTCTAAAATAAAAAAAGGGATAAATGTCAAGGAGCAGAAAGAGGTAAGCATTCGTAACATTATTCTTTTAAATTGTATAGTGATCAACTATGAAAATATATTTATTAATACGTTTATTTTATGTTATGTGTAGATTCCATTGTTAAAGCCCTTCAAGAGCATCACAAACAAAAAACAAGTGAAAGGAAAAAGTTCTACAAGCATCGAAAGAAGTGTTATGATAATCCAGATAAATATTTGGGTTTGATAATTGATGGTATGGACTAGAAAAAAACACTTCTACCACATTATGTTCGTACACCCAAATATTTGGAGGAGGAAAATTTTATCCAGTTTCACTTGGTCAGTTGTATGGTCTTCAATGGGAAAATTTTACCAAGAGTTTACTTTATAGCTCCAAATATTCATAATGATGGAAATCTAACAATAGCCATAATTTATGATGTGATTTCTCATTGAGGTGGTAATCTTCCTGAAATTTTGTATCTACAATTAGACAACACTTGTCGTGAAAAAAAAAATCAGATTGTTTTTGGATATCTAATCTTGCTTGTTGAATTGAGAATTTTTCATAAGGTTAATGTTGGTTTCCTTCTTGTTGGGCATGCTCACGACCATATTGATCAGATGCTCAGTTGTTTTTCAGTAACATTGAGGAGGAATAATGTTGGGAGCTTTCCATCATTAATTAAATGTATTAACAAATCATATATCCCAGAGTCTATTTTTCATCTGTTAGAAGAAACTATTGACATGCAAAGGCTTATTCTCGGATCGGATGGTGAGGAGAAATGCATTGAACAACTTAATAACATTAGCTTCCAACACCAATTTCGTCTCAAACAAAATGATGGGAAAACGCTTATATGGGGCAAGAAGTATTCAACAACTGGATAATGAGCGTCATCATCAGGTTTGGAATTTTTGAATTTCATTCTAGATCATCCAATATTTGCATCAAATATATTTTTATTACAATTAGTTGGTGAAGTTCATAATGCAAGAAGGCAAAAGAGAGAGATATTATTCTGAATGCCTGGAAGAAATTAAAAAAATCATTAGATATACATATGAGTACTTTGATGTTGTTGATTCGGTTTGGTAGGAGTCATTTTTCAATTATCAGAGTGATATCTTTTCAAGACCAACAAATGAAGATATGCTTTTGAAGAATCCATTTATTTGGCCAAAAAATGTGTCAAATTAATTGATGAAACAAACATTCTTGAACAACAACAATCACATGGTATTATTAATTCTACACAGGTCAAGGAAAGAGAAATGTATATTGGTTCCAGAAGATCTTGTGCACAACGTGAAGCCATGGAAGACCTTTACAGGGGTTCAGTACACGATATTAAGGAGGGTTGCATGATCGCGGTCTTAGCACATGAAGATCCACATGGCTATCCATTCTGGGTTACCAAGGTTATAAAGGTGATTCCAAAAAATGAGGATGTTACAAGTGTGGAAGTATATTGGTATGCCACAAACACACACCCATTCAATGATGTGTACAAGCCAGAGATGGTAGTTGATAAAAAAATTGGTGGAAAGAGAAAAAGAAAAGGTACAAATATAAATCGTCACAGCACAGACCTCTTAATATTGGAGGAAGTTGACATACTTGTTTATGGCTTCAATTTAAAAAAGAAAGGAACTCTTCGCTCCAGGACGATACATATCATTAAGAGGTTGCTACCACAAGAAATAGTGTTGAGATGTCAGTCTGCTGAAGCTTAGTGTGTGACGTGTAATGTGTGTGCAAGTGGAAAAGTGAACATACAAAGTGTGATAAGATGTAGATATTTGATGATCCTTTACAATACCCTCTAATCACAAGTTTTGATTGTTCCTTGCATGAAAAATAAATAAAATGTGGATAGTGAGCAACTTACTCTTTTCCTATTACACTATGTGTGCCTAAAGGGAGATGGAAAACTCAAGTGTCTTAATAACGATTTCATATGCAAGCCCAGGTTGGTCTAAAAGACGCATGGGAAACATATATTACTTGCTTTGTGTAGCAACCCTTGGTCCTAGTCTCAAAAATTAATGAAATAAAAATGTTTTCGTTAGTAAAAAGATATGTGGATAATGGACCACTTACTCCTTTACTAATTAAGCTATGTAAATTGTGAAAATTAGCAAAATAAATTCAGAAAGATGTGGAATGTTGCCATTTACCTTTCCCCTTAATTAAGCTACGTGGGAAATGAAATTAAAAATAAAAATAAAATGTATTATGTAATTACTCCACTAATAATGATTAGTAAAGAAACTAGGCAATCTAAACTAACTGTAAAAAATGTGCTAAGGTGAAGGCAATTCACGAAAAGCTTCCAATCACCTAGGAAAGAAAAATTACAATGATTTTTCTGTGTTAATTCAGGTGGATATTGGTGGCCACCCACCTATTCCACCTAGGCCTCCAATCAGTTTCATTAGTTTCCTTTTTATAGCATCATTTAGTATTTTTAGCAGTTTTTCAAGTCTTAAACTTCCAGAGCAGTTTTGACCCCTTAAACGACATTTTTTGGAGGCCCACTACAGTCCCATAGCCAGAGGCAGAGGACTACAACAAAAAATGTAGTACTCGGAGATATATTTACAATGATATAGCGTATACACCAAACAGAGATAATATGATCAAGTTACGACCCTGAGAAGTTGGCTGCCCAACTAACCCCAACGGAGCCCACAAACTCTTGGTGTTTCATCTCCTAGGTTAGGGTTTTGGTTGTTTAAGATTTTCCTATGTTTTTCAATAATAAAAAAGCCCTTGAGCCTCATTGTAACACAGTTCAGAGCCCTGTAGCCGCCACATATCTTCTCAGAGATAAGCTACCAGCCCCCTAGCTAGTTTATTTCCATTATGTCTGTAAGCATATTTCGGTTATTTGATATAAATGAAACGAAGTTTTATTTCTGTTGCATCTCTGCGTTTATGTGTATTTGTGTATTTTATTGTCTTCTTGCATAAATCTAGATCAGTGGCATTAGAGCGGTATGCTCTTTCTCAATCATTTGTTTCATGTCCCTAACGAGGTCGGAGTATAAGAATTTAGGGCTCGATCTAGTTTAACTTTTGCAAGATGAACTTCGCAAACCCAACAGCCGCCCATGGTAAAAGAAAGATGAGGGAGCATGAGATCCTATCAAAATATTGCTCGAGGAGGCCCTCGAGAAACAAAAGAACGCGATGATGCATAACTTTTCCCAGATCCTTCAACGATGCCCACCAGCGACGCATTTGCATCCAGCAACCACTCTAGAGGCGCAACTTCTTTTAAGGTACAAGTAAACTTTGACATTCCCATATTTGAGGTACAAATAGATGCAAATGTCGTAGATAGATGGTTGAATCTATTAGAAGGATATTTCTCGATTCATGACTTTTCCAACCAATAAAATATTACTTTTGCACTCCTCAAAGTCGCCTGCCATGTCAAGGACTGGTGGGAAACCTACTATGAGAAAAACGACGAGAGGGAACCCTATCTGTTCTCGACCACACACACTTGGGATTCTTTCCGAGACGCCATTAAGGAACAATATTATCCCATGGGGAGCTATGAGGAAAAGTACATATAATGGACTACGTTGTAGTAACAAAGGGATCAAGATGTACACGAGCTGACGAATTTGTCCCATACCCTGCACACAAAGTTGGGTATCAAAGATTCGGAAAAACATTTGGTGCTAAAGTACTGCAGTTGTCTGCACAAATACATTCAAGAGGAAATGGAGTTCCTTCACATCTCCTCGATTGGCGCAACATACCAGTATGTTGCCAAGATTGAGCAGAAATTCAAACAAAAAAACGAGACTTTGGATCTACGAACCAGAAGAATGGGAAAGGTGCCCCCAAACCGCAAAGCAAATGACAAAGCCAAGGCGGGGCGGCCCAGGATAACCCGCCAAAGTTGCAAGAAAATAACAACACAGTGAAGCCAAAGGAGGACACGGTAAAATGGTGTGAGTTCCATAAGAGCTCCACTCACAACAAAAGTGAGTGTTGGGCCAAGCAGTCACTAGTGGCTGAGTTAAAGGCTTTTGAATCATATGCATGCTCTGACTCTGAATCAGAGCCCGACAAGGGGAATGACAAATGGAACCAGATTATCGATGCGAGGCCCAACACCACCATTGCCACCACAAATATCGAGAGTAGGGGGAGCACCTCTTCCATTCCTAGATGTGGGTAAAGGGTTCCTCGTTGCAATTCATTGTTGACAGTGGGAGCCAAAAGAATCACATTTCAGCAGAGGTCATGAAGCAGTTGAGCTTGTCGACCACAACACACCCACAATCGTACACCATCGGGTGGCTTCACCAAGGATGGGATCTCTGCATCAGCCAGCAATGTCGCCTTCCCTATAGCATCAAGCCCTTCACGGATGAGGTATTATGTGGCATTTCTCCTCTTGACGTTTCTAATGTATTATTAGGCCAACCATACTTGTGGAAGTGACATGTTTTGTATGAGTCCAGGCCTCGCATTGTTATTGTTACTTTGGGAAATAAGTTGTACATGATACCAGAGGTAGCACTGCCTACCACCATCTCTTTGGTTACTACAAAACAATGCAGCAAGTTCATTTTGAAAAAATCGCGAAATTTGTTTCCCTAATGATCCGCCCTCATGGAAAGAAGAAGACTATGGCCACGACCTCTAGACAAGGCTCCTTCACACGACAAAAACAGATGGACAAGGTTGTGGAGGAGTACAGGAACATCTTCACCTCACCCGTAGAGGTGCCTCTGCACTGTCAGGTCAAGCACTCCATCGATCTGACCCCGGGTGTGTCGTGACCCAATGGACCAATTTATCGACGCTTTGTTTTGGAGAAAGGCTAAATCAAGAGACAGATTCAGGAATTGTTGCAGAAAGGTCACATTCGGCCAAGTTCATCGCCCTGTGGGAGCCGAATCGTTTTGGTGCAAAAGAAAGATGGGACTTGGAGACTCGGTATTGAATATCGGGCACTGAACAAGATCACTCTCAGGAATAGGTACTCGATCCCACGGATTGATGTCTCCTTCTGGACCAACTCAACAGGGAAAAATATTTCAGCAATATCGACTTGAAGTCCCAGTATCACCAGGTACCAATCGAACCCTCTGATGTGTGGAACACTGACTTCAAAGCCAAGGGGGGCCTTTTTGAGTGGTTGGTCATGTCTTTCGGGTTGACGAATTCTCTCGTAACCTTCATGAGGCTGATGTACGACATCTTGCGGCCATTCACCAACTTATTTGTAGTGGTGTACTTAGATGACATCTTGATCTTCAACCAGACTTGGGAAGAACACCTCCACCACATCTGACAAGTCCTTCAAACACTGCGACAACACAAGTTGTGTTCCAATTTGGAGAAGTGCACTTTTGGCATAACCCAGGTTCTGTATTTGGGATACATTATGGATGACCTGAGGGTGCATGTGGATCTAGCGAAGATCCAATTCATTCGGGATTGGCCAGCCCCAACCACTCTAACAGAGCTATGCAGCTTTCTGGATCTTTCCAATTTCTATAGCAGGTACGTGTTGGGATTATCTCATATCACTTGACACTTGAGTCAAGTCACCAAGGGAGGAGGGAAAGCAAAATTATTTTGGTCTGACTCTCAACAGAAGGCGTTCGTAGAGTTGAAACATCGCCTCTACTCTACCCCAGTGCTCACATTACCAGACTTGCAACAACCATTTGAGATAGAGATAGATGCCTCTGACTATGCTATTGGGGCAGTTATTACTCAACATGGGCCTCGAGTGGTATATCACAGTGAGACATTGTATGAAACAGTGCTGAAGTATCCCACTCGTGACAAAAAGATGTATTTTGTTGTGCAGGCTTGTCGACAATGGAAGCATTACATTTTGGGCAAGGAAACAGCCATCCACACAGACCACCGACCCTTGTATTTCAAACAAACAAAAAGGAAGTTGCAGAACAATCGTCATCAGAAGTGGGCCACATCTCTGCAACAATTTCATTTGAATATCAAGTCCAAGAAGGGAAGAACCAATAATGTTGCATACTGCCTCAGCCGACCACCGATCGTGGCGCTAACCACCGTGCTCAACTCGTGTGAGCACGAGACACTTGATTGGCCACTTCTCTACAAAAGCTATCCAGAATTCGACCACACATCAAGACGCTCTTGGAGGGTAATCAAGTTCCAGATTTTCACCTCGAGGATGCACTATTATGTCACCTGGGACAACTTTGTGTTCCTTCAAGCAAGCGTGCCAAGATGATTTGGGAAGCGCACTACAGTCGGGTCGTTAGGAATTTCGGGGTCAAGAAAACAGTGGTAGTACTACATAAGTATTTCTATTGGTCAAACCTTCGACAGGATGTCGAAAATTACATCAGATCCTGCACTGCCTACACCATTGCCAAATCGACCATCAAGAAGCAAGTCCTCTATACTCCAATTACTACTCGTATTCGACCTTGGGAATCCATCTCCATGGATTACATGTCGGGCCTTCCTTATACTAAGCATGGAAACGACTGTGTTTTTTAGGTCATCAAGAGATTCTCGAAGATGGCCATTATGGCGCCCTACAAGAAATATATCATAGCAAAAGTCATTGCTAAAATCTTCTTTGAATAAGTGTGGGTACACTTTGGGATCCCACAGTTTATCATCTCAGATCGGGACAACAGGTTCCTCAGTACATTTTGGTCCATCCTCTAGTCGATGTTGGACACCAAGTTCACCAAGTCCACAACTTTCCATCCCCAAACTGATAGCCAGAAAGAGGTCGCCAACAGGATGGTCGTACACATTCTACGAATGTACAACTCAAAGCATCCACGCACATGGAATGAGAGCCTCCCCTATGTACAACACAGTTATAACCGAGCTCTCCACAACACAACCAACCACAGAGCCTTTCAGGAAGGCTTGGGATTCCAACCACTATGTCCCATTGACGTAGCCATGCCATTTGCAGCTACTCAAGAAAATTCGTCTCATGTCATCTCTGAAGCTGACAGGGTGAACATCTTCATTAAGCTCATTCAACACATCCAACAACAAGTTCATGACATATTGAAAAGCCAATGCTAAGTACAAGCAGTGACATGATCAACATCGGGTGCCACACAACTTTCATGTGGGCAACAAAGTGTGGCTACATTTGTAGAAGGAGCACCTCGTTGGACCCCACTGTAAGTTTCGCCTGCTGCGATATGCGCCATACACCATCACCAAGTTTGTAGGGGACAATGCCTTCGAGCTGAATATTCCACCATTCCTTGGTCTGCACCCAGTGTTCAATGTGCACTGCCTTCGACCCTACTTTCCACCTCTACTGGACACATCTGACATGGCAGAACAACTCACCAATAGAGTTAAACCCAAATTGCATGAAACAAGCCACAATTGATTGGATCATGGACACATGGATCAAGAACACCTGCCAACAGAGCATTCAGCTATATCGAGTTGTCAAAGCAAGCCAACTCCTTCACCAAGGCAAGTGGTTCACCGGGGACCAAGTTCAACGAATATTTCATCACCTCATGGGGGATATGCATGCAATTGGGACCATTGCTTCCTAAGGGGAGTGGAATGATTGAAGTAGATATTGGTGGCCACCCACTTATTCCACATAGACCTCCAATCAGTTTCATCAGTTTCCTTTTCTATAGCAGCATTTACTATTTTTAGCAGATTTTCGAGTCTCGAACTTCTAGATCAGTTTGACACCTTAAACGGTGTTTTTTTTAGGTCCGTTGCAGTCCCATCGTCGATGGCAAGGGGCTGCGGCAAAACCTGTAGTACTCAAAGAATATTTTTCCGATGATATATCGTATGCGCCAAACGGAGATAATGTTATGAATATAACTCATAACTAATATAATAAATATAATTATTAAATAGTTAATTAAGGATTATGTAAATAGTCATTAGGTTAGTGAAAGGGCATGTCTAAAAGACATGCCCGTTCGTGAAAGGCCACCTGCATAGGTATATAAACAGGGCCTCATTGTATCATTCAATCATCTTATCATACATTTATATATAAAATATTATTATTACAATACCTCTTGTGTATTTTGCTATTAAGTCAACAAGCGTACAAGTTTTGTTACTACATTGCTATCAGAGCCATATTGAAGCCATCAGAGCCATGGCACACAATATAGTCTTACAAGCCTATGAAAATAGTATATGAACCTATGAACATTGTTTACCATACAATGTATCGTTACGTGAAGATCCTGAAGAAAGTGGGAAGATTAAAAAAATTCAAGAAGTATTTCAGCAATTAGAAAATTCATGTGCAAAAGTTACAACCCGTCTTAAGAAAAATTATGAAGAAATCCTTGATAAGGATGAAGAGGTTGAAGAAGAAAATGTTAATCAGAATGAGGATAACGATTATGAAGATCATCATGATGATTCAGATAAAGATGATTCTGCTAGCCGGAAGACTGTTAAAGAAGCTGGAAAAAATGATGATTCAAATGAATATGATGTGGATGAATATTATGAAGATCAGGAAGATTCTGATTTTAATAAGGAGGAAGACATTGTTGGTGACAATGAGAAAAAAGACATCTCAGTTTTTTTAGTCGATGGGGACTATGACTGGAAGGGAGAATCTCACCATAAGTCAGCGACAGAGTTTCTACACACAGAAAATAATTCACATCTTCCTATTCTTGATGAATGTACATATGGAGAGACAATAAGCTCCCTTAAAAACAGAAAGGTAACGATGGATGATTGTCTGAAGCAGCCCGCCTTGGCTTCCGAGTCACACTGTAGGGCTAACCATTCTATGCATGAGGAGGGAAATCTGAATGAATTTCAGTGGCAAGAATCATAGCAGCAACACCCCCGAAACATCATGTGGAGTGTAGGCTCAGACAGGACGATTATGCCGTCAAATAAAGATCACAATGTCCGTGGAAAACAAAAGGAAATTGGTGAAAATAGATTGAAAAGGCCTCTAATGGCATTTGCCAATTCTGTTCCCATAAGAAATAGAATTGATATTGAATCTGTACAATATGCGACTCACAGTAGTTTACCCTCATTGTCGCCCGGTTTCAATATTGCCAATCGGATTCCAGCCATGGAAAAATGCAGCAACGAGATTCCAACCATAAAAAAAGTGCGATGGAACTCGATCCCGCATGGTTGAACACAACATAAAAGATGACATTCGGAGGTGGTGTAACATGTATTACTCTGCACACAGTGAATGGTGTGTTAGGTTTGAGATTGGACTGACTGGAATTTTGTCTCATTGCTCTCGGCTGCAAGCTTTCCAACTTTTGGCTTTTAAGGAAATTCCTAAGCTCCGAGATCTAGCATTGGCCAATGTGGGCTCCATTGAAAAACATAACGATCTTTGTAAGAGGCTTTCTGTTTTGTCTGCAGAAGAACTTAAGGATGTTGTCTGTAATAAGGATGAGAAAACAATTCCCATTGCACCTGAGATCTTAAACACCAACAATTCATTTTGCACAGAGTATAACCCTGTTTCACCTACAAATAAAGAAGAAATGTTCCCTGCGCCTGAAATCCTCACTTCTGATGATACCATATAGGTGGCGAATGAAGAGATGTTGGAGGACTCGTCGTCCTTACAGTGTGATTATTGGAATGTGATAGAATCTACAATTGAAAAGTATCCAATCGCTATTCCAGACGAGAAACTGGATTCACCACCGCAAATAGTTATCAACAGTATCCAACAGTACCCAAATGCATTGATGAAGTCGATACTTGAAAGCCCTCCAAAATTGATTCCGTAGGAATTTAGCTTTGTAGTGAAGGTTCATCTTCCAGAAGAACAGATTCTTCGTCTTTGTAACAGAATTGTATCTAATTATGCAGAAAATCAACGCCATCATGTCAGAATCAGTTTCAGCCCCTCAAATCAACTATCCTTGTCGACAATTGGCTTCTATGGGGACAAGGGAACGATGTGTAGAATATTGAATGAGATGGGTGTTATAGATCATTCCACTCATTTTCTAAATGGTTCGACGGTCATTCTGGTGCACGACCCTCAAATCCCTGTAGGTAAAAAGATCGACTCCCCCTCTGAAAAAAACGACGTGTGGACGCGACTCTTGTCCAAGCATTGAGCAGATTTGGGCTTACCCATTACTTAGATAAACAAAAATAATTATAACAAATCATAAGTTTTTTTATAAAATTATTATAATTTTATTTTATTTATAAAGTTATGTTGTAATATATTTATAAAATTGCTTTAAAAATATATATATGTATATATATAAAATGATATATATATATATATATATATATATATATATATAACAAACAAACAAACAAAAACCTAGTTTCAAAGACAACATTAGAGAGAATTCTACAAAGAAGGTACCATTGATGAATGACATGCCTAGCAGATAATCCAAAGTGAAGAAAATTGTTGAAAAATTAAGCTTTGAGGACAAAGCTTTTCGAGAAGAAGGCAATGTTATGAATATAATTCATAACTAATATAATAAATATAATTATTAAATAGTTAATTAAGAATTATGTAAATAGTTATTAGGTTATTGAAAGGGCATGTCTAAAGGACATGCCCGTTCGTGAAAGGCCACCTGCATAGGTATATAAACAAGGCCTCATTGTATCATTCAATCATCTTATCATACATTTATATATAAAATATTATTATTACAATACCTCTTGTGTATTTTGCTATTAAGTCAACAAGCGTACAAGTTTTGTTGCTACAGATAATATGACCAAGTTACGAACCTGGGAAGTTGGCTACCCAACTAACTCCAACGGGGCCCACAAATTCTTGATGTTTCATCTCTTAGGGTTACGGTTTTGGTTTTTTAGGATTTTCCTATGTTGTTCAATAATAAAAAGGCCATTGAGCCTCGTTGTAACACAATTAAGAGGCATGTATCCACCACATCTCTTTAGAGAGATAAGCTACCAACACCCTAGCTAATTTATTTCCATTATGTCTATAAGCATATTTCAGTTATTTGATGTTAATAAAATGAAGTTTTATTTATGCTGCATTTTTGCATTTGTGTATTTATGTATTTTATTGCATTCCTGCATAAGTTCGAATCATGTGCTCTCTCTAAACTACGCGTGTTTTCCTATGCACAAACATGCGTGTGTGTATGTCTGCCACAAAAGTTGCACGACCAGCGGAAAAAATTGAACAGTTAAGCTTCTCGGGTGAAAACAGGTCCAGAAGATCCTGCAAAAATTATAAAGAGGTGATAAACGCACAATGGAGTGATGATGCAAAGGCATAAACAATCATTAGAGTAAAGAAAGGAAACTAGTGGAGTTGCCAAATTTGTAGTGGTGTGTTTGTTGTTATGGAGTACTAAAGACACCTTATTTGTAGTTGGTTATTCCCTACAAAGAAAATAAAGAGAATTGGTTGTTGTTAGTCGACAAGCATGAGTTAACAAAAGCACTGTAAATGATGAAAAAAATGCATACATAAACATAAACTAAAACTATGAAATAAGCATCAGGGAATTACAACATCAAAGAAGCATATAAGCTCCTAAGCTTCGGTCGTCTTATAGAGATTGATCTGGTGTGGAAGCATCTTTGGAAACTGAAACATTGGTCGAAGGTGATTGTATTTCTTTGGATTCTGAAAAAAAAAAAAAAAAAACATTAACTTAGGAGAATTTGCAAAAAAAGACTTTATAGGCCCCTCAGTGCGTCCTCTCTATCAATGTCAGGAAGACAACTTAAATCACCTCTTTTTTTAATGTTCCTTTGCTATGAGCATTTGGGACAGCTTGAGCAGAGCCTTTCAGGGATCTATCCTTCAACCTTAGTCCATCCCTATTAATATTGACATCTAGAACACCATGGCTTACAATAGTCCCATCCTCAACAGAATCTGGCAGCTCACCCCTAGCTTTGCCCTCTGTATCATCTGGAAAGAACGTAATGCTCATGTTTTCAAAGATCAAGCCCCATCATTCGACAGAACCTAGAATATTGTTACTAGTCCACTTGGAGAAACAATCTCTTTTGTACATTGGAATGCGTAGGACTGGGACTGTCCTCCCAGAGAAAGGGCTATCCTTCAATCCCTGAACATCCATCAACAAACTCCTATTTCCTATAGTATTATCCCTTGTCCTTTAATCTCTAGCCCATTGACCCGGTCCCCTCCCCCTAATGTGTTCATAAACCTTATCTTTGATGGAGCATCAAGAGGTAATCTTGGCCCTACAAGCTATTGTGGGATTCTTCATAATAGTGAAGGTGGCATCATCCTTATATATGATGGGTCATTAGGAACTCTTACCAACAATGAAGCAGAGCTATGAGGATTAGGGCCTCTTGATAGCCCTGAAGATGAATTGTCGTCAGTTAATTATTGAAGGAGACTCCTTAATTCGTATCTCCATTTTCGAAAAAGTTTCGAACGACATGCCTCTCTCCAAGGCCTCTTCCAATTGGCATCTCGAATCCCACCTTCAAAAGGTTACTGAGATATTCAAAAGGGTTAAAGCACCAATCCTCTCCCATGTTCAACGCACAAGAAATAAGCTTGCAAATCATATGGAAAATTATGCATTTGATTCTCATTGCGTTGCCTTGGAAATATAATGGACCCAATAAATTCCTCTGCAACTGAGATATGCATGTGAAGACATTGTGAAGACATTGTGAAGCAAGCTTGGTCATAAGACACTACCTGTGAAGTCATCAGTGAAGCCAGCACTATAGAGCACTGTTGTTCATCACGATATTGGGAATGCCTGGGAGCTACACATCATTGGCCTATGTTGGTTGGAGTTGGTGTCTCCTGTCATTGTTTCAAAGACAAACATGTTAGTATGCTAATGCATTTTCCGCTAACTTCTGTCAACAATACACATAGTAGTCGTGGTCTCCACCTGAATCAATTCGTGACAAAGTCTTGTTGTCTACACCGAGCTAGTACAAGTTCGTGGTCAAAGGACAATACAAGGTTTGTGGGTTCAAGGTCCCTGGTCAACGGGCAATGGAAGGCATTCTATCAACGGGCAAGCCAATCGTTATCCCTCCTTTCAATTGTCTGATTTTGTTCTTATGCATTGCTCCATATTTGATAGTATTGTAGGAGAAGGCCATGGTCGAGGCCAATTTGTAGTTTTGGGCAAGTTTTGGTTGGTTTCGAGCTTTGTTTTGAGAGATATTTTGGGTCAATCATAGTATATGCAACTTAAAGACTTTAAATTGAAAATAGTGGGCTGGTTTCCCGGTGGGGCAGCCTCCACCTCCAAGTAATGTTGTTTGTACTTCTCTCTTAAAATATATAATGCCGAATTTTACAACAACAACAAAAAGCACTACCTATGGTGTATTCCTGTTGATAAAGGCTGATAAGCTGTGTTGTTTCAATATCTTTCATTAGTCACTGAAATTTCTGACTATTGCTAGGCCTTTTATGGTGATTTGGGGTAAATGTTACAGATCATATTCATTATTTAATCCAAAGGGATTTTTAAATGATAGTGCTGAGATGAAATTTATTATCATTTTAATAATAACATTCAGCTCAATCATTACTTTTACAAACCTCTGTTGTTTATAGAAAATTTCTAATAAAACTGACACATACACATAGCCATATTTTGGTTTGCTTCAACATCATAATCAAGCTTTTTCTAATTAGAAATCTTCAATGAAGAACCATACAACAAAAATGAAGATTTAGTGACCTTATCCTAAAAGAATTCCATTCAAGTTGCATGCCAAACATATCTTATATAATATTTCAATAAATACAAACAATTGCCAATCAAAATTAATAAAACAGTTACAACAAAATAACTATACAAATGATTTAAACAGTGGATACAACATAATCTGGGCATTTTAATCCAACTTAACAGTAATCCGAGTATTCCATTCAAGTTACATGAATAACATATCTTAAACGATATATTAAAACATACAAAGAATACTTGAAAAGAAAATACTCTTAACAAAAAGATATCACAATCATGTAGCAAGACAATTATACAACAGATTTAAACAATGGACATCACATAACCAACGATTTTTCATTATTAAAAATGATTCAACCTTCCTAGTAATCTCAGGAGCTCTGGCACCGCTCTGAATCATCAAAACCTTCTAGATATTAAGATTGATAAACCTCAAAACAACGTCATATTTAAGAGTCGACAAAACACAATATCAAGAACCTAGTACACAGTCAGTGAAAATACGGTCCCAAACGTGACTGTAACACAGTATTAGCCAATAAGCCAAACTGAAAACTACTTGGACAGTACACACTTGGACATCAAACAAATCAGTAACACCTTCACGAAAACTTTAGTTGAAACAATGTGCCAATATCAGTCCCAGTGATCATACAGATCCTGTCCCACACAAGGATGAATTGCCACATGGTAACTCACCTCCTTTATCCTCTTGTCATTGGCTGCGATTCAAGATAATACACATGGTTAATAAATATCTACATGAAAGGAATTGACATTTGAAATCTGTTAAAGTTAATTCGGAATATATGTAATAACAGTACACATCTGCTTTTTTACACGAACAGTATACTACAGCGGTTTAATAATGTCTCTTCTGCGTTAAGAGCATACTGTCGATGCGAAACTTTATGTCACTTGCAGTTGTGCTTTCTGACATTGGCACTTCAAAACTGTTTTTAGAAGGCATCTGATGTCTATGCTAGATCAATGACGACAACACAAGGATCGAAATCTCCAATTTCCTATCACTCATCAGTGGAAATAAGTGCACTACCAAGGAAAACCAATAAATCATGAAGTTATTGGAATCTAAGCTTAATGCTCATTGGTGAAGATCGTCTCCAGGAAAAAAAATTATTAGTAAGTTTTGCATGCCCTTGTCCCAAAACCCAGTTCATGAAAACTATAATGTAATGTTATAAAATTCTTTAGGTAATAATCACATAAAACCCCAGTTCATGAAATCTATAATGTAATGTTATAAAATTATTTCAGTAATAATCACATGCAATGAGACATTGTGGACACTTTTCGAACCAACCAGTGTAATTCCTCATCGAGACTCAGTTCTAAAAATATAATGTAATGTAGTGAAACACAGAAGAGATATTTTTTGGAGCCAGAACTGATTCATACCACTTTACCAGACAAGAGGGATGGCATTCATATTGTGTCCATCGTAACAGTAGAGAGGTGGCTAGGCCAATCTCTCCGTAACTAATTCTACCTTAAATAGCTATGCGATTTTTCTGTGAATATTTTTTTTTGTGAAAAACTATAATGTAACGTATTGAAACAGACGAGATATTTCTTCAAGACAGAACTTATTCATACCAGTTTACCAGACAAGAGGGATGGCATTCATATTGTGTCCATCATAACAGTAGAGAGGTGGCTACGCCAATCTCACCTTAACTAATTTTACCATAAATAGCTCTAGGATTTTTTTTGTGTTTAGAGATGGCAAACATATTTTGGGATGCAACCAATGCATATACTCTCGATGCTCATCAGGAGGCAAAGCATCTTTAGAAACAGTTAGCATAAAATCAATCTACACCAAGATTCCTTTGATCTGAAGAGGTCAGTTCAATGTCGTTGAAGATCTCAATCTTATCATACTCCAATGTGAATATGGTGGCATGTTAGGCCAATCCACCTGTTACACACCATCTGTGGGTAGTATCTATAGAAGAAAAAATTTCTCCTAGATGGTCCTCAATCAGCATCCAACAACCCCTTGTAGCCACCAGATAGGTCAATGTGCTATTTTCTCAACCACCTGAGCCAGCGATATGGTCCCTCAACCACTTGTCATCAATGTATATTTGAAGGTGGTCCGCCCAACCGCAAAGGTATAGCGTTTCATTGGTATAGTTGAGTAATTTTCCTTACTTGTCATGGGCAGTTTTGGGCATGGATTGGTGGGAGGATTTGGCAAAAAAAGTGGGTTAGGCTTGTATTGTTGTCTCCACTGGCGAATTTTGTGGTTACCCTTGTATCCTAGTCCCGTGGGATCTCCTTTAGTGACCATTTGAATTTAGCGTGTTGGTCATCAATAATTTTTGCTTTTTGTAGATGACTAAATGTTTATCCTAGATTTCTAAAAACAAAATTCATGAATATTGTGAGTTTTAGAAATCTCACTGTCTTCATTATCCTTAGGATAAATTTTCCACTATTTTACTATCCTATCATGTCATGGTCAACGTATCACTCCCAGAAAACCCATCATGGGCTCATGCCACTCATTTTCACTATGTTTTGCCACCTCTGACCTTAGCACTCTGTTTTGACTTGCCTAACCCCTCCACTTGCCACCTAGACTCACCAACCAACCTACTCATTTTTGTGTTTCCCGGATACATCAAGCATTGATGGTCTCAAAACTATCTCTATAGGCTCTTTAGATAAATCAAGTACATTGGATTTTGGATCTTCAATACATCAAATTGTCAAAAACTCTGTTTTCTATACTTGAAGACCTCAAAGCCAAACTTTCAGACAAAGACAAGCCCAAAGAGCCTCCCACTAGGTCATTTAGGGTTTCATAGGTTATAGGTTTGTTTTGGTGTTTTAAATCACTGTGTTACATAAGCCAAGAAGATGAATCAAGTATGAAAGAAAGACAGTACATGATTGTCCAAAATGGATCAGGAAATCCTTCAAGGAAGGCCCCCTTGGTCAAGCACAAATTCTGCAAAGAACAGCGGCTCATTTTGACATTTTTGCAGGAGTGTCAAGGTGGCTATCAGCAGAAAATAAGGTAAGGTAAGATGCCAACTCCTCACTAAAAGACATCCACAGCAAAGCAAAGGAAGCAGGCCTGTGTTCAAAGAGAATCAAGGTTTTTAGGACTGATTGGCTAAACAATGTTGTCAAGCAAGAAGCCAATGCAAAAGACCACAAGGACAGAGGCACATCCACACAACCAAGCATAAACTGAAGATTTTTAGAAATTATAAATGAAAAAGGGAAAAAGGTGAGGTAAACTAAACAGAAATGAATGAACTTGAAAGGACTCCAGAGAAATTAGAAGACAACACTAATTATTTTTCTCTAACAGCCCTAAAACCTAATGTTTTGGGAAGATAAGCAAAGTAGGTGAAATGAATATGATGGGCCTCCATCACGACAACAGAAAGTTTCCAAAAAAAAAGCTATTAAAGGTGATTCCTAGGGTTGACCAAGGCAATGGTGCTTCACTACATCAAAGGGAGAAAATGCAAAGAGTATCAGTGTGAGGGAGATCAAGCCTCCATTATGCAGTCAATTGCCCTCAAAAAGGTCAAAGGAAAGAAGGCATAGGGTTAAGCTTCAAAATGGAAGACCAAGTTGAGCATGAATTTACTGTTGAGTAACTGAGGTTGTCAAACTCCAAAGAATGACAAAGGAAACCAAAAAAACTGTGTCATAGCACCTGCAACAAATCAGAAGTGGCCAAGAAGAGACATAGCAGGCATGATCTATAATCTTTGTCAAAATGGATGTGTCACTGTCAAAATCAGTAAAAATGTAAGGAAATGTGTTTTCAGATCACTTACATTCAGAAATGTCAAAAAGGGACAAAACATGTTTGTTCTCAGTTTATTAGTGCAAGAAGAAACAGGTTTGATAGTGCTCAGACCCTCAAGGTTCAAAGGGACCTCTTCATCTCTCCAGCAAGCCATCATCAAAGGAAGAAAAGCTACCTTAAAAAGTTTTCAAACCCCCTGCAAAAGATTAAAAAGATATCAGTCAAAATGATAAAGTGACAAAAACTTAGAAAAAGTGGTTTTCTAATTTCAATTTATTTTTCAAAAGCGCATAAAGACATCTCAGTTATCATTGTTTAGCTCATTGGTCATTTACAAGGAGAGAAAGGAGCTTCCAAGAGAAAATTCCGAGTTTTGGAGAAAATCTGGGCCAAGTCACTGGCGTTGCGCTCACAGACGCTGGCGTTGCGCGAAATGTCTCCGCAGTGCAATTTTTACACTGCGTTGTGCATACACAGGGTGGCGCTACACGTATAGCTTGGCGCTACGCCCAGGCAGACCGACACGCACAGGGGCACGACGCTACACCCACAAGCCGACTCGACACTCATTCCTCTGCCCGGCGCCGCGTGCACAGAGCACCTGACAGGCCCGGCGCTGCGCCCAAGGGCCGGCAAGCCTGCACAAGGAGGCATTGTTGCACACAGAGCACCCGACTCGCCCGGTGCTACGCTCAGAGGCACACGACAGGCCCGGCACTGCGCTAATGCAGGTGGTCACCCAAATTGCAAGAAAATCTGCCAAAGGCTCAAGGACACCCTCAAAATTGCCTTCAAAACCCTGCAAGCAAACTAAAGTGGTAGGTGGCCTTTTCATCCTTGCCCTCCAAGTAATTTTTGTGTTTTAATGGTTAAAAGAGATGATTAAACCCTAGGCTTTGCAAACCCTAGGTCTTCATGACAAGTAAACCGATGTTTTTGACCTCCAAGCTAGTAATTGCCATTTGAAAGGGGTTGAAACTAGGGAAAGCACAGATTAGTTCAAGTAAAGGCCCTCATGAAGCTCAAAAGCAAACAATCATACCTCACCTCCATATCACTCATTTGCAAGAGCTGCCCACCATCATTTTCATTTTACTCCTCTTGCCCATGTTTGTCCACAAACAGCCCTAATCACCATGTCAGGAGCAGAAAACAATAGCAGCAGTGAAAGAGGCCAAGGGCCTATGAGACCAAACCACAAAGGAGGGAAAGTGAACAGCTTTGAACCCCAGACCACTATAGAGATCACTTCCTCTCCCATGATCCTCTCATGCTTTCAGAATGTGGGATGTTTTCAATTTTGTGAGAAGGTCAAACAAGTACAACACCACCCAGAGCTTACAAGGTTGTTTGTCCTCAACCTCCACAACACACAAGTGAATCTTGCAGGAGTGGATTTTGAACTATCAGCAGATGCCATCTCTAATGCTATAGGCATACTTGCTGTTGGTGAGAAATGGTTCAAGAAGGCAAGGTTGGACATGAACCATTATGAGCCTTTTGTCAAAACTAGGTACAGAGCAGGTTGCAAGGTGATCTTCCCTTTCTCACACCTAAAACAGAGATTTGCACCATTGATGAGGGTTATCATGAAGTACTTTACCTGTGAAGGGAGGTACTCCAGACTTTATTCCTACCATGTTAGACTCCTCATGCATTTCACAAGGGTCAAAATGCTCAACTTGCCCTACTACCTCTATAGGAGTATGGACAAAATTTCCTCTGTTGTCTGAAGAAGGATTTCTTCCCAACAAATGCAAAGTTTATTCCACCATTCCTTGATCAAGATGGTGGTATTACATCAGCTGGAGCAAAAAGGCATTCCTTGGGGTGTGTTCATAGCCCATGAAGTCTTCACAAACCCACAGCTTCCTCATCAACCAAACTTGCCCTCATCATCTGCACAAGTGTCCTCACCTCAAGAAAACCTCCCTTCCTCCCCTTCTCTTGATACATCAAATGAAGAAGGAAGTGGCAAAGATGAATCAAGTGAAAATGAGGGAGATAATGAAGAGGGTGAGCGTGACAATAAATGAGTCCAAAGTGAGGCAGCTGATGAAGAAGAAGCAGATGATGAGGAAGAGGAAAATGATGAGGCTGCAACAGAAAATGATGATGAGGCAGAGACAGATAATGAAGATATGGAAGAAGATGACAATGACAAAGAGGATGACAGAGAGGAAAGTGTAGAAATTGAAGGCAGCAGTGACCAAAATGAAGCAAGCCTCAGTGATGAAAAGGACAGCAAAGAAGAAAATAGTCATGACAGTCATGACAACAGCAACTCAAATGAAGAACAAAATGACAATGCAGAAAACAGTGAAGAGGATGAGAGTGTTGATGATGTAGAAGACACTGATGAGGCAAAAAATATGATGACTGATGATACCAATAATGAAGATGAAGAAGTTGATAACAACAGCAAGGGTCACAACCATGATAAAGACACCAACAAGACTACAATCACACCTTTTTCACTCACATACCAGAGAGGGTCAAGGCTTGTGTTTTCTGCCTCCAAAAGGCAAGGGACCATGCCATCTACCTCAGCTCAGCCACTAGACAAAGGAAAACAAAAAGTAAAAGAAGAAGAAGAAGATCATGAGGTGGAAAGAGAGTTTGAAATCATTCAGGTGGACATTGATGAGGAGGAGGAGGCAAGGATCTCAAACTTGCCCATCCAAAACAAAAATGCACTCATTGAAGACCTCCAAGCCAATCTGAATAGAGCCAAAAGTGTGAATGATGCCCTTGACTTGGAAAACAGGCAGCTAGGAGCACGAATTGCTATCTATGAAGCTAGAGCCATCAAGGCCAGGAAAGAAGCCCAAAGGGCACAGGTGAAACTAGAAGAGTTCATGGGCACTTATGAAGAGAGTGAGGATGAGGAAGGTCAATCTAGGAGGAGGCCTAGAACCATGGGGTTGGAGAAGGCGTTGGCAAAGCAAAAAAACAAGAAGCCCTAGTAGAACAACTCCCCCTAGATGAGTTGTTGGCCATGGAGATAGCACAAGATTGGGAGCCTTGGTTGGAAAGAGCCAACATGCACTTGGAGGCTAACTTGGAGAAGGCCAACAAGAATCTTGACCTCCAAAGAAGGATGACTAAGCATTATGCCCGAAGAAACCAAGTTGCAAGGGCCAAACTGAAGAAGGCCCAAACCAAGATCCAGGCACTAAAAGAAGCAAAAGGCCAAGCTAGACTTGGAATTTTGGCACAAGCTTCTCTACAGGTCTCTCAAACCCCATGAGGGAGACATCCACCAATTTTGAAGAAATTTGGACAAGTTTTTGTTTTTTGAGAATTTGGAGGCCTATAAGCACAGCGCCACTGGTGCTACGCTTTTCCCTCAGGCATCCTCAGAGGGAAAACTTTACATTTTTGGATTGGTCATGCCTATTACACTATGCTCACCAAATTTCAGAGCATTTGGAGCATTTTTGACCCCTCAAAAGGTCCAAAAACACCTCATTTTTCACCATTCTACCTCATTTCAAGCCTGGCGCTGTGCTCAGAGCAATGTTGGGAATTTGACTATTTGGACAGGTTACAGAGGCTCAATTGGAAAACCAAAGGTAGATCTGGAAAGAAGACTCAGCAGGCTTTCCAACGGGGCATCACAGAGCAAAATCCAACATCGAGAAGGTCCCCAAAACTTGGCTGCAACAAGACCTATTTTCTCCCTAGGATGGTGCTGCGCTTATAGACAACACTATGTGTTTTTGGCCAAAAGTCAACAAAACACACTCATTGCAAAATCATATTTTAGAGTTTTTTAAAGAAAAACACTCTAGAATTAGGTGCTAGAAGTTATTTTGGCATTTATTTCATGGGATATTTTGTGCATTGGGCCTTGCATGGTCTCTTGGGCATTTATGACATTTATGAGTGATTTTGACATTTTCCAACCCTATCTAGGGTTTTTTTCCCTCCCTTGCTAAGATAAATAGAGCATGAGGGCTTCATTGTAAATGTTGGCATTTGATGAGTTTGAGAGCAATACATGGTTTTCTTGAGTTCAAAGAAGAAATTGGTCTTGTGGAGTTTCTGAATGGCTTGCTTTGATTGATGATGGAAGATAGCTTATAGGATCCCTAAGCATGATTAATGGTGATGTGTCTTTGTTTAGTTCTTATTCCCTTATGCATCATTTTGTTACATCCTTCTATGTTGCAGTAGAACAGAAGAGTATAGGCTAAGAAATGTTGTTTGAGACACCTTAGGCCTTCCTGTTTTCTATTGTCTTTATGTTTTCCTCTACTAGGTTAGTTTAAGGAATTCTTAGTTGCTTTTTAGACCTACCTATGCTTGTTTATTCCATGAATGGTTCAATACAGTAGTTTTCAAATATGTTTTATGGCTAGCCTTGCTTATTTGATGTTATTTAAACTCCAAAGAGAGATACAAGATAACATACAAGATAACATAAAATATAGATGCTTAGGAGCTCCCTCTTCTTTGATTAAAGTTATATGTTATCTTGTATGTTTCCTAAACCTTGAAGGTGAAATCACTAGAAGTTAGATAAGTTTCTTGCTTTGAATGGTTCACTGAATTGTTCATCTTGAATGCTTGTTTGCTTAAGTATAATCAAAAAGCTATTGTTTTTCCCTGTCTTATGATTATGTCCTTATGTTGATCAGTATTCAAGACCATCTTGTTTAAAAGGTACTTGTTTAAGGATTCTTCACTGCCCTTACACACCTACTATGCTCACAAACTTTATGTTCATTTCACTTCACACATGCCTTAAAGATCCATTTGACCATGCTAGATTTGCCCTGTTATGCATCTTGTTTCATTGTTGAGATATCCATGACTTTCATAGACTCCATAGCCCAATGATTTGAAGACTTCTCACTCCACCTATTCTACTTGATCATCTTACCCAACCAAAACAAACAACAAACCCTACACTTAACAACTAGCCTAAAATCAAAACCCTAGAAGCAAAAATGTTCACATCCTTGCATACAATAGAGAGAGCCTTCTCTAAGTCCAGGAAGGCTAGGTCCTAGGACTCCAAAGACTGGTCTGATGTTACCCTGTGCATTTGGTCTACCAATCTTCTAAATCACGAGAACCTAACATAGCGTTGGCACTACATGGGAAATCCCAATTTTGGTTGTGTGGTCCTGCTTCTCGATACCACATACATTACTCCCCTTGCACTCATTTTAGCCTCATTCACTTCTCTTCCCATCTGGGTCCACATGTGTCCACTTGTAAGCTCTTTTACTTGATTACTCTAATGATTTGTTGTATTGGAAGGCAAGGGGATGCATTGGATCTTATGCAGGGTTGCAGGTGGGTCTCCATTTGAGGCTTGGTCTCCCTATACGGGGTCCTAGCCCTCCAGAGTGCCAAATTGGCACTTGTAAGGTGAGTGTTGAGAGCCATGAGCCCCCACCATAGCCGAGATTACTTCATCGATCCCCAATAACGTTCGTTGATTGCTCATACTCCACCTTTGGAATTAGGGTGATGCACCTGGTTCCCCATGCTGAGGCAACTCCATAGATGCACCATACACTTAGCAGATGTTCCAAGATCGAGAGAATTGTTTCCCGTTGCAGAGGCAGGGCATATGTCATCATTCCAGCCTTTACAAATGGTTTATAGGCACTTTCGATCCATTTGGAGACCCATGAGGATGACCTCGTGCCCCCACACCCACTTAGGAGGACCACAAGTTCTCTCTTGGAAAACAAGGGGTCAACCTCTTGTCCACTATGATGGGAGTTCATTTCTACATCATGGCGCCATTTGGACTTCATTAGGCCCCCTCAAAGGCCCAACGACGCACTTTGTTGATCATTTGACCCTCTTGAGAGGCTTATCATGTATTATTGAGTTATTTGGTGGGCTTGCCACCAAATGTTATTGTTATTTTGCACATTAATTTATTCTAGGGGCTAAATTAGCCCAAAGTTAGTTAAATCAAATTCATTAGACATTGCATAAATAGATGATGAGTTGATTCATTCTCTCATCATCACTTGGATTGGGTTATCTCCTCTTATGAGAATTTCGCTATCCTTCCTGGAGGACAAAATTGGATGCATGGATGAATTTTGATGTTTGGATCTCTTCATTTGTCTTGGAGCTTCTATATTGGCATATGATAATGATTGGATATCCAATATACTTGTTCTCACATGTAAGTGCTCTTTTAATTCTAATTTGTTTTTTTTTTTATGTCACATGCATGTTGTTGGGGATTTTCGCTATACTAGGCTGAAATTTGTCTTGTGTGAAATGGTGGAAATTTGTTTTTTTCTAGTGTTGCATCATGACATGGGCCATATTTGAATAAGTGAATGTTCCTATAGATATTTTGTTGAAATTTGGTCTCGATAAGTCATCACATCTTGCATATTGAAGTATAAAGACCTTGAAGCAATTTTCCATGTCGTAATTGCCATGCGAAATTGTTTTATAAGCCTCCTTGACTAAGTGAATCCATTCCAATCATTGAAATATCCTTGACTCCATTTCCCCCAAAGGATTAGGCACTAATCCTTCCATAGGTGATCACATTAAAGGCCTATTATTTTCACCTCCCTCTTTTTCTAGGCCTAGCCTACATAGGTCACCTTGGGCAGCATTTATCTCACAATATAGCCATCCAAACACTTCGATTTTGGGTCCACAATTGCGCTAAGGTTTTCTCTAGAGGCCCTCCAAAAGGAAAACGACATATGAAGAAGGGTGGAAAAACAAAGGCCGGGATAAATCGTGCACCACAAATTTCTCCCTCCTACACTTGTATACCCAGGTGCAGGCTTCCTTTATTTCAAGCTACCCTGGCTTCTTGACATATGGTCTGGATGTTTTCCCTGATCCCCACTCTGCTCCATCATTATATCATTTTCCACCTACCATTTGAGGGATATACCATGGACATGTCAACCTCTCTAAAGGTTGAAACCACCTAATGGGATCCTCGATTAACCCCCTATTAAGCTTGGAGACACTTGTACATGTCAAAGCCCACTTTGGAAGGGCATGCCACCATGAAGTGCTTCATTGATTCCATGACTTGTAAGGTATTTTACTTGATTATTCTAATAATTTTTTGTATTGGAGGGAAAGGGGAGCATTGGATCTTATGCAGGATTGCAAATGGGTCTTCATTTGGGGCTTGGTCTCCCTATACAGGGTCCTAGCCCTCTAGAGAACCACATTGGCACTTGTAGGGTGAGCGTTGAGAGCCATGGGCCTCCACCATAACCGAGATTACTTCATGGATCCCCAACAACGTCCATTGCTTGCTCATATTCCAACTTTGGGATGAGGGTGATGCACCTGGTTCACCATGCTCAGTTGGCTCCATAGATGCACCATACACTTGGCAGATGTTTCAGGATCCAAAGGATTGTTTCCCACTATAGAGAAAGGGCTTATGTCATCATTCCAGCCATTACAGATGGTCTACAAGCAATTCTGATCCATTTGGAGACCTGTGAGGATGACC
Source organism: Pinus albicaulis (assembly GCA_034641835.2). Taxonomy (NCBI): domain Eukaryota; kingdom Viridiplantae; phylum Streptophyta; class Pinopsida; order Pinales; family Pinaceae; genus Pinus; species Pinus albicaulis. Next base: position 1,596,787,300 of record CM076582.1, read on the forward strand.
TTGTGCACCCACACCCACTTGGGAGCACTGCAGGTTCTTGCTTGGAAAACAAGAAGCCAACCCCTTGTCCACTATGATGGGAGTTCATTTCTTCATCATGGCACCATTTAAACTTCATTAGACCCCCTCAAAGGCCCAACGAATCACTTTGTTCATCATCGGACCCTCTTGAGAGGCTTATTCATGTATTATTGAGCTATTTGGTGGGTTTGTCACCAAATTTTATTGTTATTTTGCACATTATTTTATTCTAGCAGCTAAATTAGGCCAAAATTAGCTAAATCAAATTCATTAGACATTGTATAAATAGATGATGAGTTGATTCATTCTCCCATCTAGAGGACGAAATTGGATGGATGGATTAATTTTGATGTTTGGATCTCTTCATTTTTGTCTTGGAGCTTCTATATTGGCATATGATGATGATTGGATATACTTGTTCTCACATGTAAGTTCTCTTTTAATGCTAATTTGTCTTTTTCTTATGTCAAGTTCATGTTGTTGGGGATTTTCGCTATGCTAGGCTGAAATTTGTTGCTTTTCTTGAGTGAAATGATGGAAATTTGTCTTTTTATCGCGTTGCATCAAGACAGGGGCCATGTTTGAATAAGTGAACGTTCCTTGAGATATTTTGTTGAAATTTTGTCTCGATAAGTCATCACATATTGCATATCACATATTGCATAAAGACCTTGAAGCAATTTCCCATGCCCTAATTGCCATGTGAACTTGTTTTATAGGCCTCCTTGACTAAGTGAATCCATTCCAATCATTGAAATATCCCTGACTCCATTTCACCTAAAGGATTAGGCACTGATCCTTCGATAGGTGATCACATTAAAGGCTTATTATTTTCACCTCCCTCTTTTTTGGGCCTATCCAACATAGGGCAACAATTATTTCACAATCTAGTTGTCCAAACACTTCGATTTTTGGTCCACAATTGCGCTAAGGTTTTCTCTAGAGGCTCTACGAATTTCAACAAAATCTGACGGTGGGATCTCGAGATATCGTAAGCCCTAGCTCGAGGACCATTTCTTGCCCTTGGTTTCCCATTGGGTAGGGACCTCATTGGGATTATTGCATCAAAATCAAAGGAACTTCCTCCTTTGATCCTCTTCTCCTCCTCAATTAGGTCAAGTATACCTTTGACTGATCAATTCCATCCCCTTGACCTAATTTTGGGTCCACTTGGTCTCGCGTGGTCCCACTTCTTATTAAAGCCAATTCTTTTAAGACCATTTAGAAAGCAAGTTTCCACAAGGATCCTAAGGTCTAGGAATCTCCTTTACAAGTCATATCTTCAAATCCTAGCCCTTAAAATTCTCCTAGCCCTTCCTAGAGAGCCTTTCACCTTGTTTTTTAAGCAAGCAAGTCATACAATTGAGTCTCTCTTGTGAATAGGCCTTAGTAATCACCCCTCATCTCTCCATTGGTCCATTCATATTGTAATTCCTCATATTTCTGGTCTCGATAAAGAGCAGGGATATTTAGTTGAGGAAACAGTGGGCTATCCCAGCATTGTTTCCCTTGACCTAGTAGTTGCTCCATTAAGACCTCATCATAGGACCCCTGCTAGTTTAAGTGGTAACACCACCAAAAGGTCAATTTCCTTGCAGGCATAAATGAACATCAGGACTAGGTACAAGTCCTAGGAAAACTTATTGTGGCAGATTAGCAGAACAGAACCGCTTCTGATCGTTGGTTCAGCCCTCCAGATTTGTTTTGACTTTATAAGTGGGCTGGTTGTGGTAAGCATTTTCAAAACTTTCTATAAACAAACTTCATTTTGGATTGATCGAATTGCATATATCACTTGTTAACATTGTATAATTAAGTTGTAGTATGGGTATTCCAGGGTACTGAATCTCTTCTTGAATTAAAATAAAATGCTTTTAACAATCGAAAATTGTAATTCAACAAAGATTTTATGGATGGATTATGATATCGACAAACTGAAAAAGGACAAAATGGTAGAATGTTTAGCCTTCTTCATATCCTGTGTCTGCAAAAGGAATGACAACTAAATGTATCTTGAAAAGAAGAATACAAACAGATGGCACTGAATACAGAAGTGAAAGGCAGCACAGGAATGATAACCAAGTGTGTCTGGAAAAGAACACTACAAACAGAGGGCACTGTATACGGATGTCAATGACAGTATAGAAAAGGTATTTGATAAAAATTTTACAAAACACATGAAGGGCATATTAAAATTTGCCCAAGATTTACTAAATTTATAACCAATTTTAATTTCTTCCAAATGAAAAAGTTATGCCGAAATAATACTAAGCTTATCCACTCTATTCCTACCAAGATGAAATTTCAAGAAAGATACACTGCCTTCTCACTACCTTACTACAAAGTTGCAAAGCTATATAATGGTAATACTCAATGTTGAATAAAGTCTTTTAGCAGTCCTAATGTTAAAACTTACATACAATTTTCTTAGGAGTCCTAATGCTAGCTTGATCAGAAGACCCATATTAGCTATAGATTAATTATATAAGTAGTTAGATTATATTTTTGGTATATAAAAAAATGCCAAACTATAGATTAATTATATAAGTAGTCAGATTACTTGTTTCATTGTATATAAAAAATGCCCTGTTGATGTATCCAGTGATTTCATTACCAAGATTGGCATCAGAGCTATAATTAAACCATCGCTCTATTGAAGAAGGTTGAGGAAATAGTCATTTTCCAAGGTGATCCTGTCAGGCAAAAGTTAAATGAAAGTTCAAAAGGCAAGTTATTAGAGATAATAAGGTTTTAAAACCTTAGCCTTCAAAATTTTGGGAAGCATTTTCTAATACTGGGGCAAGGGCTTTATAAGCACACTGAAAAGAAACAGAATATCAAACTGGATATATATGTAGATGTATGATCCCAATGGGGGATGACATATATCTGTGGATGAAGAGCCGCATCTACCCAGTAGCTGATGCCTAATGGGAGGACACAACAAAAAACGGAAGCAAAGAAGACTAGACTTCAAAACGAATGCATACTCGAACGAAGAAGAGCTTGTGCTTATATACAGACCACCTGTACTTTCGATACACAAAAAGGACTGACAAAACTAGAGAAGAGATTGTAAACAAAAGATGCAGACCATTTGCATTTGAACCTTAAATATAAACACTCACCCACATACCCATGCAAAAGGTGCTGATCTGCAAACCACGAACAGAGCAAAAAGTTTTTGCATGAAATATGAAGCTTACATTAGACTTGAACTCAAAATAACAGAACAGATGTGTTCACAAAGAGTAAACAGTTTTTTGAAGTGAAGAAATGTCAGAAATATTTGAACAGAAATAAAGCGTGCAAAAGAAGAGCAAGAGCCTGCCAGAAATATCTAAAACCATACCCAACCTCGAAATTGTATTAGAGAATGAAGCAATGACTGGAATTTTCACCATTTTCCTATGCCCTGCAACTTCAAGCTATTTTCAAACATACATAGACAGAAGCTCTTCTTCCAGAACTTTATTAGGAATTTTGTTGATATCTAAACTGTGGATCACACCATATCTTACAATAATTTGTGAAGTGCTTTACTTTAGATTCAGATTTAATATTACTAGCTTAACACACTTTTATCCATGTATATACCTTGTATATACACTGATAGCTTGACAAAAAAACTTTTCTCCCAAAATGCAGATAATAACCAGCCTCATATGATCCTCAAACAACAGCCTCTCATATGCCTCTCACCCACACAATGTCAACTCATCCATTTGATCAGATTGCCCACCGAATAGAGGTATGTCACTAACCATGAGGTACATTAGCCTTTATTTTGTAAGAAAGCCTAGGGCATCTAAGTAAGAATTACAGCTTGAAATTACATAATGCATGGTTATATTTGGAAGATGTACTTGTTAACATAATCCATCGATAATTAATACTAGTCATTTAATCCTTGATGGGTTGTCCCATCTTTCATTCGGCTGTTGCGAGCAGCCAATCTTGGTTCCCTATTTGCCTCATGTTGTGAAAAAGGGGGGCTTCAAATTTTCCTAGAGGTGATGGGCTAACAGAAAAAGGGCTTGGAAAATGTAAAATAATGGCAAGGCATGAATGTTAAAAACCAATGTAACTTGAGCTCTACCCTCATGTGTGGACATCACCCTAGTCCCATGTTTATCACACCTATCAAAATAAAAGAAACTTGGGAAAACCTCCCAACCTGGATGAACAATGAACCACCTCATCTAAGTAGGGGTCTTAAATGAAATTTATCAAATCTTGCTAAGAAAGCCAAATCAAAGCAATGAAAAAGTCCAAGTAAAGGGTGGAAAAGGTAATGCCAAGGAAAACGTAATTCATGTAGATGCAAGCACTCCCGTGACAAAGGATGTCACCGATGGAGGTTTTGCATAACCTAGTTTATTATTATGACCTCTCATGAAGTACACCACAAACCATATAAATTATCATGGATGACTATTGATTGATCGGTATGGCTAGTAAATAATCCTCCCCAGATGACTGGAAGCACCAAATAGGTGCATTTGATGATCTTCCCATACCTATAATTGAAAGCTTGTAAATTTATTAAGCCAATGTGAAATTTGAAGAAGATATTTTGTGTGATATACTTACATGGCTTTGGTATCAAATATGGTCCACCTTTTATCCTTGAATGAATTTTTTGATAATGCTAGTTGATTTTACTTGACTCTTAGAATCCATGCTAGATGATGATATGGATATGCTCATGGTTCTTTGGAGGACATTGATGATGATTCTCTCATACCTCTAGGACATTGATTATACACTCTTTTGAGGGCCTTCCACTGTACCTTAGACATTGCACATTGGATGAGGGATGTTGACTTAATTCACCTTGGGGATCATCCTTTCACCCTAGTTAAGTGTATTGCTTGGGGTTTTTTCTTTCACAAACTTGGAGGGGCACAAATAGGAGGCTCTGATAAAGATAGCTAGTCCATTATCCATATCCCTCCATACTAAATATTTTCCTTGATGAGTTTACTTTTCTTTTATTTGGCTATTGTGAGCAGCCAATCTTGGTTCCCTATTTGCCTCGTGTTATAAAAAGAGGGGCTTTAAAATTTCCTAGAGGTGATGGGCTAACAGAAGAGGGGCTTGGACAAAGTAAAATAATGGAAATGCATGAATGTTAAAAGCCAATGTAACTGGAGCTCTAGCCACTCATGTGAGGAAATCACCCTAGTCCCATGCTTATCACACCTATCAAAATAAAAGAAACTTAGGAAAACCTCTCAACCCTGATGAAAAATGAACTACCTCATCTAAGGAGGGGTCATATATGAAATGGATGAAATCTTGCTATGCAAGCCAAATCAAAGCAAAGAAAAAGGATAAGTAAAGGGAGGAAAAGGTAGTGCCAAGGAAAGGGTAACCCATGTAAATGCAAGCACTCCCTTCACAAAGGATGTCATGGATGAAGGTTTTGCATAACCTAGTTTATTATTATGACCCCTCTCATGAAGTACACCACGAACCATATCAATTATCACAGAATAATATTGATAGATAAGTGTCGCTAGTAAATACCCCTCCCCATAGTACTAGAAGCACAAAATAGGGGCATTTGAAGATGTTCCCATACCTATAATTGACAACTTGTAGAATTTCTTAAGCCAATGTGAAATTGAAGAAGATACTTTGTGTGTTATACTTACATGGCTTTGGCATCAAATATGGTCCATCTTTTATCCTTGACTGACTTATGTGATCATGCAGGTTTATTTTACTTTACTCTTTGAGCCCATGCTAGATGATGATATGAATATGGTGTTAATTTTAGATTAACATGTTCTTTGCTTAGGATAGTTACTTCAATATTCCATATTGGCCCATTCATTAATCCATTAGAAATCATTAGAATCATTATCATATTGAAAGTAACTGAAAAAATAACATATACTACAAATGCTAAAGACAAGCCAAGACAAGAGGACATAATAATATGGCTCAAGCCAGGGAAAAATCCTTGATCAATTCTTCTTATTATCAATATCAAATGTTCAGCAAAGGGAGAGTACAATAGTTTAAAGTCAAAATGAGCACGGCTACCTCAAACATACATTGGAGCCCTTGGATATGTCCAAATGAGGTGGGAGGACACCTCTATATATACAAATTAGAGAGGGTCAAGGGACATGATGTTTGGGCTTTATGAGCCTACATAGAGGTGAGGCCGTCCTTGATAATTTACATATGAGTGGGCATAAATTCAAAAACCCATTTCTCCTTATCCAAATTTGACGATCTTTAGATCGATTTTGGTCCCCTCGAGAAGAGGAATTCAATGCCATAATTATCTTCTTCAAAAGAACTACCCAGAGTGGAATTTGGCCCTAGTTTCCAATGTTAACACTCCCTCTCAACTAGGGAGAATTCCACCTGCTAATCAATTCATTATCAAGTTATCCTGACACCATGAACCATCTCTGCATCTCATCTCATCTCTGTCGAACACTGATATAGATAATGAAGAAGAATTGATCGAGAGTGAGTCACAAGATCTTGCCACTCTCCACTGACAAAATTCAATTCACATAACCAAGGGTTGAACCCCAATCGGACTTGATCCCAAGTGATCAAGTTGTTGAACATCAAGCATCCTAGACATAGGGAGTACGACAGTACCTAATGCGTCCAATGGAAGTGCTATGGTCCCTATCTACTTTTCCCAACTCATTGTCCAGATGAGAGGTACTTCCCATGTGTCCCGTACAACATGGGTAGGATGGTACTGGAGCAATAGCGGGGAAAGAATAAATCACATCCTGCTCACAACCATGCATAGGGAAAGGATGAACCACATATTAGAATCATCATAGGGAAAGGATAAACCACATCCTACGCGCATGCAAATCACCAAGAGTAGGGACAGGATGAACCACGTCCTACATTAATACCAACTAGCAATCGTAGGAAGGATCCTACACGTGGGGAAAGGATGAACCAAATCCCACCAACATTTCAAGCATCGATCGTAGGGAATGAGCATCCTATGTGTGAGGAAAGGATGAACCACGTCTCACCGACATGTCCACATGTGACAAGCAGATCTCAATATGCATCTCTCATGGGGGTATACGTAGGAGAAGGTGAACCACATATCCTGCTCATATGCCATTGGAGAAGGTGAACCAATCACCCTACACATGTGTCATCAATCATAGGGGAAGGTGAACCACTCACCCTACACACACGTCAACCATCATGGGGTATCACAGGGGAAGGTGAACCACTCACCCTACACACACGTCAACCATCATGGGGTATCACAGGGGAAGGTGAACCACTCACCCTGTACACAGCGCACCTATAGGGGAAGGTGAACCACTCACCTTGTACACTAGACACTTGTAAGGGAAGGTGAACCACTCATCCTATGGTCGCTCATAGATCCAAGAAGTATCCCAAGCCCCCAAGAGCTTCCAAACCTCAATGTTCAATCGGGACCCGCATAATAGGGTCTATCCATGACTACTAGCCTCGTTTTGAAGGATGATAGTCTTGACCTGATCAGGTGGCTATCTATTCATCCACCCAACAATGATGGAGCTTGGTAGTTCTCCAATGTATGATATCAAAACAAAGCGGTACTTGATGCCAATATGCTTGAGGTGGTCATGAATTTTCTAAAAAGCGAATCCTAATTGCAGTATACAATGAAGGGTTCCAGCACGTGCTTACTCACTGAAGAGCTTACTCAAATGGCTTCATAATAAGTCAGGCTAGCTTCTTTCAACCTCAATGGAACTACCAGATTTTAATCTTTAATTCATCCAAGGATAGCAATTTTCGGCAATGTACTTAAGAAATATCTCAATAAGCAGCTATCCTTAAAGGCGCTTATCCATAGATCCATCCAAAGTTTTTTATAGCAAGGCATCTAATAGGTGCTCATCAAGAACACCAGGGATTTCACAAGATATATATATTAGCAGCTTCCTCATCAGATCTTTAAGTGTATCAAAGCTGGGTCTTTTACTGAAAGAGAAGAGGATCATCAAATGTGGTCTCTAATCCATCATCAGAGTCATTATATACAATAGTTGAGACTTTCCTTTATCTCAGGCAAGAGAATTCATCAGGGATTTTATAGCTCCCTCTAAAACGTTGCTTCAGGTGATCATTTTGAATCTTAAGCTGTAGAGATGAGACTTTCTATGTAGCAAACTTTTAGGAAGCTTCAGGTCAAAAGGGAATAATCATGGAACTTCTGTAGGGAGAATAAATTCTCATGAAATTATTGCAAAATAGCTACCCTATCCTTCCTTACTAGGGTACAGTTACATCGATTTACTTGATCCATGATTTCTCATTCGGGCATAAGATCATTTTTCCAAGATGCCAAGAACAGAGTCTTCTGATAAGACATGCACTTTCTTCAAGGCACCTTTATTTTCTTGCTTGCTAGAAGGAACCGCTTCAAAGTGTCCTGCACTTCTTCTCCTAGCTTCTAAACTTCCAAGGATACTCAAGGGTTCCAATATGAGCTTATATTACTTCAGCTGTTAGATATGGATATAGATGATTGCTACTAATCTTTAAAAAGATTTCTTCAGCTGTTAGACAGTTTCACAATGCCCCTTTTAAGAGAACTCCTTTAACAATCTGTGACCTTTGATTAGTGCCACAGATGCTCAGAGGTGTGCTGTGAGCTTTACTGGGAAAACACAGAAATCCTTTCAGGCTTGATCTACAAAAGAGAGCAGACTTATCCAAAGCAACAGGCCAGATCAAGGTGCCAACTCCCTCTGAGTCGAATGATCCTTCTGATTGATTTAATTCGGAAGTCAACAAAAGGACCATCCTAGGCTCGAGAGTGTTTGGATTCCTTCTAGACATACAGGACTTCATAATAGGGCTCATCACATTGCACACAGGGAATGAACCATTCAGATGCCCTTAACTGATCGGCTTTCTTAATGGAGAGTTAAATACATCACTGAAGAAGGTACAGACAGAAAATCATAATGTTTTACAGGTCAGCATACATTCTTATCTATATGAATAGATGCTTCAACGTTGTTGTCCAATACTGAGAGCAGGGTAATGATTCATCATTCTAGGCTACCTTCAGACATCAGCTCCTCTATGTTCTTTATGACATAGGTTTGAGAAAATAGAATTGAGCTAGGCTTCTTATAATAGTTCTTCAAGAGTTAATCCCATTTAAAACAAAAGAGCTCCAATATCTTTTACTGATCGATGACAATCAAGATATTTATATCTGTCTTGTTCACAACTTCTATTGTGAACAAGACTATAATACTGTCATTAATTTATAATGGTTGTAACTTATCTTCTCTTTACAAGGTTCTGCTTTTCTTGAACTGATTTTTCAAAGGTGGATAGTTTTATGATGTCATCGAGTCTTTGAGCTTCCAGGGAGAACATTGACTGATCAATGTGACTTCAGCTGAATTTGTTTTCTGCTGACGTATATGGATAAGGCATTGAGGAGATCTTCAACATAAGTGAAGACATCTTGTCACACTGTCAGAGGGATTGTCCCAAGGTCAACTTTACAGATGGCAGAGCCTGCTTGAAGACTAGGTCTCGGTATCCTTACTGATATATGCTGCATTTTGAATATTTTCCTTTATAACAGGTCTAATAAATGATACTCAGCCTTCTTCAGAGTGATACTCCTTATAGATCTTTCTTATAATACCACTGCCCATAATTTGATGGATTCTTCTCTAAGTGAATGAGATTTGAGATCAGACCCTTTGAAGCAATAATATGACACTGTCATTGATTGAACTGTTGCAACAACATTATTGTGCGTCTGTGCCACACAAGAGAGTGAGTACCACAGTAAGTAACTTGCTAGAGAGCGATTTATACTAGAGAGCAGGTGCCATACAACCGAGCATAAAAATCAAACTATGAACTGTAAAGTAAACCATACATCATATTGATGTTCCTGAGACTATAGCAATTACTGAGCCATGGATGCCAAGAATATATGTAAAGTGTAGAGATCAACCATCACACATTGTAGTGAAATAAATGTATGTAATAGAGCCTGAATTATATTGTCGAGAATATGCATAGAGGACACTATAGCTCAAAGACTATAACGAAAACATGGTATATATTATGCAGAAGATATGTCAATGTAATGAGGCTATAAAAAGGTGCGAAGTCTTGTCATTATGATTAGATCATACCAGAAGTGAGAGACTTTCATTATGATTGAGAGCAGATCTAAATCATCGGGATAGAGTAGACATGTAGATACAGCGAAGTAGAGTGGATCATACGTGAATTCCAGATTATATGAAGAAATGCAAAATCGTGCCATCATTTGAAGAGCTGGAGCGCATTGTACCTCAAGACCTTTTCAGATCAAACCATCTAAAATCTTCTTTCAGCTCAACTTTGTATATTGAGCCTAGGACTGTGATTTTCTAAACAACAAAAAGGTGCAAATTCTTGTCATTATGATTAGATCATACGAGAAGTGAGAGACTTTCATCATGTAGAAGTCTATTATGTGGGATCAAGAGCAGATCTAAAGCATCAGGATAGAGTAGACATGTAGATATAGCGAAGTAGTGTAGATCATAAGTGGATTCCAGATTATGCGAAGAAATGAAAAATCATACCATCATCTCAAGAGCTGGAGCGCATTGTACCTCAAGACCTTTTCAGATCAAACCTTCTAAAATCTTCTTTCAGCTCAACTTTATATATTGAGCCTAGAACTGTGATTTTTTAAACAACAAACTCATCCTTGTGTGGGCTATTGAATATGCCCCTTAGTCTTTTATATTAGAGTTTGTATGCCCCTTAAAAGTCTTCGCTCTACTCCTTTGATAAGATTTTGGCCTAGGCTACCCAAAATTTGACAAGGAGCTCAATCTCTGAAGCCTAGAACTGAGGTGATCTTCTTTCCTTGCTAGGGCCAGTGATATGACTGATCTTGAAGAGGAAGGAGCCACACAGAATTATCAACAAACGTTTCAGTGATTGATTTTACTCTTGCTTGAGCTTGACCTCTCTTGAGCTTTGATACCATGTTAATTTTAGATTAACATGTTCTTTGCTTAGGATAGTTACTTCAATATTCCATATTGGCCCATTCATTAATCCATTAGCAATCATTAGAATCATTATCATATTGACGGTAACTGAAGAAAAAACATATACTACAAATGCAGAAGACAAGCCAAGACAAGAGGACACAATAATATGGCTCAAGCCAGGGAAAAACCCCAAGATAGGGAAAACCCTTGATCAATTCTTCTTATTATCAATATCAAATGTTCAGCAAAGGGAAAGTACAATACTTTAAAGTCGAAATGACTTTCCAACAAGGAGATCCAATGTCACTGCCCTAGACAAGTAGATGGCCTAATCAAAGGATGTAATTTAGGCATTTTGTCACAGTGATCAGATTGTACTTTACTGACGCGAGGTCTGGTTAGGGCTTCTTGAAAATCACTATTGTCCCACTTAATTGTTCTAAAGCCCATCATCTCAATTGCGGCTAACCTTGGCCAATATGTTGGCGCCCTTCATTGGTTGGACAAAACCTTTGATATGTATCTCGGCCTCTTTATCTATGATGGTGAATGCTTGTGGCCCTTACTGAAGCAACAAATCAGCAATGCGGCATTACTAGAAGGAATATTCTACCTCTCATTGTTCACAAGCCAGACCACAGATTCGGCCTGTGTTTCTGCTCTTGAAATGAGACCTACAGTGATGAATTTCCCCATACAGAGAGACCATATTTCTCCTTAAGACCAGCGGCTATCCTATCTGAAGTATCTCAGCCTAGTTGCAGAAGTAGAACCCAAAAACAACACAGCCCTTCGTCCTCCTAGAGTATGACTACCTCAGACATACAATGGAGCCCTTGGATATGTCCAAATGAGCTGGGAGGACACCTCTATATATACAAATTGGAGAGGGTCAAGAGACGTGATGTTTGGGCTTTATGAACCTACATAGAGGTGAGGCCAACCTTGATAATTTACATATGAGTGGGCATAAATTCAAAAACTCATTTCTACTTATCCAAATTTGATGATCTTTAGATCGATTTTGGTCCTCTCAAAAAGAGGAATTCAGTGCCATAATTATCTTCTTCAAAAGACCTGCCCAAAGTGGAATTTGGCCCTAGTTACCAATTTTAACATATGGTCATGGTCCTTTGAAGGAGGTTGATGATGATTCTCTCATACGTTTAGGACATTGACATTGGATGAGGGGCTTTAACTTAATTCACCTTGGGGGTCATCCTTTCTCCGTAGTCAAGTGTACTGCATGGGATTTTCTCTTTCACGAACTTGGGGGAGCACAAATACGACGCTTTGATAAAGATAGCTAGTCCATATCCCTCCATACTTAATGCTCTTCATTTTCTTGATGAGTTGTCCCTTCTTTTGTTTGGCGCTTATGAGAAGCCAATCTTGGTTCCCTATTTGCCTCGTGTTATGAAAGGAGGGGCTTCAAAATTTCCTAGATTTGATGGGCTAACGGAAGAGGGGCTTGGAAAATGTAAAATAATGGCAAGGCATGAATGTTAAAAGCCAATGTAACTTGAGCTCTACCCCCTCATGTGAGGAAATCACCCTAGTCCCATGTTTATCACACCTACCAAAATAAAAGAGACTTAGGAAAACCTCCCAGCACCAATGAATAATGAGCCACCTCATCTAAGGAGGGGTCTTAAATGAAATTGAAGAAATATTGCTAAGCAAGCCAAATCAAAGCAAAGGAAAAGGCTATGTAAAGGGTGGAAAATGTTGAAATTTTGATGTTCTATGCTGTAGATAGAACATAAATGATATAAATCATATGCACAATGAAAGACAACCAAGAAATCAATGAGACACATAGAATTTAGGTCAATGACCAGGGAAAAACCCAAAAGGGGAAAACACAACCAGATTCTTCTTCTATTAGAAATCAATTGTTCAGCAAAGATGTTGTGAACCCAGCTCCAAAAATTAAAGAAAAGAGAGATTGACGCCTTAGAAATCAACCACTTCGAGGGGGAAACCTCCTTTACATTACATAAATGAAGAATTCTTGGATGATACAAAGGACAAAACCTCCTTTCTATATACAGGAGTCCAATGGGTCACAATATAATCCTAGCCGACATAACAATAACAATCTAAGGGCACAACAATAACAATAGTGGGCTTCTATGGGGCACAATAATAACAATATGGGGACAAGATGGGCAAAACAATAACAATAAGGGAGCTATACTAACAATAACAATAAGGGGATGCACTAGTATTATAGGGACCTAATATGCCCCTCTCCTTCAAACAAGTGTTGTCCTCAACGCTTGATTATTTCTCGATGCTTCTGTATAAAATTCTCATCCTCCCATATGGAATCTTCAACGGGTAAGTTCTTCCACTTGCTAAGATACTCTAAAATTGATCTATTTCGTAGTTTTCAAGTTCTTGTTTCCGTGACTACTTCAGAACTTCTTTCACTGTGATGTTGATCTTCATGTTGTTTCATTCGATTCTGCACCAAAGTTAGGTTATCCTTTGAGAGTTGGAGAACTTGTTTTTGATGTTCGATGTGATCTTCCACTGCTTTATCATCCATATTAGCTTTCATTGGATCCTTCCAACCATCCAACTTAACCTCCATGTCTGCTTTTAAACCATCTATGTCGTCTTTGGTTGCTCTTTGTAAAATTAAAATTTGTTGCACTTGGTACCGTAATTTTGATATATCATACTGCAATTCTTCCTCTTCATGCATCATAGTAGAGCTTTCTAAGGGCTTAATGGGTGTAGAATTCATTTTGGGAGGCATGATATAACTCAATACTTATATCTATGCTTCAATATGCCCTTGGAATCACTTCAAACTGTTTTTTCAAACAAAAGTTAGCAAACTTGTTTAAAAAAATACACACTTTTTTCTTGCTTTTTAGGAGGTCTATATTGAACCTTATTTATCTCTGTCATTTGGAACTTCAATATCTAAATTTATATCCAGTATTAGCCCTATGAATCCTCTTTCTAATGCCACAAGTCAGACCTAGTTTTGATTCTTCAAGGCAAAGTTATGCCCAATCTCCCACAATGACCTAATTATGAACTGATTTAGTAGAGTGAACATGTACGGCATGCCACGTGTCATTGTTTCCTTCTTCAGCTCTGAAATAGATTTAGAGAAAACTACAGTCCATGTACTTTCGGCCACTTTTTACAGAATTCCAATCCGAAGCTCAGAGAGAGTTATGACGATTTTCCCAAGGTCGCTTCTTTGAGATGAAATTCGGGAGCTTGAAAAAACCCTAACTTCCACAGATCATATCTCCAAAAATATTGTGAACCAAGATCTAAAATTTGTAAATGAATTTCCTCAGAATTTCTTCACAAATGGGATTTTTTAGCTTCTGAACCTTCGTAAAAAAAAATATTTATAGCGAAAATACCACGATGACCTGTTTGAAGCAGCGAAACCCTAGAATCCAAAGCTCTGATACCAAATGTTATTAAAACAGCCCCAAAAATAGAAGAAAAGAGAGATCAACGCCTTAGAAATCAGCCACTTCGAGGGGGCAACCTCCTTTACATTACATAAATGAACAATTCTTTGATGATAAAAATGACAAACTCCTTTCTATATATAGGAGTCCAATGGGTCGCAATTTAATCCTAGCCGACATAACAATAACAATGTAAGGGCACAACAATAACAATAGTGGGCTTCTATGGGGCACAATAATAACAACATGGGGACTACGTGGGCAAAAGAATAACAATAAGGGGGCTATACTAACAATAAAAATAAGGGGATACACTAGTATTATAGGGATTAAATCTGAAGAATATCTCTGATAGCAGTAGCTGATGCAAACACTGAATCACTTTGCCTCTCCAAGATCTGCTCTTACTCTTCAAGTCTCTCTCTCTCAAGTTCGAATCACAATGCACAAGTAAGTGAGGTGAGATGATATGAGACACATATATAGGTGGGGCAATGAATTATTGACATAAAGGAGGAGCACTACACATGCCTTGAAGAGGAGTTACAATGCCAAAATAGGATTGTGACTTATGTCATAAAGGAGAGGAGTGTAAATTGTGCATTGAAGAGGTGTAAGAGGAATCTTTTTATGACGAGTCATTAAAGTGTGTAAGAGAGTGTAAGAGGTGTGTAAGAGCATTAAAGAGAGAGAGGAATGAATCCATTAAGTGAGAGAGAGTAACATATGCATTAATTAAGGGGAGTTGCATATGACATGATTGAGTCTCATGATTGAGAGACTTGAATTTCTTTTTAATAATAATATAATAATATCATAAGAATAATAATAATAACATTGCAATATTAATGATTAAGTTGAAATTGAACTATTAGGATTGATTGATGATCAGAAGGGATTTTCAATTGAAATACTTGATTACCAATTAATGCAAGGTAATTTATTATTTTTGGAAAGTCATACTTGAGACTTGAGACTTTCTATTTTTAGAATTCTATTTTTGGACTTTCTCTTTTTAGAAATTCTATTTTTAGACTTCCTATTTTTTGGACTTAGTGTTTTTAGAAATTCATCCTTGAGCTGCCAATTTTCAACAGAAAATGTAGTGCCAAGGAAACGGTAACTAAAGTAAATCATCTTCATTTGTAATTATCTTTAGGAGAACTAGTATATTCTTTGTCAGAATATTCTATGAATATGCGCATTAAATATTTCTATTAAATTCCCATGTAATTTCATCAGATGGTACTAATGCTGGAATATTCTGGAAATGGATGCACTGATATGTTTTCTTTGCTTTTTCCAATTGCATCTACATGGAATCTTTAAATTTCATTTCATATTAAGAAGAAAATAATAGTTTCTTTATGTTCATCACTTAACAATAAATTTTTACAATTACAAATTCAAAATTGTCATAAAAATATGCATCGTTAACCTATAAAGTGGAATGAAGATTCTAATTCAGAATCATAGAATATGCACTGAACATTTTTTGAGATTCTTGTACACAAATCTATCAAACCATTTTAATGATACTACATAAAAAATGAGGGATTCACACCGTTTATTGAGGAACAGAATTATTCGCAGAGATTCTTGGATTATTGTCCTCATCTTCTACGCATTCGAAGCAAAGGAAATCTTTCATCTTTTTTGCTTCTTCTATACTGACACGTATGCACTCAGGATGAAACCTAAAGGCAATTTATACAAATCATCATAACAGTTAGAAAAACTGAAATCAAATACATATACACATGTACACAATAGCATAGTAAACAGATTGTAGTAAGCCACACTTTTCAAACTACAATGTTAAAATGGAAACAATAAATAACAGAAGACTTTAGTTAAAACGGGACAAACCTCATGGAATATGTATCTTAACACCCTATTTTCTATGTTGCTTCAATTCAATGTGAATGGAAACCACAATGCATAACACTATTATAGTTAGATTATTATAATAGGAAAATGTTAATTGCAGATGTCCTTTAGGTTTAAAAACAATTACTTATTTTAAGTTACATGTCGTATTTATCTTAAATTAACGTTTAATTATTTCCTAGTATGGAAATATGGACAATCACTCAATTTTGGAATGGGTAAATAATGAGTTTTTCTGGCGCAAAAGGCCTAGAGATCTGTGGGAGTCAGTGTAGCATAGCAGATAATAAGACACTGCCATGCACACCCAGGTCTAGCACTGCAAAGAAAAGGTTGTTGAAGAGGAAGTATGACAAAAGCTATTGAATATGGATATTGATGAGCATGCATTTGTTCTACATAGTGAGGGAATACAAAGTGAGTTGCATTCTTGTAGAGACTTGGAACCCCATGGAAGTTGCAAGAATGGAATCTATTGCAGATTTTCCAAGAAAATGACTGGTGCAGGCAATTCGGGAGACGTTTTAGGGATTGTGAGCCTAAGTGGGATGTTTTATGCCCACGGGCAACCACCAAGATAATGTAGTGGGAATCAAGGCAGCCCAAAATAACAACACCACAACCAGCCTGGACAACAACACAACCTCAGACAACGAGTCGCTAGGGTCAGAGAAGATGTGACTGGTGAATGCTTAGAATCCCCCATGGAAAACCATATGGTGTTCTACTTACTGAAATGGATTAAGGTGGCATGATGAGGAGTGATAGAGATTGGCTTCAACGACCTGACGATGATTAGCAAGTGCGAAGGGATCAGTCTGGGACTACAGGTGCAATGGTGAGGAGGCTAAAGACTATCAACTATGTATTCAGACAAGGACAATGAAGAGAGTCGGATTCAGTAACAGATTAAAGAAAAGGAAAAGGGAAAACAAATATTTTTGTAGTGAAGGAGGTTTCAGTTGCAAAGACGACCAGCTTGTACTCTAGTGGTCACATGTATAGATGTATGTCGCTACTACAAGAGGATAAACCGCCAGTAGCATGACTTCGATGGATGCAGATCCGACGGCTCAAACTCATTGTTAATGGAGATCCAACAGTTATCAATGTTGAAGACTCAAGGTGGGCAACTGCAGACCATGGCCATGAAGAAGTAATGGAGACCGTGGATATGGTGATGATGATCGAGATGGCTATCAAGGGTGAAGAACTAGAAGCTGTAGCACTGGATGTTGTAGAAGAGGTCGCAGGTGGAGCTACAGTCCAAGACATAATAGGAGTCAAGTTTGAGAATGTAGTGTAGAGAGATATAAAGTTGAACAGTGGAATGTGGAAGAGGCCCGTGAGATGGCAGAAAAGGAAGGTGAGATGAAAGAATCAGTTGAGCAGAAAATGGCCGAAGCAGCCAAAGAAGCCAAGGAGTCTTGGGAGAGAGAAATGAAAAGGAGTGGTAGTTGAGTACATAGAAAATGCTCACAAGAGCCAAGGATTCCAATGATGCTACTTCCAAAAAATTGTAGCAAGAGAAAGAATTTGCTGCTAATATTGGGCGTAACACACTGGATTTTACAACACAAAAAGTTGTTGGCAACCAGGAAAGGTTGAAAGTAATGCAAGATGATGAAGAAGAGTTGGACTAACTGCATGAAGTAGGAAAATTTAAATGGTATTTAAAAGCCAAGTCAAGGGATAGTTCAAGCATGATATACCTAGAGAGAGGTGGTATGGAGTCTGGAGAAGAGAAAGAATGAAGATGGAGTAAATGATGTTGAAGTTTCGTGAAAGAGTCAACATGTGATGTGTGAAAACCTTAAAGGTTTTGGACTAAGGCATATATATTTGTTTAAGCCATACATGTTGCACAAAAGCATGCATTTTTGAAAGTCCTTAAGACTTTGATAGACACATAGTTTTAAAAATCAGAACCGGTTACCAGACTGGTCCACCTAATAAACCGGGTTTCAAACCGGGACTGGTCAAATCTCAATGAACCGATTAAAAGAAAAAATACATTAAATTATTAATTTTTAATGAAAAAAAAACTATTTTTAAGATTTAAAACCACAATTCCAAGCAAATAGATACAAAATATGCAAAGTTTGCTCTTCTATATACCATGTAAAGGTCAATATATCAAAATGGCACTGAGTGCAATACATATCATCGTCAAAATACATAAGAAATGAGGCTCTAAATGGCCTATAAAGTCCAAAAACAATGTTGCAAGCTATGAGGCCATTGTCCTACTACAAGACTACAAGTCTGCACATGATCAATCATCAAATTCATCGCCACTACTAGACACGGGATCATCAACAGGAGCTACATAGAAACCATCTGGATCAGAGTCTAGGATGCCTCAGCCTAATCTGCAACCTCAGTAGTAACAATACCACCAATAAAAATAGAAGTGGACCTATTGGAAGCACGAGTTGGTCGAGTTGCATGACTAGTGCCTTCCATTGATTCTTTTCCTTTGCTTGATGTGACTACTAATCCTAGTTCTGATGGCACTACCAAATCTACTTCATCCCCCCTAATGCCATGTCAATGTCAAAATCAACATCAAACTCAGGATCTTCAGTCTCCTCCACCCATTTTGATGTTGGATCAATATCTTCCAATACAATGGGATCTAGATCAGGTCTTATGTTCATCATTTTGTTGTGCCTTAATCGAAGTTTGTTTTGCACGGAGAAAAGATCATTTGACCGTTTTTGTTCCAAACGATTTCTCTTCTTCATGTGTATGTGTTCAAAAACAGACCAATTGTGCTCACAACCTGAAGCACTACAAGTTTGGTTGAGGACTCTAATTGCAAACTTTTGCAATTGAGGAAATTGGCCGCCAAATGACTCCCACCAATGTGTTGCAAAGAAAAAGGCATTAAATAGTAACTTAGTTCATTTCATTACTTATTTACAAATTACAAGTATTTATAGATCATTTGAATTGTAAATTTGTAAACAATTTAACTTGAAAAGAAAAACAAATTGGAATTGCTTAACTGGTTGATCCACATATATTACCATGTTTGCTATTTTTTTGCCAACGGTACCAACGGCTAAAAAGAGTCAGTTGTTTATGTATTTCCAACTGGTTTGCATGGTTAAGGACCATGCATTCCAAGCAATCAACCAATCCATCTCTATCCTCCCCAACTTGCAGATCTCCTAGTCGAGCTTTATAATGAAACTTTGGGTTCAAAAAATACCCAGCTGCATGTATAGGAAAATGGAGTTGATTGTTCCATCTGTTATCAATGATCTCCCACATACAGCCATATTTAGCTAACTTATCCTTGTAAATTGCATGTATCTGCTCCTTTTCCTGATCTATAGCCTCAAAAATGTAGCCCGTGGCCAATTTTTCCCCACCACCATCATTAGCACCTTAATAAGGGGCTCCGTAATTATGACAAGCTCTGCAGACCTTTTCCAAAAATAATTATCAAAATCTTTCTTTTTGGTGTCTTTTCCATCTTGTCTACAAGCCCACTGAGATTCAGTCCAATCATCAGAAGAGAACATTTTCAAAAGGTTTTTTTTGTTGAGAATTGAGGCATTGCAATGTGGGGAAGTGAGTTGCAAATCCCATAATTGCAAGCCTGACACGTTCTTTGCCCCCAGTTTTTTTCCTCATTAAGCTCGATACCCATAAGTGGTTGTAGATGTATTTTGTAATGCACTTGGCATGCTCTACAATGTTTTTTACCCAGTCCACTTTGCCTCTATCCTCAAGCATGAGGTCTATGCAATGTGCAGCAGATGGAGTCCAAAATATGGTCTTATATTTGGACTCAAGCATCTTTCCAACAAGAACATAGTTTGAGGCATTATCTGTGATGACCTGCACAACATTATGCTCTCCCACTTCCTAAATAATCTCATACAAAAGCTGAAATAGAAGGGTCGCATCCTTCACCTTATCATATGCATCAACTGATCTCAAAAACATGTTTCCTTGAGATCAAGATAAAAGGAAATTAATGATAGTGCAGTTCTTTCCATCGATCCATCCATCTGACATGATGGAGCAACCTGTTTTGAGCCATGACTCTCTATACTCAACCAAATACTCATCAACGGAAGAAATCTCCTTTTGCAAAAGAGCTCCCCTCAACTCATGCATAGTAGGGCCTTTGAAGTCCTTTCATGCATCTATAACAGAATCCCACATAGCTTGGTAATAAGGTGAGCGAACATCCTACCACCATCTAGCAATGTATTGATAAGAACATTTTTTGCATTATTTTTTCCAATGTTCATCCAAAGTGGGTTGACGACTTGGTTCGGAGGACGTGGGATTAGTAGAGGCAGAGGATTAGAAATAACTCTAGATGTTTATTCTCTTTATTCCTTTAGATTGTTGGCCAAGAGCGGGAGGAACATAGTGAAAGGGGTCATTGGTGGAAGGGATAGAAGAGGAGTCTTGAATCTCATAATCATCATACCCACTCTCTTTCATGGCTTGTAATAATTCCCCCTTGAAATTTCTTCTTGGATGACCTCGTCCCTAGCCTTATTCTACTCAAACTTTTCAAACTTGGAAAGGTATTCTGCCTTAACAGGACCTAACACTTCCTTTGGTGCTTCACATGGCTTTACTTGGCCTCTCATCCTAGCCAAGTGTTGTTTCAATGTGAGAATACCCCCACCTCCAATAGATTTATTGCAAAATTTGCATATCTTTTTTCCATCAATCACATCAAAATGAGCCCATGCAGTTTCCTTGGCTTTTGGAGCCATGTTGGTTTAAAATAATTAAAATTTGCAAATAAATTTACCATTTAAAAAAAAAAAACTGCAACAAAGAAAAATGGAAAACGTAAGATAAATTTAGGGAAAAAAATGCATATGTAGCCTACAAAATTTGATAGTATAGAACACAAAAAAATTAATACATGGACAACAGTGAAATGAGGAATTTTTCAAGTGAAAATCCTTACCTAGAAATGCCAACTAGCTTCCTTAGCCTCCTCTTGAAGATGCAAACTCTACTAACAACTCAAAACTATCTCCAAACTAGCTCTAAGTCCAACTCCAAACCTCCAGGATGACTACTCCAGTAAAAACTCAACACTCTCCAAGCTCCCAATCAAGCTCACGAAAACTCCAAGTGAGACTGGTGAGGGAAATGAGGGGGGTGATCTCTTTTTAAAGGCTTGTAGAGGAATTTTTGGAGGGAAACAACCCTTACTTTCCCTCCAAAACACCCAGGAAGCTTCCAAAAAGAATCAGTGTGAGTCCTTCACTGCCCGTCGCAACCTTGGCAATGAACCCACCAATTTATGACGGAACGAGTCGGTTTAACCATAAATCACCGGTTTCGTCATAAACCGGTCGGTTTGGTTCGGTTTTTCAGATATTTTGGCAAAGTGAGCCCTCAAACTGGGTTTTATGCCCAATTCGACACGGTTGCCTAATGAACCGACCGGTTTGATTGGTTTCTGGTTCATGCCAGCCAATTTTTAAAACTATGGATAAACATACATTTGATCAGGCATACATGTAGCACACTCGCACATGGAGTTATAAAGTTGTGGAATGGACCACTCTATGACAGTGTACCTGTATCCTATCTTGAACAGGGCGAATGTGACATGTAGGTGAGATGGTTAATGAACCGTGTATGTGAAAATGTATACTAGATAATTGACATATACAATAGCTAGTTACCTATGCAATCCAGTAGAGGGAAAAAAATTTATATGGATTGCTAGGGTGGTTAGGTAAAATTGACTAGGTACCGGTGGTTTTGGCTCTAGGTTTATGAGAACCTGTGATTTTTTCCATGGTATTCATCTCCAATGTAGCCTATTTCAACCCCGAAAAACTACATGTTAGTTTGTGTCTTTAGGATCCATGCAATTGTGTCTTTAGACACCACCACTTCTCTAGGTGTTTAGTGATCCTAACATACATAGCATATTGTTAACAATACTGTTGATTACATAGCATTAGTAGATATGTAGAGTTCAATATTAGACTGCCCCACTCATAGATTATTGTTTTTTTGAAATAATTTTTGTTCTGCATACAGTTGTAGGTTAAACACATTGAACAATGTTCGAAACAGCTTTCAGGCATATTTGGGCATTTACTGAACGTGCCTCATACCAGAGGGGGGCATTTCCGACAACTTATCCTAGGATAGTAACTTTAAAATTACTGAAATGAGCTTCCAATGGAATTTGATTCTATAGGGTACACAGGTTGCAATAGATTTCTAGGGAAAAAGATAATTGGGTAATGTTGAAACATTAGACTTTTAAAGGTGTATGGATAGAAGTGGTTGGCAAGGAGGGGTAATTACCTGGTGGCCTTAAAATCCTAAAGTGAATCCTTTGGCTGGAAAAAAAATTGCAAAGGTGTGATGGTGTATTGGAAGCACGATCAAATATCCATGAGCAACTTGGAAGAAAGGATGATAATTTTTGGCTGTAGAGAAGCCTGAAAGAGTGCTAGGAGCAACAAGAGGCATGTGCAAGTGATGTGTCGTGGCAGAAAGAAGCTGAGAAATTGGAAAAGTGAAGAGATAAGGTGTTTACAACTAAATTTTTCATTCGACGCAAAGTCTCTAAAATGAATAGAACTGGAATTTTGGTTGCTGCACATAAAGAAAATATGGAAAGCACAAATTGGTGCTCAGCAGGGAAACTTCCATTAGGCTGTAAGACCAAAGGACAAGAGGAGTAGAGGCAATGAAAGGAAGTGTTTTTAGTAATAACATCTGGGAAAGAAAAGTTGTTAAGAGTCAAGACAACCATAGGGCTAGACAAATAATGTTTTATATTGGCAGGAATATAATGCCAGTTAGAGAAATGAGAGCTGGAGGTGAGAGAAAGTTCTAGGAGGCAGCTAAAATGATGGTCATTTTTTTTCAAAAGGACATAAGTTCTTCTTTTAAGATTCAATTGTTACTTTTTGGATTCTTGTTAAAGATTGCAAACTTGCAAAGCTCATATTCAGATATATGAGCTGTAAAGTGTTTCTAGATGTGGGATGAATTATGATAGTTGATATTTTGACATGGGCATCTCATAGCATATGACAGATAGAAAGGACTAGTATCATTCCGTTGTTGAAACTAATTCCACTATAGAGACATGTACAGAAGGAAAAACTATTCCATATGGTTGAAGGGAAAAAAATGTACAACTGCAAATAAGTAGAAATTTCTTGTGTTAACCAGAGTGTACAGCTAAGTTTGCATGTAGAAGTTGTTTCACAAGAAGAGAAAAGTTATCAAAATGTAACCAACCAAGAGTCTGCTACTACTGGACCAAAGCTGGACTAAAATGGGATGAAAATTCAGGTTGAACAACTGGTTGATTGAAAATACAAAAATAAAAATAAAAAATATTAAAAAAATGTATATATTCATGTGCATCAATGTAAATCAAAACCAATAAACACGAAATATGCATTTTTTTCTTTTTTTCTTTTTTTGATGATTTTTAGTTTTCTTGGAGGAGATAGTCTGAACAAGATGATCTGGTCGCTCAGACCATACAAACTCAAATATGAAGGGAACTAGCTAACCGGTGTGGTATGGAAATGAATATCAGCCCGGTCCAATAGATACCATTAAAAGGACAAAGATAACTGAGAGATTTTAGTTTCAGGAATGAAAAAGAAAGGGTTGTACAAGTGTAAGGATATAGCAATGAAGAATTCAAAGGATGTTATAATTTTTAAGGAAAGGATGAATAATGCTACTTAAACTTTTTTTTGTTAGCTAAATATATGGGGTTTTGAATGGATAATCTTCACAAAATAATTTCCTTAAGAATACACCTTATAGCTGACTATTCTATGCCCAAGGGGCATCGATGTTGCTTCACTCTAGCATCAAAGGTATAGACTTTTGTGTTTTGTGCATCTGACTTTTTAAAAAGGTTAGATATGCTTTCTCGTCTACTCGTGATTCAAGAGAAGGATGGGAACTATGAAATATAGCATGCAATGGAGTAGCACAATGAGATTGTTGACACTAGTAGAACTTGAAGAACAAGAAGATTGTTGGACCTTATGGATGCAGAGATTCTTGGTACAATGATCACACCCTCCTTACGAGGTGATAGATATGTTTCACTTGTTGATGAATTTTCGTGAATTTATGATTCTTTTTAAAACAATATTCTAATGCTTTGGATTTTTTTGATGAAAGTCAATGATCATAGAAGAATAATGTTGCAGAAGATAAGCATGATCTAATAAAATAGTGGAGAAGAGTTCAATAATTTTGTTGATTTTGAAAGAAAGAGGGAGTTCAAAAACAAAAAGGTGTTGGTAAAAACAACAGTAACATGAATGGGAAATAAGGTGCTGCATGGAAAATCAATTCCAAATATAAATTTCATAAAAGAAATGGATACAATATTATACTTCCCAAATAGGAGTCACAACAAAGGGGAGATAAAAGTGACACCTAAGGAGATGTGATCTAGAAAGAAAAGAAAGGTAAGATATTTTATAATCCTTTTATTAGCTTCTAAAGCAATTGCCACAAGTAGAAATTATTGTTTTTTGGATCTTTGTCTAAATCACATAGTCATAATTAGGAATGTGAGAAGCAATGGAAATTCAAATCTAATAGTTGATTATCGTAGTCTTAGGATGAAAATTCAATTTATAGACAAGAAGGAAATACGCAAAATGTTTCACAATATGATGTTGTGTAGGTAGCACAAGAGACCGAAAATCCAAAGAATGTTGAAGGACAAGTAAGATAAGTTTTTCATCCAAACGATGTGATAGATAAAGGTATGAGTGGAAATGGAAGGAATAGCCTCTAAGAGTAAGAGGTCAATAAAACCCTCACATCTTGAGCCAACATTGTTCACACTCTGAAAGACAATCTGGTCATGGCTCGAAATCAACTAAAGCAACAAATTGATCAGCATAACTCCAAACATCATTTTAAAGGAGGGAATCAAATGTTAGTCTTTGTAGAGCCTTATAAGAAAAACTCCCTCTAAAAATAACCACCAACAGAAGCTTTCTTCAATGTTTTATGGCCCCTATAATGTCCTCAAACATATTGCGCCAATGGCCTACAAATTATAACTCTAGACCACTCTAAAATTTATCCAATATTTCATGTCTCCTGCTTAAAGAAAGTGGTTGGATATGATTGCCATGTTTAAACTACCCTTCTAGAGCTAGATGAAGAAGGTTCCATTTGGTTTCAACTAGAGGCCATCCTCCACAAAAGATAGTGCCATCTCTACCACCACAATATCCAAGAGATCCTAATACAATAGAAGGACGCATAGCCTGAGGATGCCACATGGGAACTAGTTGAAATCTTACAATAATTCTCTCTTCTCCAACACATTTGAAGCCAATTCTCTATAGGTTTCAATTTTTCACTCTACTTTAAAAACCATTGTGTATGCCATTTCAATTAAGTTTTTTAAATTTATAACCTATCAGACTAATATATCAATGTTTCCATGTTGTTTGATCTTATGCCAACTAGTAACTATTCTAAGGAGCTTAAAGATTCAAAGGAATAATCTACCATAATATCATCCACAATATCAACATGATTATGCTCTCTAATTACCCAAAGTCCTAGAGATGTTGGATCAAGACATTTAATTCCAATCTGCATGCAACAGGATATGAGCCTCGATGTGGATGAATGGATGAAGCAATCACTAATTCGGGAAAAAGCACAGGAGACATGAAACAAGTCTATGCACCATGCACGTAGCCTGTCTAATCAAGTTCATCCAATTGTTGTTGTTCAAGTAAACAGTGGCAAACTTCGCGTGTTTCACTAGGTGTAAGTTTACCATTTTGCTTTGGAATTGAGCCAAGATATGCACTCAAGCTAAAAGCTCATGACACTAATGATTTATGATTCTATGTAACCAATTGAATTGTGTGCCTCTCTGGTAAGCCAGCATCGTTCTGTGTGAGTAGAATTCAATGTGTGGCCTCTTTTTTGTATCATTTTATGCACCTTTGTATAGTGGTAAATAGCTCATAAGTGATTGTGGAACAACCTATCAATTCAAATAGTGTGACTTTGAGAAGTTGACACTTTATTTATACCCATGATTCCTAAAGACAAGACAATCAAGTGTGAGCCTTATGTCATATTGTCTTATATCTTTAAAATAATTTAAAACTGAAATAAGATCTTAAACAACTTTTCAATGTGCCCTACTTATGGTCACGTTTTTAAATACTAGGACTTTGGCTAATTAAATCTTAAAATGTGTTTTCCATGATATATTTAAGATAAAACATATAACCAACAATGTATTTTCCCCAAAATTATCACCATTGGTCAACTATTCATTAGAATGTCACCAGGGTGAAGCATTAATTGTAGCTTCATTGGGTTGCATGCATGCCTATTCAAGAGAAGGTACATGCAAAAGCATGGCAATGACCCTAAATGGAGAAGGGCCTGGTTGTTCCAATAAATTCTCGTTAGCCAAAAGGGAGAACAGAACAAGATCAACAGACTAAGAAGGAATGATTCATCCTACTTAAAGTCCATTTGTGTTGACAAGAAGGTAAGTAAGGAGTATGACTGGTTGCAACGTGGTGGGGTAGTCAAGTAGAGACATCTAATTGGACAAACAAGGCGGATTGAAGAAGTGAGGAGGGTTTAATCATAAGAATATATTGTGTGTGGCGCATGTGTTTGTCTAATTTTGGTTAAAGTGGAGTAGATCCTAAGTAGACTCCGAAAAATTTATTGAAAATTTATGGCAAAAGTGATTAACATAAGACAATTGTGGCTAGGTAATGCCCATCATCTCCAACAATTTATCCACAATGTTGGCCTATTAAAGAATGCTAGTGTAAATGTATTCCTCTACAACTTGAGTGGGTGACAAGGGATCTTTTTTCTCTAGGGATGTGGAGCCTTTATTGTTTTGGCACTTCCATAATGTTTATTTTCTTTACTAACATTATGCATAATGCTTCACTAACTACTTATAATCTAGATGTTTCTCACGTTGTAGATCTGAATAGAGCCATCTCAAGTTATATATCCATAATTTTGTTATAAGATAAAATATTGATGGATTAAAGGGCCATTTCTTAGCCAATACTAGCTCACAATCTAAAGTTCAAAGAAGTGTCAAACCATTCTTTTGCATCTTGTCCAAAGAATAAGGATATAGGCACAAATAACCAAGATTACTGGATTGATACTTTTAATTTGAGTCAAAGAGAAACACTATCATTATTTCAAATCATTTGGCATGAGATTTTGTTGTGAGGTATTTTGATGCATTCATTCTAGACATTTTGCAAGCTAACATTGATACACATGTTAGGGTCCTATAAGTATAGGATTCATAATTTGGAATTGACTTATGATAATCTTGTAAATATGTACATACCTTGCCTTCTACAAGTTGTTTTTCCATATTTTGTAAAAAAATAAAAAAATAGAAAATCAAAAAGAGGGTAAAAGTCTTAAAAGAAAAATCAAAGGACTTAGAAAAAATAATATACCCCAAAGAAAAAAGAAATAAAACATGAAACTGTGCAAGTCCAAATGCCACTACTTTTTACTTTGTTACTGATGATTATGGTAGAGTGTCAATAAATGCCATAACCCATGATGAGTTGAACTGTTCAATCTTGACTTGTCATGTTTCAATTTTATTGTTGTAGATAGTGAATAAAGATTAGTCATACTGTTTAATCCTGACTAATTAGTAGATAGGTAGAGAATAATGAGGAGCTCATCAGTTTAAACTGAGCCCTCGGATGAAATAAGGTAAATTTAGATAGTTTTTATTGCTTTCAAAAGAATAAAATGTTCAAGGTTGCGAACTCAAATGCACTTGCAAAATGGAAGAAAAAATGTTAGATTAAAGTTGGGTAGGTAGAAAAAGGTGGGAAAATCATTGTAAAATTCATCACCGGGCAAAAATAACTAATTTCCCATTCCCTATAGTTATTCTGCATTCTAAACTTTCAGTCAAAGAGGCTCAGAGCATTTCTCTAACTTCTGTTGGGACGAGACCCAAAGCTCAATGACTGTTAAGTTAAAAGTGTTGAATTCCTATAATAATCCCTAATTATCATCATTTACCCTACATTCATCCATTACACTTTCATAAGTAAAGACCTTTTACTTAATGAAAAAAAAATCCATTTTGATTAATTCCTTCATTCATAAAAACATAAAAAACCCTCCAAAAATATTATATTTTAGGTCAAAGTGGTCAAATTAGAAATGATAAAACTTTGCTTTTACATTATCACTTTACTTGGTCATATAATTATATTTTGGTGTTTTTCATTGTCCTTGGTCATATTAACTTCTAATTTATTTATTAAATCCCTATAAAACAAACCTTATCCTATTATTATAACCCCTTTTATCTAATTATCCCCAAAAACCCACTATTACAAGTTTTTTTGCCAAAGTTAATTACCCACATGTTTAAATAAAAAACCCCCAATTATATCCCCTTTGGCATAAAACTAACATTATGTAATAATCCTGCCCCATATGGTTATTGGATCCCACCATGGTCTAAAACTATATAATAAAATAAAACATATATGAACTTCTCGGATGTATTCTAAACATTTGCAAATTAAAAATATTATCCGGCAGTTTACACTTTATCCTAACTTTTTATAAAGGTCCACTCGCATCTTTGTAAAACATTTTCCATCCATTTCAACTGCACAAAATTAACCCATAGTTAAACAACCCGCCTCACGCGCATCCCTCCCATTTATTTACTATATAAATGAAATTTGTTTTATATATATACAAACCCTTTTTAACCATATTGTCGCATATAAACATTACCCTTTGGATATAAAACCTTGGATACAAATTCATATAATATAAAGGTTTTCTTTCATTAATCCATTGCCCAGCGCATAAAATCACCCCGAGTCCCACCCTACTTTTCAACCGCAACTCTTGAAATGATCCTAACTGTTCGCTTCCTTCCCGATGATCCAACGGTGGACGATGATCTTCGCGCTCGCAAATCAATCGCTCACCCAAACGCAAAACAAGCGCGAAATGGGTGATTTTCCCATTTCCACCTCCGATGACATGTCGCATTTTAATTCGATCACATTCATTTTGCCAAAATCCATTTACTGCCCAATATCAACGCGAAAACAACCAATGGTTTTTCGCATTCGAAAAACAGAAATTATCCCCCGCTTTTTGATGAGACAGTTATTCAATGCATTAATGGCGACCAATGTCCAATATTAAAAAACCTTTGATAACACTATTTGCATTGTTTATTCGCACATTTGAACTGTAAAAGAACTCTGCTTGACTGTTTTTAGCCATTTCAAAGCCCTGTTTACCCATTTTCATTAAAAACCAAGATTTGACCACTAATTTTCATTTGAAGACCGGGTAAACCGTTGGATGCACAAGTAAGCTGAACCAAAGCTCAAATTCAACAACAACGAATTGCAGAAACCCTTCCGACTACCAAAATACCTGCATTTAAGGTATTTTTCGACATTCCAAACTGCAATTTCACAATTTAAACCTTGAGTTGAACCAATTAAGATACTATCAGTAAAATTGTCCATCCTGGTGTTATGTATATTTTATTAATTATTAGTTAAATATAGTTATCTTAGGTTTATTAATGTGGAAGGGCATGATCAATGATCATGCCTCTTCGCCAAGGGACTCCATAAGGCTATATTTAAAGCCTCGGTGATTCCCCATTGTAATCATCTCTCATCTTTTATCAATAATAATATATACTTATAAAGTTTACCAGAGTTTTTACACTCCACTGGTATCAGTGCCATCGCTCTTCAAGATCTGTGTGATCACCTAGAATTAAGGAATTACAAAAAAATTCCAGAATTGCAAATTTTTTTAAAACCAAGTGCTTGTGGGCAGCAACATTTGTTTTTTTAAAAAAAGGAAAATATATATATATATATATATAAATCAAAAGAGAAAAGGAAAAGAAAAAGAAAAAAGAAAAAAGAGAAAAAGAATAAGGAAGAGTAATTGCTCGTGGTTTACAAGCTCGTGGTTTTGGAGCCCATGGTAATTGCCCATGGTATTAAAACCCATTCCCCTTTTTCAAAACAACGTGACTTTTCAAAACTAACAAAAAAAATTTCCCCATAGTTATATATATATATATATATATAATTCAAATAATATAATAATAATAAAAATAATTATTATTATTATTATTTAAAAACAAAATTAAATTAATTAATTAATTAAAAAAAAAATTCATATTTTCAAAGACAACATTACAAGAGAAGGTACTACTGGTGAGTGACATATGCCAAAGAAAATAAATCTTAAGTGAAGAAAATTGTCAAAAAAATAAAGCTTTTTAAGGAAAAGGGGATAAGCCCTAACAAGGAGTATGAGGAGTATGTCGTCATCAATGTCGATGGCTGGATTCCAGAAAAAATTGCTGGATCTTGAGAAACAGATCAATAATAATTCATATGACTTTGGAAAAAGAAAAAGATTAGTCGATCTTGAAGGTACAGTTGCAAGACACTCCAACGACATCAAAAAGGTTTATGAGACGACAAATCGAATCGAAAGACAAATGTGGCTAAATCATCACGAGGCCACAGAAAAGATGACAGAACTCTTCGATAAGCTAAATGATAAGATAGATAAGTTAAGTCAGACACAACCTCCAATATTCCCAAATGTTGAACATAATCAACTGAACAATTCAGCTAATTCAGATCATCATCATGAATATAACATGTTTGAAAAAGAGCAATTAAAAGAGGTTGACTTGGAAATCAGCTCACATGAAGGCTATAGTGTTGAACCACCTAGAAGTAGAGACTTTGAGATCAACCATGAAAATTATAGAGTTGAGAAACCAAGAGAAGAAAATGCAACTCAATCCACTAATAAAGCCAGTAATGCAGCAACAGAAGTTATTGAGAACGTTTATATAAATGAAAATCCAATGGCAGAAAAAGAAACAATGTTGGTATTCAACGTAACTTCTATCACAGA
Source organism: Pinus albicaulis (assembly GCA_034641835.2). Lineage (NCBI taxonomy): Eukaryota > Viridiplantae > Streptophyta > Pinopsida > Pinales > Pinaceae > Pinus > Pinus albicaulis. The sequence goes on from CM076582.1 coordinate 1,596,818,690, forward strand.
TGCAACAACAGACATAGTCATTGAAAATGAAAGAAACCATGAAAACACAGATGCTTATAAACAACAAAATGTTTCATCCCCGGAATTGAAAGAAAAATGTGAAGAGACAAACACATCCAAAGCCACTAATACAGTTCCAAAAGCTGTTGAGGCCTTTGGTGATGAAGCAGATATGGTTGTTAAGAATGAAGCATTTTATGATGAGGAGAAGTTGCATCGAATGATAATTGTTGGTAACTTACCTCTAAATCTAAAAAGGAATCATGAAAAATCACCAGAAGAACAAGGAATAGTTAGGAAACACGAAAAAGTCTTCCAAGACCTGCCAATAAAAATACCTCCTAATAAGGAACATGAACATCCAATAGAAGTCAAGAAAGGACCTGACCCTGTCAATATCAAATCTTGTCGCTATTCACATCACCAAAAGATTGAACTCGAGAAGGTGCTCCACAATCTTTTTAAAACGTGGGAAGCAAGAGCTCGCTGCTCGAGAAACCTAGGCATTTGTCAACGATGTCCTTCATTACGTATGCTTTGAGGACAAAGCATCTTTAAGAGAGGGGCAATGTTATGTATATTTTATTAATTATTAGTTAAATATAGTTATCTTAGGTTTATTAATGTGGAAGGGCATGATCAATGATCATGCTTCTTCGCCAAGGGACACCATAAGGCTATATTTAAAGCCTCGGTGATTCCCCATTGTAATCATCTTTCATATTTTATCAATAATAATATATACTTATAAAGTTTACCAGAGTTTTTACACTCCACCTGGAGTGTCCAAAACACTCAAAAAACATGGCAAACCCTCGCAATTTTTTCCCAGAAATCGTTGTTTGCAGAAAGCCTCATTTTAAAGCCAAATTCTCAGTCCAAAACCCCAAAAAGATTAATTCCACGGCTCAAAAAGGTCTTAAAACCTAGAGAATACCTGAAAAATCTCTTTTACAGTCATAGTCATTCAAAAAACCTGTGTTTTCTGTCTTAAACCTGTTGCCTATGTCCCAAATTCCTAATTAAGCACTGAAGTACCCACTGTCATCATTTTTGCCTATAAGATTGCTCAATTACCCTCTGTTTCAACAAATTAACTATTGCAAACTGTGTAATCTTGCTTTAGTTATCTCAAAATAACAGAGAAGCAAATGACACCTAAAGTTGGAGGATCCAAGCCTAATAAACCTGGAGGATCCAAACCTCCCAAGTCTGAAGCAGCAAAAGCCCTAAAATTTACTCCTGCAATCACTGCAAAAACCACTGTGACTGTTAACCCCCTTCAGCCACCAGTGTCTAGTGAAGAAATTATCCCTTTAATTGATTTGGATTATAAAATTGCAGACCCAGTGATAGAATTTAACTTATTAGAAGTTCACAATTGGTGTCATGAAAAGTCCATAGAAAAAGAGGACATGCCTCTCTAGGATACAAATTTACCCAAATATGTAGTCCCAGTAACACATCTTGGTCAAGACCTGGTAAAAATGTGCCAAAAGTACTATGTTCCAGACCAAAGATCAATTGTGAATGCTGACAGAGTCTATCAATGAAATGTTGCAACTACAGTTTGACCCTAGGGCAGTGCCTCTATCCATTGAAGCATTGACTCAATTATATTTAGGATTGGATTTCCCTAAGAGATTTATGATTTTCCAGAATTTTATGCCTAGTCATGTGGACATTCCAAAGCTTAATCCTCCCTATTCCACTTCCATGTTTCTTGAGGGTTCTAGGCATGTAATTTCAATGTTATACTTCATATTAGGATACTTCACTGATGAGTTTACTGATGAGTCCATCCTTGGGTTTTTATCCACTTTATCTCCTGGTGAGCCTCCTGCTGTGATCTTTGACTTTGCCAGGTTTATAGCTGATTCCATACACCATCAATTGACAAAGTTATCCACTGAAGGGGTATTCAGATATTCTTTCTATTTATTTCACTTGTTCTTATTCTCACAAGTTGATCACTTTCCAATAGCATTACAGAAAATAAAAGTAGAGGGCCAGCCTCTATCAGTTGTCTTTTGGACATCACTATTAATAAAAGAAGGAAGTGAATACAACTACACATATTTTACAGATTTGTTCATTAGGCCAGCTATGAATTTGCTACATAAATTAGAACAGCCTAGGGTAAGTGAAGAAATGAAAAGGATATTTCAACTATCAGAGGAATGCAAAATGGGAGATTGGTACTTGTATGAGAAACACACTGAATTGAGAATCTTTGGAACCAATCTGCTTCCCTACAAATTACCTAAGTTTTTTACTATCAGAGTCTTTGCTTTAGAGTATTTGAGACAGGTTTTGAACGCTGATGCCATCAATTTCATGGCTTCCAAAAAGAAGACCCAATTCAAATTAAAAAATCAGATTGATCCTTTCATAGTGAATAATAGAGATGCTGATAAATAGATAGAAAAAAGATTGTCAGAGCTGAAATTTCAAGTGATTTTCCCTTGGAATTATGACCCCCAAGGTCCTTTAAGCAGTATAAGGGTCAAGTGTAAACTACCTCCTTTTATACATGAGCCAAAGCTTGATATTGAAAAGTTTGCTAATTAGACAGAATGGGAAGAAAATACATTGGTAGATGCAACTGCAAATGAACAAACAATAGGAAAAATGGATACCACACTTGCTGTGGTAACTCCTAAACAGCCAAAATCTTCAAACAAAAGAGGCAGAGACGAGGGAGCCTATACAACAGAAACTATTACAGAGGCTAAGTTCAAGCTCATCTACAACAAAAGGCTCAAATTTGGTTCCATAGGGAAAGAGAAAGTTATTGAGGTTGAAGATGCCAATGAACCAGAAGTCAGCAATGATGAAACCACTGAGATAATTAAAGAAACTTTAACAGAGATAGAAAGGGAACAAGTAGCAGCTAAAAAATCAGACACTCAGATGATTGAAAGGCAGGTTAATATAGAAGCTTCTTCTTCTCAAACAGCAGAAGAAAAAGATTTGGATATTAAAGAAAGATATAAGCAAATCAAACAAAGGAACGAGGAATTCAAAAGTGAGATTTATTCTCAGTTTCTTAAACAGAAGCCAAGAAATCAAAACAGGTTGCTTATAGCATTTGATTACTCCTCAAATAAAATGATTATGTCATATTTACAACCAATTACTTCAACTCCAAAAATAGTGGTTGACTACAAAAAGGTTGAATTTGAAGTAGATACTGAAAAGGTACATGAACTGGATCAAATAGAATTTCACAGACATAGTGCTGAGATGCTATATTCTACTGTGGTGACAAAAGCCATGAGTGTGACAAATTTGCAGAATACCATTATCAACATGCAAGACCGAATGAAACTTGACAAAGGCTCTTTGTATGCCAAATATTTAAGGATCCAGGCCTTAGAAGATTTAATTTTACAAATAGGAGTTGACCCATCAAATGTACAAGCTGCTGAAGTATTGATCAAGAAGAAAAATGATGATATTGTTGCTTTAAGGAAACAATTAAAACTTCCTCAAAGTGAGCACCCACAGAGTAAGGAGATACTTCAAGAACAGAAAGAAAAAGAGGATATGATGCAGTTGATCATAAAGCTAACTACCCAAATCAAAGATATGGAAAGTCAAATGGATATACATATGAAAGAAAAAGAAACTGTGAAGGAAACTAATACTTCCACCATTCCTACAGTCATACCTATTATTACTGTTGCTGTTCCTTCTACACTGGGAGAAAAGTTAGCACCAAAAGAGCCACTGGAAACTGCAACGTCAATGCAATCAGCTACTACCTCCAATATTGAATCTTCAACATCACATGTACAGCAGACAAATGATGCAGGGCAGATAGTCAAAGCAATGGAGGAAATGTCTCTAAAAAATAATGAAATTAGCAGTTTGAAGAAAATGATTCAAAATATGGAAGTATCTAACAAAGCAGCATTAATTAATGCCAACAATTATGAGCAAAGGGCGAAAAGACTTGAAGAGCAAGTCAAAAGCCTTCAAAAAGATTTAAGTTTCACTGCACAAATTTCTTACATAAGAAATTACCTATGGACCAATATAATTGAGGCTATACATCTTCAGTGGCCATCAATCCAGATCATATATGAACAGAGAGACCTCCTTCTAGCAGCTCAAGTTGAAATACAAAAGACAACAAAAAAATTAGCAAATAAACCAGCACAAGCATTGAAGCTAATCACTTTCTTAAACAGTAAAAACAGGACAGAGCTAGAAGAATTGAAGATACAGGATAGGACAGAGACTATATTGCAAATTAAGAAAGTACTGACAAAGAAAACTCTGATGAACAATTTGAAAGAAAAATGTGATGCCATGAATTTTTTTATTACCAAATTTCTAGCAAAATACACTTATGCTAAGACAAGCTGGCATTCCAGATATTCATGTCTTCAATGAGAAATTGATGGACCAAAAAGAATATGAAAAAAAGATCAGGGATCATGCCAAAGAAAAAGTCAACAAGCCACTGCCACAGGGCTCTCCAACAGGGAAAGTTGTTCTCCAGTATATTGAAGACTTATTTTTACTTCAACATGAAATCAAACATCTGTTTGTTATCAAACCAAATTTTGCCAAGTATACTAATGCTGATGAGAACTTCAGAAAACTCAAAAGTGTAAAAATACCAGATGCTAAACAATGACATACTTTTACAGATTTGTTGTAGCAAGTAAAGAAGCAAAACAGTGAAAGAAAGTACAGCAGTTAAAGGTTAAAATATCAGATAAAAGAGTATCAGAGTGAACAACAGAGTCAAAGTGTATCAGAGAGAAAAGAAACAGTCAGCTGATTTTGACTGCTGTAATTTCCCTTTTTACAGCAGTAAAATGATAAATAAACAGCGTGAAAGAACATCAGAGATGAAGTACAGTTGTTAAAGAATATAAGTGGAAAGAGTATCAGTTAAGTCATCTTCCAAAAAGATATTTTTCAATGTGCCAGCAAGCATGGATAGTTATTCAACAAACAGTTTTTGTTAGATAAGTTAGTTCTATATTTTCTAGATAAGAGGACAACTTGCTAAAATTGTTAAGCAGTTGTCCCTCTTAATGTGTAAATATATTTTATATTTCCTAGAGTTATTCCTAGATCTCTCTAGGATATTTGTAATAAACATTTGTATAAATACTTCAGTTTGTGCAGTGTTTAGTGTGGAATAAAATTGCTAAGAACATTATAGACATTTCGCTGGTACGTTGGAGACTCACATGTGTTGATTTCAAAGCAGCAGTCTAGACAATAGCCAATTGGACTTCATAATTCAGGATTCATGCGATAATTTGAAGAGTAAAGTACTTTCTTACTGTCATTGTTTCCATTCTAAGTTACATACAATTTCATAGATGTTGTTCAATTTTAATGATTAATTAGGAGTATTACTTCAGGACTAGTGTAAAAACTCCTTGTCTTAACTACTTAATCATTTAAATGTTTTCTGCTGATTTCCGGATTTAGGAATTCTTAATTGCTCCTAGTCCCGTTTGACCCCTGCCTCCTTTCTCTTTTTCCGGATCAAAGGATCTTTCATTGCCCTTTATCCCGAAGCAAGCCATTTCATCAAAACAATCTATCCAAATCTTTGAGGGTTATCTACCTTGCCCTGAATACATTAACATCCTTTTGGCCTTGCCTTCTAGTTCTGCTTGCTAGACTTTGACTCCATAGCCCAATGGACTAGTAGATCCCTCTTTAATTTGTCTTTAAGTAATCTTATTTTCCACCAAACATTTCAAAATCAAAACCAATTGTTCTATCATAACTAGCCTAAAACATTAAACAAAAACAAAGTTAAATCATAAAGAGAGAGCCCTCTCTGAAATTTAGGAAGGCTAGATTCTAAATTTCCAAAGTAGGTTTGTGGTTACCCCTAGTTTTCTTAAACTAAAAACCAAAAGCGCACAATCTTTAGAAATTACTAGGGTGATAACAACACAGTCCATCTAACTTTTCTACTTAAACAAAGCAAGCTTTAATGACAGTAACCATGATGATATTGAATTGTGATCCATTACAATCATGAACTATTCCATGGGCTATTGAATGATGTGTTGATGAAATGAGATCCACCATCACTAACAGTTTCAAGGGATCATCAATATCTACTATTGATGTTTGTGTAGAAGCAATGGAAAACTATAGGAGCATCATATTTGGTTGTGGAAATAACTTAGGGCCATTTGGTGAAGGTGTCAATGACAATAATGATGAAGAATTTATAGCAAGACAAAATAGGGAGGGGGCATTTTGAGATGTCCATGCTCCATGGTTAAGAAGCATTATTTGAAAGGTTAGAATGAAATGGCAGCTTCTTTAAAAGGTTAGCATGAAATGGCAGCTTCTTTAAAATGTTAGCATGAAATGGCAACTTCTTTAAAAGGTTAGCATGAAATCATAGTTTTAAAAAACGGCCAATTCGAATCGGACCAGGCCTGGTCGACCGAGCCATTAGGCTTGCCGATCCGACCAGGCACAAGAAATGGCCAGTTGGCCGGTTTGTTACCGAGCCTACCGGTTTTTGTACCGGCTCGGCCGGCTCGGTAACAAACCGGCCGACCAGGCCTGGTCTGAGTTAACTCGGCCGAGCCAATTCCGCCGGCCGGTGGGCCCAAAAATCGATTTTTATGGACTTGAAACCGAATTTAATTCTGCTGTTAGGTTTGTTTGAGGTTTTCTGAAGAGTTGTGGAGTTGGTTTTTGGAGCAGCTTCATGGTAATGTTAAATTCTTAAAGTAAAAGTGACATTCTCCTTAACATTACCATGAAATGACTTAGGATGTTTGAGAGTGGTTCCAACCTCATTGGATTTCATATGGAGAAAGTAGAATTTTAGATCTCATTCAAAATCCAGCAGACTTATCAGTTTTTCAGGATTTCAGGATTGGGTTATTGCAATATTTCCATCGAATTTTGTCATGTATTAGGGTATGGAACTCGTATTTAATCAAGAGCACCAATCCCTCTATGTACCTTGATGACATGATGTTAGTGACATTGGTTATGTTTTTTGTTTTGATCTCTATATCATCATCCTGTATTGGACAATGCACTAGGTGCAATTTTGATATAATGGATATATTCATGAGCCTACTTTGATCATATGTTGTCTTTTGTGACTTATCTATATTGTAATGCTTTGTGTTTGGCAACATGAATAAAAATCTTTAAATTTATGTTTTTGTACAAAAAATTTTAATATTTAATGTATTTTTTACAAAAACCGAGTCATTGAAACCGAGTCGACCGAGTCATTACCGATTCGGAGTCATTACCGAGTCATTACCTCGGCCTGGTAGCTGACCGATTCCGTTTTTTAAAACACTGCATGAAATGGCATGTATTCATGATTGTGTAGTCACCTAATAAAGCGACATGAGTCACATTTTTGGATGTACTTGTTAGATTCAACCATCATGGAAGATCCTAGGAAATTGGAGGCTAGCTGATAAGATGCATCATGTAGTTATTTAGATACACCATGGCCACTAGTAAGATCTTAGAAACCTAATCCAAGAATATAACCCTTCTCAAGATCTCATATAGTCCCTTTCTATATAGTACACTTGCATTGATTTGTTGTAACCTATGGATCTTGGTGTAAAATTTGCTTATCAAAAGGTGTGTTCTATCATGCAGAAGGAGCTGATAATTAAGGGAGTTTATTAAAGAGTGGGCTTGATTGGGAAAATGGATTTGACATTGTCTACCTTGATCACATTGATCCACCTTATATGGATGGTTACGGGTGTGCTTCTATACATTGAATGTTTGGTTTTGCGCCTCAACCTGTATATAAATGATCTTATAGATTGGTCTATGGCATCATCATCCATGGAGCTATGCTCATTGTGCTTAAAATTTAAATGTTAATGCTGTCTATTAGCTCTGCCACCACTCTTGGAATATGGTTCTTCACCTATGTTGTTTTTACCTCAACCAATATGAAACTAGAGTTGTTTAAATCTTGATCTAGGTTTTGCACGGCAAAATGAATTCCATGAAGTTGATGGTTCTAGTGTAGTTTCATTCATTGTGCAATTGTTATGGGATTGACAATGGGAGTTGATGAAGTGGCAATATTATTGTTTACAATGCATTTATTTTTTGTGCCCTAGTTCCTTTGTCAAAGATTGAGCAATTTGTATTAATTACTGGCCTTGCATAGCCTAGTGTCTCATTTAGCTGAAGTATGGTATGAAATCACATGATTATATTTGTCTAAGGGGAAGTTTTATATCATCTCTTCATTGTACTATGTTTTTATGTCTAGCAATAGAGTTTGATCTACGTACCCTAACTATAGCCACACATGTAATCCATTGGGCCATTACTCATCCACTAACTATGGGCACAACTCCTTGTGCACTAGTTGTAACCTAAATGCGTTGATCAACTAAATAGAGATCACCGGTATAGTTTACTACCATCAATAACTATTTTGTTTGACAAATTAGCCCTGGAGTTTACTTCCGAAGAAAGATAGCGACAACCCCAAATGTAGATATCAAAATCTACAAATGAAGTGTCAACCTGAGGCAATGTGTTGAACTTACGGTTTTTTGTGTATGGTCAACAAAAGGTTTGATTGGAGGATGATAGGTATTTCTTACTAAGTAGATACATTTGGGATATATCAACTACATTGTAGTAATCAATTGAGGGTGGATTGATTGGATGAGTTCAAATGAAGTTCCATTAATTAGTTGTGGAAAGTGCAAATTTAAGTAGTATCAATCAGTGTTGCAAACATCTCGATAACATCCCAATTTTATCTCAAAAGCACGATTTTTTGGTTTAGCCGATGTTTGCTGATTTTTAAAGATATTTTTATGGTATCTTGATTTTGCCGACGTTTGGCAATTTTTTACCGATATTTTCCCGGTTTTTACGATTTTTTGGTTTTTCGAACCCTTGGAGATTTTATCCCAGTGCCGATTTTCGCAACATTGGTATCAATTGCAATTAAATATGTGTGGCATTGACAACTAGTATACATTAGTGTGAGATGTATTCAAGTTCTTGACAACAAATCAAGACCTGATCCATGCTATGGTATTAAATGTATAGATTAAAAGATAGAGTAAGAACATAAATTATGTGCATGACTTAAACAAATGATGAAGCTTTTCTGTAGTTGACTGATTGTGTGGATAATCCATCGACCAAGAAGGAATATTATTGGAATATTAGGACTAATTGCACACTAAAATGTCATGGGAACAAGAATAGTTGATAGAGGATTGTTATTTGAAAATTGAAACCTACCATAGACTGAAAATTGAAACCTACCATAGACTTGCACCATAGTTTTTTGATATCAATTTCTTTCATATCTATGGAAGCCTATACAAATTGAGGTCAACTCCTGGAAGAGTCAACTGTGGAGTAGACTAAGTGTTTTCATCATATCAAACAATAGTATTTCTCCTTGTATAAGTTTGATAGTTGCCTTTTTGCTTGGCTTGTATGCTAAACACCCTTTGTAGACAATTGTGCATTGGAGCTAAGAAGGAAAAAGTTCAATACATGGTCTCTTCCCCTTTTTCCCCATGTATTTGTTATGATTAAACGAATTGGGAATTTATCTTTTGCTGGTATATTGATGTGCATTGAGTTTCTCTACCTTGGAGAGTGTCTTTTTGACTTAGTCAAAGATTGATCAAAAGATTGCAATAATAGAATTATAAACTTTTAAATCCTAATTAAATATGGGTGCATTTGAATTGATTTTGAAGAAATTGGGGTGATTCCATGATTAACTTCACACATAATTATTACCTTGCAATATACTGTAGCTAAGTTGTGGACAGAGAATGGAGGATAGAAGAAAAGGATCACTGGGTTGGAGAAAGCCAATCCAATACTCAGGTAGAGAATGAGGATGCCTTCTTATAGGACTCTTTGATCAGCACGTTGCTAGCCTCCAAGTAGATAAATTCCAGTTTCTTGATGGATACCTCAATTTGCAAAATGATTATAACATTTATTGTTAGAGATGACAAAGAAACATGAGACTATTCCAGATTACAAGATTGCAAACAAGGTCTTGAAGTAGAAGTTAACTAACTACAAATTGTTGTAGGGAAGTCTATTGTTTTGAAGATTAATGGTATGTTAAAAACCACTTATGATGATGGATATAATGATGTTGCTTGTAGCCTTGTTGATTGCGAAAAGGATGATGGCATGGCCCCTCCTCATTCCTTGTTAATTGCAGCATTGCTACTACTACAAATTCTCTTCTCTTTGAGAAACATGCTACAAGTATTGGGTTAAAGTCAATGTTCCACCAAGACTTCGGGTTAGGGAGACGCATATGTGGGGAGATGCACAAGGGGACTTGTGAGAGTAACCTCAAATTTTAGGGAAATTTAGGGGGGACGGGGGAGGTTGGGGTATATAATTTCTTTTATATATATATTTCAAGTTCATATTCAATAATGAAAGCATAAATACAATGATACATACATAATTGAATTAAATAATGAAATATATTGATCCATATTCATCATCCTTACCAATACATACATGATTCATCCATAGACCACGAGATTCAATAATGAAGTACATTGATTCATATTCATCATTCATTATTCACCATTATAGAATCTACATTGATTTAAAAATTAAATTCATCATTCATCACTCTAGATTTTAGATTGATTCAAATTCATCATTCATCATTCTAGAATCTAATTAGTACAACGCAAAATAGACTATAGTAGATATTGAAATCTGAAGACTGGAATAGTAAATTGATATAACTAAAACTCAAAAATAGTAGAGCGATTAGTCAAAAAGTCACTCTAAAGTACATAGAGGGCTTGGTGCTCTTGATTGAATACTAATTCCATATCGTTGTACATGACAAAATCTCACTCTCGAACCCTGAATTCTTGAAAAAACTGTTAATTCTGCTTGATTTTGAGTGAGATCTAAAATTCTACTTTCTCCCTATTTAATCCAATGCGGTCAGAACCACTCTCAAACATCTTGAGTCATTTCATGGTAATGTTAAAAATTTAAGTAAATGGATGAAAATGAAAGATAAAGGAGAATGTAACTTTTACTTTAAGAATTTAGCATTACCATGATTTGCATAGCATTAGTAGGGCAATATGGTCAAATATTAGGTTCCCTCTGCCATAAATCATTGTTTACAAGAAAAATTAAGGGGGGACGCCTACCCCATTTTGAGGGGGTCACCCAAGCGTCCCCCTTTTGGGGAATCACGTCCCCCACTGGGAAACATCCCCCCCCACCCAATGTTTTAAAACTCTGACTCGGGTTCGAAACCGGCCGAGGGTCGACTCTAACACCGACTCCGACACCAACTCGGTATCGACTTGGCTGGTTCGATTTCAATGACTTGGTCTTTGTCAAAAATACATTAAATATTTATTTTTTTATAATAAAAACATAATTTTAAAGATTTTCATTCATGTTTCCAAACACAAAGACTTAGAAAATGGACAAAAGACAACATATGATCAAAGCAGGCTCATGAATATATCTATTATATCAAAATGGCACCCAGTGCACTATCCAATACATGTATGATACTATGATGTAATATATAGAGATCAAAAGAAAAACACATAACCAATGAGGCTCTAAATGGCCTCTACAACAAAACATCACTAGTCACTACTGCTAGAAAAGCCAACAGGTTAGGTCCCTATATTACTAGTGTAGTCTCTTATTGTGGTTAGTATAGCCCCCTTATTGTTATTGTTGTACCCATGTAACCCCCATATTTTTATTATTGTGTCCTTTCATTATTATTGTTAGGTCGGCTAGGATTATATTGTGACCCCGTGGACTCCTATATATAGGAGGTTTTGTCATTTGTATGAACCAAGAATTGTTCATTTATGTAATGTAAAGGAGGTTTCCCCCTCGAAGTGGCTTATTTCTAAGGCGTTGACATCTCTTTTCTTCTATTTTTGGAGCTAGTTTCATAACATTTGGTACAAAACTTTGGATTCTAGGGTTTCGCTGCTCCAAATAGGTCATCGTTACGAAGTTTCGGAAGCTGAAATTGTTACCACGAGAAGCTGAAATCATGAACAACTTTGTGTAAAAATTTCAGATCTTGGTTCGCAATATTTTCGGAGATATGATTTGTGGAAGTTAAGGTTTTTGCAGGCTCCCGAATTTCATCTAAAAGAGGTTACATTGGGAAAATCATCATAACTCTCTTTGAGCATCAGATTGGAGTTCTGTAAAAAGTGGTTGAAAGTACACGAACTGTAGTTTCATGTGTATCAATTTCAGAGCTGAAGGAGGAAACAGTGACACATGGCACACCGTACAAGTTCTCTCTACTGAACCAATACATAATTAGGTCATTGTGGGAGATTGGGCATAAATTTGTCTTGAAGCATCCAAAGCAAGTCAGACATGTGGCATTGGAAAGAAGATTCAGAGGGCTACTACAACACTGAATTTCAGATATTGAAGATCCGAAATCACAGAGATAATTCAGTTTCAATATCGAGCTCCTCAAGAGCAAGAAAAATATGTGCATTTTTTTTTCATATTGCACAACTCTTGTTTGAAAAATCAGTTTGAAGTGATTTCAAGGGCATATTGAAGCATAGATATCAGTATTGGGTTTTAAAATGCCCCCCTAAAAAGAATTCAACACCCATTAAGCCCTCAGAATACTCTACTATGACTCACGAAGATGAAGAAGTGCAACATGATATATCAAAATTAGAAGAGCACGTGCACCAAATTTCGCTCTTGCAAAGAGCAACAAAAAATGAAATGGAAGTTTTGAAGAAAAGAGTGGAATCTAAGGTGGATGGTTTGAAGGGCGTGGAAGCTAATGTGGATTGTTTGAAGAAAGGCGTGTAAGCTAAGATGGATGGCATGGAATCTAAGATCAATGGTATAGAGGAAAAAATGAAAGACAACATGGAAGACATGAAGAATGATCTAAAAGCAGACATGGAAGGTTTGACAAAGTTGATATGAGAAATGATTCCTAATGGCGAAAAGATAGTAGAGGAAACTCAAGATGAAAACAAAATATATGTTAATCGTGATTTCATAAACTCTAATGTGAATTGAAGACCCACCATATTCCAAAGATCGATATGAAGAAGTTTGATGGCAAGGATCCCGCAACATGGATACTACAGATGGAGCAATATTTTGATCTCAATAATGTGCAAAACACACAAAAGGTACGCATTGCAACTTTATATTTAGAACAAAATACATTTGTATGGTATCAATGGCTTTGCTCCTAGTAAAAAAATTGTCACTTGGTCAATTTTTACGGAGGAAATGATAGCACAATATGAGGATACAAAGAGCAACACCTTCTTTAGCCAATTGATAAATCTCAAACAAAAGGGTTCAGTGGTGGAGCACATTGAGGACTTCAAAAATTGATGTCTTCATGGGGACTTTAAAGGACAACATCCAACATGAGGTTCGCCTTTGGGAACCTAATTCATTGGAGAAGGCATTTAGGTTGGAAAGAAAAATTGAATGTAAAATTATGGCAACAAGGAGGCCTACCACTGACATCTATAAAGATGGAAGAGTTGCTACTCCTAGACTTCCACAACCTATAAGGTTGACACCACAACAATTGGAAGAAAAAAGAGCAAAAGGGCTTTGCTAAAGGTCATAAGTGTGCTGAGAAGAAATTATTTTACATAGTAATATAGGGACCTAACATGTGAAGAGTGGCATGAGAAGAAATTATTTTACAAGCCCCCTCGAAGTGGCTTATTTACCTAGCTCGTGTGCTTCCCTTGCAATCCTTGCTAGGTTCTTGCCAAAGGTACCTGTGGCTCTGCTTGAACAAGTGATTTGTCGGTGTATCTCCTGCTGGTCACTCCCTTAAGGAACATGCGATCAGTTCAGTCAATCAATCCATCTCTAACCTCCCCAGTCAAATCTCCTACTTCCAGAGCTTTATAATGATACCTTGGGTTCAGAAAATATCCAGCTACATGTATAGGGCAATGGAGTTGATTGTTCCATCTTTGATCAATGATTTCCCAAATGGCCCCATACTTAGCCACTCTTTCCTTGTATGTTGGCCTTTATTTTCTCCTTTTCTTGATCCATAGCCTCATAAATGAATCCCATAGCCAATTTTCCCCATCCACCAGCTACAACACCTTAACCAGGGGCTCATCAACCTTCATAGTCTCTGTTGCCTTTTTCCAAAATATTTATTCATTAACTTTCTTTTTCACATCTTTTCCATCTTGTTTGCGAGACCACTAACATTCATTCCATTCATCATTGGAAAACACCATTTGCAAGTTTCCATGTTGGGAAATCATAAATTGCAATGTCAAAAAATGAGTTGCAAATCTAGTGATGGCAGGCCTAATAATATCCTTGCCCCTTGTGTCTTTCCTCATTAGGTTCAAAATCCATGAGTGATTGTAAATATATTTTGTTATGCTTTTGGCATGCTCTACAGTGTTCTTGATCCAATCTATTTTACCAATATCCTCAAGCATGAGGTCTATGCAATGTGCAACACATGGGGTCCCAAATATGGTTTTGTGTTTTTCCTCTAACATTTTACCAGCAAGAACATATTTAGAAGCATTATCTATGATGATTTGAACAACATTAGCCACCCCCACCTCTTCAACAACCTCATCCAAAAGATGAAACAACAAGTGTCCATATTTCACCCCATCAAATGCATCAATTGATCTTGCAAACATGGTTCCCTGTGGGAAAAAGATAAGAAAGTTTACAATGGTACAGTTTCTCTGATCAATCCATCCATCTGACATGATGGTAAATCTTGTTTTTTCCCATGAGCTTTTGAAATCTCTCTAATCTTCAACAATGGACAAAACCTCCTTTTACAAAAGATATCCCCTTAACTCATGCATAGTAGGGCCTTTGAAGCCCTTTCCAGTAGCAAATATGGCATCAAAAATAGGTTCATAATATGGTGAACGAGAAGCATTGAAGGGGATATCAGCATCATACCACCATCTAGTTATGTAATCACAGGCAGTTTCTCTCAACTCTTCTTCCAATGCTGATCTAAAGTGGGTTGCATTTGACCTCTATTAGCTTGAGGACCATGTGCGCTATCAGAGGGAGAGGACAGTGTGAAATAACTTTTGATATTACCCTTCTTTTTAATTGTACCCTTGCCCTTTTCTTGAATAGACTCCAAAGAGGGAGGAACATAGCGAAAGGGTGTGGATGCATCAGTGCAAGGGATAGATGAAGAGCCCTCATAATCAAAATTGGGGTTGGAAGCCATCATGTGTTTTATATTCCTCTTCCTCCTAATTTCAGCCTCTATTTCTTTTTGCCTAGCTTTTTCTTCCTCGAACTTCTCAAATTTATCAAGCAACTCCTTCCTAATTTCCCCAATTTGTTCTGCTAGTGCTTCACATGGAGTAATTCAAACTCTAACACCAGCCAAGTGTTGTTTCAGCCTATGAATGCCCCCTCCACCTCCCTTAGTTTTTCTATGACAAAATTTGCAATGCATTTGATTATCAATCATCTCAGCATATGCCCAAGTAGCATATTTCATTCTAGGAGCCATTTTGGGTTGATATTTGGACTTGGAAATGAAAGAAAAAAATTTAAAATGAAAACAAAACAAAAAAAACTCTTCAATGTTCATTTCTTTCCCATAAATTTTTGTTTTCAATTTCTAGATTTGCAAAAAAAAAAAAAAAACAAGCAAAGGAAAATTTTAGAAGTGAGAAAAAAATACCTCTAGGCTCTAGCCTCCTCAATGCTGCTCCAATGACTGCCCAAAAACCTCCTCACTGTTGCTCCAATGATTTCCCAAGGGACTCCTCACTGCTACTCCAAAAACCAACTCCACAACTCTTCACAAACTCCTCACAAATTCAATGAGATAGTTGTGAGGGGTTATATATATATATATATATATATATATATATATATTAAAATATTAAAAATTAATACTAAATAGATATTTCTTACACAAATTCTCATTCATGATACAACTTTAGACATAGATCTAGATTCTACATTGTAAATTTAAAATTTGTAAGTTTTACAAAGTAATACTATGCATACAAATACAATTATGATAGATTCATCAATGATCCAATAGGAGAAAGAGAAGAAACTATAGTTTTCTCATTAAGTTGTCAAAATAAAAATGTGTTACATAGGTAGTAGGCTATAGCAATGCCAATGGCAAATAGAAATAGCAAATAAAGAACAACTACAAGCCTCAAGGTAATAGGTAGCTCTTGTGTCATGATTCATCAATCATAATCATCAAAATCATCATCACTATCATGGTCACCACTGCTCTCCTATGTTGCATCCCCCTCCTCTATGTCCAATGTCATCTCTGCATCTGCCGGTGTGGAGGATGACCCCTCAACAATATCACCATCATCAAAAGTAGCAAGCTCTAGCACTGGGTCATTAAAATACAAGTTGGCCAATGCCAACTCAACACTGCTTTCCAAACCCATATCATCAGGAAAGACATCACATCTTTGTCTTTCCCTTCAACCACTCATCCCTCTTCCTGTAAATAAGACAAAGGTTGGTGTGCACATACACCATAGCCTCTGCCCTGGACTGCTCAAGCTTGCTCTTCTTGAAACTATACAAATTCCCATATGTGCTCCAATCCTCTCGTAACAAGAGGATGAATTCACCTGGGGGAGGAGCCTCATGGCTAACTATTGTAGAGGAGGGCTTGTTGCCCCATGAGTTGCCCACAAAGAATAGGGCTTCTTATCCCCCCTGTCTCTAATCACATCAGAGCACTTACCTGTTGCTTGAATCGCCTCTGAAATGCTCCCAAACCCTTTGCTAGAAGTTCTCACACACTCACAACAAAGACACACTCAAGAATGAGTTCCAAATGAGCCCAAATCGGGCGTTATTGGTCGTGTGGCATGCCTTTTTAGGGAACAGATGTCCTGAAATCGTGACATGATGGACATGATTTCCAGATTCGTGTGTTCATCGAATCCCACGATTCAGGACATGATGGACACGATCACAATACACATGTCCCATCAAATCATGTCTAATTCGTGGTATTCAGAACATGAGAGGGCTTTAGGATGAATCTGGTTTCTTAGATAATAATAAAAATTCCCTGATGGGGGTGGCGGAGTGTGGTGATAGTGAGTTGGGGGGGGACCTGCCACCCTTTCACTTATGAGTTCTCTTCACATGGTACACCATAATTTACTCGGATGTAGGATTTAATGCACAAAATTCTCCAGAATTTGGGTGTATTCTATATTAACTGGTTGATAAATTTAACGATAGTGTTGGCAAAGTCTGGTACGGAGAGGAGGAAGACATCGAGCAAGCTGATAGTCTAGTCTTGCTTTTCGAGCCACGACATCCTACGTTTAGGGTCACTGCATTGGAGTGGGGATTCAACTCATGTAATGTTAGCCGTTTGAAGGGAGCATAGAGGTGGAAAATTTGGGATCCCAGTGTAGGGTACTAGTGGAGGTGGACTTCGTTGGAGTAGAGTTCAGCATCAATCAAGCAACATCTGATTGTGTTAGTGCGCAGCGGAAATATGAAACGCACACTTGTGTTTTGCAATCTCCTAAGCATATTAAGACTTTTATGGTTCATTGATGTGTCTCTTATCCCTTGCAACCTATTTGTACCCTTTGGGCAAGATCGTTGGTTTTTGCCTACTATTGCTACAAGTGGGAATCTTTTAACTTGGGTCTACAAGCTTATGCCTTTTCAGGCATTTCACTCTTCTGAATTAAGAGTTTGGGTTTTATCGCATTCATTTGTTGTTGGGTATCCTGGTGTTTTTCTCTACTTTTAGGACTCCAATGTGGTCCTGAATGTAGATGGCGAGAGTTGTGAGGTCTATAATGGGCCTTGGGAGGGTTGTATGTTTCCTAAAAATCTCTTGGGCTACGTTTAGAGATCAATCTTTCAAAATTTAGCAAATCAAGAAGGTCTTTATTATGGGTCAAGGTTGAAGCCTATTATTTCCTGTCACCCGAAGTCTACTGTGAAGGGGTCCTCCTCATAGTTTCTATCCTTTGTGTGTTGATGAGGGGTTGCAGTAAAGTGGTGTTGGGTGTGGAATTTGGCACATCATCGTTTAAGTTGCGATAATCCAGGGGTGTTGTAGCCATTGTGAGGAGAATTACCTGGCAGGGGACATTCTAGTTGGGGGTGGCTCTGCTTGGTCATAAATGGAACTGTATTGACCATCAAATCTACGTGGGTCTTGGGGCTAAGAGATATAATTTTGTATTGTTAAAGGTCCATTCCGTGTCTCTTTAGTCTAGGAGTTTTTGGGGACACCAGAATTACAAATTATGCACCATCAACGTGACAAGGCCCGGAGGGGCATAGGCCCAAGAGGATGGAGGGTATATCATAGGAGGGTTGATGTGGAGCTAGGGGAGGAGTTGGACCACAACTTAGCACTCTCCTAGAAGGGTGGATCTTCCACCACCCTTCGATGCTCTTGAGAATCAGTTGTAGCACGTCACTCTTCTTCTTGAACCACTAGACGAAGACTTCCATGATTATTGAAATGTGATAATCGACTTCATGATTGATTTGTAGAGCAACCAATGGCACATGCAAGATCGGTTGGAAACATTGCAAGAAGGTTACAGGAGGCTCTATGAGAAAATGAATCACTTGGAACTGAGGTTGGCTCACATGGAAAATCATGTCCATTGTGGCTTTAAACCCTAGCATCTCCTCACAACATACCAAACCAACTAGCTCAGGTTAATTCCTCTAATCCATAATGGTTGTGGGTTATATTATTATCCTAGATGTATTTTTGTTTCAATGATCCTTTCAATTCAGGGTTATGAGTTAATACTAGCATTTTGTTATCATTTTCTGTGTCTCCCTTATGTCCAACATATCCGGTAGGAGTGATGCCGGAAGACTCTTGAAAATTGGGTGAATCTATTGATATGTTTTTCTGAATTAATAGAATCCTTTTGACCAAATAATAATAATAATTAAAAAAATTTGAATATGTACACTCAAGCTAGTATACAACTCATGTTACACTGCCTTGTCATCTCCACTTCAACTAAGGAATTCAAATTCCTTGCATGCATTAGCTATTTTGGGTTGATTTATTAGTTAAATGACAAATCTCTGAGTTACACTGCTTCCCCACTACACAACTGACCTTCAACTAACTCTATCAATAGTTAGAGGCCAGATTACAACTAAAAATAATTGAACTGGATTACTAACATTTAGCAATCACACAGGGATAACTAAACTCCAAGCCTCTAACCCGAAATTACTGAGCTAAATGAGTGACAAGATCCATGTCACACTAGTTAATTGCCTCCAAGTTGTTTTGTTGATGTGGAAATTCGATATACTCAATTTGACTAAGGCTAAAGTCAAATTGAGCCTTTCTTGCTATATTTTTTTAACACTCCCTCTTAGCAAGAAAGGGATTTTTTCCCACCCCTATCCTGCACTTGTTGAATTTGAATTTACCTCTTGATAATGCCTTTGTCAAGATGTCAAGATATTGCTCCTTAGTTGGAATGTATTGTAGCAACATAACTCTCCTTTGCACACAGTCCCACAAATGATGATACCAGATATCATTGTGCTTGGACCTATCATGAAATATCGGATTCTCAAAGAGCTTAATGCAACTCTGATTATCACAATATATCGTTTTCGGATCCATCTCCTCACTAAAAAGACCCAAGCATTTTCCTCATTCATATGGCCTCAAATGCTTCTTAAACTGCAACCATGTAGTCAGCCTCTACTGAGTTGAGCGCTTCAAACCCCTGATTCTTGTTGTACCAATAAATAGTTGCAGACCCGACACTGAAGATAGCACCTGAGGTACTTTTCTTGTTTGATGGACTCCCTGCCCAATCTACATTGGTGAAGCTTTGGAGCTTCACTCCCTCTGTCATCATGTACCATAATCCATACTCGATAGTGCCTCTGAGGTAACGTAACATATGCTTTGCAGCCTTCCAATATAGCTTGGTAGGCCTCACCATAGCTTGACTCAGCTGGTTTACTACATAGTACATGTCACGTCTTGTGTTCACAAGATACATCAAAGACCCGACAAGCTGCCTGTAATGGTAGCATCAGTCTCTTCACCTGAAGTGGCTTTTCCTTCCTCCAGTTTGTAGCTAGAGGTGTGTCTGTGGGCTTACAATTCTCCATGTGAAATCTCTTAAGTATTTCAGGGACATACTTCCCCTGAGACACAAACAATTCACCACCGCCTTGCCATAGTTCTCACCTGAGGAAGTAATGCATAAGGCCCATGTCTTTCATCTCAAATTCCCTTAGAAGATCCTCTTTGCAAGAGCAGATCAACTATTCATCACTTGTCAATATTAAATCATCAACATACAAAACAAGAATAAGCAACTTACCATCTACCACAATGTGATAGAGGTTCGCATCTGCTTCAATTTTGGTGAAGCCCAATGCACTGAGATAATTGTCGATCCGACTATAGCATGCTCGAGGCTCCTATTTGACACCATACAATGCTCTCTTGAGTCTGCACACCTGCAAATCTAGATCATGCCTCAAATCCTTCTTGTTTCTCTATGTAAATTTCCTCCTCAACAACACCGTTGAGAAAGGAGGTCTTCACATCCATCTGGTGGATTTTCCACCCCATCTGCGCAGCCGATGCTAGAATGGATCTAGTTGAGGAATATGTTACAACTGCTGCAAAAGTTTCCTCATAGTCCACCCCTCTACTTGAGAGAATCCTTTGGCCACAAATCTGCCCTTCTTGTATTTCTCGATGCTCTCGTCATGTGCATGCTTCATTTTATAGATCCATCTCGAACCAACCATTGATTTCCCTTCTGGTCTTGATACCACCTCCCATACATTTTCCTTCATGATGGATTAGTATTCTTCCACCATGGCATCAACCCAAACAGGTTGAGAAACTACTTCCTCAAATGATGAAGGCTCTATCTCAATAAGCTTTGTCATGAACACCATGTAACCAAGGTACCTATCAAGTGACCTCCTCTACTTACGTTGTGATGTGGGGGCTCCTATTGAGAAATTAGGGCGTTTATTACAATTTCTCTTTCATGATAATTACTTTTGATTTCGTTATGCTTCTTTCACTTAGATCTTATCTTCGTTAGACTACTACGTTCTTCATCAAGACAATTATCAAATGCACTAGAGACACAAATATTTAGGCTAGCAAGCTAGAGCCAAAACCTCTCCCTCTTGGAGAGGAAAACTCGAAAGTAATTCTTCTTATAGATATGTAATTACAATTACATCAACAAATTGCCCTTTATAAGTGTAACATCACTTCATATACATGACTCTAAATTATATTTATGACAAGATGACAAATCTCTAAAGACATCAAGAAGAAGTCTTTGACCTATAATAAAAACTCCTTGCTCATGAAACCCATGAAGCAAGCATTACAAAATACATTTTATCATTTTTGTCTCTTCATTACATAAATTCTTAATTACAAGTCATTATGAAGGCCCAACCTAGTTACACTTTTCAACAGCTCCCACATTCTCCCTTGCATCCTGCAACAATCTATTAGCTTCTCTCGTTCTCTTTCTCCCTTCTCTAGAAGATTTTGGTTGAGCGAATACCTCCACTCTACCTCCTGTGTGCTCCTCTACGTGTGGGTGCTTCATAGACTCTTGAAGATCATCCTAAGGCTCCTCCTTTGGAGCTAGAAGCTTCTGCTCCGGTGGGATACTCAGCTCTCATTCTATAGAGCATCTCATAGCCTTCTCCTCATCTAATTTGACATCTCTCCTCACAACGATCATCCTCAGTGAAGGTAAATACACCCGGTAATTGTGTGGAGTTTCGGTGTATCCTACAAAAACTCCAAACTCTGTTGTAGGCTCAAGTTTCTTCCTCGAATCCTTGGAGACATGACAATAATTGAAGCTCCAAAAATCCTGAAATGAGACACATCAAGCTTTCTCCTAGAGAAACCTTCCTTCAGTGTGATCATACCAAGTATTCTATGAGGACTCTCGTTCTGCAAGTAGACTGAGGTGTTTCATGCTCCCGCCGATGTAAAGGCAACCCTTGATCATGAAACATGGCCCTTGCTGCTCCCACTATACTTTTTTTCTTCTTTTCAGCTACCCCATTCTGTTGAGGGTTATAGGGTGCTATTAGTTATCTTCAATACTTTCTTTGGCACAAAAATCCTTGAAGACATGAGAAACAAATTCACCTCCATTCTCGCTCTTGAGAGCCTTCGCCTTCTTCCTAGTGTCCTTCTCAACAAATTTTGAGAAAACTTCATCCTACTTTCGCATGAAGAAGATCTAGCATTTTCTAGAGAAATCATAAATAAAAATAACAGTACTTATGTTTTGTTGTGGAGGCTATACAAAGGGGTCCACAAACATCAAAGTAGACTCGCTCCAAGATTGCATTCATTTTTCTATCTCGGCCATGGAATGTGGATTTGACATATTTCCCTAATGTGCAACCCTTATAGACATCGTGCTAGTCAAGGGAGCCTTTTGGGAGACCAGTGGGGATTTGTTGCATGACTTTTAAGGCACCATGGTGTAGATGATCCAATATCCTATGCCAGAGTTCTCTGACATCTTGACTCTAAACGTTTTCCTCCTTACTGCTCAATGCAGTGCAGTCTCCCACCTCAAATTTGTATTGTTTCTTCACTTGAAATCCTATCTACTTCACTTGCTCGGTAGCTATGTGTCTCAAAAAGGCTTTCCCTTTACTGAAAATAACATCATAGCCATGATCCTCTAATACTACTACAGAGATAACATAACATCTTTGAGGCGAAGAGGAGAGGCTTTATCCCTCTCAAAGGTGACAGTACCAATTCCTCTAGCAGTGTACCTCCCATCAAACCCCATTTTGATATGCATGTAGAGATCCTTCTCCTCCAGGCTACCAAAAAACTCCTTGCACCCTGTCACATGGAACGAGGCACCTAAATAAGGGTAACACACACTCTGCATAACAGTGTTGGTCATGCATGCTATTAGGGTGAACTCTAATTCGAATTATGAAGCCAATACACTGAGGTGTTGCACGCTCCCGCCCATAGATGTAAAGGAATCCCATGATCATGCAGCATGACCCTTGTTGCTCCCGCTATACTTTTTTTCTTCCTTCCAGCTACCCCATTATGTTGTGGGTTATAGGGTGCTATCAATTCTCTTTGAATATCTTCTTTGGCACAAAAATCCTTGAAGCCATGCGAAACGAATTCACCTCCATTGTCGCTCCTGAGAGCCTTCACCTTCTTCTTAATCTCCTTCTCAACTAATGCCTTGAACTCAACAAATTTTGAGAAAACTTCATTCTTCTTTCGCATGAAGAACATCTAGCATTTTCTAGAGAAATCATAAATAAAAATAGCATAGTACTTATGTTTCGCTGTGGAGGTTGTAGAAAAGGGTCCACAAACATCAGAGCGGATTCGCTCCAAGATTGCATTCATTTTTCTATCTTGACCATGGAAGATGGAGATGACATATTTCCCCAATGTGCAACCCTTGCAGACATCCTCCTACTCAAGGGAGCCTTTAGGGAGACTAGTGGTGATTTGTTGCATGAATTTTAAGGCACAATGGTGTAGATGATCGAATCTCCTATGCCAAAGTTCTCCAACATCTCGACTCCGCACTTTTTCCACCTTACTGTTCAATGTAGTGCAATCTCCCACCTCAAGCTTGTATAGTTCCTTCACTCGAACTCCTATCTGCTTCACTTGCCCGGTAGCTATGTGTCTGAGAAAGCCTTTCCCTTTACTGAAAATAACATCATAACCATGATCCTCTAACACTGCTACAGAGATCGGGTTCTTCTTCAGCCCAAGTACAAGCATAACATCTTTGAGGCGAAGAGAAGAGGCTTTATCCCTCTCAAAGGTGAAAGTACCAATTCCTGTAGCATTGTACCTCCCATCATCCCCATTTCAATATGCATCTAGAGATCCTTCTCCTCCAGGCTACTAAAAAACTCCTTGCACCCTTCCATATGGAACGAGGCACCAGAAATTGGAATCAAGATACCACACACTCCCCATAATAGTGTTGGTCATGCATGCTATTAGGTTGAAGTCTAATTCGAATTGTGAGGCCAGTGCTTCACCTCTTGCTCCTCCTAAAGGCTTCTTGGTGACTTCTTGTGCAGACATTTTGTTGCATAGTGCCCGTAATTGTGGTAGTGGAAGCATTTTATCTTGCTCAAGTCTTTCTTCTTGCCATTATTTTGGCTCGATTCAAGTTTTCTTGGATTCTTCTTTCCTCTACCATTCTTCCCTTTTCCAACCAAAGGAAAAATTTTCTACATCATCTGCTTTGGATGAAGTTCCATCTATGGTACTTCTCTTAAACTCTTCTTGAACCAAATCATACCACAACCTTTCCCAATTCGGTAATTTTTCCCTTCCATTCACAAAGTCCTAGTAATTGTGCTAGGATTTTGGAAGGCCTAGAAGAGCTAGTCTCACCAAGTCATCTCCTGCAACATTCACCCCAACCCCTCCAAGCTTATCATGAACTTAAGTAAATCTCGAGAGATATTGCACAATGGTATCATTCTTATGCATCATTATGTTTCAAAGTTTGTCTTTTGGGGTCAATTTTCTGTGGTCAATACTATTTTCGAATAGCTCAGTCAGTGTCTTCCACATAGCAAATGGTGTCTCTTTTCCATGGAGATTTGAGACCACATGGTCTCTCACACCTTCAAGAAGAATTCTCCTAGCCTTTGCAACATCCTTCTTCCATTGGGCTAATTGTTATGCATCCAACTGTTGTGGTTTTGCAATATCAATTTTAATATATTCTAACACATAATTATCATTGAGCACTGCTTCCATTCGATCCTTCGACGCTATGAAATTCGAGCTACCCTCGAGGGCATGCTCCAATCTCAATCTGTTGAAAGACATTCTCCCGATCCTGAAGAAAAATTGTTGCAGTGAAGCTGCAAATTCGATATTCATGAGAGACGGGTTTGAAATACTTGTTCTAATGTGATTTCAAGGCCCTAATACCATGTAGAAATTTGATAGAAATTGCAAATGCTCAAGATTTCAAACTGAAAAACAAGAGAAACAATCCTACTCTACCAATCTGTGGAATGGAAATCACAATTTAGAACAACATGCATAGACATGCAATAAGAAAAACCACAAATACATAGTGATTTCTAGGGGAAGCCAACTGGGAAAAACCCCTCAAGCCTCTTTGCATTGATTAGTTGAATATAGAAATTGTTACAATTGCTAGCTCCAGCTTTGAGCTCAACTTGCAAAAGAATAATTGTTCTCTCTGCTGAATGAGAAACTTTGACCAACACTTATCCAATTATTTGCTCACCTAGCCTCTTATTTCCTTGCACAATTCCTGAGGAAATTAGCCCCTAAAAGATAGGAAATTCCTCCAAATTGATTGTGCAATTCCCAAGGATTTATCTCCTAACTTCATACAACACCTGTACACTCAAGCTAGTATACAACTCATGTTACATTACCCTGCCATCTCCACTTCAGCTAAGGAATTCGAATTCCTTGCATGCATTAGTTATTTTGGGTTGATTGATCAATTAATTGACAGATCTCTGAGTTAGATTGTTGTCCCACTACGACTTACCTTCAACTAACTCTATCAATAGTTAGAGGTCATGTAACTAAATACAACTGAAAATAACTAAACGGGATTACTAAAATTTAGCAATCACACATGCATAATTGAACTCCAAGCCATCTAACTCGAATTTACTGAGCTAACTCAGTGACAAGATCCATGTCACACTAGTTAACTCCCTCCAAATTGTCGTGCTGATGTGGAAATTCGATTTACTCAATTTGGCCAAGGGTAAAGTCAAATTGAGACTTTCTTGCCACATTTTTTTTAACATATTATTCATTGGATGACATGTAATGAATCTCCCTAATGGAGGAATCCCTTAACTCTCCATCAAACTCCATTATCTTTGAAGTGGATAAATGCTTGAAATTGGTACCTAGGGCATGAATTTTAGGCCTCCCTAGTAACATTTAAGCTCATCTTGAGCCTCCTAAGACTCCATATGCCCAAAGGACAAGGCACTAGTCCAAGTCCTTGGTGGTCAACCTCACTTTTCTTCCATAAATTCTCTCTCCAAAATTTCACTCCTCTTAAGGTAGGACGTCTAACTAGGGCATAGGGTGAAATTTTAGGGAGAAGGTTTTACAAAAATCTTAGATCCTAAACATCAAGCCTAGGGTCTTGACCTCAAAGTTTGGTGGCCATCCACATCGATTTCCCTACTTGATGCCTTAAGAGGGAAACCTTGGCTAGTTTTCCTCAACTTGGGGACTTCTTTGAGAGTTGTATGAGCTCAGTACTTGGTGAAGTACATCATAAGAAGCCCTTCTCATTCCCTTGATCTTGGGAGTATCTCATTATTGAAAAACCATTACACATCTTATAGAGATGAAATGAAATATATCTTGATGTTTACTAAAGACCAAATTATGTTCCACGAAGATAGCACCAATCATGAGGAATCCATACAAAAATAAGGGGGTACAATAGGCCCTTAAGATAGAAAAATGAGAAACAAGTACACTACCAACAAAGATGAAACAACATAACTTGTGTGTGGAAATAATTTATTGTGAGGGAAATCCGTAGAAATTCTTTAAGCAATATGATGTCTTCAAAAAAAATTCCCAATAGGAGAAAAAGGAATTTAATGTGGTTAAGAGAGACACATTAGTTTGGAAAATCCTGTAATATCTTCAAAAATACATGATATGAAGCTTACAGTATATGTTGAGTGTGATTCTAAAAGAGTGAGGTTTTGTCCAGTGGACAGGTGTGAGGATGTCATTAATGAAAGAGATGGGAAAAATTCACAATTTTTTACCTTGTTGTGCAAAAATCTATAAATACACGAAGGAGATCTTTTCTTTGCATATCTTTGCCTAAGGACAACCCATTCACTTTCTTAGATAAGGAAAAATTATTTAGTAACTAACAATTTGTCAATTTTAGCTGGTAGTTGATGGAGACCATCCTTAAGTAGCTTGAGGACAACCCCATTCACCTTTTTAGATATTGAAAATTTATGTTGTTGCTAGCAATTTGTCAATATTAGCTTTTATTACAATCTAGAGATGGCAAGGATTGACGATGGGCACTGCTAGACTAGTTTAGCATTGTCTAGTAATCAAATTTGCATGACTTAAAATTCTTGTAGCTCCAAGCTAATACATATGGGTAGCCAATGGATAGTGGCTATTCTTTTGCAAAAACATCCTAGTGCTAGTAAGGTGGGGTTTGTATGTCTCATTAGCCATTGTATTTTGAAGACTTCAACAGGAATTCATATCAATCATTATGCACAATCCTTTTATGAGAAAAAGGGAAGACCTAATCGAATGCCAAGAATCGATGACATTAAGGGTGAGAATATTTAACTATTGTAATTCCAAAAAAAAAGCTAGTGTGATGCTTGAGGAATTTTCATGTGCAAAATAAGTTATCTCCTAAATCTAAGGGGTCAACATAGCAAAAGGTCACTAGCCATGATAACACTAAGCCACATGATCTTTAAATTATTATTATTATTATTATCCAATTTTAAGGGCACGGCCAAACCAGACACCAAATTGGTGTATGAGACCCCTTGTTTGTGGGACAAAGAATCCACTTCCATTTGACTGCTAAGTTTACGAAGGCATACATACTCCACCCCCCTCTGGTTTTGAACCTTTGACCTTTAAGGAAGAAAGGCATGCTCTTAACCATTAAATGAATTGCATCAAACAACAATTCATAGATGCATAAATTTCAATCCACAACAGGATTGAAGTTTTGGGTTTATTAGTAACCTATTTTACTTTCAACACCTTTTCCTCATTTACTTAAACATTCATATCTCCCATCAAAGTTGGCCTAAACTCAATAGAACCTTGTATCCATCAAAAATTATAATCTTTAACAAAATCACAACCTGGATAATAACATTCTTCAAAATACCTTGCCCATATATCACAATAGATTCTATAAATAAAATTACTCAAATTTATCAAGTCCATGCTAGAACTTCAAAAACTCACCTTCAAATTAAAGTAAATAAGTTGTATTCAATAAATATTTGCTCTAACTACTAAGCATACTAGAGCTATTCTTTTTTGTACTAGCTATATAAATAAAAAGGCTTTTTTTGACTCGAAAACAAGAAAATAAACTCTCTTTTAACAAAGGTTCATTATTTTAATTCATTAAGAATATAGACTTTGATTTTATGAATGACGGAGCCCTGAGGTCGGGGATTCTATATACATGACCAACGAAGTAAAACAAAATGACTCGACGCAAATGCCACGGGTAAAGAGGCCCAAAGGTCGCGGGTTCGAGACGTGTGAAGAAGGAAAATTGAAAAGCATTAAATCTTACACAAGCACCCGCTCTTGAATGAAGACTTGTAATACCACCGCACTCCAACCTTCACATTCGTTTTCGCACCGCTTTCAATCTTCTCCACCCGTGCTGCGTAAGGCGGCTGGTGCCGATGCTGAGCGCGCATGAGCAGTCAGTCCCCTACTGTTAAAAATGATATTCTTGGACAGAAAATGACATTGCCGTTACTTCAAGGTTCATTGCAACGGCTCATTTGCCGCCACCTTCACCATCGAACCCCACCCTCCGAAATCCCTAAACACACGGAAAGCACAGTTTTTTGTTTTTTCCTGAAACATCATGCCGTTACTTTTGTTTTATCCTCTCCGCCACCAGCCGACTGAATTCAAGCCCTAACTCAAACCGGGAGTCAAACCATACCGTCATGATATGTTTATCCATTTTCTCAGTCCTCTCCTAAACCTAAGAATATATTTTACTCTATTTTAAAAATAATCCAAAATGTGTTTCGAGGTTGGAGGTTAAAAATATAAAAATATTGGTGAGTAATTAGTATATCTATCTATAAATACATATAATTGTTTATAAACATTCTTTTATTTAGCAACATATATATATCTACAATTACCTAATATATTTAGCAACATTTTTTATTTAGTTAAATATAGTTATTTACAATTACTTAATATATTTTTTAAATTTTACATATTATTTAAAAATATATTTATTATGTTTGTTCATAGAGTTCAAGTAGAGATACAATTTTTTATAGGAATGTTAATGGTTAAATTTTATATATAATTGTTTATAAATATTTTTTATTTAGCTAAAAATATTTATTTACAATTATCTAATATATTTTTTTAATTTTACATATCATTTAAAAAATATTTATTAGGTTTGTTCATAGTTTTAAAGTAGAGAGAGAAAATCTAAAAGTTATTTGTTAAAATTTTAATGAGAAAAAATCTAATATTAAGTATTAATATTGTTTAGCTAATATTTGAACTACTCAAATTATGAATTATATTTTCTAATCATTAAAAACTTATATAATCTAGTAAACAAAAAAATTAACTTGTATTATTGTATATTTATTTAATTATAATAAAAATAAGAATTATGAAATATAATATATTTATTTATTTATTTTTAAATTAATAAAATCCAAAACCAAGTTAAACTTACTTGAATTTTACTACAAACATTATAATATTCAAACTTAACCATACATCCCCATATCACATATAAAACTATGTGCAACAATTCAAACTTAAGCATACATGCCGTCATATCACATATAAAACTATGCGCAACAATCTCTCAATACAAAAGTACATTCAATATTGCCATAAGTAAAAAGTGGTTGGAAGTTTGATCAAGTGAATTCTATGGTGAAAATTTTGTGGTGAAAATTTTCTAAATTAATACTTGGAGTTTTAGGTGAAAGTCTGCCGGTGAAAAATTCTGCTTGTGAATTTTCTTGATTAAAGGTCGGTACATCATGTTTGGTGATATTCAGGTGCACACATTCCTTCTTTTTCTAATACATATCTCCTCATATATTCTCAAGTATGAATAATTCACCATAGCTACCAAAGATTAACAAAGGTAGACCTAGCATAGTTACTCTACAGAGCCTTTATGAGTATATAGAGTATTTAGAGAAACGTAGAGAAGAAAGAGAAGTCAAGCTACAAACCCAGTTAGAAGTCATGCTAGAAAACAAATTCACATCTCTTGAAGGCAAGATCCAAAAACAAATAGAAAATAAAATAGAACTATTGGAGAATAAAATGGAGGCAATGGAGACTAGGTTGCAGGTCATAGAAAAACAAAACCAAGATACGAACCAAACATCCCAGCAAGGAGATGTTGATAATATAGAGAGTCTTAAAATGAAGGACATGATTAAAGAACTAGAAGAAAAAGTTAACAACAATCTCACCCTAAATAGTGGGGCAGGTAAATTAGATATCAAACCAATTAAAGATGAAATGAAAAAATTGATCGAATTAGACCATGAGCGTAACAAAAGGGCCTTGAACCTTATAATCTTCGGTTTGAAAGAGGAGGTAGACGAGGATACTTTAGCCATAGCCTAGACAGAATTACATAATAGATTACAAATTGAAACCACGTGTCTCACAGAAGCAACAAGGTTAGGGAAATTAACTGAGAATAAAGGAAGGTTGATCCGAATAAAGGTGAGCTCTACTGACCATAAGTATGACATACTTAGTAAAACCTCAAGTCTAAAAGGAACAGGAATATTTATAAATGAAGATCTCATTCCAGAAGATCAAGCAGAATTAAGAAAGGAGGTTCAAAAGGTAAAAGAAGCTAGGAAGGAAGGAAAATGGGCAATAATCAAAAATAGAAAAGTCGTTATTCGAGATAGAAACCAAAAAGATAGTAATAAATAGCAATTCAACATGCTCTGAATTCTTCCTTGGAACTGTTGGGGCTTTCCATGGAACAAAGGCCCCAAGCTAAGTTGGATCTCAAATGATGTTGATATTATATTGCTTGTTGAAACTTGGGAGCATGAAGAATCTAAGGTCCCTAACATAGATGGCTTTGCACTATGGTCTACCTGGAACAAGCGATCCTCCAGTAGAGGCATTGGGGGCATAGCTTGCTACATTAAGAAGAACATCTCCCCCCATGCTAGGATTTATAAAAATGACCCTTACAACCAATATAGTTGGATTGAGATTACTGACATTAATGATAAAAAGACCTACATAGAAATCTGTTATTTTTCCCCCATTAATTCTAACTTCTATAAGAAAAATAATCTAGATAAAAATAGTCCTTACAATGGTTTAGAGAATGATATTTCTAGCCTAAGGAATGAAGGTAATATCCTTTTAGTGGGTGACTTTAATGCTCGAACTTCAAGCAACCAAGCTATTCTTCTAAGCAATCATTCCAACCCCAATCCTCTTTGGTTAGACGAAGACCTTACTCTGGCTAGCCGGTACAAAAGGAGCTCTGAAGACCTCGAGGATAATTTGTTTGGGTCG